>CM060704.1:103942541-104565041 GCA_030686995.1 Artemisia argyi | reverse complement strand
AAATCCATGAAAAGTGCATGTTTGCATGGATTTTTATTGTGTTATTTAAATGGTTTAAATTACTTATATATATTAATGGTTAAGTTATATTAAAACATGTAAATTTTTATAGATGTCGAATTGGGGAAGACTCCAATATTAAGTAATCAATTATGTGCTATGTGGTATTTATTTAATTTTGGCTTACGCAATCGATTTATCGATGTATGTGGCTCTTTTTCTAAAAAAAAAAGAAAGCCCTAATTGAATTAATACGTAATACGCCTAGATTTGATTATTAATAGGACTTTTTAATAAGATTTGCATGTGGCTACATGTTTTATACATATTTAATTGTTATGATTATGTATATGTGTTTATTTAGTTGTTTTATTTTTTTATTGTCTATTACTTGTTTTGTTTATTTATTGTGTTAGACATGTTTATTTAAACGAAAGGGTAATTTTTGAATAGAAAAAATAATACGGACTAAATAATGGCGAAATTGTTTTGGTTTTTAAGAGTTAAAATTTCAAAGAATTAGTTGATTGATGTTTTTGTACGTAATGGTTAAATAGGCTCGACCGAAGTTTACACACTATAAGATGGGTATAAGGATGGCAACGCATTAAATTGTGGCCTTAGATAGACAACATTCTGTCTTAACGCTCGTTTGTGTGTAAATTAGACTTACCGAACAACCATTACATGTACATTGTCATCTTAAGGGTGAATAATCCACAATTCCACAATGATTATCCGAAACACTAAGCTTTCGAGCTTATGCAAAAGTACGATATAGTGGACGATAATTGATGGTTATTCTTTAATTGGTGAACCCGATACCTCAATCAAAACTTTGTTATTTTACTCTTAGCTAATTGGTAATAAAAATGTTTTGTAAAACCAATGTTATGAAGTTGTATGCATGCTTCTTCATACATTATTTTGATCACATCAAAATAGTTATACCCTTATAAAATTAAGTTGAATGCCATCTAATTAAGAACACTTGAAGTTGTAATTTACGTCATTGTGAGACTTGGCGAGATTGCAATGGAGAGGTAAATTTCATAAATTCATTGCTAGCAGATCAACTAATGTGATGGATTTGTGAGTTTACAGTTTTTAAGTTAGACGACTTAAATTGAGTAGGAAGTGAGACTTGACTCAAGGCATTAAGATGGGGACTAAACATGCTTACAATACAAATGTTTTGTGATTGTAAATCCCATATATCTAGGAATTGGACAAATGTTATGCCAATTACTTGTACGACAAGTTACCTCATATTATACTTTCATTACTAGCAGATCAACTGAATGTGATGAAACTATGTTTATGGAGGATCCTAATTTTCAAGATTATTCTATGGATTTATTTTCCTTGGGTATTTTAATTTTCTTGAAAAATTGTATTATCAAAAATACTAATGTTTTGAACTTTCTTTATCTGTAGAAATGGCTCAAACTGATAACACCAACTTACGTTCTGTGTTCAAAACTTATTTTGAACGAGAAAAATTGACTGGCTCGGAAAATTTCAATGATTGGTACCGTTCACTAAGGATTGTCCTGCGAGTGACTGGTCAACTCGAAATCTTGAAAACGCCTTGTCCTGCTGAACCTGAAGGCACGACAGCTACTGAAGCTGCTAAGGCCAAATGGAATCTTGACACCAAGGAACATATTGATGTAGCCGCAATGATGTTAGGGGGAATGTCCACAGCTCTTCAAAGACAGTTTGAGGAGTATTTTCCCAAGGACATGATTGATGAACTCAAGAAACTTTATGAGAAACCATCAAATGTAGAGATTTACGATTTGATGGAAGCTCTACATGGTTGTAAGCAAGGTCCTGGTGAACCTGTGAGTGCTCATGTGTTGAAAATGAAAAGTTACATGGATCAACTACAAACACTTGGGAAACCCTATGACAATGATATGGCTGTGAACTTAATCAATAGATCCCTTGATAAGGAATTTAGTGGTTTTGTGAGGAACTTCAATATGCATTGCGTGGGGAAGACTGTAAGTGAATTGCACGCACTGCTCATTGATTATGAGAAAGGTACACCACAAAAGGCTCCTACGCCCCAAGTACTAGCAATACAAGGGGGTAGAATTAACAAGCCAAATGCGAACAAGAAGAAGGGTAAAGGAAAGAAGAAGGATGATAAGAATAAGCAGGTTATGGCTTATCAACCACCTCAACCAAAGAAGAACCCTCCTATCAAGAATAATCCAAAGAAGGATCAAGGATGCCATTACTGCAAGGTGATGGGCCATTGGAAGAGGAATTGTCCTCTTTATCTCGATGACTTGCGAAACAATAAGGTTAAGAAGACTGGGCACATGGGCGCCAGCACTTCAGGTAACTTATTTGTCATTGAATTATTTACTTTATCTCGTGAAATAAATTCCTGGGTATATGATACTGGATGTGGTATTAATATTTGTAATACACTGCAGGGGTTTAGAGAGGAAAGGAGACTAGCTTATGGGGAGCAATTTCTGCATGTGGGAAATGGAGCACAAGCAGCAGTTGAAGCCATAGGAATGTTTGATTTAGTTTTACCTTCGGGTTTAGTACTTTGTTTAAACAATTGTCATTATGCACCTTCTATAATTAGAGGTGTTGTTTCCTTTTCATGTTTGTTGGATCTTGGTTTTTCTCATACTATTGATGGCAATAAAATTTCTGTTTCTTTAAATGGTGTATTTTATTTTAATGCTGTTGCTGTGAATGGTGTGTTTGAAATTGATATGAATAATTGTGTGACTTCCAACAATAATAATAATTCGATGTACAGCATAAGTAAGAGAATGAAGTATGACTTGAATTCATCTTACCTTTGGCACTGTAGACTTGCCCATATAGGCAAGACTCGCATGCAAAAGCTGCAACGTGAAGGGCTTTTGAATAATATCAATGATGAGTCATTTGATAAATGCGAATCTTGTATTTCTGGGAAGATGACGAAGAAACCTTTTCATAATAATATGGAAAGAGCTTCAGATCTACTTGGTTTAATACACACGGATGTATGTGGACCACTTAGACATGTGTCAAGGAGAGGTGCTGTCTACTTCTTAACTTTTACGGATGATTTCAGCCGTTATGGTTATGTTTATTTACTTAAGCATAAACATGAGGTGTTTGAAACATTTAAAGTTTTCAAAGCAGAAGTAGAATTGCAATTGGGAAAGAAGATTAAAGCTCTTCGTTCTGATCGAGGTGGTGAATACCTTAGTCAAGATTTTAAAGATTTCTTAACTGAGAATGGAATTGTCCAGAATCTCACATCTCCATATACTCCACAACAAAATGGTGTATCTGAGAGAAGGAATCGTACATTGTTGGACATGGTTCGATCAATGTATAATCTTACTAATCTTCCTTTGTCTTTTTGGGATTATGCTCTTGAATCAGCTGTTCGTATTTTGAATATGGTTCCCACCAAGAAGGTTGATAAGACACCATATGAGATATGGACTGGAAAAGCTCCAAACTTGTCTTATTTAAAGGTCGGGGGTTGTGAGGCGTATGTTAAACGTGACTCACAAGATAAACTCCAACAAAGATCTGTTAAATGCATTTTCGTAGGATACCCTAAGGAAACTATGGGTTACTACTTTTACTACCCACCTTAGAACAAAGTGTTTGTTGCAAGATATGGTGATTTTCTTGAAAGTGAATTTGTCGTTCAAGAAATCAGTGGGAGGGTATATGATCTAGAAGAAGATCTAAATAATGCATTGCCTTCAGAAAACACTAGCACACTTCCTATAGAACCGGAAAGTCTGGGTCCTCCACCGGAAGTTGAAGTAATTCCCATTCGCAGATCTGTGAGATCTGTGAAAGCTCCTGACCGTATATGTCTTAATGTAGAGGTCGATCAGCATACACTAGGGGATCTTAATGAACCTTCTAGTTATAGAGCTGCCATTAATAGCCCTCAAAAAGCTAAATGGAAAGCTGCTATGGATGGGGAAATACAATCCATGCATGACAATGAAGTCTGGGAAGAAGTTGACTTACCTCCTGGTGCCAAGGTAGTTGGGAGTAAGTGGCTTTATAAAATCAAGACTGACATGGATGGATATGCACACATTTATAAGGCTCGTCTAGTTGCTAAAGGTTTTACTCAAACTTTTGGAATAGATTACGAGGAGACATTTTCTCCTGTAGCAGACATAAGAGCTATAAGAATACTCATAGCTATAGCAGCGTACTATGACTATGAGATTTGGCAAATGGATGTGAAAACCGCTTTCTTAAATGGTCATCTAGATGAAGACATCTATATGGCACAACCAGAAGGGTTTGAAAATCCAGAATTTCCAAATCGTGTTTGCAAGCTTAAGAGATCCATTTATGGATTAAAGCAAGCATCACGACAATGGAACAAGAGGTTTGATGCTAAAATTAAAAAGTTTGGATTCACTCAAAATCTTGATGAGCCATGTGTGTATCACAAAGCTAGTGGGAGTGATAATGTAACTTTCCTAATTCTATATGTTGATGACATATTGATCATGGGAAAAGACATTCCAAGTTTACAAGCTGTTAAGGCTTATCTTGGAAAGTGCTTTTCTATGAAAGATTTAGGAGAAGCTGCATACATTCTGGGAATCAAAATCTATAGAGATAGATCAAGGCGGTTAATTGGATTAAGTCAAAGTGCTTACATTGACAAAATATTGAAGAGATTCAATATGCAAAATTCCAAGAAAGGATATTTGCCGATGGAAGTAAAACATGGCTTATGTAATGAGTATTGTGCTTCAACACCTGAAGAGGTGGCTCGCATGAGTAAAGTTCCTTATGCTTCGGCTGTAGGATCTATTATGTATGCGGTTAAGTGCACAAGGCCAGATGTGGCGTTTGCTCAAAATATTACCAGTCAATTTCAACAGAATCTAGGTGAAAAACATTGGATTGCTGTTAAACATATTCTTAAGTATTTGAGGAATACAAAAGATATGTTTTTGGTATATGGTGGAAATCCATCTACAGAACTTTGTGTTACAGGTTTCTGTGATGCATCCTTTCAAAGTAATAAAGATGATTCGAAGTCTCAGACGGGTTATGTCTTTGTTATCAATGGAGGAGCTGTAGATTGGAGGAGCAAGAAGCAGAGTACAATTGCGATGTCTGCAACAGAAGCTGAATACATTGCTGCTTCGGAAGCTGCTATGGAGGCTGTTTGGATTAGGAAATTCGTTTCTGGGCTTGGTGTTATGCCTTCAATTGAATTACCTATTAATATGTATTGTGACAATTCTGCTGCAATCATATTTGCCAATGAACCTGGAGTCATGAGAGGCACCAGACATTTTCTACGGAAGTATCACTTTGTTCGTGAAAAGGTTGACGAAGGTGAATTAAATCTGTTGAAGGTTCACACAGATGATAACTTAGCTGATCCGTTCACTAAGGCTTTGGCGAAAGAAAAGCTTAATGAATTGGCCAATGGAATTGGACTTAAATTAGCTAGTAGTTTCATGCATAACTGTGATTAGTATTTGGATAAAGGATATTGTAAACAATTATTATTTTAATGAAATAAAGTATGTTGGTATGTTTATTTCCATTTGTTAATTATTGTTGTCCTATTTTTGCATGTTTAAATCCATGAATAAGAGTTATTCTAAATTGTCCGTTGTCAGTTAATAATATGGGAATATTATTAAAATAAGACAAATCTGAAGTTGATATAATATACTTAAGTATATTGATGCGTAGTCATGTCATTTCAGATGATATTCGATGATACTGAATATAGGACTTATCCCAACTATATGATGTTACTTTATGGATCTTGTCATTAAGTAAATCATAAGAAGTTATCCTTAGACTTGAGATACAAGATAACGGTCATGAATGTAGTACATTTTTGTGGAACAACTTAACACTATACGTAACTGGTAGTCATAAGGGTTGTTTTCGGAAGTGTTACAAAGTTTGTGTGTTTTGCTTGTAGTCAATAAAGAATTTGTTCCTTCAAATTAATTTTTGGAGTTTAATACTGCTGGGCCCCTCGTAGGGTTGTCAAGGTGTTTGCGTGGCCACGCCCAAGGTCTTTTATGAAAGATTCAAAAGATTTGGTAATCTTGTCAATTTCTAAGAACGAGAAACAGAATGGTTAATTAAGGAATGACCTAGATCCATATCCTTATTAACGTAGTATTAGAAACAAAGGGATAATAATAATGAGAAATCATTAAAAGGTTTTCCAGGAGCCTTACTCAAGTTGTACTAGAGGCATCGACGTGTTGCAAGACGCTAATCGATGTGATCACACTATTATGATATGTCTAAGTGGGAGCTGTTAGTTTTATAGACAAAATAATAATAGTCGTGTGTTAGGATCGAACTTGAGATCACGGGATTGCACACAATACGTATGAAGAGGAAATGTAATAATTATTTATAAAATGTTATAATTAATTATTAAACACAAAACAATTAAATAATAATTAGTATTATTGATTAATGACTAATTAATTATTAAACGAAGATTAGGAAACTAATTACTAGACAATACATGGAAACAAGAGAAGGTTCCGGAACACCCCTTTGGGCTTCCAAACCGATCGGCCAAGGAGGGATATCCACCTCCTTTGTGCCTTGAGCTCCAAGTAATGACTAGTATATAAGCAAACCCAAGGTGAAGGTTTTTCACATAACTTGTACACACACAACTTGGTGTTTTCTTCTCCTTCTCTTGTCTTGGTCGAACCAAAACCGAACACCCCTAAGGGTTTCGTTTTTCTTGAGTCCAAAAAGGGTTTTGTGTTATTACTTGCATAAACGTTTTCTTGAATTAGTACGTGTGTACAAGAACGTGAATCAAACACACTATTGTTTGATTCTTGGATTGAATTACAAAAAGGTAAGGGGTAATTCATATAATCCTTATAAACCCTAATTAGGGTTCATTGGTTCCGGAAGATTGCATTGATTCTTGTTCGGGCTAGAATCACTACGGTATGTTTACTATTTAAATTAATGATTAATTAATTACATGTTATTCGATCTATTATAATTGCTTCCGCTTATGCTCACTTTGATGTTCATGGTATATTAATATGATTGTCATGATATAATAATTCCAACAACAGGTTCATAAGCCAGCCACATGAGATCTTTTGACAAAGCTTTACTGGAACTAGAATGTCTGAAATTCAACCAAAGATCAGGCTTTTTTATACATCGATATTTGTTTCAGTTCATAGTTAATATTAGCAGTAGGTGTCTTTATTGTCCTCGTCGGTGTAGTTTTCCCTTCAACATATCATAGTTTAATGGTCCAAAGTCCAAACATGATCATTTGAAATGCTAAATATGATACATACATCTCAATCACAATCGGTCACTTGTAGATGGTTTTCTTTTATAGCTCTTATTGGTTATCCATTCAGAATTATGAATCACTCATAGCCTCTTTCGGCAATAGAGTGTTTTTTTCAACGGATTGCCAGCTGAAGCTTATAATTAATGGGAGCTTTGATGATTCGTTATCTTGTAGAAATAGCTTAATTTGCTGTGCGTTTGCATTAATGTTTGATGTTGGTAGTTACTTCTTGCTTTGCGAAGGGACTGTTTGCCTTGCTTTATAATTGATTGATTGTCTCACTTGTGACCGCATATCTTACCATGAGTGGCACATGTAACAAGCCAACTTTATGTGAGACTCTCAAAGAAAAACCTTCTTAGATTTCCTCTTGGTTTTTGTACATAAACTGATTCCTAATCTCATAATCAGGAAAGATGCATTCACGACAAATCTTTGATTGCACTTCTGATCTGGTGCTATTGATTTTATTTATTTATTTATTTATTTATTTATTTTTTTTATCTAGACGTTTTAAGTTTTTCTTTACATATTAGCTTTTGCTCATTGCCCTGTTTCTAAGGTCCTTAAACCAGTTTTTCCTTGCTGATGTTGAGTTACGATATTCACCAAACAATCGTGTGACTTACTTTATTAGTACTTTTAAGTAAAAATATATTTGATTCTTGGTGAGATTAATCTTGCATCATCATGCTGGAGAAACAACTTATTGGTTAAAGCCATTAGACTAAACTAGTTATACATTTATATATAAAAACTAAAGTTGGATTGTCGCTTTTGGAGTACAAAAGAGCTACTGCATCTCAAACCAAAGACACTTACATTCTTTGTTTCTGTTTTCCAAGGTCTGTTCGGTGTTCCACATGTCTTTAATTCAGCCATGTCTATATTTCTGGTAATGAACTCAGTCCTTAGCTGTTCCATGAGCATGTGAAGCTATAAAATTTAGCTTTTTGGTTAATTTTCGGTTAGCACTTTAAGAATTCACTAAATCAGATCCTAATGACTTAATTGTATTTTTGGGTACTTTCTATCTGGCTATAATTTTTTTTGACTTCTATCATCTTAAATCACCTGTATGACTTTAACATCAAGTTGTCTATACCTCTGTTTGTTAATTAGTCCAGAGTTCACTGCAGGCAATTTGTTTGTTAAATATGTTTTTTGAGTCATATCAAACCAAAACAATTTCGATTGTAAGCATAAATGATTAAAAGCAATGTTACACATTCCCATTGGTTTAAGCATTAACAAAAACATGTACATGGGAAAAGTGTATTTAAAACATGTATTTTAGCTTGAAAAACAATTATCCGCTGCTAGGACTCGAACCTGGGACTCTCCATTAAGAGAGCCGAATAATCATGCTTTGATTAAGAGTTGGGGCAAATGATATTAAAAGGTAATATACTTGCCACAAATTCATCGAATGGGTAGTGAACTATTTTTTTTCATTTTGAGGGTAATTTTCTTTCAAATTCATCATCTTTAGGGTATTTTGCAAAAATTTTGGACAATTTTCCCTTCGGGAAAAAAAATTTTGTATTAGCTATGAGGGGCAAAATTGTCCAAAATTTTTACAAAATACCCTAAAGATGATGATTTTGAAATAAAATTACCCTCAAAATAAAAAAAAAAAAAATAGTTCACTACCCATTCGATGAAATTGTGGCAAGTATATTACCTTTTTTTATTATTTGCCCTTAAGAGTTGTGCTACAGCGGATTTTGTTGCTATATTGCTCTTTTAATTTTATTTATATGCAATACTATAAAGGTCACAAACAAAATGCCTATAACCTCCAAAATCCAACCTTTGCCTGCATTTATCTTCAATTCGAGATTAAACAGGTAATCATTTGTTCATGTTGTCTTCTATACAACACCCAAAAAAAAAAAAAAAAAAAAATCCTTTTCTCGTTAATCCGTTGTTAAAGATTCACTCAAAATGTTCTTGAGCTTATTTCATCGTAAAAACAAGATCAGCTAATTTTGTCTGAGAATGTAGCAGCATCTCAGTTGAAGTAAAAAAAACTAAAGTAAACTCCTAACCTCATGACATGAAAAACTACTAAGCACACTTTAAAAGTATTTGGGCAAGTTTTATTTTTCTTTCCAAAAGGCTTATTCCTTATTTCCTTTGGCTTTTTGTCATAAGCTCACCAAAACACCTCTTCAATGTTGACTCAACATGTATTCTGCGAAAATAGCATTTTTCTTTTCATCCATTAAAATGTTGTTACAATATTGATTGTTTGATCACTTTCGTGTATCAAAATCGATAATGCATCATTTTGTTTTATGAGATTTATTGTTGTTTGCCAACATAACCATTTCTAAATATGTACCATCTACTACAAAGATATTCATTGCTAAACACCAGGAACTTTTTTAGAGCTATAAGCACTTTTCTTTAGCGCATATGAAACCGGTTATGGTTTTCTTCAAGTGCATTTGAAACTGGGCAAGTTATTGGGCATAGCTTTTTTCTGGTGTGCTGTTTGGGTGTACAAATAGTTTGATTGGATGCATTTTTAATGCTTCACGTATGGATCAAAGCGATACCCCCGGTGGTGGTTCGAGTCAGTTATGGATCGTTTTTGGTTAAGATTTTTGCTGTGGTGGTGTTGGCGGTATATGTTGGAATTGTTTTTGCTCGATTTTCTATGTGTATCTTTCTTTTTAAACAGAATAAACAGAATTAATGTCGTCATATAGTGAATTTGGTTTACATTCTATTGTCTTTGTAGCGCTTGGTATCATATTTTCAAACTACATATGTACACTTTTTTAAACTTGTTGAACACAAGTTTATGTTTGCTTAAAGGACAAGGATTAATTATTTCAAGTTAAATAAAAACAGCTTGGCTAATAAGTTCGAAGTTGGATAAATCAAAAATTCAATCAAAGTAACAAAATATCATTACACAAAAAGAAGTCCAATAAAAAACGTATTTTAACAAAAAATGATTTTATCCGCTGCCAGGACTCGAACCTGGGACTCCTAATCAAAGGAGCCGAAACAATTCTTTTGCTTGAGTAGTTGTGCTACAGCGGATCTTGTTGCCATATTATCCATCTAATTTTATTTAAATTGAAACTTAACAAGGGTCTATAGAACCTCATTACTCTAAAATATTCTCCCTCTAATTTTAAAGGAGGGTTCTCATTCGTTGTTTTTGCGTATTTTTTGTGGTTAAACGATTCTGGTCATGCAATTAAATGATGTTGTATATTTGGTACTAGCGTTGTTGCCTAATTTACTCCTATCTAAATATCTGTATTGTTCAATTTCTAAGATAGGTAAGATTAACTATTTTTACATTTTATCAAACAAAAGAATTCATCCGCTGCCAGGACTCGAACCTGGGACTCCTAATTAAAGGAGCCGAAACAATTCTTTTGCTTGAGTAGTTGTGCTACAGCGGATCTTGTTGCCATATTATCCATCTAATTTTATTTAAATTGAAACTTAACAAGGGTCTATAGAACCTCATTACTCTAAAATATTCTCCCTCTAATTTTAAAGGAAATTTTTTTTATTGTGCTTAACCAGGTACTCATTCGTTGTTTTTTGTGTATTTTTGTGTTTAAACGATTCTAGTCATGCAATTAAATGATGTTGTATATTTGGTACTAGCGTTGTTGCCTAATTTACTCCTATCTAAATTTCGGTATTGTTCTATTTCTAAAATTTGTACGATTAACTATTTTTACATTTTATGCATGCATCTGATTATGGTTTAAGTGCATTTGAAACAAGGCTAGTTATCAGACATAGCTGTTTTCCAATGTTTGTTTGGGTGTACAAATGGTTTGGTTGAATGCATCTTAAGGCTTGTCGTATGGATCTAAGAGCAGGATCGATGGTAGCTCGAGTCAGTTATTGATCGTTTTTGCTTATAATTTTGGTTGGGGTGCACTTGCTGGTATACGTCGAAATTGTTTCTGCTCGAGATTTTTATACTAGCAACATTTTTAAAGAATGTGACGTTGCCATATAGTGATTTTGGTTTACATTGTATCGTATTTGTAGTGCTTGGTATCATATTATCAACTACATATGCAGTTTGTTAGACTTGTTGGAAAACAAGTTTACGTTTCCTACACGAACAAAAAACAAAAAATTTAATTAGATACGAAGGTAAACCAAAAGAACTTTGCTAATAAATTTGAAGATAATGTTTGGATAAATCAACAATTTTATCAAACTATCAAAGTAATAAAATGACATTACACGAAAAGAAGTCCAACAAAGTAATAAAAATTAAAGTATTTATCCGCTGCCAGGACTCGAACCTGGGACTCCCACAAGGGGAGCTGTAAGCGTCCAATTGATTTATTAGTTGTGCTACAGCGGATTTTCATGATATGCATCTTACTATGATTTTATTTATACAAACTCAAAAGAAGGTCACCATAGACACTACGTATAAAACCTCATTTTTCTAAAATATAAACACCTCTATTCCAGCTTTACACCCATTACGTGGTTGGAAATCTAATTTATGGTAATGGTTTTGCTACTAAAAGTAAAAAATATGATGTTTCTACTATGGGATAGACTATGAGCACGGTATCAGTATATGTTGACTAGGCTTGTTTTGTTCTTTGTTATATGAGATTTCAAAATAAACTAGTTTTTAATTCTTAAGAGGCTAAACACCCAAAACTTTTTTAGAGCTACAAGTGGTTATATGAAACCGGGCTATGGTTTCTCTAAGTGCATTTGAGAATTGAGACCGGGCTAGTTATCGGGCATAACTATTTTCCAATCTTTGTTTTGGTACACAAATGGTTTTGATTGTATGCACCGTAAGCCGGTGGTGGTTCAAGTTAGTTAGTAACCATTTTATGCTTACGTGTAGTAGGTGGTATGCGTTGGAATTGCTTCCACTCGAGTCTATGATATTTTTTTAACAGCAACATGTATTTTAAATTTAACGGATCCAAAAGAGAACATACACGACAATAAAAAGAGCCAAATCAACAAGAACAAAAACAACACAAGAACACCCGTTGTTCCCCCACTAGTATACTATATCTATGTCGGAGTATAGAAGAAAAACTTAGTGGAAATTTGCTACAAAACACGCCAGCCATCTATCCAAGGATGGTCTTCAATCGAGTTTATGATATGCCGTTTAAAGAGTGTTAAATGCATGTCATATAGTCGCTTTTTTTATTTTTTTTTTTTTTTTTTTTTTTTTTTTAATATCGTTTTTGTAGTGTTTAAGATCATACTTTTAAGCTCATGTACATTCTCCTAATGTTATTGAACACATCATGTTTGCAAACACAAATAATAGATGAAAGATTGATGTATTCATCAACAAAGAGTTAGATGATATCTCTTCTATGTAATCTTCTTTCCCTCGAGGCTTGTATGAGAGTGCATAAAAAACACCGCGGAGTGAAAACCAGTGGCTCGGCCTCCGTGGGTGGGAATTTTTCTCTTGTCTTGGTTATTTGTAATTGGTAAGAGTTTTTTCATCCTTTTTGCAGCCTTCGTAGTTAAAGTCTAGGGTTATATCTAGAATGTGTAGCTTTGTTTTTTCTAGATTTGTTTTGTACTCTCTGGCTCTAGTGTCATGCTAGGAGCTTTTCTAATATATTTCAGCCGTTTAAAAAAAAACAAGCAGTTACCTAACTATAGATTTCTATATGTTTATGTTCCATGAAATGAAACCATAACAACTTGCCTAATGAATTTCCTAAATCATAAATCAACAATTCAGTTGTAAAAAAGAAGAAAAGAAAGCAATGTTCGACATTCCTAGTTATTGCTTAATAATAATAACGCACGGGTATAACGATTCAATAACTTAGAAAAAAAAATTATAAAGTTGTTGTCTTTATATTTTATTTAAATAATAATAATAATAATAATAATAATAATAATAATAATAATAATAATAATAATAATAATAATAATAATAATAAACACACATCAAAAAGTGCCCATGGGATACGAAATAGATAATTAGTTGTCTAGATACTTATTTTAAGGCATTTTAAAAAACAAATCTCACAAGAATTAAGATGATCAGTCCAGTACAAATGTGAAACTTAAAATGTCATTTACACTATATACTATACTGTATTACAACGTCTGGCCATGTGCATAAGTTCCTAAAAGGTTTTACATGTAAATATAAACATATTAGTGGACTGCCCTCTTTTTTTCCATGGCATAAACTGTTAAATGTTACGTATAAACATTAATGAGTAAATGACTAGTATCGAACCCGAGACCTCAGGATTGCACACAATACAAACGAGAATTAAAGATTAATAAATATTAATAGTTATGTATATTTATTAATAACACAAGTTTAAGGACTAGTGATCGTTAGTTATTAATTGTATGGACTAACTAGCACGAATTGGCAAGGAAAAGGACTAGAATGAAACTTGGTGGCAAGAAGGATCCAGAACACCCTTCTTGGGTGTATGGCCGGTCGATCACAAGGCTAAGGGGGGCAACCCATTTCCCTAACTTGCTCCCAAAGTTTCCTCTAGTATATATATAAGGCCAAGGCTTCTTTCTTTCTCTCTTGGTTTTCCAGCCGATCGAACACCCCTATACTCTTAGGGTTTCGATTTTTGTTTTTACAAAAAAATTCTTGTGTTTAATCTTGCAATTACTTTAATTCGGGATTAGTTTATGTGTACAAGAACGATGTAACAACTCACTATAGTTGTTATCAAGAGATCGATAAACAAAACGGTAAGGGGTTTATCATTGATCTAATTACATAAAGTTCAAGACTTGCTTACTTGATTCTTGTTCGGGCTAGAATCACCACGGTACGTTCCTATTATCTTTTGGTTAATATTTATGTGTTATACTTGATCCTAGCTTCCGCATATACGTGTACTTTGGTTGTCATATTCTAACAGTGGCATCACGAGCCATGTATAACATGTAATTGATTACTAAAACATAATAAAAAGCGGATCTTTAATTGTTTTAGATACATGTTTGATCTAGGGTTTTTCTTTTTAAACTATTTTTTGTAAAATTTGAAACCATAACCCTAATTTATGGGGAGGGGGGGTCGATTTCCATGAAACCCTAATTAAGGTTTGTGGTTTTTTGATTAACTTGTAATCACTAGAAACCCTAGGTCATTAACCGGTTATTTGAACGTATCTTGTGACCTATGCGGTAATTGTTATGCTTTAATCCGTGACGAAACATGCATGTTAGTCATGGATCTATTAATTGTTTATTAATTGTCACATGTTTATTGCTTATGTTCGTTCATTTAATAAGTAAACAAACACAAATGGACATTTTACCAAATTGTTCATCAAATATTCACTGAACATTAAATTTGTTTACAGCCCTAGATCAGAGAGCAAAACTTTATTGTCCATTCAATTAAATGTTTATCCGCATAACACTTTCTAATTCATTGATTTATTTTAATAAGAATTGTATATTGAAAAGTTTATTTTTGTGTCATCCCCTTAAACCATTTATGCATTATTTTTACTAAAAGTGTCATAAATTAGGGAACTACAGTTGTGTCCTGCATGTGCACTTGCGGAGTGGGCTAGATGTTGTTTTGTGACCTCTGCTTGATTTTGGTGTTGTTTTTCTTACGGATTTGATTCTTAAAAAAAGCTCTTTTATAAGATTTTAGTGGCTGTTTCTTTTTGACTTAATATCCTGGATAGAAACAAAACAAGATGGAAACAAGAAAGATGGGTGTTTCTTTTTAACTTATTGTAAACATGAATCATGATTATGAAAAAGGGTAAATAAGTGAGTCTTCCACATCTAGGACACACATTACATATATACCCCTTTATTACCCACCGTCTTCATTGTTTCTTTATATAAAAATAAATAAATAAATAAAATCACTCCCATGACCCACCTTCATCTTCATTGTTTCTTTATAAACAAAAACATCGCTCCCATGACCCACTTGATCTTATACCTGCTTTTTCTATTATTACATATATACATCTTTAGAGTGCAAGGTGCAGCTTACCATTGGTGCTCGCCGTTCCTTGGTGGCAAGTCCACTGGCTCACCGTTCTTAGTTGCCACACCGCCCCCCCCCCCCCCTTGCCGTTCTTCTGATGCGGAGGTGTTAGTTGTGAGTAAGTTGTGAGTGGTGTGGCCCAAATGAGTAAGTTGATGTTTGTTGTTTGGCGAGGAGGGGTTAGTTGTGAAGAGGTGTTGGGGTGATGTCGCACATAGCCCGAATGTGGAGGAAGAGCTTGCCATCTACACCTAGCACTCTTATAACACTTTTAGAAAAAAAAAAAAAAAAAAAAAAAAAAAAAAAAAAAAAAATCACTCCCATCTGATCTTATATATGCTCTTCTATTGCGGATCACATCGTCGGCGCCCGTTCTTGCCGTTGCCGGCGACGTTCTTGCAGTTGACGTCATCGCCTCCAATTTTTGTGCCGTCGATGCCTCTAGCTTGATGAAATTGGGAGTTTTTCTTGTTTTTGAATTTGTAGTATTTGTTTGTTCATTGAATTGCAAAACTACTCCGCTTAAAAAGGGCTAGTGGCGCAGCTTGTTGCTCGCTTGCCTTCCACCACTATGTAAATTCAATTCTTAAGTATATACACATTCCTCGTTTGTTCATTGATTAGATGTTTCATAAAGATCTAACATAGGCAAAGATTTGATTGTTGAATATGGTTTTGATTTTTGTTTAAAAAAAATAATAAATAAATAAAATAAAAAAAAAAAAAAAAAAAAAAAAAAAAAGGAAGAATGGTTTTGACTTTTGTTCAAAGAAAAAAGAAAAGAAAATGGTTTTGATTTTGGAAATTGACGTGAAGGTTTTGATTTTGGAGTAGAATGAAAGGGTAAAAAAGTCATTTGAAGACATTGTTCTTTCAATTTTATTTATTCACACTAAAAAGCAGTGGCGAAGCTAAAAGATTTTCAGTGGGGGGTCGGGATCTAAATTTTTTTTCCTAACGCTATTTTTCGGGTAAGATGTTCGGGTCGGTGATTCGATTCGGGTCGGGTCAAAAATTAAATACTATTGTTATAAAAAAAATTCAATCACTAAATAACTAAACATTTGTCCAAGACAACTAAACATTAAAAAGGAGACAAACGGTTGGCACCTGGTTCGATTCATTGAAGAAATTAGAGTTCAGTCTTTCGACCTTTAAGATCCTTGAATTATTCAATTATGGACTCCGCATCAAACTTGTTAGCAATTTCTTTTTCTATGTAAATCACCACACTGTTTGCTAGATTCTAAGGCTCGAAGGGGGAGGGTTTGGGATTTGGTTAATTGGTTTGTTAATTGTTAGGGATTGTTCCGTTTTTTTTTTAATGGGCTAAGTAATGGAATTTAGTTTGGGATTTGGTTTGTTAATGGATTTTAGTTTGGGGAGATGGGCTTATGTAAAATTTAATGGATCAATTTTATTGCTTAATGTATAAAAAAATTCACAATTAAAATAGGGGGTCGAAACCGAATATACCGAAATTTTTCTACACGAAAACTATATACCCCCTACATCGCAAAAAAAATTTCGGGGGGTCGGGCGCCCCTCCCCGCCCCTATATAGCTGCGCCAATGCTAAAAAGGTCACAAACAAAACGCCTCTTACCTCCAAAATCCAACCTTTGCTTGCATTTATCTTCAATTCGAGATTAAACAGGTATTCATTTGTTCATGTTGTCTTCTATACAACACCAAAAAGAACAATCTTTTCTCGTTAATCCGTTGTTAAAGATTCACTCAAAATGTTCCTGAGCTTATTTAATCGTAAAACCAAGATAAGCTAATTTTGTGTGAGACTGTTGCAGCATCTCAGTTGATGAAAAAAAAAAAAACTAAGCACACTTTAAAAGTTTGGGCAAGTTTTATTTTTCTTTCCAAAAGGCTTATTCCTTATTTCCTTTGGCTTTTTGACATAAGCTCACCAAAACACCTCTTCAATGTTTGACTCAACATGTATTCAGCGAAAATTAGGGATGGCAATGGGCGAGAAAAAACCCACAACCCGCGGGTACCCGCCATAAATGGGGGGTAAACGCGTCAATTTTCACCCACGGGTGGGTCGTGGGTGAAAATCTGGTGGGTGACGGGTGAGACATACCCATCGCGGGTAAACCCATAACACCCATTTAAAATACCCACAGGTATACCCGTCAAAATACCTGTGGGTCATAAACCAATGTTAAAATTAATTATACTAATTAAAATATTTATAATGTTGCAGATATACATTTAGTAGTTACCACCGAGTTTCAAGAAAAAACATTAACCTAAAAGTTTGTTTGAGTTTCAAGACTAAAAAGAGAATATGAAATATCAAATAAACAAAGTTGTATTTGGCAAATTGATTGGTGTCTTATTACGCATTTTCATAGTTAGTTTTCATATCATCGTTTTGTAATTTTATGTATAACACTAACACATGAGTTTACCCATGGGCAACAAATACCCGCGGGCAAGGGAATGTGTAGAAAATTGTACCCATTGGTGGGTGACAGGTGGGTGACGGGTGAGAAAGAAACTACGTGGGTGGGTGACGGGTTAAAGGTACCCGTGCCCATTGCCCACGGGTGCCCATTGCCCACGGGTGCCATCCCTAGCGAAAATAGCATTTTTGTTTTCATCCATTAAAATGATGTTAAAATATTGATTGTTGTTTGATCACTTTCGTGTATCAAAATTGATAATGCATCAGTTTGTTTTATGAGATTTATTGTTGTTTGCCCACATAACCATTTCTAAATATGTACCATGAACGATTCAACTTTTACAAAGATATCCATCGTACTTGGAAATTCTACATTAGTGTGTGCTTACAATTATTAGATGTCCAATAACGTACATAACTACATATCAGTGATCAAGCTACACATCCCCCGTTCTCCAGCTTGGCACAGCAATTTAACTGTTTGTCCTTCCAGCATGTAAGTTTCGTATATCTATGTATCTACTTTTGAATTGTCACTGGATTTATTATTGACTGATGGAAGACTATTTATCTCATGTAGAGGTGGCTACTTTGACTGATTTACATATAAACGTGATTATTTGGACTATGCAACCTCAATATCTTACTATTATATATCTAAAGATCTTGATCATAAGCATTACACATCTCACTAGTCATCTTAACCCGTTTCGGCATAGTATTCAACAAACCATTTTTTAAATTTGTCAAAGTTGTTACCTTGAAAGGGACTGATATTGTTTCAAGGAAGGTTAGAGAAGTGGTAGGGTGTAATCTATAATCTGAGTAGATCGAAGTGGCAAAATGGGAGGGTATGGCGGGTTTGATAACGGGTCAACATATGTTTCATGGTTTTTTTATTGAGTTTTACCAATATGTAAAGTGTTAATACTGTTTTATAATTATTACGGAGTAATTGAAATATGAGGTTTTACACATGTCAAATAAAGGTTGGGTGCCTTTCGACGTGTCATCATTTTGGGAAAGTTCTCTAAGTTTTTTATATGTTGCAAGCATTGGTGCGGGTCTCGCTTTTACTTTAACGGAAGCTAAACACAGGAATTAATATCTATAGATTCAAGGGGTTTTGGTTTCCACCGCGTGGATATCAAACCAGGTCAAGTGATTTATGATGTATCTTTTGGGGGATTGGCGCCATTGTTCTGGTTATTTGATCGGGCATAGATGTTTGGGTGTTTTGGTGTAAAGACCATTTGGTTGGGAATATTTTTCAAGGGTAGTGGTATGGTTCAAGATTAGATAAGAGATGCTGGCTGTTCAAGCCAGTTAGTAATCGATTTATGCTTGAAGTGCTTTTCGGTGGGGTACAAATGCTAGTTGGTGGTATGGGCAAGGATTGTTTCTGCTTGATTTAGTGTTGTTTTTGGTATCGTGTTCAAGAAAGTGTTCTTTAATAAATCGTGATTTTGGTTTAAATTTTATCACGAGTCACATTGGTCAGAATCATATTTTACGTCCATGTACACTCTCCTAATATTTTTGAACATAACGTATGCTTGTAAAAAAAAAAAGACGAAAATTAATGTATTCGTCAATAAATAGTTACTTCACTTAAACTTCATTCGACGCCCCTTCACCCACGTAAGAACCACTCTAATGAATATAATATATGAACAACAGTCGGATAAAGTTCTTGAGTATACATGATCCTTTTTTTACTAAACTTGAAAAAAAAAAAAAAAAAAAAAAAAAAAAAAAAAAGGTTGATAATATAGTTAAAAAGTATCCGCTGCCAGGACTTGAACCTGGGACCCCTAGATTATAGAAGCCGATTGAAACTCATCAACAACCAATTTTCATAAACAACATGTGCTACAGCGGATTTTATTGACATTTACTTCCGCTTATTTTATTTATAACAAATAGTGAAAAAACTTCCAAAAAAGAAAATCCCACTATTTGTAGATATTGCAATGCTGTTAATTGCGTGCATAAAATTTTACACGCTAGGCAATGCTGTAACAGAATCATACTTGGTGTTCGTCTTAAATGACATCATAAACTTCTAAAGCTGCAAAGCTAAAAGCATTTAGTATCTAAAGCCATCTATCCTCTAAATTGTCAATTGGTGATCATGTTTCCCTGAACATATTTGTATTGTTTGTGGCTATTTAGGTATCCTTTTAACTTGTTGTATATACATAATCGGATTCAGGTAAGCTTTTCACTTTCCCCAAAAAAATCAATTCTGCATATTTATGTAATGCGGTTCAGCTGCTTTCTTTGATCTTTTGATCTATAAATCATTCTTTGATTTTAGGGTTCGATACTCTTGTTACAACCCTTACTCGGGATAGAATACAATGATCTTTGGGTTCAAATAGTTTATTGGATGAATTTTTAATGCTTCACGTATGGATCAAAGAGATAGCGCCGATGGTGGTTCGAGTCCCTTGTGGATCATTTTTTGCTTAAAATTTTTGCTGTGGTGGTGTTGGCGGTATTCGTTGGAATTGTCTCCGCTCGAGTTTTTTTTGTATCTTCTTTTCTAAAAAGAGTTAATGTCATTTGTATTGTCTTTGAAGCGCTTGGTATCATATTTTCAAACTACATATGTACAACCTTGTTAAACTTGTTGAACACAAGTTTATGTTTGCTACATGGATAAAGGACAAGGATTAAGTTAAATAAAAGCAGATTTGCTAATAAGTTTGAAGTTGGATAAATCAACACAATAAAAAACGTATTTTAATTAACAAAAAAGATTTTATCCGCTGCCAGGACTCGAACCTGGGACTCCTAACTAAAGGAGCCGAAACAATTCTTTTGCTTGAGTAATTGTGCTACAGCGGAACTTGTTACTATATTCCCCCTCTACTTTCATTTAAATTGAAACTTAACAAGGGTCTATAGAACCTCATTACTCTAAAATATTCTCCCTCTAATTTTAAAGGAGGGTGCTCATTCGTTGTTTTTGCGTATTTTTTGTGGTTAAACGATTCTAGTCATGCAATTAAATGATGTTGTATACTTGGTACTAGCGTTGTTGCCTAATTTACTCCTATCTAAGTATCTGTATTGTTCAATTTCTAAGATAGGTAAGATTAACTATTTTTACATTTTATGCATCTGATTATGGTTTAAGTGCATTTGAAACAAGGCTAGTTATCAGACATAGTTGTTTTCCAATGTTTGTTTGGGTGTACAAATGGTTTGGTTGAATGCATCTTAAGGCTTGTCGTATGGATCTAAGAGCAGGATCGATGGTAGCTCGAGTCAGTTATTGATCGTTTTTGCTTGTAATTTTGGTTGGGGTGCACTTGGTGGCATACGTCGAAATTGTTTCTGCTCGAGAGTTTTAAACTAATAACATTTTTAAAGAGTGTAATGTCGCCATATAGCGATTTTGGTTTACATTGTATCGTATTTGTAGTGCTTGGTATCATATTATCAACTACATATGCATTTTGTTAAACTTGTTGGAAAACAAGTTTACGTTTCCTACATGAATAAAAAACAAAAAATTCTGGGATAAATTGTGTGGGTTCCTAAGACATGATAGTATCACTGTGAGTTTTGGTGAATTTTAGTTTAGAGTTCTAATATGTTTAATAAATTCGTTAAGCTAGTCAGGTCTTGTTTGTGATTAAAAGTTGAGTTTCTGAAGCTTAAGGGTTTGTTTGATTAAAGTAAAAATAAAAGGGGTTATGAGAGTTAATTACTTAACTAAAGAGATGTAACTTGTAAATTGATGATATTAAAGGGTTAATGAGTAATAAATGAGTAACTCATGAAAATTACACTTTAGGCCATAAAATTTGGAAGACTTTACCGGATATTCAAGGCTTGTGGCTTCTTGATACTTTACCGGATACTTGGGAGACTTTTAGGACATCTTTGTCCAACTCTGTATTAGATGGTGTTATCACTAGGGAATTGGCTAAAGGCAGTATTCTAAATGAAGAAATGAGAAGAAAGTCATAGAATTCTTCTTCACAGTTAGACGGCTTGGTCACTGAAAGGCGGGGGAGAAGCCAAAGTAGAGGCCCGAGTAATAGAGGTAATCATCGCAGTAGTTCCAGCAAAGGAGAACAAGAAGAAAAAGGAGAACAAGAAGAAAAACTACAACAACCAAAAGTACAAGCACAAGAAAGATGATGATGGTGATGAAAGTACTGAAGTAAATACCACCATAGATGAGTTCTTTGTTTGTTCTGATTATGATATGGTTAACCTTATTAATGATGATTCGAGTTGGATTCTTGACAGTGGTGCTACTTGTCATGTTGCAACACGAAAAAAATATTTTTCATCAAAAGACTCCACCGAAGACACCGCAGTTGAATGGCGTAGCAGAGCGGATGAATAGAACTTTGGTTGAAAGAGTCACATGCTTGCTTTCACATGCAAGGTTGCCGGCTTCTTTTTGGGGTGAAGCTTTGAATACGGCGGTACATGTTATTAATCTAACCCCTTGTGTTCCTTTGCGCTTTGATGTTCCTGACAGGGTTTGGAGTGGCAAAGATGTTTCATACCATCATTTACGAGTCTTTGGATGCAAGGCATCTATGCATATTCCCAAAGATCAAAGATCAAACCTTGATGTGAAGTCTAAGCCATGTGTGTTCCTCGGGTATGGTCAAGATGAACTTGGGTATAGGTTGTATGATCCAGTTCAAAAGAAACTCATTCGTAGCCGAGATGTAGAGTTTGAGGAAGATCAAAATTTGAAAGATGTTGAGAAGGCTGAGAAGGAGACAATTCCTCAACATAATGATGATCCTATTGACTTAGATCCGGTTCCTCTAAAATATTTTGATACACAGTTTGGAGATGATATTCAGAATGATGAAGAACAGGGTGCTGATGATATAGATGCTCAAGAGCAACCAAACCTAGATGAAGACGTTCATCCTGAGTTGCCAGTACCTATGCCACCATTCGTTCCGATTAGGTGGTCTACTTGAGATCATCATCCTTCCACACGCTATTCTGCACATGAGTATGTTTTACTCACTGATGGGGGAGAGCCCGAGTGTTATGCAGAAGCTATGGAAGATGAATACAAAAGGGAATGGTCTGAAGCCATGCAAGATGAGATGAATTCCTTGCATAAAAACAATACCTTTGAGCTGGTGGAGTTGCCTAAGGGCAAGAGAGCTTTGAAAAACAAATGGGTTTTCAAATTGAAGACTGAAGAGCATACTTCTAGACCGAGGTACAAGGCCAGATTGGTGGTTAAAGGCTTCAGTCAGAAAAGAGGTATTGATTTTGATGAGATTTTCTCTCCAGTTGTAAAGATGGGATCTATTCGAGTTGTTCTTGGTTTGGCGACTAGCCTCGATCTTGAGGTGGAGCAAATGGATGTCAAGACAGCTTTCCTTCATGGTGATCTGGATAAAGAAATCTACATGGAGCAGCCTGAAGGTTTTCAGGTTAAGGGGAAGGAAGACTACGTGTGTAGACTTCAGAAAAGTTTGTACGGGTTGAAGCAAGCACCAAGAAAGTGGTACAAGAAATTTGAGTCGGTCATAGGGAAGCAAGGCTACCGAAAGACCTCTTCAGATCACTGTGTTTTCTTTCAAAGATTTGGTGATGATTTCATCATCTTGTTGTTATATATTGATGATATACTGATTGTTGGCAAGATCGTTGGAAGAATTGCCCAATTGAAGCGAGATTTGAGCAAGTCTTTTGTTATGAAAGACTTGGGGCCAGTAAAACAGATCCTTGGCATTCGGATTTTTCGTGATAGACGTGCCAAGAAGTTGCATATATCATAAGAGCAATACATTGAGAAGGTGCTGCGCAGGTTCAACATGGATAAAGCTAAAGTGGTTAGTTCCCCTCTTACTCCCAACTTTAAGCTAACTGATAAAGATTGCCCTTCTTCCAAGAAGAACATTTTAAAGATGGATAGAGTTCCATATACCTCATCGGTTGGTAGCTTGATGTATGCTATGGTGCGTACAAGGCCGGATTTAGCTCATGCAGTTGGTGTTGTCAGTCGGTTCCTGTCAAATCCTGTTAAGAAGCATTGGGAAGCTGTTAAATGAATATTTAGATGTGACAACTGACAACTGGCATTGGGAAGCTAGGGTTCTTGGTTTTTGATTCTTGATATTTTGTGTATTGGATGAGTTGTGATTGTTTGGTATTGTTGTTGCCGTGGTTTGTGGTCGACGACCCTATGGGTCCGTTTGGTTCGACTTGGCTCGTTGAGAGCTATGTCGAGACCTAAGGGTCTCGGGCGTGACCATAATATGATTATTGTGGTTTCATTTTGACCCGGGTTTGACTTGGTAAGTCGACCCGTACGTATGGTATTTATATTGTTGTAGTTTATATTGTGGTTATTATTATTATTGTGTGGCATTATTTTTGGACCGAAGCTTTTCGATGGGTCGAGACACTTTGTGGTCTCGACATGGTATACTTGTGATTTGGATTATGGAGTTGTGTTGACGAGTGTGGATTTGGGGACCGATTGTGAGACGGTCATTAGATGACGGAGATAGGTTAGTTGGGTGCCGTAGTCGGACCCTCATGTTGTAGCACGTGGATATGGGATTGATTTGGACGGAGTTGATTCATTTATTTTGACTTGGTTATTATTTTTGGACTTGGACTATGAGCCGAGAGTGATGACTCGGACATGTGACCAAATTCTTATGACTCGAAAAATATTTAAAATCAAACGTTAAAAACAATACTCGTAATAATATTATTGATAATATAATCGTTTATATACGTATATAGACGTGATAAACGTATATATATATATATATATATATATATATATATATATATATATATATATATATATATATATATATATATATATATATATATATATATATATATATGCGTATATTAATAATAAAACAATCACGAGTAAACGTTATAATAATATAACGATAATTATTATACTATGCAAATAGTGCAATAAATGTCGGAATATTATTATAAATAAATAACTTGAAATAATGTCGAGAACTAATAAGTCGGGTGAGTAATAAATAAAAGCATGATGATTTTTATAAATTTAGAAAACTTATCGAGTTATACGAGTTGTGGTTATTTAAAGTCCAAGCGGGCTTTATATTGTGACTTTTGTGTTGTCACGGATATATGACGATTAATATAAACATTTTCTATAACAAGTGACTTATTTAATCGATGGATTAGATCGAGTTATTTGGCTATATAAAATGAGTATATTAATGGGCATCGTATCTCACGACGCCCATAGGTTGTGGTATATGTATTAGGATAATAAATTACTATGTATCTCGTGGAATTTGGCCGATTTGACGATATATATAGGAAATTTATTGGACTACGATATATACCAAATAGAATTCTTTGTGCTATGTGCTTTAGGTTGGGTATAATTTTGGAACGATATATTACGTAAATTAATATGGGGGATTACCAAATCGACGGATTTGATAAACTTCGATGATTTATTTAAATAATATATTGGGCTAATATTAGACCTATAGATGGTTTATTATTTTCTTTTCGTTGTGGCTTCTTGGTTTGAGTTGTGTCGACCCTTCACCCATATGGATACCAAACGTCGAATTTCAAATTAATATATGAAGATAATTCGAGAAATGGATATTTTTGGAAAGTAAAATGGAATACGTTCGGGAATGGGAATATTTGATTTTTCGAGGAAATGATTTCTGAACGAGCTTGATTTGTTAGGAAGTGCCGAGTCTGTAGTTGCCGTTACGTGAGTTGCTTGAGTTTGCTTACGTCTTTCTTCTATCGATTTCTTTTGAGGTTTTGCTGGACTTGAGGTGAGTCATAGCCCCACTTTTACTCTTGAACTCTGTTTTCAATACTTGGGGTGAGAAACGTGCAAATGTTTTATGTGGACTATTATTGCTTTGTTTATTTAAAACTTGCTATGCTTATAGAACTAGGTAGGATTAAGCGAGGCCTAGTCCCGAACTAGGTAAGCTATTGATTTGGTTAGTGAGCGAGGCCTAGTCCCAAACTAGGTAAGCTATTGGACTGATTATAGAGTGAGGCCTAGACTTGAGCTAGGTAAGCTATTGATTGGATTGGTTTGAGCTATAGCGTGCACCTATAGGGTTGATTTGATTTGGTTGGATTATTTTGGTTGGATATGTTGGTTGGATGACTAAGGCCTAGTCTAGCTAGCAAGCGTTTTACGTATATGTCCACTATATTGAATTATGAATTTAAACCTATAATCTCACCAGTGAAAGCTGAATTTAGCACGTTTTCTCAGGTAATTAAGTGATGCCCTTTGGATGCTTGGATTGGAGGCTTGGCAATGGCACTCGGTTACGGATCTATTTTCTAAAACTCTGATAAACTATTGTGGACCTATGTTTATTTCTTTTGGGCCTTACTTTGGATAATTCTTGGGATAAATGTAAACTTTAAAACCTGTTTTGGTTGTGTTTTTCTTATATTTACTTTATCTCGTTCTTTCATGACTTTGAATGGATACCAATCCACGTAGCACCCCGAAAGCTTGTTGAGTCTTCCGCTGTATCAAATTTTGGGGGTGTTACAGATTGGTATCAGAGCCAAGTTATAGAGAACTAGGTAAATAGACACCTAAACTATAACCGATTTTTATAGAAAACGATCCTCGACCATTGCCCGCCAGCCCGCCAAGTCGAAGCATCATTGTTTATTATTGAGGTATATTGAGATGATTAGTAGATTTGGGATTCTTGAGATGATTTGAGGATTTGAGGTTTATTGATTTTGTGATATGATGGCGTTTTGAGGAATTATATGCGTTTTGAGGAATTATATGGCTTAATTGTTTTACGAATGATTTTAGTAATGCGGTATTTTAAATCTTTCTTGATTATATATGATTGGGAATTATATGATGATTTTTGATATGGTATTTTGAGTTCGCGGTTTAGTTGTTTTGAAACACTTACACCTACCCTACGCCGTTGTCATAGACTATGGCCTCCCGTATGTTTGACATTGTTGAGGATATTCTTACTGTACCTGTACACCCAGCACAGATCACTATGGCTCCTGATGATCCTTACAGGGTTGCCATGCATTCAGCTACTGTGTCACCGACAGCTTCTACTTCAGCACCGCCTGCTGCATCTACGCAGGGACCCTCATCTTCTCTAGGGCTCCCTGGTACATCGAGGCAGCTTACTCTTCATCAGGCTTTGGCTCATGTGGCTCCACGTTTTGCCCACCGAGCTACGGCACGTATGTCAGTACGCCCTACTTCACCACCTTTACAGTTGGATGCTCACTCTCTCTTGTTAGATGCACCACCTGCATCATTGCGTCGTCGTCCCAGATCACCTACCACATCTCCACATGGTTCACCTGTTAGGAGACGACGATTGATGATGTACTCTTTCGATGAGGATGAGGAGGAGGAGGAGTACAAGGGTGAGGATGAGGCTGATGACCCTCAGGAGGCTGAGCAGGGTGATGATGATGACCCTGAGGAGGAGGATGACCCTCAGGAGGAGGAGATGCCTGATGATGATGATTTGTTAGTACCGCCAGCTCAGGCTGAGGAGCCTGATTCACCTATACATCCGATTGAGCCTGTTTCACCTGATCATCCATTTTTATTTGAGTTGCCACATGGTAGTCCCGTTGAGTCGGATGCACCTTCTGAGGTTTCTGCTGAGCATGCAGAGTTAGGTGAGACTGGTAGGATGTGGGCTCAGATTACTGATCTTGGTGAGAGTGTTACACGTATGTCTGAGCGGATTGATAGGGTGACCGTTGAGTTCATGGGGGAGTTGAGGATTGACATGGTTACGGCTGAGAGGAGAGTTACCGAGATGAGGAGGGGTTTGATGGAGATTCACGAGCATATTGAGAGTTTACAGCGAGGTTTTATTACAGCTCGAGAGGCCGACCGCAAGTTATGGCAAAGGAATGCCGAGCTGGAGAAGGAGGTGGCTGACCTCAAGAGAGACAGCGACACCCATGGTGTGGAGTTGGGATCACTATGGAGAGAGCTTGATGGCTTGAGGCAGGAGTTGAGGAACCTCCGCCAGCAGCGTGGCTAGATGTTTGGGTTATGTTATCTTGTTGCTTTCTACACCGAGGAGTGTTCGGCTAGAAATGCTAGTTATCCTATTTTGATGTATTTTCCGTTGATTATTCGTCTCGTTTGGAACGATTATCATCTTTTATGTTTTTCGGTAGTTGGAACGATGTTCGATCTTTATTGTATGGTTGATGGTTATTATTATATGGTATTATGTGGTTTTTGGATATTGTGGAAAATTGAGTTCATATTCGCCTTATTGATGTTTTACGGTGTATTGTTGATATTCTTTCCATGACTTGGCTTCGTTGATTTAATTCTTGTTGAGCATATGATAAGTTCTATCGGAGACTCATGAACTTGTATGATGTTTCAGATCAATGGCCCCACGACGAAACCCTGTTAGAGCTACCAGAACTGGTCCTGCAACGACTACCCCTGGTCGTCGAGGACGCCGTCCTACTCGAAATGTTGAGACCCCTACTCTTGATAACCTGGACACTACTAACCGCAACAACAGGAATCAAAATGTTGATGTTCAAGGAGACAATGACCATGTTCCACTTAACGCACCTACTGTGGATCAAGCAATGATCAATCAACTTGTGGAGCAACGAGTTGCTGAGCTACTAGCTGAGTCAAATCATTCCAACAATTCTGTTGGGACATTCCCACCTGTTCGTGCTAATGGATGTAACTACAAGGAGTTTAAAATTTGTGGACCCGTTGAGTTTGGTGGAACTGAAGGAGTGGTCTACTTGGTCAAGTGGATGGAGAAGACTGAGTCAGTGTTTAATGTCAGTGGTTGTGCGAAGAATGCGAAGGTAAAGTTTGCTTCTTTTACCTTCAAGGATGAAGCTTTAACTTGGTGGAACAATTACCGTAACTCGGTTGGGAGTGATGTGGCTTATGCTATGACTTGGGAGCAATTTAAGTCTTTGCTGATTCAGACTTACTACCCAAGGAATGAGATTAAGAAGTTGGAGATTGAGTTCTGGAACCATAAGGTGAAAGGTACCGATATGGCAACTTACAATCGCCGTTATCGAGAGTTAGCCTTACTTTGCCCCGATATGGTTAGGACTGAGACTCAAAGGATTGAGAGGTATACCGATGGGTTGCTGGTAGCTACAAGGAACGATGTGATTTCTGCTAAGCCTGCAAACATTCATGAGGCTATCACAATTGCTCAACAATTGATGGACTCGTTGGCATTGGAAGAAGCTGAGAAAGACAAGAATTGAAAGAGGAAGAGGGATAATCACTCTAAGGGTAATGATCATCGAAACAAGCGACAAAAAACTACTAGAGCTTATGCTATGGGAGATGGAGACAAGAAGAACTACAATAGAGATGCACCCAATTGTAACCGATGTTATAAGAATCATTCTGGACGATGTACGGTGATATGCAAGAATTGCTCTAAGATGGGACACATAGCTAAGGATTGTAGAGCTCGACCACTTGCTATGGTTCAAGCTACTCCTGAAACTATGAGTAAGGCAAATGTTACTTGTTATGGATGTGGAAAGAAGGGACACTATAGGAATGAGTGTAGGGAATCGTGGAATCGAGGAAGTCAAGGATCGGGTGGTAATGGGTACAATAATGGAAACCGTGGAGCTGGAGGAAACCGTGGACGACAAGATAATGGGAACCAACGTGTGGAAGCTGGAGCTGCTCATGGAAGAGTGTATGCACTTGGGAACGAGAGAGGAGAAGATCCGAACGTCGTTACTGGTACGTGCCTTCTCAATAATCGTTATGCTTTGATGCGTGGGAATCGCACCTTGCTTTACCTCTCGAGGGATCTCGCGAGGCTTACAACCCCCACCAGGCAGTGTACCTGATCGTTGTAGTATAGTATAGTGACAAGTACCGGGGGATTGATCGTTCAGCTAGGAATAGTGTCGTTAGGATTGAAATTAATCTAACTAGGTCTAAAGGTGAAGGATAATTCTTTTTGTATTTTTATATTTTATGAAAAGCAAGTAAAAGTCTCGGGTATTGGGAGAGTGGGCGGAATTAGTTGCTAATCAACTAACCCAAAAGCTACTAATAAAACTACTTAACAAGAAAACTAAGCTAAGGTTCTACAAGATAAGTGAAGCATGTCTACCATTGATATGTTACTCCTTGCTAGCTATCCAATCCTACCTATTGAATTGTAACCTTGTTTTAATTGACGGGTTGTATTCCTTAATACCATTCATGGGGTGGCATACATAACTCCCCAATTCTATGAGCTCTTATCTCCTCCTACACCATGCCCAGCACAACTATAGGGATTGTAAACAGTGGCTCATGCATTAAATAAAACCAATAAAGACCTAGTACGCCTCGGTTCATGTTTCTTAAGACGTTCAAGCATGTTACCATTTGGAGATCTGCCAGTTTTCTTAAGCCTAACATATAAATCATTCAATCAAAACAAGAATCAATAGGAAACAAGGATTATAAACTAAACCAACTAGATCTATTGAAGTTGTCACGCCTTAATTGATGGAGATAGACACAACATCAATAAGAAATCAATGAGATCTAATCAATTATATACAAGTTTCACATAATCATAAGTAGACACAAGGTGAATTAGCAAATCATCATCAAAGAAGAGCAATCAACAATGATAATGGAAAACATAATTAAGATAGAATCAACAAACCAATACATGATGTTTATGGAGTGATTGAAACCCTCTAAGTTGCTGGAAAAACACCCACCTAAACCCAGGAATCGACCTTAGGGTTTAGGGCTTGCAAAAAGTGAAGTTATGAAGTTATATTTATAGGCATGTTTTCTGTCGGCCCTTCGTGACGGCGTCAACCCATACTCTTGACGCTATCAAGACCACTTTTTTCACCAAATTGTAGATCTCTTCGTCCTCTTCGCGTGGGCTTTTGAATCACCTAAATCCGAGTTCGTATGCAAAAGTTATGACCAAAACAATATCAGCTACTCCGCGCGCAAGTTTTGACAAGTTTACACGTGACGGCCTGGTGACGGCCTTGGTGACGCCGTCACCAACTACGGATTTTTATTCTTGGGACTCTGACGCCGTCAAGAGCAATTCTTGACGCCTTCATGCACTGTTCCCAGCATAGAAATTTGAGACTTTGCCGTTTTCTTCACTTTTATGCTCTAAAAACGTCCGAAATGGCTTCTTTTCCAGAATTCACTCTCCAAGTACCTAAAATCACAAAAGGAACGATTTAGGGCAATATTTGATCAAATAAAGTCGGATTCGGGCTTAAATGACCCCCTAAAAACGGATCATTTTTCGCCTCATCATGCTTCCATACTATTTGATACAGGTGCCGATAAGAGTTTTGTGTCCACTAAGTTTGCACCCTTACTAGAGAAACCCCCGATGGCCTTAGGAATTGGTTATGATGTAGAGTTAGCTAATGGGAACATAGAGAGGATTAGGACTATCATTCGCGGTTGCACGTTAAACTTTCTGAATCGTCCTTTCAACATAGATCTTCTACCCGTCACGTTAGGAAGTTTTGATGTCATTATTGGTATGGATTGGTTGTCAAAGTATCGTGCTCATATACTTTGCGATGAGAAGATCGTGCGCGTGCCTTACGGCAGGGAGATTCTAAATATACCAGGAGATCGAAAGGAATTGAGAGGCCCATCTAGATTAGCGGTCATATCTTGCACTAAATTACCGAAGCTAATGGAAAAAGGATGTTGCCTTTTCTTAGCTCAAATTTCTGAGAAAGGAGGAAAGGAGAAGAAGGAAAGGTGCATTGGAGATGTACCTATAGTTCGTGATTTTTTGGATGTGTTTCCCGATGATTTGCCGGGAATTCCGCCTACTAGACAAGTAGAGTTTCAGATTGAGTTGATACCTGGTGCTGCACCCGTGGCACGAGCGCCTTATCGTCTTGCACCTACTGAAGTGGAAGAGTTGTCGAAGCAACTAGCGGAGTTAGCCGAAAAGGGATTTATAAGACCAAGTTCTTCGCCTTGGGGAGCCCCGGTCTTATTTGTGAGGAAGAAGGATGGATCGTTTCGTATGTATATCGATTATCGAGAGTTGAACAAGTTAACGGTGAAGAATAGATACCCGTTACCGAGGATCGACAATTTATTCGATCAGATTCAAGGATCGAGTGTGTATTCGAAGATCGATTTGAGATCGGGATATCATCAACTTCGAGTTCGCGAGGAAGATATTCCGAAAACGGCTTTCAGAACCCGTTACGGGCATTACGAGTTTTAGGTGATGCCGTTTGGGTTGACTAACGCACCGGCGGTATTCATGGACCTCATGAATTGGGTGTGTAAGCCTTACTTGGATAGGTTTGTGATTGTGTTCATCGATGACATTCTAATTTATTCGAAGAGCGAGAAAGAACATGAGGAGCATCTAAGACTTATCTTAGAATTGCTCAGGAAAGAGAAACTGTATGCTAAGTTTTCTAAATGTGAATTTTGGATTCCGACGGTACAATTTCTGGGTCATGTGATTGATAGACAAGGAGTTCATGTAGATCCTGCTAAGATTGAAGCGATTAAAGATTGGGCTGCACCTACGAGCCCAATAGAAGTTCGTCAATTTTTGGGTTTAGCCGGTTATTACCGAAGATTCATTGAGGGATTTTCGAAGATAGCAAAACCGTTGACCAAATTGACTCAAAAGAGTATTAAGTACGAATGGGGAGATAAGGAAGAGGAAGCATTTCAGTTACTCAAGGAGATGTTGTGTAGTGCTCCTATCTTGGCGTTACCTGAAGGTAACGAGGACTTCTTCGTCTATTGTGACGCTTCTCATAAAGGTTTGGGAGTTGTGCTAATGCAACGAGAGAAAGTGATAGCGTATGCTTCCCGACAGCTCAAGAAGCACGAGAAGAACTACACCACCCATGATTTGGAATTAGGTGCTGTGGTTTTTGCTTTGAGGATATGGAGACATTACTTGTATGGAAGCAAGTGTGTAGTGTTTACAGATCACAAAAGTCTGCAACACATCTTGAATCAAAAAGAGCTCAACATGAGACAACGACGTTGGATTGAATTGCTAAGCGATTATGATTGTGAAATTCGTTACCATCCTGGTAAAGCAAATGTTGTTGCTGATGCTCTTAGTCGATAGGAGAGAATTCCACCGTTACGAGTTAGGTCATTGGGAATGACTATCGTATCGCCATTACCGTCTCAAATGTTAGGAGCTCAAATGGAAGCGTTGAAAGCAGAAAATCAATCTGCTGAGAACATATTTGGGATGGCAGAAAATGAGAAGGGATTTGTTAAGCGTTCTGATGGAGTATTATGTCTTGGAGAGCGAAGTTGGGTACCATTGTATGGAGGAATTCGAGAATTGATTATGCATGAGTCGCATAAGTCAAGATACTCTAATCATCCTGGGTCTGACAAGATGTACCAGGATTTGAAGAAGTTATATTGGTGGCCAAATATGAAGGCAGATATAGCGTTGTACGTTAGTAAGTGTTTGACATGTTCTAAGGTTAAAGCCGAACATCAAAGACCGTCAGGATTATTGACGCAGCCAGAACTCCCGGTTTGGAAGTGGGAGCGGATCACAATGGATTTTATTACCAAATTACCAAAGACAGCTAGCGGTTGTGACGCTATATGGGTAATTAGGGATCGATTGACTAAGTCTGCTCATTTCCTGGCGATTAGCGAAGATGATAGTGTTGACAAACTTGCGAGGTTGTATGTGAAGGAGATTGTTTCTCGTCATGGAGTTCCGATATCGATTATTTCTGACCGCGACAGCCGCTTTACGTCAGCGTTGTGGCGATCACTTCAAACCGCTTTGGGGACGAGACTTAATATGAGTACTGCATATCACCCCCAAACCGATGGTCAAAGTGAGAGAACTATTCAGACTTTGGAGGATATGCTTCGTGCATGCATAATAGACTTTGGTAAAGGCTGGGAGAAATATCTACCCCTTGCGAAGTTCTCCTACAACAATAGCTACCACACAAGTCTTAAAGCTGCACCATTTGAAGCTTTATATGGTCGTAAATGTCGTTCACCTATTGGTTGGGCAGAAGTTGGAGATAGCCAACTCACAGGCCCTGAACTTATTTTGGAAACTACTGAGAAAGTGACGCAATTTCGAGATCGATTGCAAGCAGCTAGAGATAGGCAGAAAAGTTACGCCGATCAGAGACGTAAACCCCTAGAATTCCAGGTTGGAGACAAAGTGATGCTGAAAGTCTCGCCTTGGAAGGGTGTGATACGTTTTGGGAAACGTGGGAAACTTAATCCCCGCTACATTGGACCATTTCTTATTTTGGAAAGAATTGGGCCCGTGGCTTATCGATTGGAATTACCACCGGAATTGAGTAAAGTTCATGATGTGTTTCATGTTAGCAATTTGAAGAAGTGTCTTTCGGATGAAACGCCGGTTATACCAATTAAGGATATTCGTGTGGATGAGAGTTTGAATTTTGTGGAAGAGCCGATTGAGATACTGGATAGAGAGATTAAACGACTTAAGAGAAGTCGTATTCCGCTCATCAAAGTTCGTTGGAATTCGCGGCATGGACTGGAATTCACTTGGGAACGTGAGGATGAGTTTCGAAAGAGATATCCGAAGCTTTTTACTTCGTAGATGGTTTGTTCCGAGAGAAACCCGGGACGGGTTTCTTCTGAGGCTGGGAGGATGTGACAACTGGCAAATTAGGGAGCCGTTTTTAAAACCCGCATTACATTAAAAATTATAATTTTGGAATATTTGAAAAGTTTATCGTGACGAGATATTTTATGAATGTTGGAATGTGATTTTAATCGTACGTTATTTATGGGATTCGATTACTTATTTATGGCTTGGTTTGGTTTATTCGTGATGATTTATTTTTGAAATCATTATTTTGGCACTACATTGACTTCGGCACTAGGATATCCTAACAATTTTAATTATTTTAAAATTCGGTTCGGATATTTATATTTTTGGAACGTATCGCGAGGTTTTGATTATTTTGGAACGAGTTCGGTTTGAGAAAGTTGATTGGTTATTTAAGGTTTCGGGTTTGGTCCGTGTATTTACACCGGGCTACTTAACCCACCTTACCCCCTCAATATTATTATTATTATTGATAATTTTTTTTTTTATATGAGTAAATTACAAATCGTCCTTGTGGACCGGTTATAGCAACACAACACCAACTCCCTCATCACCAACACAACTCACACACTCTCTCTCTCTCTCTCTCTCTCTCTCTCTCTCTCTCTCTCTCTCTCTCTCTCTCTCTCTCTCTCTCATTAATATAACACAACCATCGCCGCCCCTTAAACCACCAATAGCACCACCACCGCCACCCTCACACCAAAACTAACACCACCATCTTAACCATCTTTTCCCGATCTATCTATTGGTATAAATCACGCGCAATTTGGACCACCCTAACACCCCATACGAATTGATATCACCACTTTAACACCACCTTTGTCATCTTTTCTTTTTGGGTTTTTGAAGAAATCAAGTTTTGGAGCTTTATTGAAGGTGAGTGGCCACGAATCTTATTCGTGCGCCTCGATTTGTACCTAAACCGTGGGTATATGGGTATTTTCTTGATGGGTTTTGATGAAATCTTGACTAAAAATGATGGGGAAATGATATTTTGTCATTAAAAATCCGTTTGGTATCTTGGGTGTTGTCTTGACTCGAGCTTGGTGCTCGAATGGTGTTGTTTGGGTCGCGTTTGGATTTGGTTTAGCTCGTATGGAGCTTAACCGAGACACATGGTCTCGGTGTGGGTATGACCTTGACTCGTTTGGGAGTCTAGGGTGATTATTGGTCTGATATTATTTGGTTCTTGGTTTTTGATTCTTGATATTTTGAGTATTGGATGAGTTGTGATTGTTTTGTATTGTTGTTGTCGTGGTTTGTGGCCGACGACCCTATGGGTCCGTTTGGTTCGACTTGGGCTCATTTAGAGCAATGGCGAGACCTAAGGGTCTCGGGCATGACCATAATATGATTATTGTGGTTTCATTTTGACCCGGGTTTGACTTGGTAAGTCGACCCGTACGTATGGTATATATATTGTTGTTGTTTATATAGTGGTTATTATTATTATTGTGTGGCATTATTTTTGGACCGAAGCTTTTGGATGGGTCGAGACACTTTGTGGTCTCGACATGGTATACTTGTGATTTGGATTATGGAGTTGTGTTGACGAGTGTGGATTTGGGAACCGATTGTGAGACGGTCATTAGATGACAGAGATAGGTTAGTTGGGTGCCGTAGTCGGACCCTCATGTTGTAGCACGTGGATATGAGATTGATTTGGACGGAGTTGATTCATTTATTTTGACTTGGTTATTATTTTTGGACTTGGACTATGAGCCGAGAGTGATGACTCGGACATGTGACCAAATTCTTATGACTCGATAAATATTTAAAATCAAACATTAAAAACAATACTCGTAATAATATTATTGATAATATAATCGTTTATATACGTATATAGACGTGATAAATGTACATACATATATATATATATATATATATATATATATATATATATATATATATATATATATATATATATATATATATATATGCGTATATTAGTAATAAAACAATCACGAGTAAACGTTATAATAATATAACGATAATTATTTTACAATGCAAATAGTGCAATAAATGTCGGAATATTATTATAAATAAATAACTTGAAATAATGTCGAGAACTAATAAGTCGGGTGAGTAATAAATAAAAACATGATGATTTTTATAAATTTAGAAAAACTTATCGAGTTATACGAGTTGTGGTTATTTAAAGTTCAAGTGGGCTTTACTATGTGACTTTTGTGTTGTCACGGATATATGACGATTAATATACACATTTTCTATAACAAGTGACTTATTTAATCGACGGATTAGATCGAGTTATTTGGCTATATAAAATGAGTATATTAATGGGCATCGTATCCCATGACGCCCATAGGTTGTGGTATATGTATTAGGATAATAAATTACTATGTATCTCGTGGAATTTGGCCGATTTGACGATATATATAGGGAATTTATTGGACTACGATATATACCAAATAGAATTCTTTGTGCTATGTGCTTTAGGTTGGGTATAATTTTGGAACGATATATAACGTAAATAAATATGGGGGATTACCAAATTGACGGATTTGATAAACTTCGATGATTTATTTAAATAATATATTGGGCTAATATTAGACCTATAGATGGTTTATTATTTTCTTTTCATTGTGGCTTCTTGGTTTGAGTTGTGTCGACCCTTCACCCATATGGATACCAAACGTCGAATTTCAAATTAATATATGAAGATAATTCGAGAAATGGATATTTTTCGAAAGTAAAATGGAATACGTTCGGGAATGGGAATATTTGATTTTTCGAGGAAATGATTTCTGAACGAGCTTGATTTGTTAGGAAGTGCCGAGTCTGTAGTTGCCGTTACGTGAGTTGCTTGAGTTTGCTTACGTCTTTCTTCTATCGATTTCTTTTGAGGTTTTGCTGGACTTGAGGTGAGTCATAGCCCCACTTTTACTCTTGAACTCTGTTTTCAATACTTGGGGTGAGAAACGTGCAAATGTTTTATGTGGACTATTATCGCTTTGTTTATTTAAAACTTGCTATGCTTATAGAACTAGGTAGGATTAAGCGAGGCCTAGTCCCGAACTAGGTAAGCTATTGATTTGGTTAATGAGCGAGGCCTAGTCCCGAACTAGGTAAGCTATTGGATTGATTATAGAGCGAGGCCTAGACTTGAGCTAGGTAAGCTATTGATTGGATTGGTTTGAGCTATAGCGTGCACCTATAGGGTTGATTTGATTTGGTTGGATTATTTTGGTTGGATTATTTTGGTTGGATTATCTTGGTTGGATATTTTGGTTGGATGACTAAGGCCTAGTCTAGCTAGCAAGCGTTTTGCGTATATGTCCACTATATTGAATTGTGAATTTAAACCTATGATCTCACCAGCGAAAGCTGACTTTTAGCACGTTTTCTCAGGTAATTAAGTGATGCCTTTTGGATGCTTGGATTGGAGGCTTGGCAATGGCACCCGGTTACGGATCTATTTTCTAAAACTCTGATAAACTATTGTGGACCTATGTTTATTTCTTTTGGGCCTTACTTTGGACAATTCTTGGGATAAATGTAAACTTTAAAACCCGTTTTGGTTGTGTTTTTCTTATGTTTACTTTATCTCGTTCTTTCATGACTTTGAATGGATACCAATCCACGTAGCACCCCGAAAGCTTGTTGAGTCTTCCGCTGTATCAAATTTTGGGGGTGTTACATTAGATATCTGCGAGGTACTTCCAAATTGGGTATCACATTTGGAAATGGGAAGCTCGTGCTTGTTGGTTACACAGGAGATATGGCGGGAAATAAGAACAACATGAAATCCACTTCTGGATATTTAATGACCTTTGCAGGGGGAGCTGTTTCATGGCAATCTAGATTGCAAAAGTGTATGGCTTTGTCTACAACAAGGGCTGAGTACGTGGCAGCAACAGAAGTGTGCAAAGAACTATTGTGGTTGAAAAGGTTTCTGCAGGAGCTTGGCTTCAAGCAACATCGCTACGTGGTTCTTTGTGATAATCAAAGTGCTATTCACCTTGCAAAGAATTCTATGTTTCATAAGCAAACAAAACATATTGATGTGAGGTATCATTGGATTAGAGATGCTATTGAAGATGGTTTATTTGAACTTGATAAAGTTCATACCGATGATAATGGTTCTGATATGTTGATGATGAGGCGAAAAATGATCAGTTTTTAGTGGGTCATTTAAGCCGGAATTTGAATTTATTTGATCAAATATAGCCCTAAATCGTTCCTTTTGTGATTCTAGGTACTTTTGGAGTGAATTCTGGAAAAGGAAGCATTTTGGACGTTTTTGGAGCATAAAAGTGAAGAAAACGGCAAAGTCTTAATTTTCCTTGCTGGGAACAGTACCTGACGGCGTCACCAATTTCTTAATGACGGCGTCAAGAGCAAAAACAAGAGGTGAAGAGGATGGAGTCCATGACGGTCCAGAAAGATTTTACACTAGGGCATGGCGGCGTCACGCTAGGCCGTCATGGTCCCTTAACACGTGACGGCCCAGAGGAGAAATGCTCTTGACGGCGTCTGATCTGGATCTAGGCTGTCCGAGAATATTATGGGCGGCGGGTTGACGGCGTCAGAATTTTCTTCTTGACGCCGTCACCTTGGAAAATCTATATATAGTTTTGTAATTTTCATTCATAAAAGAGGACAATATTAGGGACGACTTGAATAAACCCTAGCTCGGTTTTAACAGTATTTTCAAGGCTTTTCACCCCTTGACTCCTTTCATGTTCAATTAAGATAAGTATCTTTTCAATTCATTCAATATGTCTATGTGTTGTTTGAATATATCTTACGCTTGTCTTGATTTTAGCACGCTAGGCTAGATCTCTTGTGTGTTTGCTTAGATGTAGTGAAACCTAGAGGTTGATTATAGGTTGATTGCTTGTTTATAGTTGTAATGGATGAATGATTTCGATGTTAGGCTTAGGAAAACTGGCAAACTTCCATAGTGTAACTTGCTTGAACGTTTTAAGAAACACGAACCAATGCGTACTAGGTTTTTATGGTTGTATTTAATACATGAGCGAATTCTAGTGATCCCATGTTAGGAGCTTCTTACAGGCTCGACATAGGAGTGAAGTAAGAGCTTATAGAGATGGGGAAGTACGTATGCCACCCCACGAATGGTATTAAGGAATATAACCCGTCATCCACGCAACTGTAACAAACTATCAACCTGTAAAAGATATCTAGGGAGTAATGAAATCTAAGTAAACACATTTTTCCCATTTATTGTTCACTCCACTAGTTTAATTAGTTTAATTTACATTTTTGTTATTTTATTTTGATTGCATCTTAGTTATTGGGTTAGTTGACTAGCAACTAATTCCGCCCACTCCTCCAAAACCCGAGATTTTTACTTGCTTTTATAAAAATATAAAAATACAAAAAGAATCATCCCTCACCTCTAGACCTAGTTTTTAGGCTTTCTAATCCTAGCGACACTATTCTTGAGTTGAACGATCAATCCCCCGGTACTTGTCACTATACTATACTACAACGATCAGGTACACTGCCTGGTGGGGGTTGTATGCTTCTCGAGATCCCTCGAGAGGTAAAGTCTGGTGCAATTCCCACGCATCAAGTTTTTGGCCCCGCAGCCCGGGGAATAGTTATTGTCTAAGTTAGGATTTCTTTTTATTAGGTGTACTTGCTAGATTCCTTTCTTGTAAGGTTTTATTTTTATTTTTAGGTTTTCTTTAGTCTATCTATTTCTTCGTGTCTTTGTTTGTAACTTTTACCATCCGACATCATGGAAGGTGGTAACCTCTTTGAACCCATCAACCCACCACAACAAGACCACCCACAAAACCCGCCACTAGCAAACCAACCTCTTAGGCCCCGAACCCTAGGAGAGTATTCCCGACCAAGCCACCAAGGCTATCGAAACACTATTGAGCTCGCCCAAGGAGCCAATGTGTCTCCCTTGCGATCTGACACCATCCGGTTGGTGCAAAGCGGATGTGCATTCCATGGACTTCGTTCTGAAGATTCTAATCAACATCTCAAGGACTTCCTTAAAATCGTAGATTCTATAGACCTTGATGTTACAACTAGAGAGTCGACCCGATTACGCCTATTCCAATTCTCTCTACGTGATCAAGCTAGTCAATGGCTTGAACGTTTACCCGCCGGATCCATCACCTCATGGGATGATCTCACCACTCGTTTCCTTGCTCAATTTTTCCCACCGGGGAGAACTACCAAGCTTAGAAATGATATCTTGATGTTCCAACAACGTCAAGGTGAAACTCTATATGAAGCATGGACTCGTTTCAAGGACTTACTCCAAAAAGTCCCTCATCATGGCATAGATCATTGGCTCCAAGTCCAAATCTTCTATGACCATATCGATCTCTCCACAAGGCGAACCATTGACCAATCGGCTGGTGGTAAGCTACGTGACCAAAGTGCGGAAGAATCATGGGAACTCATAGAAGATCTTGCTCTCTATGACAACGAAAGTTGGAATGACCCCCGTGATTTGAACAAAATGGTCAAGGCAATATCCTTGCCTTCGAACAACTCTAGCACTCCCGACCGTAGGATCATGGAACTTGAGGACCAAGTCAAGTTTCTCATGAAATCTTACGAAGTTCCTAAGCCTTCAAGCCAAGTGAACAAAATCACTTCTTCATGCAAATTATGTAGTGGTCCCCATGACACTCGTGATTGCGTGGAACTCCCCGGAACAACTTTACGCATCTTCGCGTACTGACGAAGCGGGAGATAAGTGGTACACTTTCAAACCCGAGCCAAACCCTTACGGTGATTCCTACAACCCTTCTTGGAAAAATCACCCGAACCTTAGGTGGAGACAAAACCAAACTAATTCTTCCAATCCGCCTAATCGTTACCAACCAAACGGTCCACTCTCCAACCGTACTTTCAACAACAATCCTTCTAATAACTATGGTAGTACCAACAATCTTGAAGGATTGATGTCCAAGTTTATGGCATCTCAAGAAGCTCGCATAGCTAGGTTTGAAACCGAATTCAATCAACAACAAACGGAGATGACCAATAAGACTGAAAACTTGTTGAAAGCCCTCAACAACCAAGCGCTAACTACACCTAGGAAGGACACTAGGGACACCAATAGCGGAATCCAAATTAAGGACCCCTCGTCATCCAAACACGTCCACTTTATCAATGTTGTCACCATTAAGCCAATTGATAAGGATATAGAAGAAAGTGACAAGGATGAAGTTGGAGTAGAGACCGAGACTAGGGATGAAATTAAGGAAGTTAAGGTTGATAAGGGAGAAAAGTTAGAGGAAGTAGAAAATGTAGAAGAGTACTTTGATAAGTTGCCCACCAAGGAAGAACGGGAATATCACAAGGATTTATTCAATGATCCCGAGACACCATATATCCTTGGCTCACCCCTTATTAAAGTAGGTGATCCCTCTAACATTAACATACCATGCAACATTGGGCATATGCATGTATGGAAAGCTTATATCGATCCTAGGTCTCCTATAAACATCATGACTAGGACTTGGTAATGAAGAAACAACTTGGTTATAGGATGATGCCCAACAAGAATTTGATAAGTAATTTTGTAGGAAGAGTGAAAGGATTGCATGTGATTGTTGGAAACTTCACTTATGAGACCGACTTTGTGATAGTAGAGGATACTCGTCCGGTGATAGATGATTGCCTAAGTCAAGTAGTGTTCGGAAAACCGTTCGTTGAGGCCTCTAAGATGAGTTATGATCCGACTCTAGGGATAGTTAGATTCAAGGAAGAGAATGATAAGATTGCCTACCAAATGCCCTATAAGATTGAACAATACCGCCTCCTATCGAACATAGAAAAGGAACACAAACAAGCGGTTTACTATAGGAATGATGAGGATAGACGTAGAGGAGTAGAATATGTTATGAATAAAATACTTGGTTTCTACAAAGAATGCTTGCAACTAGGTCCGGAATACAAAACTAATATAGAAGATGACCTAGAAAGTGAAACCAAGGATGAGGTCACGTAATAGCCCATGACCTTGAGTCTAGCTACAAGACTCGTAAATAAAGAAAGGCGCTTCTTGGGAGGCAACCCATGTTTTGTGTGATTTTTATTTGTTTGATTGTTATTTGTTTCCGTATGCGTGCTTTATTTTTATTGTTGGTAGATCATGTTTCAAAACTAAAATGGTGAAAATACTTTATTTTGTCGTTTGGCTTAGTCTTAACTTCATCCAAAGGTATTTCGCAAAAGATAAGTGTAAGGGGAAACCCCAAATATGTTTTTAAGAAACAAAATTGATCATGATTCTCCACAATATTAAATGAACATGTATATTCGTATTTGTTAGAGTCAAATGCTTGTATCGAGTCATAATGATGTTTTTGCAGGATTTTCCAGGAAGTAGGACATAAGTTTTCTAAAAATTTTCCGGAAACTTAACGTAAGGATTTCTACAGATCACTTCTGACGGCATCAGGAAGAAATTCCTAACGGCGTCATGTGTAAAATTCTGGAAATTTTGCTAGTTTTGTTTTTCTAACGGAGTCTTAAAGTTTTTGTTGAATCTTTAGTTTTATAAACTCCAGGAAATCTGCAAACATCATTCCACAAGCATTATATCCCTTTAATTCCTAGAAAGCAATTTAAGATATATATATATGTTATTTTTCTAGGATTTATTAGTATATATAGATTGCCGCCGATTTTATGCGAGGTTGCCTTGTTTGTTTTCCCAGGTTTAACAGGTTATGTATGATAAGAAGATGATTTATATTTTTGGAAGGGAAGCTTTGATTGTTCATTTTCTTGGAGGAAGATCTAACCTTGTTACCACTCTATCCACACCAAACGAATCAGGGGAGTATTTGATTTCATTCTTTTACCTATTTCACTTTTACATTCTTTAATTGAACATTGGGGACAATGTTCATCCTAAGTGTAAGGGGAGGGTAAATGATGATACCTTATAGGATACACTTTCACTTGAGTTTGTTTGTTCGATGGTAGATGTGTAATAAAACTATGAGAAATACTTGTTAGTGTAATTTTAGCGCCAAATTTAAAATTTTTTACAACATTTAGGAGTGAAACTTTAGCCTTAGCAAGCGTCTCATGGATAGGAGATTGTATGACTAGCACAAAACCGTACCATTCAGAAAAATTTTCCACCCAAATATGTGAGGTTCGCCTTTAGATTTGATAGGAAATGCATTTACCATTAGTGCTTATGAGTGTACCGGTGGCATTTAGATTCAAGAACTTACGTTAGTGATGCATCCCGAGACCGCTAGTGAGACTACATTCGTGTAGTAGGATTTACTACATGATAAGAGACATTAGGATCACCCTTGTGTTAAACCCGTATCATAATTACTTGACCATTTAAGTCATATTACTTGGCTAGTTAAGTCAATTAATTTTTCCCACACCCTTAGCGTTGTACTCATTTTTAGTACACGAAACCCCTAGTACACCCTCCGAGCCTATCTTTTCATTTCTACCTTTAAGCATCTTACTTAAAGGAAGAATTTGTTACACCCCACTTAAATGTACACCCAAATCGCCTTAGCCTTCCGTGTATGCACTCATCTTTAGTGCATTATTGTTATATGTTTAAACTCTAAGTTAATTATCTAATTGATTACATGGTTGCTAAGTCAAGTCATATCCTTGTACATATTGTTTTGGGACGATTGGGACTCATGGGTAAAGTACTAATGTTATGGAGTAATGGGGAAGAACATCATTTTATTACCCCCATATGTGCGTTAATATTAAAAGTACTCTAAGTGTTTTGATTATCATAATTCGAGTCATTAGATTAGTTTATTGTAAAGTATGTAAAAATTCAAGTGTAAGGGGAATGTTCATTCCCTATGATGTATTATTTCGGATGGTAGGGTAAAAGTGTATGCACCAAAAAAAAAAAAAAAAAAAAAAAAAAAAAAAAAAAAAAAAAAACATACGCACTACCATCCCATTTCATTCTATGTTTATTTTATGTTTTTATTATTTTTGATTTATTAGCTTAAGTCGAGTCTAGTCTTGGCTTAGCAACGCCATATTGTACATGTAATTAACCAAGATGATTAACTCGTCACTAGTAAAGATTGCCTTTATCCAACAAAACCGTGTATTCCATATCCCTACACCTAACGTTATAACCCTTTAAAAGACCTCTTTGATAGTTTATCCTAGGTGCTTAAGCCATGTGGTGGAGGTTTGATCCTTTCCCAAGCCTATGGTAATCTATTTTGCTATGACAGGTAGTGAGAGATATTTTCCATTTCCATATTGTGATATATACTTTATTACACCCGAGAGATGTGAGTATCTAAACACTATTTGTGGTGCTAGTGTATGACCTCCGTGCTTGTCTTTGGTCTTTAGTGGAACGATTATTTGTCGTAATTACTTTTATATTAGTGTTAAATGACCCCTAACTTGTATTTTGATTAGAATAAAAGCGCATTTGCTTGAGGATAAGCAAATCTCAAGTGTAAGGGTATATGATGAGGCGAAAAGTGATCCGTTTTTAGGGGGTCATTTAAGCCAGAATTTGAATTTATTTGATCAAATATTGCCCTAAATCGTTCCTTTTGTGATTTTAGATACTTTTGGAGGGAATTCTGGAAAAGGAAGCATTTTGGACGTTTTTGGAGCATAAAAGTGAAGAAAACAGCAAAGTCTTAATTTTCCTTGCTGGGAACAGTACCTGACGGCGTCACCAATTTCTTAATGACGGCGTCAAGAGCAAAAACAAGAGGTGAAGAGGATGGAGTCCATGACGGTTCAGAAAGATTTTACACTAGGGCATGACGGCGTCACGCTAGGCCGTCATGGTCCCTTAACACGTGACGGCCCAGAGGAGAAATGCTCTTGATGGCGTCAGATCTGGATCTAGGCAGTCCGAGAATATTGTGGGCGGCGGGTTGACGGCGTCAGAATTTTCTTCTTGACGCCGTCACCTTGGAAAATCTATATATAGTTTTGTAATTTTCATTCATAAGAGAGGACAATATTAGGGATGACTTGAATAAACCCTAGCTCTATTTTAACAGTATTTTCAAGGGTTTTCACCCCTTGAATCCTTTCATGTTCAATTAAGATAAGTATCGTTTCAATTCATTCAATATGTCTATGTGTTGTTTGAATATATCTTAAGCTTGTATTGATTTTAACATGCTAGGCTAGATCTCTTGTGTGTTTGCTTAGATGTAGTGAAACCTAGATGTTGATTATAGGTTGATTGCTTGTTTATAGTTGTAATGGATGAATGATTTCGATGTTAGGCTTAAGAAAACTGGCAGACTTCCATAGTGTAACTTGCTTGAACGTCTTAAGAAACATGAACTAATGCGTACTAGGTTTTTATGGTTGTATTTAATGCATGAGCAAATTCTAGTGATCCCATGTTAGGAGCTTCTTGCAGGCTCGACATAGGAGTGAAGCATGAGCTTATAGAGATGGGGAAGTACGTATGCCACCCCACGAATGGTATTAAGGAATATAACCCGTCATCCACGCAACTGTAACAAACTATCAACCTGTAAAAGATATATAGGGAGTAATGAAATCTAAGTAAACACATTTTTCCCATTTATTGTTCACTCCACTAGTTTAATTAGTTTAATTTACATTTTTGTTATTTTATTTTGATTGCATCTTAGTTATTGGGTTAGTTGACAAGCAACTAATTCCGCCCACTCCTCCAAAACCCGAAATTTTACTTGCTTTTATAAAAATATAAAAATACAAAAAGAATCATCCCTCACCTCTAGACCTAGTTTTTAGGCTTTCTAATCCTAGCGACAGTATTCCTGAGTTGAACGATCAATCCCCCGGTACTTGTCACTATACTATACTACAACGATCAGGTACACTGCCTGGTGGGGGCTGTAAGCTTCTCGAGATCCCTCGAGAGGTAAAGCCTGGTGCAATTCCCACGCATCAGTTGATCAATCCGTTAGCAAGGGAGAAGCTCAAGGTTTGTTGCTCGATCGCCGGGATGGCGAACTCTTCCTTATAGGCAGAAAAGGGGGAGATTTGTTGGGTATTTTCTTAGCCCTTGAGGTTAAGAGCCAAACTCTTTAAGGCCCTTCTTGGGTCCATTTTGTTCTCATATATCTGCATATGGTTCTATGATTGGAAGTGTATCAAACAAGACATAATATACACAATAATAGAAAGAGAGAGAGAGAGATAAAAAAGAAAAGAAAAAGTGCAGTCCCGTTTTTCCCTGCAGCAGCCCACAAAACAGAAGATCCCCAGAGATTGAACCGTTGGATCGTCCCCATTTTTTGATAGCAGCTTCACAGCATCTGGGCCAATATTTTTGACGGTTGAATTTGTCTCAAGTGGTCTGAAAGTCGAGATACAAAAGCTGGAACAGAGGGCAGATTTTTGGTGATGTTATTCCTCTTTTGTCTTTAGTTTGTTTCCATACATCTTGATGCCTTATTCCAAGTGTATATATGATGATTGTTGTATGCCTCTAGTATCTAGAGAAGAACTTATTGTATTGCTCTATTATTGGTGGTAGTGGATTTAAGCGGCACTAGTTGTCCCATGGTTTTTACCCGTTTTGGGGTTTTCCACGCTAAAAGTTTAGTGTCCTTGTTGTGTGTTTGATTACATTTATTACCAGCTGTTTTGGGGCTGATTTGATACCATTAGGGGCTGATTAGAGTTGATTTGGTTTTCCCTATTTGTTTGCTTCCTCATAGGTTCATACGGGTTTGGGTAGGTGTTGTCAAACGAAGGTTTAGCATCCGCATTTGTGTTTATTCTGTTGTGACCTATTGCACTTTTACCCGTCATAAAGAACATATTTTTAACCAAAGAAAATGGAATTTATCCGCTGCCAGGACTCGAACCTGGGACTACAGCTAATTGATTTAGTAGTTGTGCTATAGCGGATTTTCTTGATATGCTCTTAGTATCATTTAATTTATAAAAACTCAGAAGAAGGTCACCATAGACACTACGTATAAAACCTCATTTTTCTAAAAATATGAACGCCTCTATTCTAGCTTTACACCCTTTCGTGGTTGGAAATCTAATTTATGGACAAATGGTTTTGCTACTAAAAGTAAAAAATGCGATGTTTCTACTGTGGGATAGATCGACTATATGAGCATGATATCAATATATGTTGACTAAGCTTGTGTTTTCTTTGTTTTATGAGATTTCATAATAAACTAGTTTCTAATTCTTAAGAGACTAAACACGCGAACTTTTTTAGAGCTACAAGTGGTTATGTGAAACTGCGCTATGGTTTCTTTAAGTGCATTTGAGACCGGGATAGTTATCGGGCATAACTGTTTTCCAATCTTTGTTTTGGTACACAAATGGTTTTGATTGGATGCACTGTAAGCCTTGTGGTATGGATCAGAGAGATAGAGCTGGTGGTGGTTCAAGTTAGTTAGTAATCATTTAATGCTCACATGTAGTTGTGGTATGCATTGGAATTGGTTCCTCTCGAGTTTATGATAATTTGTTTTAACGGAAACACGCATTTTTAACGTGTAATTGAGTTAGTTAGTAATCATTATGCTCACGTGTAGTTAGTAATCATTTATCCGCTGCCAGGACTTGAACCTGGGACTCCCTATTAAGAGAGCCGAATTATCATCCTTTGATTGAGGATGAGTTATGCTACGTACAGCAAATTTTCTTGATATATTGGTCTTTTAATTTTATTTATATACAATACTAAAAAGGTCACAAACAAAACGCCTCTAACCTCCAAAATCCAACCTTTGCCTGCATTTATCTTCAATTCGAGATTAAACATGTATAGCTGAAGCTTACAATTAATGAGAGCATTGATGATTCCTTATCTTGTAGAAATAACTTAATTGATTGATTGTCGCACTTGTGACCGCATATCTTACCATGAGTGGCACATGTAAGAAGCCAACTTTATGTGAGACTCTCAAAGAAAAACCTTCTTAGATTTCCTCTTGGTTCTTGTACATAACCTGATTTCCCTAATCTCATAATCACGAAAGATGCATTCAGTATGTTAATTTCCTGTATGTGCATCATTGGATTGCACTTCTGATCTGGTGCTGTTGATTTTTTTTTCTTCTTTTTCTGTAGACGTTTTAAGTTTTTCTTTACATGTTAGCTTTTGCTCATTGCCCTGCTTCTAAGGTCCTTAAACCAGTTTTTAGCTATTTGCAAAAATCTGCTTATAGGCGATCACACCACAATAGCAACGTCTCTTGCGATTGTGTTGATACACAATAATATGTATGGCCACGATTCTTATATGTGTACAAAATTATTTTCTTTGCAGATATTGAGTTACGACATTCACCAAACAATCGTGTGACTTACTGAATTAGTTTTTTTTTTTTTTTTTAAACCATTTATGCATTATTTTTACTAAAAGTGTCATATATTAGGGAACTACAGTTGTGTCCTGCAGATGCACTTGCGGAGTGTGCTTGATGTTGTTTTGTGACCTCTGCTTGATTTTGGTGTTGTTTTTCCTACTACGACTTTGATTCCTAAATTTATTTATTTTTTTTATTTATTTATTTATTTATTTATTTTATTTTGTAAGATTTTAGTCCAATTTTATATTTGTATGTGTAGTGGTTGAGAATTAGAGATCACAGATTCAAGTCCATGTAAACTATCTTGTTAAACATAGTGTTATGCTTGCCACACGACTTAGGGACTTTAAGATTAAGGTACTCTTTGATATACAATTATCCCCTAAACACACATGTTATATAGTATGTTTTTTGAGTCATATCAAACCAAAACAACTTCACTAGTAAATATAAATGATTAAAAGCAATGTTACACATTCCAATTGGTTTAAGCATTAACAAAAACATGTACATGAGGAAAAAGTGCATTTAAAACTAGCTTAAAAAAAATATCCGCTGCCAGGACTCGAACCTGGGACTCTCAGTTAAGAGAGCCGAATAATCATGCCTTGATTGAGAGTTGTGCTACAGCGGATTTTGTTGATGTATTGTTCTTTCAATTTTATTTATATGCAATACTTAAAAGGTCACAAACCAAACGCCTCTAACCTCCAAAATTTATCTTTGTCTTGCAATACTAAAAAGGTATAATCGTATATTACAGGTTCATAAGCCAGCCACATGAGATCTTTTGACAAAGCTTTACTGGAACTAGAATGTCTGAAATTCAACCAAAGATCAGGCTTTTTTATACATCGATATTTGTTTCAGTTCATAGTTAATATTAGCAGTAGGTGTCTTTATTGTCCTCGTCGGTGTAGTTTTCCCTTCAACATATCATAGTTTAATGGTCCAAAGTCCAAACATGATCATTTGAAATGCTAAATATGATACATACATCTCAATCACAATCGGTCACTTGTAGATGGTTTTCTTTTATAGCTCTTATTGGTTATCCATTCAGAATTATGAATCACTCATAGCCTCTTTCGGCAATAGAGTGTTTTTTTTCAACGGTTTGCCAGCTGAAGCTTATAATTAATGGGAGCTTTAATGATTCCTTATCTTGTAGAAATAGCTTAATTTGCTGTGCGTTTGCATTAATGTTTAATGTTGGTTGTTACTTCTTGCTTTGCGAAGGGACTGTTTGCCTTGCTTTATAAATGATTGATTGTCGCACTTGTGACCGCATGGATATCTTACCATGAGTGGCACAAGTAACAAGCCAACTTTATGTGAGACACTCAAAGAAAAACCTTCTTAGATTTCATCTTGCTTTTTGTACATAAACTGATTCCTAATCTCATAATCAGGAAAGATGCATTCGTATGTCCATTTCCTGGAAAGATGCATTCATGACAAATCTTTGATTGCACTTCTGATCTGGTGCTATTGATTTTTTTTTTTTTTTTTTTTTTTTTTTTCCTGTAGACCTTTTAAGTTTTTCTTTACATATTAGCTTTTGCTCATTGCCCTGTTTCTAAGGTCCTTAAACCAGTTTTTCCTTGCAGATGTTGAGTTACGATATTCACCAAACAATCGTGTGACTTACTGTATTAGTACTTTTAAGTAAAAATATATTTGATTCTTGGTGAGATTAATCTTGCATCATCATGCTGGAGAAACAACTTATTGGTTAAAGCCATTTGACTAAACTAGTTATACATTTATATATAAAAACTAAAGTTGGATTGTCACTTTTGGAGTACAAAATAGCTACTGCATCTCAAACCAAAGACACCTATGAACTTTTGGAGTACAACTTATTGGTTAAAGCCATTTGACTAAACTAGTTATACATTTTCCAAGGTCTGTTCAGTGTTCTACCTGTCTTTAATTCAGCCGTGTCTATATTTCTGGTAATGAACTTTGTCCTTAGCTGTTCCATGAGCATGTGGAGCTATAAAATTTAGCTTTTTGGTTAATTTTCGGTTAGCACTTCAAGAATTCACTAAATCAGATCCTAATGACTGATTGTATTTTTGGGTACTTTCTATCTGGCTGTATTTTTTTTACTTCCATCATCTTAATCTCATAAATAAATCACTTGTATGACTTTAACATCAAGTTGTCTATGGCTCTGTTTGTTAATTCGTCCACAGTGCACTGCAAGCAATTTGTTTGCAATAAATGGCTCGTTGATATACAATTATCACCCTTGGTCTAAACACACATGTTAAGTATGTTTTTTGAGTCATATCAAACCAAAACAATTTCGATAGTAAACATAAATGATTAAAAGCAATGTTACACATTCCAATTAGTTTAAGCATTAACAAAAACATGTACATGGGGAAAAAGTGTATTCAAAACATGTATTTTAGCTTAAAAAACAATTATCCGCTGCCAGGACTTGAACCTAACATGTATTTTAGCTTAAAAAACAATTATCCGCTGCCAGGACTTGAACCTGGGACTCTCAGTTTTGAGAGCCGAATAATCATTACCTTGATTGAGAGTTGTGCTACGGCGGATTTTGTTGCTATATTGTTCTTTTAATTTTATTTATATGCAATACTAAAAAGGTCACAAACAAAATGCCTCTAACCTCCAAAATCCAACCTTTGCCTGCATTTATCTTCAATTCGAGATTAAACAGGTATTCATTTGTTCATGTTGTCTTCTATACAACACCAAAAAAAAAACAATCTTTTCTCGTTAATCCGTTGTTAAAGATTCACTCAAAATATTCTTGAGCTTATTTCATTGTAAAACCAAGATAAGCTAATTTTGTGTGAGAATGTAGCAGCATCTCAGTTGAAGTAAAAAAAAACTAAAGTAAACTCCTAACCTCATGACTTGAAAAACTACTAAGCACACTTTCAAAGTGTTTGGGCAAGTTTTATTTTTCTTTCCAAAAGGCTTATTCCTTATTTCCTTTGGCTTTTTGACATAAGCTCACCAAAACACCTCTTCAATGTTGACTCAACATGTATTCAGCGAAAATAGCATTTTTCTTTGCATCAGTTTGTTTTATGAGATTTATTGTTGTTTGCCCACATAACCCATTCTAAAAACGTACCATCTACTACAAAGATATCCATTGCTAAACACCCGGAACTTTTTTAGAGCTATAACTGCTTTTCTTTAGCGCATATGAAACCGGGTTATGGTTTTCTTCAAGTGCATTTGAAACCGGGCTAGTTGTTGGGCATAGCTTTTTTCTAATGTGCTGTTTGGGTGTACAAATAGTTTGATTCGAGTCAGTTATGGATCGTTTTTGGTTAAAATTTTTGCTGTGGTGGTGTTGGCGGTATATGTTGGAATTGTTTCCGCTCGAGTTTTTTTGTGTACCTTCAATTTCTTTTTAAACAGAATAAACAGAATTAATGTCGCCATATAGTGATTTTGGTTTACTTTGTATTGTGTTTGTAGCATTTGGTATCAGATTTTCAAACTACATGTACAGTACACCTTGTTAAACTTGTTGAACACAAGTTTATGTTTGCTACATGGATAAAGGACAAGGATTAATTATTTCAAGTTAAATAAAAACAGCTTTGCTAATAAGTTTGAAGTTGGATAAATCAAAAATTCAATAACAAAATAACATTACACAAAAAGAACTCCAATAAAAAACGTATTTTATCAAACAAAAAAGAATTCATCCGCTGCCAGGACTCGAACCTGGGACTCCTAATTAAAGGAGCCGAAACAATTCTTTTGCTTGAGTAGTTGTGCTACAGCGGATCTTGTTGCTATATTATCCATCTAATTTTATTTAAATTGAAACTTAACAAGGGTCTATAGAACCTCATTACTCTAAAATATTCTCCCTCTAATTTTAAAGGAAGATTTTTTTATTGTGCTTAACCAGGTACTCATTCGTTGTTTTTGTGTATTTTTGTGTTTAAACAATTCTAGTCATGCAATTAAATGATGTTGTATATTTGGTACTAGCGTTGTTGCCTAATTTATTCCTGTCTAAATTTCGGTATTGTTCAATTTCTAAGATAGGTACGATTAAATATTTTTACATTTTATGCATCTGATTATGGTTTAAGTGCATTTGAAACAAAGCTACTTATCAGACATAGCTGTTTTCCAATGTTTGTTTGGGTGTACAAATGGTTTAGTTGAATGCATCTTAAGGCTTGTCGTATGGATCTAAGAGCAGGATCGATGGTAGCTCGAGTCAGTTATTGATCGTTTTTGCTTTTAATTTTGGTTGGGGTGCACTGTGTTAAACTTGTTGGCCTTTGCTACACGGATAAATGACAGAAGATTTAATTACATTATACGTTGAAATTGTTTACACTGTGTTAAACTTGTTGGCCTTTGCTACACGGATAAATGACAGAAGATTTAATTACATTATACGTTGAAATTGTTTACACTCGATATTTTTATACTAGTAACATTTTTAAAGAGTGTAATTTCGCCATATAGTGATTTTGGTTTACTTTGTATCGTCTTTGTAGTGCTTGGTATCAAATTGTCAAACTACATGTACACTGTGTTAAACTTGTTGGCCTTTGCTACACGGATAAATGACAGAAGATTTAATTATTCAAGTTAAATCAAAACAACTTTTCTAATAAATTTGAAGGTAATGTTTGGATAAATCAACAATTTAGTCAAAGTAACCAAATTACATTACACGAAGAAAAGTCCAACAAAGAACAAACTTTTAACAAAAAAAAAAAAAAAAAAAAAAAAAAAAAAAAAAAATTTATCCGCTGCCAGGACTCGAACCTGGGACTCCCCGGCAAGGGAGCCGAAATCAGCCAGTTGATTTAAGTAGTTGTGCTACAGCGGATTGTATTGATCTACTCTTACTTTAATTTAATTTATATAAAATTATAAACTGTCAAAAAAGTTGCCGATAGACGCTAGGTATTAAACCTCAATTATAAACGGCTCTATTCCAGCTTTACACCCTTGGTTGGAATTCTAATTTATGGTCTAAATGTCTAAAGGTTTTGTACTAAAAGTAATAAATACGATGATAGTGAATTTGGCATAGAGTCCCGATGATATTTTTCTCAACTAATGTTGCTTCTGTAATCTATTTATATATGTTGTATTGTATTATAGTTGATAGCTTTACACCCTATTGTGGTTTCAAATCTGATTTATGGTCAGATGGTTGCTACTAAAAGTAAAAAAATACGATGCTTCTACTTTGGTATAGACTATGCATGATTTTAGTTTATATGCTGACAAGTAGAGATGAACATGGGAACCGGTTAACCGAACTGGAACCGATAGCTAACCGAAAAACCAAACCATTCAAAACCAGTTTTGACCCAAATCGCCGGTTTGGAACCGGTTTGGGATTTCAAAAAATTGACCGGTTAGGGGACCGGTTTTTGGAAACCGGTTATACGAACCAGTTTGGTTAACCGGTTAGGAACCGGTTCGGGCCGGGAGGAGCGGGTTTTTTGGATATTTTTGAAATTTAAATTTTTGAATTTTGAACTTGAGTGGGAAGGAGCGTGGGGGTGGTTTTTGAATTATTTGGGCTCAAAATTTACCATTTTGCCCTTTCTTGTTTAATATAAATAGAAGGCTTATGTTTTTGTTTATTCACAACTATCATACAAGCAAAAAACACTCCAAAAAATCAAAACCGAAAGTATTTCATTAATGGCAAGTTCAAACACCACCGCCAACAACACCGAAGTTGGTTCAACAACTGCACCTACGATTGTCAAAATTTTACCATGCAACCGTGTCAAAGATCCTTGGGAAAACTTCATCCACGTCCTAATGTCGGACAGCAAGAAAAAGGCTCAATGTAAGCATTGCTTGAGTATAATGTCGGAGATTCCAACTCGACGTTGAGGGCTCATATCAAACATAAGTATTGCAAGGCACTCAAAAATGTTCCAGAAGCGGGTCAATCATCTATGCCTCGGGACGGGAGTATTTTTGTATATGATCATGAAGTAGTTCGTCAACAATTGGCCGATTTGGTGATTCGACAAGGTTTTCCATTCAACCATCGGGACGACGAGGATACGAGGGAGGTGTTTCAGAATTGTATCCAACCAATGTACAATCATGTAAGTCGTATGACTCTAAAATACGATGCTATGAACATGTGGAAAACGGCCGAACAAGAATTAAAAAAATGCTTTTTTAAATTTAGATGCTAGTGTTAACATAACAACGGATGTTTGGTCCTCTCCTCATGGTTCACCACATTCGTACCTTTGTGTTACCGTACATTGGGTTGATCCCGAAAGTTGGCAAATCATGAAGTGAGTCATATCATTTGAAGAGTTTCCGGTTTCTCAAACGGGAGTTGCTTTATTCAAAATGTTGAGAAAAGTGTTTATCAAATTTCACTTGCAACAAAAGTTTTTTCAATTACGTTGGATAATGCTAGTAACAACACAAATGCAATGGGTAGACTAAAATTGAAATACGAGCCACCTTTAAATTGCAATTTTTATCATTCTCGATCTGTTGCACACATCATTAACTTGGTTGTGCAAGCGAGATTAGCCGATCCGTAATGCATGAAATGGTAGTGTGTTTTAAACAAATGTTACATGATATTTTTAAAAAGGGTACTAATAGATATAATAACTACGTTCGGATGTGTGTTAATGCGGGGAAACATTGGTTGTCACCTAATTCAGATTGTGATACAAGATGGAATTCCACTTATCTTATGTCGTGATCTAAAACAAAAGGTGACTTTATAATATTTTCATGACCAGATGGCGCAATGGGGTAAGGTTGTTCCATTTTTAGTCGAACATTGGGAAACTATTGAAAAATTAACCCGATTACTTGAAGTTTTTTTCAACGCTACAAAAAAATTATCGGGATTTTATTATCCAACATCCCATTTGGTACTCGAGCAACTATACTACATGTGTTCAAGTTTGGCCTCATTTGAATTAAATGGTAGAGTATATATACAAATATGGTTACACCAATGAAAGAAAAGCTCATTAAATATTTTGAAACTTTGCCACCGGTAATTACTTTCACGGCCGCATTAAATCCATGTTATAATGTATGCGGGTTAGAGTTACTTATCGACTCGATTACAATTGATTTGGGGTTATTCGCAAATAACGCGAACTTTGTTGAAGATGCAAAAGTGGCTTTTAACAATTCTTTTGAAGGTATATGGGATTATTATTTTGAAAATATGGTATTCCCAACTCCTTCTGTGAATGCGACATCTTCTTCATCATCAAGGTTGTCGCATAGAGGGAATCCAATACAAGGCTTGCTACAAAAGTTAAGAGAAAATCCCCACAAATGGGCAAAGAGTGATCGTTTCCAAAACAATGAATATACAAGATATACCGGAACTGATTTTTTTTCTCTCATATTCCGGCCGACCAACATGAAAACTTTGATGTTTTGGCTTTTTTTAAAGCAAAGGAAACAATGTTTCCCGTTCTATCCAAAATGGCTCGAGATCTTTTTAGTATACAAGCCACTTCGGTAGCTTCTGAATCCGCTTTTTCAACAGTAGAAGGGTGTTATCAAACAGAAGAACAAGGCTCACACCGGATTCTTTGGAAATGTGTATGTGTTTGAAAGATCATTTGGATGCACTCAAGTGAAGACAAGACAAATCAATTCTTGAAAACCCCTTAGACATTGAAGAAGGGGTCTACGAGGTAAATGTGCAAGAGGGTACAATCGAGTTGCTTTCCGATGAAGAAATAAGACAAGATGAAGCTGCTAACGAAGCTAGGTCCATCGAATCCGATGAAGACATTTACAAGTAGCTTTTCGATTTATTATGTTTTAAGTTTATGTATTTTGTTTGATGTATTAGCTTTCATGATGTACTTCATTTCATTTGTATTTCCTTTCGGTTGTATTCCGATGTATTAAATAAAAGTTGAAGTCTATTCATTTTGCTTTGTATAAATGACAAAAAAAAAAAAAAAAAAAAAAAAAAAAAAAAAAAAAGTTAACCAATTAAAAAGTCAAACCGTTTCTTAAAAATTCAAATTTGAACTTGGCGCTTTGGCGGGGAAAAAAAAAGGTTTACCAGTTAAAAACCAGTCAAACCGGTGAATTTTTTTAAATTTCAAAATTTGAATGTAAATTTTGAGCGGGGAGGCGGGCTTTCAAATTTTGAATTTAAATTTTGAATTTAATCTTTCAGTTTCAAACTTACTGTTTTTTCCTTTTCATATTTAGTATAAATAGAGATGTTGTGTTTTTGTTTATTTACAACTTGTATACATACTCTAAAAAAATTAAAACCGAAAGTAATTCGCTAATGGCAAATGCAAATCAAGGACAGGAGGCTGTTGCACCTATTGCACCACCACCGGTGATTGTTGCGATTTTACAATGCAGCCGTATACCAGTGTTCTGAAAGGCTCAAGTCACACTAAGGGGCAAAGAGCCTCGAGTCGAGGCGCATTCCAAGGCGCGGGATTCATGAATGCGAGGCGCACTAAAAACATTAAGTTTTTTATAACATATATGATCATTTATGTAGCTTAAATAACACAAAATAACGTTAAACTACTTAATGCGTGACACATATTGCCATTATAAATATTTAAATGGATCAGTTGTCACTTCTAAAATGGATCAACTTTTTGGCTCGATGACCTATATAGAGACTAAAATCCATATTAGACTAAATATGATGCTTGTGTCCTACACTTGTAGCTTACATCTAACAAAGCTCACAATTTAACCCAAAATATCAAACAAGCAACATATTAATATTCAAGGCATAATGCCATTTTTTCGTGATAATATGTCGTAAAGAAAATACTTAATGAAATAACTTCTTAAAGAAAATTCCAATCAATAAAATAGATATAAAATTAATTCAAATTTACAAATCTTACAAATACTCGCCCTATGACTTAAAAGGCCCATGTATCTTATCTTTATAAAAAAAAATAATAATAAAAAAAAAAAAAAAAAAATGTACATCTCCTAGGCGCAAAAAAGCCCCAAGGCGCAAAGGTGCAAAAAGCCCTCAAGGCGCGCGCTTTTTGTGGGATTCTTGCATGTCGTGAGCCTCGATCTGAAAAAAGACCAAAGGCTAGAGCCTTGCACCTAGGCTCACCTAGGCACGCCTTAGGCGCGATTTTGACAACTATGCTGTATACCAGCTATTTGGAATAACTTTAACTACGTCCTAATGTCAGATGGCACGAGAAAGGCTCAATGTAAGCATTGCTTCCTTTTAATGAATCCCATTTCCAGCCGTGCGTTGAGGGCTCATTTCACCAAGTATTGCTCGACACTCGAGCCTCGACGAGTCGACGTTGAGTAGCTTCTTGATTTTTTATGTTTTAAGATTCTATTTTTAAGTTTATGTATTATGTTTGATCATGTATTTCCTTTCAGTTGTATTTCCGTTGTATTAAATAAAAGTTGAAATTTATTCAGTTTACTTTGTAATTTCCACCTAAACTAAAATTAACATAACATTTAAAATACGAATTACATTAAACATTAAAGTTAAAGCACGAATTACATTGAACATTGAAGTTAAAACATGAATTGCATTAAAAATTAAAGTTAAAACATGAAATATAAAGTACGATTAATAGAAACTACGATACGATAATGAAAATAAAACTACGAATTAATGAAACTACGAAAAGGAATCATGTGAGACCTAGCCCTCATCACTCGAAGACTCTGATTCCTGAATGCCAAACCCCATGGCCTTTGGGTATTCTGCTTCTCTTTGTTCCCGCTCCCTACAAGCAGCTGCCTCAAGTGCTGGAGTTGTTCATCAGTAAACCCATACGGATTGGGTTGGTATTCCACCGGTGGAGTGTTTTCCGGTTCATTCTCAGTTGGTAGTATGGGAAAGAGAACTTCCAGTGGAATGTTTGCCGGTTCATTTTCAGTTGGGAACACTGGAAAGAGATCTGTAGGTGGAGTGTTCACCTGTTCATTTGGAGGACTTGGGAATTGTTGTGAGAAATCTTGGCGAGGACCGGGGAATTGTTGCGAGGAATCTTTGCGAGACATTGAATTTTGAATGTTGAGCTTTTATTTTGAATGTGTTTGTGCGTGAGAACTGAGAAGTCTGTGAATGGTTATTTATAGGTCAAAAAAATAAAATAAAAAATAAATAAAAAAGTACAAACCGGTCAACAACCGTACCCAAACCGGTTTGGATAGGTTGGGTTTTTTTCCTCCTCAGAGCCGGTTTGTAACCGAACCGGTTAACCGCCCTGACCGGTTTTTTCTCGCGTTGACTCAAACCGGTTCGGGTTTGACCGGTCAATAACCGTACCCAAATCTTTTATATAATAAAACAAAACCCCAAGTGGGTACTTTCGTATTTTGAAAAAAAAATTGCTTATTAGGTAATAATTGAATTATTATTTTTTAATTTATAAATTTATAAATTCGTTTTGTTGATATACTACATAAGTAGAAGATAAATACAAAAAATATAGATAAGAAGAACCTAAACATATGATTAAACTTTTTAAATGATTATCTTTAATAATAAAAAACTATATTTAAAAATCATAAATCAAATAAAACAAAACAAAGATTAAATTATTTGTTTTTTAATAAATAAAAATATATCATTCAAAAAAAAAAAAAATTTTAAACTTGCACGTGCGCGGGCATTATAACTAGTATGATACCTACATCTCAATCACAATCCGTCACTTGTAGATGGTTTTCTTTTATTGCTCTTATTGGTTATCCATTCAGATTTATGAATCACTTATAGCCTCTTTCGGCAATAGTGTTTTTTTCAACGTTTTGCGAGCTGAAGCTTATAACTAATGGGAGATTTGATGATTCCTTATCTTGTACAAATAGCTTAATTTGTTGTGTGTTTGCATATATGTTTAATGTTGGTTGTTACTTCTTGCTTTGCGAAGGGACTGTCTGCCTTGGTTTATAATTGATAGATTGTCGCACTTGTGACCATATATCTTACTATGAGTGGCACATGTAACAAGCCAACTTTATGTGAGACACTCAAAGAAAAACCTTCTTAGATTTCCTCTTGGTTCTTGTACATAAAATGATTTCCTTAATCTCATAATCAAGAAAGATGCATTCAGTATGTCAATTTCCAGGATGTTAATTCGCCAGAGGCTAAACACTCGGAACTTTTATAGAGCTACAAGTGGTTTTCTTTAGTTGCATATGAAACCGGGTTATGGTTTTCTTCAAGTGCATTTGAAACCGGGCTAGTTATTGGGCATAGCTTTTTTCTGATGTGCTATTTGGGTGTACAAATACATTGATTGGATGCATTTTTAATGCTTCACATATGGATCAAAGAGATATACCCGGTGGTGGTTCGAGTCATCTATGGGTCGTATTTGGTTAAAAAATTTGCTGTGGTGGTGTTGGCGGTATATGTTGGAATTGTTTCAGCTCGAGTTTTATTTTTTATTTTTTATTATTTTTTTTGTATCTTTCTTTTTTAACAGAATTAATGTCGCCATATAGTGAATTTGGTTTACTTTGTATTGTCTTTGAAGCACTTGGTATCATATTTTCAAACTACATATGTACACTTTTTTTAACTTGTTGAACACAAGTTTATATTTGCTACATGGATAAAGGACAAGCATTAATTATTTCAAGTTAAATAAAGACAGCTTTGCTAATAAGTTTGAAGTTGGATAAATCAACAATTCAATAAAAGTAACAAAATAACATTACACAAAAATAAGTCCATTAAAAACGTATTTTAACAAACAAAAAACATTTTACCCGCTGCCAGAACTCGAACCTGGGACTCCTAATTAAAGGAGCCGAAACAATTCTTTTGCTTGAGTAGTTGTGCTACAGCGGATCTTGTTGCTATAATATCTCTATAATTTTATTTCAATTGAAACTTAACAAGGATCTATAGAACCTCATTGCTCTAAAATATTCTCCCTCTAATTTTAAAGCGAAAGGCATGAAATGTCGTTTCTGTAATCAATTTTGTATGTTGTGTCGTATTAGAGCTACAAGTGGTTTACTTTAGCTGCATACATATGAACTCAGGTTATGGTTTTCTTTAAGTGCATTTGAAACCAGGCTAGTTATTAGGCATACCTTTTTTCTGATGTTTGTTTGGGGGTAAAAATAGTTTATTCGACGCGTTTTTAGTGCTTCACGTATGGATGAAAGAGATACCCCCGGTGGTTGTTCGAGACAGTTATGGATCGTTTTTGGTTAAAATTTTTGCAGTGGTGGTGTTCGTGGTATATGTTGGAATTGTTTCCGCTTGAGTTTTTTTGTGTATCATTCTTTTTAACAAAATTAATGTCGTCATGTAGTGATTTTGGTTTACTTTTTATTGTCTTTGTAGCGCTTGGTATCATATTTTCAAACTACATATACACCTTTGTTAAACTTGTTGAACACAAGTTTATGTTTGCTAAATGGATAAAGGACAAGGATTAATTATTTCAAGTTAAATAAAAACAGCTTTGCTAATAAGTTTGAAGTTGGATAAATCAACAATTCAATCAAAGTAACAAAATAACATTACACAAAAATAAGTCCAATAAAAAACGTATTTCAACAACAAAAAAATGATTTTATCCACTGCCAGGACTCCTAAAGAAAGGAGCCGAAATTATATTTAAATTGGAAACGTAACAAGGGCCTATAGTATATTTTCTCTAATTTTAAAGCATGGTTTTTTTATTGTGCTTAAACGATTGTTGTTAATGAAATTAAATGATGTCGTATATTGGTTATTGGCGTTGTTGACTAATTAATCTTATTATTGTTGCCAGTTAGTCCTAATTTTTAGGGGATGCGAGGAAGCCTTCTCAGTTGTTGGATGAAAAAATAACTTCTTTCAACCGGCTTTTAATGAGAGTGTGGCACGTGCATCTTTATCGTGAGGGCGCACAACACCAGATTAATGGCAAGCAATAAGTCTCTTGTTTCGTCTCCCATGGTTAATGATTGTGTAAGTGTGTTCGATGAATGTTATTTAGTGGTGTCGTTTCGTATGCCAATCAATAAGTCTTTCTTTGGCACTAATGATATATTGTGTTTCTTAACAGGACTCATATATCACTGACAGTGTAGTTTCCAAACCTTCTTTTAATGATGTTACAGATGTTAAAGCTTTTGTTACATTCAAGTTGTTGTTACTCATGTAACAAAAGCTTTGATATTGTGGAATGGTGGGAAGAAGTCTTCGAATGTAAATCTTGCAAATTTTTCTGAAAACATTACATAGCAACCGACATCGGTCAATACTCTTTTTTTTTTTTCTTTTTTTTTTTTTTTTTTTTTTTTTTGCATTTTGCATTTTGCATTTTGATAAGAATTATACATTGAAAAGTTTATTTTTGTGTTATTGCCTTAGACCATTTATGCATTATTATTACTAAAAGTGTCATAAATTAGGGAACTACACTTGTGTCCTCAAGATGCACTTGCGGAGTGGGCTAGATGTTGTTTTGTGATCTCCGCTTGATTTTGGTGTTGTTTTTCTTACGAGTTTGATTCTTAAAAAAGGTTTTTTGTTAGATCGATTTTAGTATACTTTTTTTATTTGTATGTGTAGTGGTTGAGAATTAGAGATCACAGATTCAAGTCCATGTAAACTCTACTAATCTTGTTGAACACAGTGTTATGCTTGCTACACGACTTAAGGACATAAGATTAAGGTACTCTTTGATATACAATTATCACCATTTTTCTAAACACACATGTTATACATGTTTTTTTGAGTCATATCAAACCAAAACAATTCACTAGTAAATATAAATGATTAAAAGCAATGTTACACATTCACTACAAGGATAAGGAGAACACGCGACAAGCAGTTTTCCGTCGACAACATGTCGACGGCATAAGGCAGAAAACGACAAAAAAAACGCTTGACCGAGCCCCACCGCGTTGAATTTTTCATACACGTATTTTCCCGTCGACATGTCGACGGGAAAATTTCAACATATTTTTTTAGCATCAATAATTCACTAAAGTTGGGCGCGAAATTTACCCTCTAATATTTTCCCGTCGACATATCGACGGGAATATATTAATCATGATTTTATTCACAATTAGCGTGTGATTAAAGGTAATAAACTTTTGTTTTGCGTTTCCCGTCGACATGTCGACGGGAATGTATTACTAAATATAAATATTTTAAATGAAAGGATAAAATATTGGGCGGCATTTTTCCCGCGTTCTTTTTCCCGTCGACATGTCGACGGGAATATCTCCCCAAAAATTCACCCTATATATAACCTCACAAATACATTCCGTCTCATTTTTTACCTATATACATTCTCACAAAATTATTTCCGTCTCGTTTTACACATCTCACAAATAAGTCAATCGTCAATTCTTACAAGACACACATGACTTGGCGTGGTTGCACAGTTGAAGAGCAGTACTCAAAAATCTTGTCACACGAGCTCCTCTTTAATGAAGTTATGTTAACTTTTGGTCATGTAGTTTATGATGAATATGGTTCTTTTAAGGACGCTGAACCATAGATGAGAGACAAGATTATCGAATGGTGTAGGAAAAATTCGTACTACAAAGAGTACATGGACGAGCTAGATGCTGCTGAAGCTCAAGCTGCTGCTGAAGCTCAAGTTGTTGTTGTTGGAGGTGACGACGAAGCTGAAAGTACGTTGGAAACCAAACTTGATAATGTGGGAAATAGGGTCACAAATCTTGAAGCTACATTTGTACATATCAAGGAAATGAGAGCAAGGAAGGGAAAAAATGGTGTGAGTTCGAGTAAAGCGGGAAGTAGCCGCAAAAAAAAATAAACGGGTTGTTACGTTTGATCTGTTCTTTTGGTTGTCGAGTTGTTTAGTTTGAGTTTTTTCGTTTGGTTGTCGAGTTGTTTAGTTTGAGTTGTTTCCTTTGGTTGTCGAGTTGTTTAGTTTGGTTGTCGAGTTGTTTAGTTTGAGTCTGTATGAAAATGCATGTGGTTGAGAACTCTTGCTTGTTTTAAATAAACAGTTTGCCTTTGTGTTTGATAATTATTGCTCCTTCAGTTCTATTATTTGTGCATACGAATTTAAAATATAAAGGACGTTCAACATCAGTTACCACAACAACAACAACATTTTATTAAACAACAACAATAACATCAACAACAACAACAGCAAACAACATCAACAACAACAACAATAACAACGATAACAACAACAACAACAACGATAACAGTACTACATATGATATTTATCCATGTCACCTAAATGATCACGGAGTATTGCATCCGAATGACATGCGTGGTCTTGGTTGGGATACGTTGCCATGTCAAGTTTTGCCTCCAGCATCCTTAATTTTGTCTCTAGTACCTGTTTTTGTGCCTCCAGCATGTTTATTCTAAGATCTTTTTCATGACAGTTTGAGCACCTTGATGGAGCAGATCCAGAACCGCTTGATGTTGAAGCTCCCAGAGAACCGGTCATCATTTTGGGGAGTCGTTCCTCCTTCCATAAAAAAAAAATCACATCCATGGTTTGTTGTCCCAGGCTGTTAAAGAGTAAAAACTATTATTTTTAACAACTAACCAAATTATTTATATAATACACGAAAAAGTATGTAATTGTTCACCTTCGAGAAAGGACACGCATAGTATAGTTTACCACGGGAGTAAGATTTACGCGATTCTCACAGAATCACGTCTCCTCGTCCACAAGGACAAGGAAAAGCTTCAAATTCTGCCATCTTCTTCACCATGATAACAGTGTATGTTTGTGGTTGTGAGGTTGAGTGGTTGTGAGTGGTTGAATCGTGACCGGGTTGGCCCGATCTACAAGTTGAGGTGATAAAAGGTGGTGGCCAGGAAAAGATTCCGACGGCCGAAAACTGCTGGTGTCGCCAGAAAACAGAAACTGCTAGAGAGAGATAGAGAGAGAGAGATATAGTGAGATGAGTGTGTGTGTGAGAGTTTTTATTAGTTAGATGAGTGTGTGTGTGTGTTTATATTGTGAGGATAAGTTGTTAGGTAGGAAAAATTTGATGGGAAATTCTGGCGCCATAGCAACTCATGTATAACCATTGCATCTCGACTCGTTCGTTTAACATCTCATGTATAACTATTGCATCTCGACTCGTTCATTTAACATCTCATGTATAACCATTGCATCTCGACTCGTTCGTTTAACATCTCATGTATAACCATAGCATCTCGACTCGTTCGTTTAACATCTCACGTATAACCATTGCATCTCGACTCGTTTGTTTAACATCTCATGTATAACCATTGCATCTCGACGCGTTCGTTTAACATCTCATGTATAACCATAGCATCTCGACTCGTTCGTTTAACGTCTTATGTATAACCATAGCATCTCGACTCATTCGTTTAACATCTCATATATAACCATTGCATCTCGACTCGTTCGTTTATCATCTCATGTATAACCATTGCATCTCGACTTGTTCGTTTAACATCTCATGTATAACCATAGCATATCGACTCATTCGTTTAACATCTCATGTATAACCATTGCATCTCGACTCGTTCTTTTAACATCTCATGTATAACCATCTCGACTTGTTCGTTTAACATCTCATGTATAACCATTACATCTCGACTCGTTCGTTTAACATCTCATGTATAACCATTGTATCTCGACTCGTTCGTTTAACATCTCATGTATAACCATTGCCTTTCGACTTGCTTGTTTAACATCTCGTGTCGAACCATAGCATCTCGAGTCGTTCGTTTAATATCTCGTGTACAACCATATTATCTCGCCTCGTTATTTATAAAACATTGGGTCAAGGATACAAGACTTGAATTTTGACCGGTTGTGATCTCGAGGTTATCTAATGGTTGGGATTTAGTATTTTGTGATATTCTAATTATTATTTATTTTATATATTAATAAATGATTTTTTTAATTATAATAATATAAGTTATTAATTTTAAATATATATATTTTTTAATTTTATAAAAGTATTTATAATAAATAAATTTTTTTAATTATATCAATTTAGTTTATTAATTTTATAAAACTTATTTTTTAATATTTTATAAAAGTATTTATAATAAATAAATTTTTTAAATTATATTAAAGTAATTTTATAAAACTTATTTTTTAATATTTTATAAAAGTATTTATAATAAATAAATTTTTTTAATTATAAAAGTTATTATCCCGTCGACAGGAAAATAACCGCCAAAATTTTGGTGAAATTTTAATACACCCGCCAAACGCAAACAACAAAATTATTAAATTGTCCCGTCGACATGTCGACGGGATTAGGAATAGTATAAAAAATTATTTTATATTCCCGTCGACATGTCGACGGGAATATAAAAGTATACACAAAACCAGATGTGGTCTCAATTATTATCACATACTTAGAAAAAAAAATACTCTCGAACTACCAAAGCCCACCACCACTCCTCACCGGCGATTACCCCTCCGTCACCACAACCAACACTCCTCCACCACCACATTACCCCTCCACCACCAAAGCCCACCCCACATTACCCCTCCACCACCACAGCTCCTCCTCCACCTCCGACACTACACGAGCACCACTGTGCACCTCCTCCTCCTCCTCCTCCTCCTCCTCCTCGTTCGTTTAATTCTTCTTCTTCCCCAACCCCTCCTTTCTTCAACAGCAGCGGGTAATTTTTTTTTAATTTTTGTTAATTTTTGTTATTATTATTAATTTAATTGTTATTATTATTGTTAATTTTTGTTATTATTATTGTTAATTTAATTTTTGTTTATTAATTTTTTAATTTTATTGTTATTATCATAAACAGTAGGTAAAGAGGGTGAGAGCCGAGAGCGAGAGCCGAGGGTGAGAGCCGAGACGACTAAGCCAGCAGGTAATGTACCTCGTTTTATTTTTTTATTAACATTTGGTATCCCGACGACATGTCGCAGACAATAGTTTTTTTTATAAAAAACTTTTGATATATTAATTTGCTCTCTTTTATTATAGCCCGATGTGACAACCGGCAGTTTAGGGAGCCATTTTAAAAATCCGCATTTCGATATAAGTTCGTTTATAATTTTTATTTGAAATTTTCATTTCACAACGAACTTGTAAGACCTATTTTATGGAAATTTTATTTAATGACGTTATGGTATTCGTGAATTATGTTCATAATTCATTTTTGATTATGTGATCGGTGATGTATATTTGAATTCTCACTTGGTACTACGTTGACTTTGGCACTTGGATTACCTAACATAGTTTTATGATTCGTCTTAACGAGTCCGTTATATATTTTAATTAATTACGAGAGGTTCTCGTGTGATATGGACATTTTAAAATGAGTTCGGGTTCGGGCCACGTGTTTTTACATCTACCCACATTACCCGCTCAACCGTAATAATATTATTATTATTACTATTATTATTATTATTATTATTATTATTATTAATAAGAGTAAAACTACAAGATCCGGTCCTTGTGGTTATATTGGTTCACACACAACACAACCATTCACTCATCTCTCTCTCTTTGCCTCTCTTTGACAAACCCTAGCCGCCCCTTTAATATCCGGCCACCACCACAGCCACCGCCAGTCACCACTCTACACCACCATCACCAATCGATCCCCCATCATCCCTACTCTTAGATCTACAACAACACGCGCCTATAACCCCTTTATTTCATTTCGAATCACCACCAAGTTCACCACCAATCGCGTATTTTGAAGGGTTATCACGGTTTTGAGCTCTAGATCGAAGGTGAGACGAGTTTTCACTCGTATTCTTGATAAAAATCGTGACCTAGAGTCACGACATGATGACATCCGAATGGGTTTTTAATTAAAAACGTGTAATACTTGATGGGTTGTTGATTGGAAAAACGTTTTTCTTAATAGTTTGGTATCCGGGTTGGTTTGCTCGATGGGTTAATTCGAACCGTGAGTCTAAGACTCACGGCATAGTTTTTGATCCGAGCGTATGGGCTCGATCTGCTTATCTTCTTGATCTTGAGGTTGTGGTTTCATATGTTGTTGCGTTGGATTGTTGTTCCGACTCATTGGAGTCGCGGCTTAATGCCGAGTTTGGTTAAATGATGCCAAGACCTTCGTGGTCGATTTGGCAGTCGGGTGTGCTCTTTGGGAGCTTATATTTTGGTGACCCTTGGTTTGCTCTTCGAGCCATGGCAGCTTGTGATGTGACCGAGACTCAATTGAGTCGTATAGCCTCGGGTTCGGCTTGGTAAACCGACCCGAACACTTACTTGGTTGATGTTATTTTTGTGCTAATTGTGAACTATTTGTTATATTATTATTTCTTATGATTGTTTTTGGTTAAGATTGTTGTTGTGGTATTATTTTCTCGGCCGTATGCTTTGGGTCGAATTGGATATTGGTTATGGTTTTGATATTGTGAAGTTGTTGTCGATTGGTAAGTGATTGGGGACCGGTTATGAGACGGTCGTTAGATGACGGAGATAGGTTAGTCGGGTACCGTAGTCGGACCTTATTGTTGTAGCCCGTGGTTGAGATTGTGATTGGACGGAGATTTATTATTTATGACTTTGGTTTATTATTGGACTTGGACAATGAGCCGAGGGTCATGACTCGGACATATGACCATTTCGTATAACTCAATAAATATTAAAAGTGAAACGAGAATAATAAAACTCGTAATAATAATTATTAATAATATGAACGTTTATACGAAAGTATATACGTGAATAACGTATATATAACTATATAAACGCGTATATTAATAATAATAATAATCACGAGTCGTATTATGAATAATACGATTAGATATATATTAGGTTACGAGCGTGGCGTAATATTACTAAACGTATTATTATTATTAAAAATTGTGTTATAAACGAAAAACTCCCGACAATGATGAAACGTTTAATAAAAAGTCATTTTGGATATATAACGAATAAACTTATTGAGTTAGGCGAAATTGTTGTCACTCGGGTCCAGGTAAGTTATTATTTGTGACATTCGTGTTGTCTCGGATATATGACGACTAATATGGACGTTTTCTATAAGTAAATAACCACTCAACCGTAAGATTGAGCCGGGTTGTTTGATTATATGAAACGAATATATTAGTGGGCATCGTATCCTACGACGCCCATAGGTTGTAGTATATGTAAAGGGTAATAGATTGCGAGTGTATATATCGGGAAATCTGGCCAATTTGACGATATATACGAGGAATTTATTAAACTGTGATATATACTATATAGTAATTATGTGCTATGTGCTTTATATGTGCTTTAGGTTGGGTGTAATCTTGGAACGGTATATTACGTAAATAAATATGAGGATTATCAAATCGACGGATTTGGTAAACTTTGGCGATTTATTTAAATGATATATTGGGCTAATATTAGATCTATAGTTTATTATATCTTCTACGTGTGATCTTGTTGGTTTGTTTTGAGTCGACCCACCACCCGTATGGATACCAAACGCAAATACACCAAACTAATACGAAATGGATTTTCGGAAATAAAACGGATTCTCGTCCGGGTTTGGGAATATTATATATTTGAGGAAATGATTTCTGAAAGAGTTAATATTGTTAGGTCGTGCCAAGTCCGTAGTTGCTGTTTCGTGAGTTATCATACATCTTATTTCTACCTACCTCGTCTTGCTATTTTCTGGACTTGAGGTGAGTCATAGCCCCACTTTTTACTCTTGAACTATGTTTTCAACGATTGGGGTGAGAAACGTGCAAATTATTTTATGTGGACTATTATCGCTTTTATATTCTTTCTAAACTTGCTATGCGTATGGACTAGGATCTATTGTCAGCTTTAGTCACACCTTTTGTGTGTACTATTCAAGGTTGGCTTATTTGGTTATTGATGGATTGTCAGCTTTAGTCACATATATGTTGTGTGTACTATTCAAGGTTGGCTTATTTGGTTGTTGATGGATTGTCAGCTTTAGTCACATATTTGTTGTGTGTACTATTCAAGGTTGGCTTATTTGGACTGTCAGCTTTAGTCACATAGTTTCGTGTGTACTATTCAAGGTTGACTTATTTAGATACTATAGTGTGCACCTATAGGTTATTACTACTTCGGAGGTTATCCGAGTATTTATTGGTATTGCGGGGGTTACCCGAATATCTATGTTGTTACGGAAGGGTATCCGTGTGTTTTGGTTATTGCGGAAGGGTATCCGTGTGTTATGTTGAGAGCGGAGGGTATCCGCAGGCTTTTAGCGAATCCTTAGTCTAGCTAGCAAGCGTTTTGCGTATATGTCCACTATATTATTAGTTGAACTTAAACCTATGATCTCACCAGCGAAAGCTGACTTTTAGCACGTTTTCTCAGGTAATTAAGTGATGCTATGCGGATGCTTGGGATTGGAGGCTTGGCATTTGGCACCGGTTATGGATCTATATTTCTAAAACTCTGATAACTATTGTGGACCTATATTTATTTTCTTTTGGGCCTGACTCTGAATGATTTTGGGATAATGTAAACTTTAAAACCTCGTGTGGTTGTACTTTACTATGTTTACTTTATCTCGTTCTATATTGTCTTGTGTTTGATACCAATCCCCGTAGCACCCCGAAAGCTTGTTGAGTCTTCCGCTGTACCAAATTTTGGGGGTGTTACAGATTGGTATCAGAGCCAAGGTTATAGAGAACTAGGTAAATAGACACCTAAACTATAACCGATTTTTATAGAAAACGATCCTCGACCATTGCCCGCCAGCCCGCCAAGCCGAAGCATCTTCTATTATTTGAGGTATTATGAGATATTTGAGATGATTTGAGGTTTATGGATTTTAGTATTAAGATGGCGTTCTTGAGGATATATATGGTCTATATGTTTTATAAACATTTTTAGAAATGCGGTGTTTGAAATTCTTTTATTAAGATTATATGGTACTATTTGATGTGTATATTTGGTACGATTTTATGAGTTGTGATTTAAGTTATTTTGAAACACTTACACCTACCCTACGCCGTTGTCACATACTATGGCCTCCCATATGCCTGATGTCGTCGAGGACATCCTTACTGCACTAGTTTTACCTGCACAGTTCACTATGGCATCTGATGACCCTTACCAGATGGCCATGTCTTCAGCTATTGTGTCACAGGCAGCTTCTACTTCAGCACTACCTGCTGCATCTACGCAGGGACCCTCATCTTCTCTAGGGCTCCCTGGTACATCGAGGCAACTTACTCTTCATCAGGCTTTGGCTCGTGTGGCACCACGCTTTGCCCACCGAGCTACGGCACGCATGTCGGTACGCCCTACTCCATCACCTTTACAGATTGATGCTCACTCTCTTCTGTCTGAGGCGCCGCCCACATCATTGCGTCGTCGTCCTAGATCACCTACTACATCTCCACATGGTTCACCTAGTAGGAGACGACGAGTGATGAGGTACTCTTCCGATGAGGAGGAGGAGTACGAGGGTGAGGATGAGGCTGATGACCCTGAGCGGGAGGATGACCCTCAGGAGGCTGAGCATGGTGATGATGATGACCCTGAGGAGGAGGATGACCCTCAGGAGGATGAGATGCCTGATGATGATGATGATGAGATAGCACCACCAGCTCAGGCTGAGGAGCCTGATTCACCTGTACACCCGATTGAGCCCGATTCACCTGATCATCCGTTCTTGTTTGAGTTGCCACCGGGTAGTCCCGTTGAGTCGGATGCATCGTCTGAGGTATCTGCTGAGCATGCAGAGTTGGGTGAGGTTGGCAGGTTGTGGACTCAGATTACGGCTCTTGGTGAGAGAGTTACTCATATGTCTGAGCAGATTGATAGGGTGACTGTTGAGTTTATTGGGCAGTTGAGGGTTGATATGGTTATGGCTGAGAGAAGGGTTACCGAGATGAGGAGAGTTTTGATGGAGGTACATGAGCATATCGATAGTATTCAGCGAGGATTTATTACTGCTCGTGAGGCCGACCGCAAGCTTTGGCAAAGGAATGCCGAGCTAGAGAAGGAGGTGGCTGACCTCAAGAGGGACCGAGACACCCATAGCGTGGAGTTAGGATCGTTATGGAGGGATCTTGATGGCTTGAGGCAGGAGTTGAGGATTCTCCGTCAGCCACGTGGCTAGTTGCTTGAGTTATATTATCTTGTTGCTTTCTTAGCTGAGGAGTGTTCGGTTAGAAAAGCTAGTTATCATATTTTGGATGTATTTTGTTTGGTATTCGTCTCTTTTGGATCGATTAGTATGTTTTGTGTTATCCGTTAGTTGGAACGATATTAGATCGCTATTGTATGGTTGATGATTATTAGTGTATGGTATTATGTGATTTTGGGTGTTATGGAAATCGAGTTCTTATTCGCTTATTATTACATAGCGTGTCGTTGCCATTCTTACTATGACTTGACTTCGTTGGGATGTTTTGTTGAGCATGTCGATAAGTTCTAATGGAGATTCATGAACTTGTGTGATGTACAGATCAATGGCACCCCGTCGAAACCCTGTTAGGTCTACCAGGACTGGTCCTGCTGTGACTACTCCTACTCCTGCTCGTCGAGGTCGTCGACCTACTCGAAATGTTGAAACCCCTACTCCTGACAACCTGGACACCACTAACCGTAACAACAGGAATCAAAATGTTGATGTTCAGGGAGACAATGGTCATGTTCCACTTAATGCACCTACTGTGGATCAAGCAATGATCAACCAACTCGTGGAGCAAAGAGTTGCTGAACTACTCGCTGAGTCAAATCATTCCAACAATTCTGCTGGAACTTTTCCACCTGTTCGTGCTAATGGATGTCAATACAAGGAATTTAAGATTTGTGGACCCATTGAGTTTGGTGGAAATGAAGGAGTGGTTTACTTAGTTAGATGGATTGAGAAGACTGAGTCAGTGTTTAATGTCAGTGGTTGTGCGGAGAATGCGAAGGTAAAGTTTGCTTCTTTTACTTTCAAGGATGAAGCTTTGACTTGGTGGAACAACTACCGAAATGCAGTTGGGAGTGATGTAGCATATGCTATGACTTGGGAGCAATTTAAGTCCTTGTTGATTCAGACTTATTGCCCAAGGAATGAGGTCAAGAAGCTAGAGATTGAGTTTTGGAATCACAAGGTGAAAGGTAATGATATGGCGACTTACAATCATCGTTACCAGGAGTTAGCCTTGTTGTGCCCTGATATGGTGAAAACCGAGACTCAAAAGATCGAGAGGTATACTGATGGTTTGCCTGTAGCTACGAGGAATGATGTAATTTCTGCTAGGCCTGCAAACATCCATGAGGCAATCACAATTGCTCAACAACTTATGGATTCGTTGGAATTAGAAGAAGCTGATAAGGAGAAGAATGGAAAGAGAAAGAGAGACCGTCACTCTAAGAGTAATGATCACAGAAGCAAGAGACAAGCTAAGGCTTATGCTATTGGGAATGGAGACAAGAAGAATCAGAACGGTGACGCACCCAAGTGTGATCGTTGCCATCAGCATCACACTGGATGGTGTAGTGTGAAATGCCAGAATTGCTCAAAGAAAGGACATACAGCTAGGGACTGTAGAGCCCGACCTCTTGCAATGGTTCAAGCTGCTCCCGAGATGAGAAACAAGGCAGATGTTACCTGTTATGGGTGTGGAAAGAAGGGACACTATAGGAATGAGTGTAGAGAATCGCGGAACCGTGGAAATCAAGGCTCGGGTGGTAATGGGTACAATTATGGAAACCGTGGAGCTGGAGGAAATCGTGGACGACAAGATAATGGGGACCAACGTGTGGAAGCTGGAGCTGCTCAAGGAAGAGTGTAAGCACTCGGGAACGAGAGAGGAGAAGATCCGAACGTCGTTACGGGTACGTTCCTCCTCAATAATCGTTATGCTTCCATACTGTTTGATACTGGTGCCGATAGAAGTTTTGTGTCCACTACATTTGCACCCCTACTAGATAAACCCCCGATGGCCTTAGGAATTGGATATGATATTGAGTTAGCTAATGGAAACCTAGAAAGGATTAATACCATCGTTCGCGGTTGTACGTTAAATTTCTTGAACCACCCTTTCAACATAGATCTTCTACCCGTCACGTTAGGAAGTTTTGATGTAATCATTGGTATGGATTGGTTGTCGAAGTATCGTGCTCACATACTTTGCGACGAGAAGATCGTGCGTGTACCATACGGAAAGGAGGTCCTAAATATACTAGGAGACCGAAAGGATTCTAGGAGCCCATCCCGATTAGCGGTGATTTCTTGCACTAAGTTACCGAAGCTAATAGAGAAGGGATGTTATCTTTTCTTAGCTCAAATTTCTGAGAAGGGAGAGACGAAGAAAAAGGAAAGGTGTATTGGAGATGTGCCTATAGTTCGTGATTTTCCTGATGTGTTTCCCGATGATTTGCCGGGAATCCCACCGACTAGACAAGTGGAGTTTCAGATTGAGTTGATACCCGGTGCTGCACCTGTAGCACGAGCACCTTATCGTCTTGCACCTACTGAACTGGAAGAGTTGTCGAAACAATTGGCGGAGTTAGCCGAAAAGGGATTCATAAGACCAAGTTCATCACCTTGGGGAGCCCCAGTCTTGTTTGTGAAGAAGAAGGATGGATCGTTTCGCATGTGTATTGACTATAGAGAGTTAAATAAGTTAACGGTGAAGAATCGATACCCGTTACCTAGGATCGATGACTTGTTCGATCAACTTCAAGGATCGAGTGTGTATTCGAAGATCGATTTGAGATCGGGATATCATTAACTTCGAGTTCGTGAAGAAGATATTCCGAAAACGGCTTTCAGAACCCGTTACGGGCATTACGAGTTTCAGGTGATGCCGTTTGGGTTGACTAACGCACCAGCAATGTTCATGGATCTCATGAATCGTGTGTGTAAGCCATACTTGGATAAGTTCGTGATTGTATTCATCGATGACATTCTGATTTATTCAAAGAGTGAGAAAGAACATGAGGAGCATTTAAGACTCATTTTGGAATTGCTCAGGAAGGAGAAACTTTATGCCAAGTTTTCGAAATGCGAATTTTGGATCCCGACTGTACAATTTTTGGGTCACGTGATTGATAGACAAGGAGTCCACGTGGATCCTGCAAAAATTGAAGCAATAAAAGATTGGGCTGCACCTACAACCCCAACTGAAGTTCGTCAATTTTTGGGTTTAGCTGGTTATTACCGAAGATTCATCGAGGGATTTTCGAAGATAGCTAAACCATTGACCAAATTGACCCAAAAGAGTGTTACGTATGAATGGGGAGATAAAGAAGAGGAAGCGTTTCAATTGCTTAAGAAAATGTTGTGTAGTGCTCCTATCTTAGCGTTACCAGAAGGTAACGAGGATTTCGTCGTCTATTGTGACGCCTCACATAAAGGCTTAGGAGCCGTGTTAATGCAACGAGAGAAGGTGATAGCTTATGCTTCCCGACAGCTCAAAAAGCATGAGAAAAACTACACTACCCATGATTTGGAGCTCGGTGTTGTGGTTTTTGCTTTAAGAATATGGAGACATTACTTGTACGGAACCAAGTGTGTTGTGTTTACTGATCACAAAAGTCTGCAACACATTTTGAACCAAAAAGAGCTTAACATGAGGCAGCGACGTTGGATTGAGTTGCTAAGCGATTATGATTGTGAAATTCGCTACCATCCGGGTAAAGCAAACGTTGTTGCTGATACTCTTAGTCGAAAGGAGAGAATGCCACCATTACGAGTGAGGTCATTAGGAATGACTATCGTATCGCCATTACCATCTCAGATACTCGAAGCTCAAACGGAAGCGTTGAAAGCAGAAAATAGATCTGCCGAGAACATATTTGGGATGGCTGATAATGAGAAAGGATTTGTTAAGCGTTCGGATGGATTATTATGTTTTGGAGATCGGATTTGGGTACCGATATATGGAGAAATTCGAGAATTGATTATGCATGAGTCGCATAAGTCAAAGTACTCCATTCACCCTGGTTCCGATAAAATGTACCAAGATCTTAAGAAGTTCTATTGGTGGCCAAATATGAAGGCAGATATAGCATCGTACGTTAGTAAGTGCTTGACATGCGCCAAGGTTAAGGCTGAACACCAGAGACCGTCAGGACTACTAACGCAACCAGAACTTCCAGTCTGGAAATGGGAGCGGATTACTATGGACTTCATTACCAAATTACCGAGGACAGCTAGCGGTTGTGACGCTATCTGGGTAATTGTGGACCGTCTGACAAAGTCTGCTCATTTCTTAGCTATTAGTGAAAATGATAGTGTGGATAAGCTTGCAAGGTTATATGTGAAGGAAATTATTTCGCGTCATGGAGTCCCGATATCTATTATTTCAGATCGTGATAGTCGTTTTACGTCAGCTTTGTGGCGATCACTTCAAACGGCTTTGGGGACGAGGCTTGATATGAGTACTGCATATCATCCCCAAACCGACGGTCAAAGTGAGAGGACCATTCAGACGTTAGAGGATATGCTTCGTGCATGCATCATAGACTTTGGTAAAGGCTGGGAGAAGTATTTGCCCCTTGCGGAATTCTCCTATAATAACAGCTACCACACAAGTCTTAAGGCTGCACCATTCGAAGCTTTGTATGGCAGAAAGTGTCGTTCGCCTATTGGTTGGGCAGAAGTTGGAGATAGTCAACTTACAGGCCCTGAACTTATTTTGGAAACTACCGAGAAAGTAACTCAGATTCGTGATCGGTTGCAAGCCGCCAGAGATAGGCAGAAGAGCTACGCCGATCAGAGACGTAAACCTTTAGAATTCCAAGTTGGAGACAAAGTGATGCTGAAAGTCTCGCCTTGGAAAGGTGTAATACGTTTCGGGAAACGTGGTAAACTCAACCCACGCTACATTGGACCATTCTTGATCTTAGAAAGAATTGGGCCCGAGGCTTATAGGTTGGAATTACCGTCTGAACTGAGCAAAGTTCATGACGTGTTTCACGTGAGTAATTTGAAGAAATGTCTTTCTGATGAAATGCCCGTCATTCCAATGAGAGATATTCGTGTTGATGAGAAATTGAATTTCGTGGAGGAGCCGATCGAGATTTTAGATCGTGAAGTTAAACGACTCAAGAGGAGTCGCATTCCGCTCGTCAAGGTTCGTTGGAATTCCCGACATGGACCAGAATATACATGGGAACGTGAGGACGAGTTCAGGAAGAGATATCCGAAGCTTTTCACTTCGTAGATGAAAATTTTTCCGAGTGAAACCCGGGACGGGTTTCCTTCTGAGACGGGGAGGATGTGACAACCGGCAGTTTAGGGAGCCATTTTAAAAATCCGCATTTCGATATAAGTTCGTTTATAATTTTTATTTGAAATTTTCATTTCACAACGAACTTGTAAGACCTATTTTATGGAAATTTTATTTAATGACGTTATGGTATTCGTGAATTATGTTCATAATTCATTTTTGATTATGTGATCGGTGATGTATATTTGAATTCTCACTTGGTACTACGTTGACTTTGGCACTAGGATTACCTAACATAGTTTTATGATTCGTCTTAACGAGTCCGTTATATATTTTAATTAATTACGAGAGGTTCTCGTGTGATATGGACATTTTAAAATGAGTTCGGGTTCGGGCCACGTGTTTTTACATCTACCCACATTACCCGTTCAACCGTAATAATATTATTATTATTACTATTATTATTATTATTATTATTATTAATAAGAGTAAAACTACAAGATCCGGTCCTTGTGGTTATATTGGTTCACACACAACACAACCATTCACTCATCTCTCTCTCTTTGCCTCTCTTTGACAAACCCTAGCCGCCCCTTTAATATCCGGCCACCACCACAGCCACCGCCGGTCACCACTCTACACCACCATCACCAATCGATCCCCCATCATCCCTACTCTTAGATCTACAACAACACGCGCCTATAACCCCTTTATTTCATTTCGAATCACCACCAAGTTCACCACCAATCGCGTATTTTGAAGGGTTATCACGGTTTTGAGCTCTAGATCGAAGGTGAGACGAGTTTTCACTCGTATTCTTGATAAAAATCGTGACCTAGAGTCACGACATGATGACATCCGAATGGGTTTTTAATTAAAAACGTGTAATACTTGATGGGTTGTTGATTGGAAAAACGTTTTTCTTAATAGTTTGGTATCCGGGTTGGTTTGCTCGATGGGTTAATTCGAACCGTGAGTCTAAGACTCACGGCATAGTTTTTGATCCGAGCGTATGGGCTCGATCTGCTTATCTTCTTGATCTTGAGGTTGTGGTTTCATATGTTGTTGCGTTGGATTGTTGTTCCGACTCATTGGAGTCGCGGCTTAATGCCGAGTTTGGTTAAATGATGCCAAGACCTTCGTGGTCGATTTGGCAGTCGGGTGTGCTCTTTGGGAGCTTATATTTTGGTGACCCTTGGTTTGCTCTTCGAGCCATGGCAGCTTGTGATGTGACCGAGACTCAATTGAGTCGTATAGCCTCGGGTTCGGCTTGGTAAACCGACCCGAACACTTACTTGGTTGATGTTATTTTTGTGCTAATTGTGAACTATTTGTTATATTATTATTTCTTATGATTGTTTTTGGTTAAGATTGTTGTTGTGGTATTATTTTCTCGGCCGTATGCTTTGGGTCGAATTGGATATTGGTTATGGTTTTGATATTGTGAAGTTGTTGTCGATTGGTAAGTGATTGGGGACCGGTTATGAGACGGTCGTTAGATGACGGAGATAGGTTAGTCGGGTACCGTAGTCGGACCTTATTGTTGTAGCCCGTGGTTGAGATTGTGATTGGACGGAGATTTATTATTTATGACTTTGGTTTATTATTGGACTTGGACAATGAGCCGAGGGTCATGACTCGGACATATGACCATTTCGTATAACTCAATAAATATTAAAAGTGAAACGAGAATAATAAAACTCGTAATAATAATTATTAATAATATGAACGTTTATACGAAAGTATATACGTGAATAACGTATATATAACTATATAAACGCGTATATTAATAATAATAATAATCACGAGTCGTATTATGAATAATACGATTAGATATATATTAGGTTACGAGCGTGGCGTAATATTACTAAACGTATTATTATTATTAAAAATTGTGTTATAAACGGGAAACTCCCGACAATGATGAAACGTTTAATAAAAAGTCATTTTGGATATATAACGAATAAACTTATTGAGTTAGGCGAAATTGTTGTCACTCGGGTCCAGGTAAGTTATTATTTGTGACATTCGTGTTGTCTCGGATATATGACGACTAATATGGACGTTTTCTATAAGTAAATAACCACTCAACCGTAAGATTGAGCCGGGTTGTTTGATTATATGAAACGAATATATTAGTGGGCATCGTATCCTACGACGCCCATAGGTTGTAGTATATGTAAAGGGTAATAGATTGCGAGTGTATATATCGGGAAATCTGGCCAATTTGACGATATATACGAGGAATTTATTAAACTGTGATATATACTATATAGTAATTATGTGCTATGTGCTTTATATGTGCTTTAGGTTGGGTGTAATCTTGGAACGGTATATTATGTAAATAAATATGAGGATTATCAAATCGACGGATTTGGTAAACTTTGGCGATTTATTTAAATGATATATTGGGCTAATATTAGATCTATAGTTTATTATATCTTCTACGTGTGATCTTGTTGGTTTGTTTTGAGTCGACCCACCACCCGTATGGATACCAAACGCAAATACACCAAACTAATACGAAATGGATTTTCGGAAATAAAACGGATTCTCGTACGGGTTTGGGAATATTATATATTTGAGGAAATGATTTCTGAAAGAGTTAATATTGTTAGGTCGTGCCAAGTCCGTAGTTGCTGTTTCGTGAGTTATCATACATCTTATTTCTACCTACCTCGTCTTGCTATTTTCTGGACTTGAGGTGAGTCATAGCCCCACTTTTTACTCTTGAACTATGTTTTCAACGATTGGGGTGAGAAACGTGCAAATTATTTTATGTGGACTATTATCGCTTTTATATTCTTTCTAAACTTGCTATGCGTATGGACTAGGATCTATTGTCAGCTTTAGTCACACCTTTTGTGTGTACTATTCAAGGTTGGCTTATTTGGTTATTGATGGATTGTCAGCTTTAGTCACATATATGTTGTGTGTACTATTCAAGGTTGGCTTATTTGGTTGTTGATGGATTGTCAGCTTTAGTCACATATTTGTTGTGTGTACTATTCAAGGTTGGCTTATTTGGACTGTCAGCTTTAGTCACATAGTTTCGTGTGTACTATTCAAGGTTGACTTATTTAGATACTATAGTGTGCACCTATAGGTTATTACTACTTCGGAGGTTATCCGAGTATTTATTGGTATTGCGGGGGTTACCCGAATATCTATGTTGTTACGGAAGGGTATCCGTGTGTTTTGGTTATTGCGGAAGGGTATCCGTGTGTTATGTTGAGAGCGGAGGGTATCCGCAGGCTTTTAGCGAATCCTTAGTCTAGCTAGCAAGCGTTTTGCGTATATGTCCACTATATTATTAGTTGAACTTAAACCTATGATCTCACCAGCGAAAGCTGACTTTTAGCACGTTTTCTCAGGTAATTAAGTGATGCTATGCGGATGCTTGGGATTGGAGGCTTGGCATTTGGCACCGGTTATGGATCTATATTTCTAAAACTCTGATAACTATTGTGGACCTATATTTATTTTCTTTTGGGCCTGACTCTGAATGATTTTGGGATAATGTAAACTTTAAAACCTCGTGTGGTTGTACTTTACTATGTTTACTTTATCTCGTTCTATATTGTCTTGTGTTTGATACCAATCCCCGTAGCACCCCGAAAGCTTGTTGAGTCTTCCGCTGTACCAAATTTTGGGGGTGTTACACCCGAGCCCAAGACTATACCGCAGTCGAGACCACAGCCGAGACCGACCGCAGCCGTATGTTGTTAATTTTTTCATATCCATATTATTTTTTACATATAAGCTTGCGTTTAGTTAGTATAAAAGGTGAGCGTTTAAGTATGTTTGTGAAATGTGAACGTTAGAAGTAGAATTGATAGTTTGCGTTAGAAGTAGAAATGTGAGCCTTGTGAAATGTGAGCGTTAGAAGTAGAATTGATAGTTTGAGTTTGCGTTTAATTTTTTCATATCCATATTATTAGTTTGCGTTAGAAAGAAAATAGTTTGGTTAGTAACTAAAAAAAAAGTTTGGCAAAATAAACTAGTAAAAGAAAGAAAAAAAATAGTGTGATTTTACAGTGTGTTTGTTTCGGTTATATAACGGGCTTATGTCTTGTTTGGTTTTCGGCTTATGTTTCATAAGCTAAATTTTTATGGCTTATTTTGAAACCTTTTACCATGATAAACTTATATAAACAAAATAGTTTTAAAAATAAGTCACAAAAAATAAGCTTATGAAACATAAGCCGAAAACCAAACAATTGTTTGTTTTCTATTAATTGTTTAACTTAAAATATATGCTATTAATTGTTAGATTTTTGTGAATGTTTTAGGATTTTAGTGATTACTTTCAGAAAGTCTCCGTCCGAAGTTAATCATCCTATAGAAAACCCGTCCGAAATTAATTTATTAGAAATTAATTTCGGAAAGTCCCCTGTTTGGGACAGCTTTTTGAATGTTTTGTCTCATTTAGGATATGGATGCGTATAATTGATTTACTATTTGAGATGATTTCGACAGTGTTTCTCCTTTACTCCTACGAATATGTCTTTAATGCACATATTTGGGGAGTTGAGGGGAAATGCTGCCGAAATTTTCTCAGATAGTAAATCAGTTATACGCATTCATATATGAGATGAATCATTCAAAGAGTGGGTTAGGATTGCCTTCCATAATTGCACTAGGTGAACAAAACAACTAGTAATAATTCCATGGTTATATGTGTTTATGTGTCGAATATTTTGAATGTGTAATAACTAAGAGTTGAACAAAACAATATGCAGTTATGATACTTGATAAGAGTTGGACCCGTTTAGACAGTCGTGTTTCAAAAGAGTTTTTTGATGGTCTTGCCGCATTCATTGAACATTGCAAGCCGTTATTAAATAGTTACGGAAACATAAAATGTCCATGTCGTCTTTGTTGTAATGTTCCATGGGTATCTCTCGACTTACTTAAACGCCACATAAGCCAAAATGGGTGGGACCCAACTTATACACAATGGCGTGAACACGGTGAACCGGATCCTCTTCCTATAGAAGATAACACAACACAATGTGAGATGAGTGGCATGCGTGCGTGCCTTAATGATATTCTTGATATTCCTCTAAATAATGAACAAAATGAGCCAACTCCTCCAAATATTGGCGAGACAAGTAACGAGCCGGCTCCAGCAACGACACCTCCTGTACATAACGAGTATGAAGAGTTACTTACCAGTTCCACCCAGCCTCTTTACCCGGGTAGTGACTTTATGATAACCTTGGATTTTATGTCAAAGTTTACGCATCTCAAGGTTAGCGGTAAATGGAGTGATACTTCATTTAACAATACGCTAAAATTTCTCCAGGAGGTATTTCCTCCTAGGTTAGGTTACAATCTCCCACCATCATACTCTGCTATAAAAAAACATTTAAAAAGGTCGGGTTAGGGTATGAGTTGATACATGCTTGTGAAAATGATTGCTTTTTATATCGGGGGACTGGTGCCGAATATTTGGAGTATTGTCTGGTCTGTAAAACGAGTAGATGGAAAGACAAGAACACAACGAGGAAGAAAGTTCCTAACAAGGTGTTGCGTTACTTTCCTATCATTCCTAGACTACAACGTTTGTACAAGTCTATTCACACCACAAAACATATGACTTGGCATGCTACTGGAAAGTCTAAGGTAAACGGTATGATGCAACACCTGGTTGATGGTGACGCATGGCAGAAGTTTGACAGAGGTAAATATTCGGATTTTGCTAACGAACTGAGAAACGTTCGATTAGGGTTGGCTGCTGATGGTTTCAATCCGTTCGGCAACCTTAGTCAGACTTACAGCATGTGGCCAGTTATATTAACAACATACAACTTGCCTCCGTGGTTATGCATGAAAGAGACTACTTTGATGCTGACGTTGTTGATTCCTGGCCCTAAATCACCGGGGAAGGACATTGATGTTTACTTAAAGCCTTTGATTGATGACCTTCAAGAATTATGGAAAAAACCAGGTGTCTTGACTTTGGACGCTGTTACAGGAAAATATTTCCACATGAGAGCGATGCTTTTATGGACCATCAATGATTTTCCTGCTCGTAGTAGTTTGTCTGGTTGGAGTGGGCAAGGTTACTATGCATGCCCTACATGCAAAGCAGACACTCCGGCTACGCGTGTGATAAGCATAACAGCTTATGTTGGCCATAGAAGATTCTTAAAAAAACCATAAATGGAGGAGTGACCGTAATACATTCAATGGTGGCAACTGATACTAGAGACCCTCCTAAAAAATATACTCCGGCAGATATCTTGGCTCAACTTGCGATATTGCCCACACGTTTGACAGGGAAACATCCCGATTATGGGGGTTGGAAAATAAAACGTAATACTACATCCGACCTGAACTGGACTAAACGGTCTATTTTCTATGAGCTTCCATATTGGTCTTCTCTTTCTCTACAACACAATTTAGATGTTATGCATATCGAAAAAAATGTGTTGGAGAGTATCTTGAACACTTTGTTAATGAATGACAAATCTAAAGACACCGCTAAGGCAAGACAAGACTTGCAAGCTTTGGGCATTCGACAGGAGTTGTGGCTCAGAAACAAACAAAATGGGAAGTGCTCGAAGCCTCAAGCTAAGTACTCCCTCACACCCGATAAAAGAAAACTGTTCTATCAATACATCAAAACAATTAAACGGCCAGATGGGTTCGGATCCAAGTTCAAGTCGAAAGTGACCAAAGATGATAACAATATAACGGGCATGAAGTCTCATGACTGTCATATAATGATGCAATGGTTACTTCCTTATGGACTTCAGCAATACCTGGACACACCGACTTATACACCATTAATCGAGCTTTGTTCATTCTTTAAGCAAATTTGTGCCCGAACTTTGATGGTGAATGACATGGTGAAAGCTAAAAACCAGTTGATCAAAATTTTGTGCAGTCTCGAGCAAATATATCCTCCTGCTTTTTTTGACATTATGATTCACTTGGTTATGCATTTACCTGAAAAGGCTCTTGAAGGCGGGCCTGTTTCATTTCGGTGGATGTATCCATTTGAAAGATACATGAAGAAGCTAAAAAACTATGTACGAAATAAAGCAAGCCGGAAGGTTCAATAGCGGAGGGTTATGTTGCAGACGAAGCATTAACTTTTTGTTCTCGTTATTTTTGGGGCGAAATTGGGACGAAATTTTATCGTCCCACTGCATCTCAGGGCTGTCCTCGCCCAACAAATGATTTCCAGGTGTTCCGATCACTATGTAAAACGTCTGGTAAAGAGACAATTATTCGGTTAGGTCTCCAAGAAATGAAGAAAGTGATATGGTATGTACTTCACAATAGTCCTGAGATCGATGCGTACATGAACGAGTTCAAGAGGTACGCGTTTTTATTTTGAAATTTCTTTTTCCCAAGTTATCTTTTCGATTAATTCTAATATCATGAACATTTTCATTGAACATCCTGATAGTGACATGCAACAAGAATTTCCTAGATGGTTTGAGACGAAGGTAAACTTATTATATGTATTTCCTTGTATAAATAACGACTATATATATTACTCATGTCTATCTATTCTTATCTTTGTTCATAGATCGGTAAACTTTACACAGACAATGACCCAAGTTGTACTCCCGACTTATTCGCTTTGGCTTGTGGACCATTATCGACCGCAACCTCAGTTCACTCTTGCGTAGTCAACGGTGTGAAGTTTGTTGTACACGGCCGCGATGTAAAACGTACAACTCAGAACAGCGGAATTTGTTCTCCTGGCGAGAAAGAAGGAGAAATGTATTATGGTCAGCTAGAAGAAATTCTGGAGTTCGCGTATACCCAGTTCAAAGTTGTGATGTTTCGAGTTAAGTGGTTCGACTTGGTCAAAAGAGGTAAAGTCGAATGTTATAACACTAGAAACAACATGACACAAATTTGGGCATGTAGCACAGCGTTTGAAGATCAACCTTACATTCTCGCAACACAAGCAAAACAAGTCTTCTACCTTGAAGATCCTGCCAGACGACCACTCCATTGGAAGGTCATCCAAGAAGTGAATCACAACACAACCTGGGATGTCATTGTGGCAGAAGACGAAGATGATGTGATACATGGCAACAACTCATCGAATCTCCAACTGTCTGCTAATTTGAATGATTTGGCATTTGAAACCTTAAATATCGATGGTCGATCAACGTTAGTTGAGGCACCACCACCAATCATTCATGTTGATGACGACGATGAATTTATTGATGATGAGGACGACGATCCTTATGATTTAGCAGACTCTGATGCAAACAATTCTGATGATGAAGTTGAAGATGCGACTGATGCTGTTTATGATAGTGATGTAGATGTAGCAGATTGATCTTAAATTGTAACTTGTAAAACGACCCTTAGCTTATTTGAATGAAATTGTTATGGATTGTTTAAATGTGTATACTTATTTTGAATGTGTATGTATTTGAATGTGTGCATGCTTATGTTAATTTGTTCCTGAATTTCTATATGTTAATTCAACTTGTACTTTTACAGATGGCAGCACTAGCGCGAGGTCACGGTGGTGACGGTGCTGATGACCCACCACCCCCTTATCGTTCGATTACTAGCGGTCACCGTAGTGGTAAGAAACTTAAACTTGATAATTTGAATTTTGTTACTTGTTATTTTATAATGTTTTCACTCACTTCAATTGTAGGTTCGTCACAAAAACCTCGACGAGGAGGTAGAGCGAGACAAGGTGGCGGCAGGGCACAGGTCCGTGAAGCCAACAAGAACGTAGACCTCAGGAAAGCCGTGACTAGATCGGGTCCACAATCGATCGAGTTCGAGTATCATGATCAGAAGACATTTACTCATGTTGGGCCCAACCGCGCATGGTTCAGTAACTATGTTGGCGAGCTGGTTAGGTCCTTGCCGTTGCACTATCCCTCCTGGCACGACCTTGACGAAGCGACTCGACATGGCTTCATGAACCTACTCGGGGTCAGTTATTTTATTTTCCTTTTAATTATATCTCTATATTTAATTATTTGAATGTGTACATTTATTTAAATTTGTTTAATTGTGTATATTTGTTTAAATTTGTTTGCAGCAATTCTTCGACTTGCAGACCCACATGCGCGATCCCAATTGGAGAACCATTGAGACGGGCCTCAATGCGTATATTGCTAAGGTCTACTCTGACAACAAGGGCACGATGAAGAGGACTTACTTTACGGTACCGGGTGGGCCTGCTAAAGTGGATGAGATACGAAGAAACCCTCCTCCGAACGTCGAGCCGTCTGTCTGGGAGGAGCATAACAAGTTTTACATGCATGAGAAGAACTTGAAGCGTGTTGCTGTGAACAAGGAGAACTGAAAGAACAAAAAGGCGTACAGCGGCCACGGTTCCAAGTCATTGGCCGCTATTCGCCACGACTATGTAAGACACATTTTATTTTTATAAAAGTATTTTATTTTTATAAAATTATTTAATTATAATTATATATTAATTAAAAATTTTAATTATATAAAAGTAAATAATTTTAATTTTATAAAAGTATTTAAGTTTAAATAAAATAAATATGGTGTTTAGTTTGTCATTTTTAATTTGTTTCATCTTATATATATGCATGTGTATATACAGTTTTTGAACAGCAAGGACAAGCAGTACCCGTCACTCATCCAGAGCTTTTACGACACACACTGCGACAATAATGGTATGTGGTTGGAGGATGAGGCTCGGGTGCAGTATGTAAGTATTTTTTTTAAATTTATTATTTATTTATTTATTTCCCCAAACACGCACTTTAATGATTCATTGAAACATAATCTTGTAATTAACCCGACATATATATATATACATATATATATATATATATATATATATATATATATATATATATATATATATATATATATATATATGTATATATATATATGTATATATATATATATATATATTTTCTCAATTTTTTTCTTCAATTAAATAGGAAGAGATGGTTCGGCTGAGAGATCTGGGAGCGAATACACCGGAAGGGGTGGCGTACATGGAGGAGCAGATACTTGCGATTGTTTTGAAGGGCAAGCAGTGGGGCCACATCGCCAGACGGGGTAGGGTCGTACCCGGGCTGAACTGGCCACCGTTACCATACACCCCGCCTCCACCTCCAAGTATGTACAGTTTGATAATATATTAATTATAGATAACTCGATCGTGACTCAAATTAAGTATTGCAATAGATGTTTTTAAATTTTGATTATTTCGTTTTCAGAAATAGCCGATTTGGAGAAAAAGCTTTCTGAGGCCGAGAAGAAGATTGCTGAGACCGAGAAGCAGAGCCGGGAAGAGGCTGAAGAGCGTAAGGCCATGAAGGCGAAGCTTGATTTGGTGACAGGTTTTATGTCATCCAACCCGCTATGGCACCAGTATCTTAGTCAGGCAGGTTCTCAGCACGTGGATGGCTCGGGCAGTGGCGCTGGAGGTAGTGGCTCAGCTGGAGGGAGCGGGAGTCGCAGAGGCGATGAGGATGGTTTTGGTGATGATGAGGGTTCTGGTGATGATCATGAGTGATTTGGGATGTAGAGGTACAAACTTGGGTATTTTGTGTTGTACTTATGCTTGAAACAATATTTTGGCGACCCATATGTTAGTATTGTATAGTTTAACCTTTTGGCGACTTAAACATCGCGGATATTAAAACATTTGTGGATATGGCTGATTTGCACACTCCCACAATTGATTGGGACACTCAAATTATGAATGTTTTGACATTTATACCCTTACAGGGTGAAAATAAATAAAAATGATGTGAGGTTATAAATGTCAAGACACTCATAATTTGAGTGTCTCAATCAATTATTGGAGTGTGCAAATCATCTCCCTTTAGATATTACCACACCCCGTTTTGTAGACTTTATATGTTTTTATGCATTTTGAGGGTGTTTAGCGATAATTTACAAGTGTTTTAGCCGATGGCGAGTTATACGTTTAGGACATGTTGATATTGAGTGGTTATAGGTGCTATTACAATTACAGGTTTTGGTAGATTTTTTCCGGAAAATCCGGAAAAAAATATGGAAAATTGCTATATTTGCAGCCTGCTGTTAGCAGCCTGTTATTAATGATGTCGTCGACATGTCGACGACGTCATTAACCAAATAATATTGATTATTTAATTATGCCGTCGACATGTCGATGGCAAAATTAAACTAAAAATATTGTTTTTTTATTAATGTCGTCGACATGTCGACGGCATCATTAAAAATTGTATATTATTTTTTAAATTATGCCGTCGACGTGTCGACGGCATAAATAGAAAATGAATATTTTTGATTAAGCCGTCGACATGTCGACGGCAACATATAAAACTTTATTATCATTTCTTAATTAAAACATTAATTAGTTATACGTTCCTGTCAACATGTCGACGGGAAGAATTTGACGGACAGCAAAATCGTTTGACTGGAAAACGATTGGGGACCCACAATGTCAACGGCGATTGTCAACGGGAACGCTATTCCCGACGAAGCACAGCTGACGTTTTGTTCTCGTCGACGGGAACCTATGGTGCCGTCGACATGTAGACGGTACGGGCGTAAAAATGACGCCGGGAAAGGCGTCGATTGTACTAGTGATTCCAATTGGAGCCGAATAATCATGCCTTGATTGAGAGTTGTGCTACAGCGAATTTTGTTAAAGTATTGTTCTTTCAATTTTATTTATATACAATACTAAAAAGGTCACAAACAAAACGCCTCTAACCACCAAAATTTGCCTTTGTCTTGCAATACTAAAAAGGTAAAATCGTATACAAGTACAGGTTCATAAGCCAGCCACATGAGATCTTTTGACAAAGCTTTACTTGAACTAGAATGTCTGAAATTCAACCAAAGATCAGGCTTATTTATACTTTTGGATGTTATGTCGTATCATAGTTGATAACTTTACCTCCTTTTTTCGTTGGAAATTAATGTAATTTATGGTCTAATGGGTTTGTTACTTCAAGATTAAAAATTGATGTTGTTACATTTGGATGGACTACGGGTATGAAAGAAATATATGTTGCAAGCATTGGTGCGGGTCTCACTCTTACTTTAACGGAGGCTAAACACCTGAATTAATATTTATAGATTCAAGTGGTTTTGGTTTCCACCGTGTGGATATCAAACTAGGTCTAAGTGATTTATGATGTCCTTTTTGGGGGATTGGCACCATTGTTCTGGTTATTTGATTGGGCAAAGATGTTTGGGTGTTTGGGTGCAAAGACTATCTGGTTGGGAATATTTTTCAAGGGTAGTGGTACGGTCAGGGACGGAACCATGACTAAAGATGCCGGGTGCACAAAAAATTTTGAACAGTAATACAAGAAACATATTTCGCTGGACATGGTGCATTTAGGATGACTTTAGAAAAAATCATTGTTTTTTTTTTTTTTTTTTTTTTTTTTTTTTTTTAACACTATATTGAAAAAACCCATGGGGTGCACGGGCACCCGCGGGAACCCCCTTGGCTCCGTCCCTGGGTACGGTTCAAGAGTAGATAAGAGATGGTGGTTGTTCAAGCCGGTTAGTAATCGATTTATGCTTGAAGTGCTTTTCAGCGGGGTGCAGTTGCTACTTGGTGGTATGGGCCAGGATTGTTTCTGCTTGATTTAGTGTAGTTTTTGGTATCGTTTTCAAGAAAGTGTACTTTAATAAACCGTGATTTTGGTTTACATTTTATCATGAGTCCCCGTAGTCAGAATCATATTTTTCGTCCATGTACACTCTCCTAATATTTTTGAACACAACGTTATGCTTGAAAAAAAAAAAGATGAAAATTAATGTATTCGTTAATAAATAGTTAACTTCACTTAAACTTCATTCTACACCCTTTCATCCATGTAAGAACCACTCTAATGAATAAAATAAAAAATAAAATAATAAAAAAAATGGTATTTGGCGGAACCATCTGAAGTCCGTGTACCTTTTTGGTACCGAGCCCCCCACCCAACAAGGAAGGCATATCCCGGTAAATTACCTGGGCAACACTGGCTGACCAAGTTGGAGTCCGGATTCGAACCCCCGCCTTTAAGCTTTGACTTGGTCAACTGTGCGCTTTTGCGGTAGTTGGTGGCCAACTGCCCTAAGGCAGCTGGTTAAAAAAGTTGATAAATTACATATAACTGGCATCAACGTGTCATCCGCTGCCAGGACTTGAACCTCGGACCCCTAGATTATAGAGGCCGATTGAAACTCATCAACCAATTTTCATCAACAACATGTGCTACAGCGGATTTTACTAACATTAACTTCTGCTTATTTTATTTATAACAAATAGTGAAAAAACGTGTATAAAAAAAAAAAAAAAAAAAAAAAAAAAAAAAAAAAAAAAAAAAAAAAAGCCCGCTGTTTGTAGATATTGCAATGCTGTTAATTGCGTGCATAATATATATTCTAAAGCTGCAAAGCTAAAAGCATTTAGTATCCAAAGCCTTCTATCCTCTAAATTGTTAATTGGTGATCATGTTTCCCTGAACATATGATGTATTGTATGTGGCTATTTAGGTTTCCTTTTAACTTGTATATACATAAGCGGATTGAGGTAAGCTGTTCATGTTAGTACCAGCATTTTCTTTTTCACTTTCCCCAAAAAAAGAAATTCTGCATATTTATGTAATGCGGTTCAGCTGCCTTCGTTGATCTATAAATCATATACATTCTTTGATTTTAGGGTTTGACAGTGTTGTTACGACCCCTACTATACAATAGAATAATCTTTGGGGCTCAACTTCAAAGGTATGGTCTATTAATTCCTCATAGTATCTTGGCTTGTTTGTACGAGTCCTTCCCTTACTTTGAAAAGGGACACATTTTCTTATATGGAACTTTAGAGAAGTGGTCTGAGTAGAGGTGGAAAAATGAGAGGGTGGGGGATAGGTATGGTAACGGGTCAAAACGGGTAATACTTAAATACACGTTGGAGCAAGTCGTCTTATGGTGGGCCAGGCCACCCTGTTATTCAGTTATTTATCGAGTTTTATTATATTTAATGTTTCAATATCTTACAGTGGCGATCTAATTTGATTTAATAAAATTATTATTGAGACACTTTGGTGACTTTCGATCCGTTTTCATTTAGGACATGGTTGCTGAGGTTTCGTCAATAAATTTATTATTTATTTTGGTAATAGCTTCTGTTTAACATGTTACTAGTTCAAGTAAAGTTGTATGCTAAGATACTGAATTAACATATCTGATATTGTGTCCTCTCGTGCATATTTGTATTCTTGCTGCATGACAGCTCATTTAGAGGATGTTCCCTGATTTGTTAACGAGATCTTCCCAGAAACATGCAACACACACTCATCTGATAAGGTAGATGATGATAGTGCGGCAGAGTCCTAGATATCACTTTGTCAATTTGGACGCTTTTCACCCACCTTGAAATGGCCATAGAAGTTAATACAAAAGGCATGAAATGTCGTTTCTGTAAACAATTTTTAATGTTGTGTTGTATTACAGTCGATAACTTTACTTTCATTTAGAAGATGTTCCCTGAGGACGAGATCTTCCCTGAAACATGCAACACACACTAATCTGATAAGCTAGTAGAAGATGATAGTGCGGCAGAGTCAGTAATTACTGGCAATCTGATTTATGGTGGTTTTGCTACTAAAAGTGAGTAACAAGATGATAGTGCGGCAGAGTCCTAGTAATTACCGGCATGATATAAATATATGTTGACAAGGTTTGTGTTGTTCTTTGCGTTAGAATATTCCAAAAAAAATTGTTTTTAATTCGCCAGAGGATAAACACCCGAAACTTTTTTAGAGCTACAAGTGGTTTTCTTTAGCTGCATATGAAACCAGGTTATGGTTTTCTTCAAGTGCATTTGAAACGGGGCTAGTTATGTTGGTTTTATAGACAAAATAATAATAGTCGTGTGTTAGGATCGAACTTGAGATCACGGGATTGCACACAATACGTATGAAAAGAAAAAGTAATAATTATTTATAAAATGTTATAATTAATTATTAAACACAAAATAAATAATAGTAATTAGTATTTAATGATTAATGACTAATTATTTATTAAACGAAGATTAGGAAAGTAATACTAGAAAAAACATGAAAACAAGAGAAGGTTCCGGAAACCCCTTGGGGACTCCAAACCGATCGGCAAAGGGGGGCAACCCACCTCCTTTGTGCCTTGAGCTCCAAGTTTTGTGTAGTATATAAGCAAACCCAAGATGCATGTTTTTCTCATAACTTGTACACACACATCTTGGTGTTTTCTCTCCCTTTTCTTTCCTTGGTCGATTCTTATCAAACAAACCCTTAGGGTTTCGATTTTCATAAGATCAAAAAGATTTTGTGTTTATTACTTGCATAAACTTTTTCTTGAATTAGTACGTGTGTACAAGAACGTGAATCAAACACACTATTGTTTGATTCTTGGATTGAAGAAGAAAAGGTAAGGGGTAATTCTTATAATCCTTATAAACCCTAATTAGGGTTCTTGGTTCCGGAAGATTGCTTTGATTCTTGTTCGGGCTAGAATCACAAAGGTATGTTTACTATTTAATTATAGATTAATTAATTACATGTTATTCGATCTTATTATAATTGATTCCGCTATACTCACTTTGATGTACTTGGTTTATTTATATGAAGGTCATGATATAATAATTCCAACAGTGGCATCTAGAGCCGTTATAATGTGTAATTAATTATCGAAACGCATAAAAATTGGATCTTGATTCGTTTAGTTACATGTTTTTAGGGTTTATTTGTTAGATTCCTAACCCTAAAATTTTTATGGGTCGATTGACCTAATTAGGGTTTTTAGGGTTTTGGTTTTTAATTTTTTAATGTGATTAGAAACCCTAAGATGTCATGTAATTGTTATGCGTTTTAGTAAACGATCTTGGTGTAATATGTTAATTGTTAAGCTAAATCCATGAAAAAGTGTATATTTGCATGGATTTTTATATTGTGTTATAATTTAAATGGTTTAAATTGTTTATATGAATTAATGGTTAAGTTATATCGAAACATGTAAATTTATTAATAGATGTCGAATTGGGGAAGACTCCAATATTAAGTTATCAATTATGTGCTATGTGGTATTTATTTAATTTTGGCTTACGCAATCGATACATCGATGTATGTGGCTCTTTTTCCAAGAAGAAGAAAGCTCTAATTGAATTAATACGTAATACACCTAGATTTGATTATTAATAGGACTATTGAATAAGATTTGCATGTGGCTACATGTTTTATACATATTTAATTGTTATGATTATGTATATTTGTTTATTTAGTTGTTTTATTTTTTATTGTATATTACTTGTTTTTGTTTATTAATTGTGTTAGACATGTTTATAAACGAAAAGGGTAATTTTTTGAATAGAAAAATAATACGGACTAAATAATGGCGAAATTGTTTTGGTTTTTAAGAGTTTAAAATTTCAAATGATTGGTTGATTGATGTTTTTGTACGTAATGGTTAAATAGGCTCGACCGAAGTTTACACACTATAAGATGGGTATAAGGATGGCAACGCATTAAATTGTGGCCTTAGAGATACAACTGTTGATACAAAAGTTGGGCGTACCTGGTTGTTGGACTTTGCTCTTATATCAATTCGTTCCTTAGCACTTTGTTACCTGCGTACTAAGAAAATAAACAACACCGTTAGGCTTATCGAGGGATTGTCTCCCCCGATTAGACTCCGGCGTGAGAGTAAGTAATCGAATTTAGGTTTTGGTTGAAGAGTTTAGGGATTATGTAAATCGTACCTTAAACGGGAATCGTATGATTCTATATATAGGGCTAAGAAACCGTGTTTCTTGCTCCTTACTCTTCGCACGCATGGTGCTTATCCAAGGTAAGGATATCTATTCCTTGAATAGATAATCCTTATTGTGTACCCGGTGGGTTAGACTGGGCCTTTGTGCTTCATGAGCCCAAAGTATTAATACTGCGGCCCATACCATTTGTCATGGTAGCCCATTCGTGATGGGCTTAAGTGTAAGTAATGTCTATCATTTGGGCTTGCGGCCCAAATATAGGCTATACGTCATCATGTCCCCCCAGTCTAGTATGCGCGGCGCGTAGCCGTGGGTACTAGACTTAATATCAGCAGCGGTAAGCGTGGCGGGAAATTAAACAAATTGTTACCGCCTTTTTGGAGGTGCAATGCACCTAATAGGTTCAAAATAGTTGCCTCGGAAATCGGGGGTGGTGTCCACGTATCTCTTGGAATTCGGGAAAAAGTGCATGTACCTTTTCACCTTCCAGCCACACGATCACTGTGAGTGGGTTCCACGTGGATAGGGATTAGGGTTTTTACCACCCCTATATAAGTGTCACCGCCTCCCTTTTTTACACGCACAGTAAAAACACACACAACTATTATTCACCTTCTTCTTTAGTTTTAGAGCGTTTTTTTGCGAGAAAACCTTTTGACCTTCGTAGGTAACTTTTGTGTGCGTCTTCTTAGGTTTAAGATGAAAATTGTCGCTCAGTTAGATGAGTTTCGTTCTGTGATGTCTGTCGAGGATGTGATGCATTTTTCTTCCGACTATTTTGTGCCTTTGGATGTACATCCAGAGGCGCCAGATGTCGATGCATGTATAGCAGACTTCCCCGAAGGGAAGATAGGTTTATACAAGAAATTTCTTGAGTACGCTAACTACCGCGTACCTATATCTGTATTTCTGAGCGATTTGCTCAATCACTATCGCCTTCACATCTCTCAGCTGCACTGTATAGGTGCGGCGAAGGTGTCTAATTTTGAGATAAACTGCCGTTTATTGGCGATAGAACCCACTGTAGACTTGTTCCGCTCCTTTTACCACTCAACGTGGTCAAACGGTTGGGTATCCTTTGCGAAGCGCCCGGGGGTGTTTCAGTGTTATACGGAAAAAGTTGACGCACTCAAGAATTGGAGGGAATATTTCTTTTGGGTAGACGACGTGGTCTTTCCCTCCAATTTTGAGTTTTATACTCAGGCGTCCTTACCAAAGGATGGGCGTCCCGCACCCGGTTCATATAAGATTGCTGACGCGCAGACGTTAGATGCCAATCGATTGGCCATTAACCCTTATCCGGAGGAGTTTTTGGTTCATGTAGGATTGAGTCGCGCGTATTTTGGCGCGGCAGATGAGGTTCCCACTTTCCTAAGTGAGGATGGCCGGGGTGGGTGTTCATCCTTTGTAACTGTTTGTAAGTATTTTATTCTTTTTCTTCGCGCCTTTGCCAACTAACTTTCGTTGTTTGCTTGCTTTATTTTATATGTGCAGAGATGGACTTGTTCGCGGTGGTGAAGCTTGACAAACCAAAGCAGGTCACCATAGGGGTTCGTCCCTTGAGGGAAGGGGAGCCGCCCCTACTTGACGCGACCGCGGGGCATTTGACTGCTCTGCCCTCGGCCGCTCCTGAGGAGACGCCCCCACTCGTAGTGACGCCTGTGCAGACTGTAGCTCCCGAGGTGGTGACGGAGCCTACTGAGAAGTCGGTGCCTGAGGTGGAGGTGGCGCACGAAGAGGCGCGCTCAGGGTCATCTGATAGCATCCGGATCCTGAAGCCTGAGGAGGTGCTGAGAGAGGAGGTTGCGCAAAACTTAAAGCGCAAGGGAGGTGCTGGAACCAGTGGCACCAGCAAGAGGCGTCGACACGTCATCAAAGACGCAGAGTCGAACGCAGAAGAAACTTCGACCTCCGGTGCACGGTTGAAGGCTGATGCTTCTCCGTTTCTGTAAGTGTGCATTCCTTCTCTCTCTTTTTTTTTTTTCTTTTTTTTTTTTTTTTTTTTTTTTTTTTTTGCAATTACTTGTTGTAATTTTTTGTTGACTGTCTTTGTTCCGTAGGGATGACGACGCGAAGGACGATGAGGTTTCCTCTCCGCAGAACGAAAACAAGGAGGGGAATACCGGGGCTGTTGATGGTGGTGAGGCGCAGCGGCTGATGGATGAGCTGGCTGCGACCACTGCCCGCCAAGCTGAGCTTGTTGCTCAGCTGAAGGGGAAGTATGATGGGGAGAGCCGTGCTCTAGCCCGGAAGGAGGAGGAGTTGGTGGCCCTCCGCGCACAATTGGCGGATACGCAAGTGGAGCTTGGGGAGTCGAGGGCGTATGCTGAGAAAATCGCCCAAGATAAGATGAGCATTTTGGCGGACCTGCTGTATGCGAGGTCGAAGCTTGAGCAGGTGAAGGCAAAAGCGTCGTGGTCGAGGGCGTATCTTGAAGAAAAAAGGGCAGAGCATTATGCGAGCCTGCAAGAGTTCAAGGAGCGCATGGAGAAGACGCTCGTGATGTATGAGGAGAAGCTGCGCGCCCTCAGCATCGAGTATGACGAGGAGCTGTATCCTCATCTTATGTCTGTGATAGCCGAGCGCAGGTATTCTTACGCCCTTGTCTTTTAAATTTGCTTGTTCGCTCTATTGCGTAACTTACTTTATTATCACTTTGTGAATGCAGGTGGTTGATCAGCCATGGGCTTCGTCTGGCAGCTCTGAGTACTTTGGAGTCTGCGGAGGTGGTGGAAGCCTTTGGGAAGGTTGTTCACTGCGCGATGGCGCGTGGCCGTTCGCAGGTCCTAGAGGAGCTCCGTGAGGCCAAGTTGTTGGAGAAAGACTTGGCGGAGATTCCTGGTTATAGCTCAACGGCGTACGATGAGCTGGTGCAGGCGATGGCGGGGCTGAAGGTTCTTGAGTTGCCGCATATAGGGAGGTTGGAGCGCGACCAAGATGACCCCATAGATGTGCTCATGGCGGGTCTGACGTTGCAGCGTCATCTTGGGGAGAATGCTGAAGAGGAGGTAGATTATTATCTCAAACCTGATGTCTCGCAGCTTCAAGTCCCAGTTTTTGCGCGGCCCCGTGATATCCTCAAGCCTTTTGCACTGGAGAAGGAAGTCCCTTTGAAGGAGGTGCTAGAGCGTCACGAGCAAAGGGTTGCCATAAAGAAGGGTATTAAGGGCAAGGCTGTGATGTGCGGCATCGGTGCTGCGCACCTTCCTCGATCCGCCGCTCCAGAAGAGAGCCATGATCATCGCCATAGCATATAGGTTGTTTGTGAACTTATGTATTTTTCCTTGTAATTTAATAAGATACATTTTGTTATAAGTTCATAACTTAAATATACTTGCATTGTTTGCTAAGTTTGATTATTGACTAAGTCCTGTAAGTGCGTAACTTAAGGATACTTGCATTGTTTGCTAAGTTTTATTTTTGACTAAGTCTTTTAAGTGCGTAACTTAAGTATACTTGCATTGTTTGCTAAGTTTTATTTTTGACCAAGTGTCTTGGCTCGTTATATTGCTAAGCTCGTACGGTGTACTTGGTATATGCGCATCCGTCGTGGGGTGCGCATGTAAAACTTACTTTGACGTCTCAAGAGTAAGGCGCTTAGCAAGGATACGTGATCCAATGTTGATGGGTTTGCAACCCTCTTATTCAACGAGTAAATTAGTAGGTTAACTCATCCTTTATGCCTTCGTGGGTCCTTAAGTGGTGCATGCACGCCATGTAGGCAAAAATATAGGATAGACAATATTGACATATATGCAATAAAGTAAAAGTGCGCTATGGAGTTAGCTAGAAACCATAACATTTTATTAATACTTGCAAGTTTATTGAAAAAATGGAAAACATAATTCCTAAGAAAGACAAACACTTATTGGGCACCTCGTAGGGTGTAAGTGTGTTTGTGTAAGGGCCGTAGCCTAAAAGTAACATCTTTTGAGATTACAGATGTTCCAAGTGCGCGCTAGGTCGTGACCTTCCATATCGCGCAACCTGTATGCGCCGTTGCCGAGCGCGTCTGTGACCTCGTAAGGTCCTTCCCATTTGGGTCCGAGCTTGCCTGTGTCTTCTACGTGGCTCGCGTCATTGGCGCGGTAAACAAAGTCTCCTGGTCTGAATGAAGTGTTTTTGACTTTTGCATCATAATACTTCTTCATTTTTGCCTTAGCCTTTGCTTCACGTATAGCTGCGCGTTCGCGTCTTTCTTCCAGTATATCTAAGTCTATGCGCCGTTCCTCGTCATTTGTTGTGACGTTGACTTCTGCCGTGCGTATAGTTGGCATTCCTATCTCGGCTGGTATGACGGCTTCTGTTCCATAGACTAAGGAGAATGGCGTGTCGCCAGTACTGGTTTTGATTGTCGTGCGATGCGCCCATAAGACGTGCGAGAGCTCATCTACCCATTTTCCTTTATGTCTGTCAAGGCGCGCTTTTATGCCTTCGCCTAGACTGCGATTAGCGCGCTCAACTAGGCCATTGGTTTGTGGGTGTTTGACTGAAGCAAAGTGTTGTGTGATGTTTAATTGTGCGCACCAATCTTTGAATGGGTTATCACAGAATTGTTTTCCGTTGTCTGATACGATCTCGCCTGGTAGGCCGAAGCGGCAGACAATATTGTCCCAAACAAAGCGCTTGACTTGGTTTCCTGTAATGTTCACCACTGCTTTTGCTTCGATCCACTTTGTAAAGTAGTCTATGGCTACGATGAGGAACTTTATTCCTCCAGCTGCGACGGAAGGTCCTGCGATGTCAATACCCCATTTGTAAAATGGCCATGGTGAGGTGATTGGTGTTAGCTCGTGTTGTGGTCGGCGCGGGATAGGCCTATGTACTTGGCAGTTGCTGCACGTTCTTATTAGATCGCGTGCGTCGCGGTGCATTGTTGGCCAATAGTATCCTGACCTTAGAGCGCTTGCCACTACGGATCGTGGCCCTGAGTGCATACTACATGACCCAGCGTGAATTTCGCGGAGTACGTAGTCTGCTTGGAGGGGTCCAACACATCTGAGCCATGGTTGTAAGAAAGATCGCCGATAGAGTACGTTGTCGCGTAATTCGAATCGTTGCGCTGTGCGCCGTATTCTTCGAGCGTCTTTATTATCTTGGGGTAGGATTCCCTTGCTGATAAATTCGATGATAGGTGTCATCCACGTAGGATTTTGTTCTTCTATCACCGTTGATATCTCCATGTCCAAGATTGACTTGTTCTTTAGGGTTTCCACCAATACCTGTTTTGAAAGGTGTGCGAAGCTTGTGGATGCAATCTTGCTGAGTGCGTCCGCCTTCCTGTTATCTCCTCTAGGTACTTGTTTTATTGTGAACCTATCAAAGTTTTTGATCAAAGATTTTTTCTTATCCAGGTATTGGATCATGTGGTCATCCTTGGCTTCGTATTCACCTAGCACGTGGTTAGCCACTAGGCGCGAATCTACGTTTGCTTCTAGGTTGCGTACACCCAGTTGGATTGCTATGCGTAGTCCGGCTAGTAGGGCTTCATATTCTGCCTCATTGTTTGTGGCTGTGAATTCAAAGCGTAGCGCATAGGTGAATTCCATACCTTCTGGATTTGTAAGAATAAGGCCTGCGCCTGATCCATCTGCGCATGAGGATCCATCGGTGAACAGTGTCCAAGGTTCTTGTAGGTCCGTTTTAGCTGCAGATGTTGGGCTGTCGCTATCTGGCTTCTCCACGATAAAATCGGCTAAGACTTGTCCTTTGATTGCAGTGCGCGGCCTGTACGAGATGTTGTACTCACTTAGCAGTACACTCCATTTTTGTAAGCGTCCTGATGCATCCGGTTTGGAGATAACTTGTTTAATTGGCTGATCAGTGATTACAGCTATTGGATGCGCTTGAAAGTATCTGCGCAGTCTTTTGGATGCGAACACTAGAGCCAAGACCAGCTTTTCCATAGCACTGTAGTTAATCTCTGTTTTCTTCAAGGCCTTGCTTACAAAATATATGGGTGTCTGGACGGAGTCTCTGTCTGTCAATAGTACTGCGCTAACTGCTCCATGGGTTGCTGATAAGTACATGATTAGTTCTTCCCCTGGTCGCGGTGCGACGAGTTTGGGAAGAGATGCCAGATGGTGTTTAAGTTGTTGAAAAGCTTCTTCTGCTTCGCTAGTCCAGCGAAAGTCTCCCTTTTTTGTGCACTTCGTGAGTGTTTTAAAGAGGGGAAGGGATTTGTCCGCTGACTTAGATAAGAAGCGATTCAGCCCTGCTAACTTTCCATTTAGTGACTGGACTTCTTTGAGTGTGCGCGGGGAGGGGAGATCAATAACAGCCTTTGTCTTCTCTGGGCATGGTTTGATTCCATCGGGTTCTATCAAATATCCGAGGAACATGCCTTCAGTTGCGCCAAAGGTGCACTTTTTTGGATTCAATTTCATGTTTATCCGCCCCAACGTTCGGAATGTTTCCTCGATGTCGCGCACCAATTCGTCCTCTGTATGGCTTTTTATAACAAGGTCGTCAACGTAGACTTCCAAGTTGCGGCCTACTTGTTTTTCGAAAGCTGTGTCCACCAGCCATTGGTATGTCGCGCCTGCGTTCTTTAAGCCAAAAGGCATTTTTGTGTAGCAGTATACCCCTTGACTGGTGTGGAAAGCTGTTTTTTCTTCATCCTCCACTGCCATTTGGATCTGATGGTACCCTTTATATGCGTCTAGGAAGCACTTGAAGGGGTACCCACATAAGGACTCGACCTTCCAGTCTATCTCTGGCAGTGGATAGCAGTCCTGCGGGCATGCTTTGTTGAGGTCCGTGAAGTCCACGCACATCCTCCAACTACCATCGCTCTTCTTTACCATAACTGGGTTTGAAAGCCAGTCGTGGTCGTATACTTCGCGCATGATGCCCGCGTCTACTAACTTGTGTACTTCTTCCAAAATAGCCTTTGCACGATCTGGTGCCTGGCCGCGCTTCTTTTGTCGTATTGGAGGGTATCCTTGTCGGATTTGTAACTTGTGCTCTGTGATAGAGCGAGGTACTCCCGTCATATGCTTTGGTTCCCATGCAAAGATGTCTAGATTCTTTTGCAAGAGTGCGCATACGGCTGCTTTACCTTTGTCAGATAAAGATCCTCCGATCGAAACTTGTTGTTCCGGATAATCTGGGTGAATAGCGACCTTTAAATTTGGCGATTTTTCCGTGCGCTGTTCTGGAATAGTCTCCGCTTCAGTTGTTACTGCGATGCATTCTCTTGGTGGTACCGTTGTGTTGTAGAGAGTGACCACTCCTCCTTTAACTGGGAATTTGAGCATTCCGTGTGCTGTGGATGGTACTGCGCGCATGGATGATATTCCCGGTCTTCCAATTATACCATTGTATGGTGAAGGAGACTTTATTACCATAAAATTTATCCATGTCGCGGTTGAGTGTTGTTCATCTCCTACGACCACCAATAAGCGTAACTGCCCCATGGGCCAAATCTTTTCTCCTGTGAATCCTGTTAGTGACATTGTAGCTGGTGTCAACTGACTTTGGATTTCAGGTCGCAGCCTTTTGAAGCAGTGATCATACATAATGTCTGCGGATGCTCCTCCATCAATATACATGCGGTGGATGTCGTGTCCCCCTGTATGTATTTCAATGGTCAGAGGTTCTATGACTGCGTTGTCCGCAGCTATTGTAGGGAAGGATATCTCTTTTTCTGGAGAGAATTTTTGGCTGACTTTTTGCTTTATTTTACGCTGCCATGATTGTATCATGTATATAGTATCAGCCTTTTCCTTTGGGGGTTCTTTCTTGCCTCCATTTCTCTGTCTCTCTTTTCCTTCCTTGATGTTTTTTACGAGGTGGTCCATCCTTCCTTCTCTCACTAATTTTTCGATTAGTTGTTTCAGTTGGACGCACTCGTTAGTTGTATGGCCCTTTTGGCCGTGGTACTCGCAGTATCCACTACCTTGGCGTTTTTCTTCTGCCGTTTTAATTGGTGGTGGTCTTGGGAAGTTCGCACCTTCTGTTGCAAATATCTCCCTTGGAGTTTTAGTGAGAGGAGTATATTTGTCGTTGTCTCTTCCACTGCGGTAGTTCCTGCCGCGGTTATTGTTTTGATCGTTGGATTGTCTCCGCGGCTGTTCTTGTTGCCTATAGTTTGAATATCCTTTTTTGCTATCCGCAGCAGCTGCTTCTCCTTGTATAAAGGATCTGGTGCGTTTTGTGAGTTCATCGAAAGACTGTGGAACTCTATCATTGAGCTTTCGGATGAGTTCTGGATTATTAATTCCATTCATGAACCCTGAAATTTTTAGTATTTCGGGACATGCTTTGACTTGTATGCACTCATCCTTGAAGCGCTCCATAAAGGCGCTGGTTGATTCCCCTTGCCGTTGCTTCACCCTTGCCAATTCTACAGGATTTTTAGCGCACTTCTTTCGCTGGGTGAAGTTGTGGCGGAATGCTTTTCGTAATTCCTCAAAGCCGCCTATACTCCTACGTGGGAGTTTGCTAAACCATGTGCGCGCATTCCCTACCAATGTGGAATTAAACATGTGACACCACACAGGCTGTGGCCAATTTTTGATAGTTGCGGCTGACTCGAAAATTTTTAGGTGGTCGTCTGGGTCACCTGTTCCATCGTATGTCTTCACATTAGCGGGCATGCGCCTGCGCCTGTCGTCTGAGTAATCACTTATGCGACGTGTGAACGCATCAATTTTATGGCGTCGCCATGGGAGAGACATATCCTCGTTCTCTTCCTCGCGACGTCTTCCTTTTGATTTCCAGTGCCCTGTTTCTTTATCCTCGTTGTCCGAGGAATCGCTGGAGGAAGGATAATCTCTCCTTCGGCGTTTGCGCCTGCTCCTTTCAGAAGAGGAGCCTGAGGGATCTCTGCTTGGGGATCTTCTTCTACCCAATCTGTCTTGGATCCGCCTACTTCTGGGATGGGACGATCCTTGGCTCGGCGAATGCTGAGGGCCTAATCGATCATGTATTCCCCGACTACCAAGTCTGGAATGAACATTGGTGCGCCTACCGCTGTTTCCAGAATTTTGTGAGTCAGGCACCGTACCCAACCTGTCATGGACATTGGTACGTTCTGTACGTCCTCCTCGTGGGTGACGTGATGGTGATGGTTCACGTTCTGGACCAAAGTTAAGTCGGGTTTGGAGATCCGCGCCTGCTCTTCTTGCCGCTTCTTCCTGCATGAGGGCGGTTAGGGTTTCATAATTTTGGGATACAAAATTACCCAAAGTTAGATCGGGTATGTCCTCAGTCGTTGCAAGGATCTCTGCCTCGGTATGGGACGCCCGGTTTCGTTCAGGCGCGCCTGGCGGCGCAGTGTTGTTCACTGCGGGTGTAGCCTGATGAGGAGTGGTGAAGAGGGTGCGTTGGAGTTCTTCAACACTTGGGACCACTGAAGAGATTATAGGTAGTTCCATTGTTGGAATAGGCTGGGTTGTTCCCGCCCCTTGGTGATCAGGTGCGCTGGTTGTCCCAGCAACCTGTTTAGAGGTCGAATCTTGTCGATTCTTCTTTCCGTGGTCACGTTTTTCCGACTGCGGAGTCCGCTGGCTCGAATTCTTGTGTTTCGTCATTCTAGTTCGTTGTAGGGTCCCACGGATGGCGCCACTTGTTGATACAAAAGTTGGGCGTACCTGGTTGTTGGACTTTGCTCTTATATCAATTCGTTCCTTAGCACTTTGTTACCTGCGTACTAAGAAAATAAACAACACCGTTAGGCTTATCGAGGGATTGTCTCCCCCGATTAGACTCCGGCGTGAGAGTAAGTAATCGAATTTAGGTTTTGGTTGAAGAGTTTAGGGATTATGTAAATCGTACCTTAAACGGGAATCGTATGATTCTATATATAGGGCTAAGAAACCGTGTTTCTTGCTCCTTATTCTTCGCACGCATGGTGCTTATCCAAGGTAAGGATATCTATTCCTTGAATAGATAATCCTTATCGTGTACCCGGTGGGTTAGATTGGGCCTTTGTGCTTCATGAGCCCAAAGTATTAATACTGCGGCCCATACCATTTGTCATGGTAGCCCATTCGTGATGGGCTTAAGTGTAAGTAATGTCTATCATTTGGGCTTGCGGCCCAAATATAGGCTATACGTCATCAACAACATTCCGTCTTAACGCTCGTTTGTGTGTAAATTAGACTTACCGAACAACCATTACATGTACACTGTCATCTTAAGGGTGAATTATCCACAATTCCACAATGATTATCCGAAACACTAAGCTTTCGGGCTTATGCAAAAGTACGATATAGTGGACGATAATTGATGGTAATTCTTTAATTGGTGAACCCGATACCTCAATCAAAACTTTGTTATTTTACTCTTAGCAAATTGGTAATAAAAATATTTTGTAAAACCAATGTTATGATGTTGTATGCATGCTTCTTCATACATTATTTTGATCACATCAAAATATTAATACCCTTATAAAATTAAGTCGAATGCCATCTAATTAAGAACACTTGAAGTTGTAATTTACGTCATGTGAGAACTTGGCGAGATTGCAATGGAGAGGTAAATTTCATAAATTCATTGCTAGCAGATCAACTGATGTGATGGATTTGTGAATTTGCAGTTTTTAAGTTAGAAGACTTAAATTGAGTAGTAAGTGAGATCTTGGACTCAAGGCATTAAGATGGGGACTAAACATGCTTACAATAAAAATGTTTTGTGATTGTAAATCTCATATATCTAGGAATTGGACAAATGTTATGCCAATTACTTGTACGACAAGTTACCTCATATTATACTTTCATTACTAGCAGATCAACTGATGTGATGAAACTATGTTTATGGAGGATCCTAGTTTTCAAGATTATTCTATGGATATTATTTCCTTGGGTATTTTAATTTTCTTGAAAAATTGTATTATCAAAAATACTAATGTTTTGAACTTTCTTTATTTGTAGAAATGGCTCAAACTGATAACACCAACTTTCGTTCTGTGTTCAAAACTTATTTTGAACGAGAAAAATTGACTGGCTCAGAGAATTTCAAGGATTGGTATCGTTCACTTAGGATTGTCCTGCGAGTGACTGGTCAGCTTGAAATCTTGAAAACGCCTTGTCCTGAAGAACCTGTAGGCAAGGCAGCTACTGAAGCTGCTAAGGCCAAATGGAATCTTGATTGTAAGGAACATATTGATGTGGCCGCAATGATGTTAGGGGCAATGTCCACACCTCTTCAAAGGCAGTTTGAAGAGTATTTCCCCATGAACATGATTGATGAACTCAAGAAACTATATGAGAAACCATCGAATGTAGAGATTTACGATTTGATGGAGGCTCTACATGGTTGTAAGCAGGGTGATGGTGAACCTGTGAGTGCTCATGTGTTAAAGATGAAAAGTTTCATGGATCAACTACAAACACTTAAGAAACCCTATGACAATGATATGGCTGTGAACTTAATCAATAGATCCCTTAACAAGGATTTTAATGGTTTTGTGAGGAACTTCAATATGCATTGCGTGGGGAAGACAATAAGTGAATTGCACGCACTGCTCATTGATTATGAGAAAGGGTTGACACCAAAGGCTCCTACGCCCCAAGTTCTTGCTATACAAGGGGGTAGAATTAACAAGCCAAATGAAGGCTGATAAGAATAAACAGGTTATGGCTTATCAACCACCTCAACCTAAGAAGAACCCTCCTGTGAAGAATAATCCAAAGAAGGATCAAGGATGCCATTACTGCAAGGTGATGGGCCACTGGAAGAGGAATTGTCCTCTTTATCTCGATGACTTGCAAAACAATAAGGTTAAGAAGACTGGGCACATGGGCGCCAGCACTTCAGGTAACTTATTTGTCATTGAATTATTTACTTTATCTCGTAAATTAAATTTCTGGGTATATGATACTGGATGTGGTATTAATACTTGTAATACACTACAGGGGTTTAGAGAGGAAAGGAGACTAGCTTATGGGGAGCAATTTCTGCATGTGGGAAATGGAGCACAAGCAGCAGTTGAAGCCATAGGAATGTTTGATTTAGTTTTACCTTTGGGTTTAGTACTTTGTTTAAACAATTGTCATTATGCACCTTCTATAATTAGAGGTGTTGTTTCCTTTTCATGTTTGTTGGATCTTGGTTTTTCTCATACTATTGATGGCAATAAAATTTCTGTTTCTTTAAATGGTGTATTTTATTTTAATGTTGTTGCTGTGAATGGTGTGTTTGAAATTGATATGAATAATTGTGTGACTTCCAACAATAATAATAATTTGATGTACAGCATAAGTAAGAGAATGAAGTATGACTTGAATTCGTCTTACCTTTGGCACTGTAGACTTGCCCATATAGGCAAGACTCGCATGCAAAAGCTGCAACGTGAAGGGCTTTTGAATAATATCAATAATGAGTCATTTGATAAATGCGAATCTTGTATTTCTGGGAAGATGACGAAGAAACCTTTTCATAGTAATATGGAAAGAGCTTCAGATCTACTTGGTTTAATACACACGGATGTATGTGGACCACTTAGACATGTGTCAAGGAGAGGTGTTATTTACTTCTTAACTTTTACAGATGATTTCAACCGTTATGGTTATGTTTATTTACTTAAGCATAAACATGAGGTGTTTGAAACATTTAAAGTTTTTAAAGCAGAAGTAGAATTGCAATTGGGAAAGAAGATTAAAGCTCTTCATTCTGATCGAGGTGGTGAATACCTTAGTCAAGATTTTAAAGATTTCTTAACTGAGAATGGAATTGTCCAGAATCTCACATCTCCATATACTCCACAACAAAATGGTGTATCTGAGAGAAGGAATCGTACATTGTTGGACATGGTTCGATCAATGTATAATCTTACTAATCTTCCTTTGTCTTTTTGGGATTATGCTCTTGAATCAGCTGTTCGTATTTTGAATATGGTTCCCACCAAGAAGGTTGATAAGACACCATATGAGATATGGACTGGAAAAGCTCCGAACTTGTCTTATTTAAAGGTCTGGGGTTGTGAGGCGTATATTAAACGTGACCCACAAGATAAACTCCAACAAAGATCTGTCAAATGCATTTTTGTAGGATACCTAAAGGAAACAATGGGTTACTACTTTTACTACCCACCTGAGAACAAAGTGTTTGTTGCAATATATGGTGATTTTCTTGAAAGTGATTTTGTGATTCAAGAAATCAGTGGGAGAGTATATGATCTAGAAGATGATCTAAATAATGCATTACCTTCAGAAAACACTAGCACACTTCCTATAGAACCAGAAAGTCTGGGTCCTCCACCGGAAGTTAAAGTAATTCCCAGTCGCAGATCTTCAAGATCTGTGAAAGCTCCTGACCGTCTATGTCTTAATGTAGAGGTCGATGAGCATACACTAGGGGATCTTAATGAACCTACTAGTTATAGATCTGCCATTAATAGCCCTCAAAAGGCTAAATGGAAAGCTGCTATGGATGGGGAAATACAATCCATGCATGACAATGAAGTCTGGGAAGAAGTTGACTTACCTCCTGGTGCCAAGGTAGTTGGGAGTAAGTGGCTCTACAAAATTAAGACTGACATGGATGGATATGCACACATTTATAAGGCTCGTCTAGTTGCTAAAGGTTTTACTCAAACTTTTGGAGTTGATTACGAGGAGACTTTTTCTCCTGTAGCAGACATAAGAGCTATAAGAATTCTCATAGCTATAGCAGCGTACTATGACTATGAGATTTGGCAAATGGATGTGGAAACCGCTTTCTTAAATGGCCATCTAGATGAAGACATCTATATGGCACAACCAGAAGGGTTTGAAAATCCAGAATTTCCAAATCGTGTATGCAAGCTTAAGAGATCCATTTATGGATTAAAGCAAGCATCACGACAATGGAACAAGAGGTTTGATGCTGAGATCAAAAAGTTTGGATTCACTCAAAATCTTGATGAGCCATGTGTGTATCACAAAGCTAGTGGGAGTGATAATGTAATTTTCCTGATTCTATATGTTGATGACATATTGATCATGGGAAAAGACATTCCAAGTTTGCAAAAGGTTAAGGCATATCTTGGAAAGTGCTTTTCTATGAAAGATTTAGGAGAAGCTGCATACATTCTGGGAATCAAAATCTATAGAGATAGATCAAGGAGGTTAATTGGATTAAGTCAAAGTGCTTACATTGACAAAATATTGAAAAGATTCAATATGCAAAATTCCAAGAAAGGATATTTGCCGATGGAAGTAAAACATGGCTTATGTAATGAGTTTTGTGCTTCAACACCTGCTGAGGTGGCTCGCATGAGTAAAGTTCCTTATGCTTCGGCTATAGGATCTATTATGTATGCGGTTAAGTGCACAAGGCCAGATGTGGCGTTTGCTCAAAATATTACCAGTCAATTTCAACAGAATCCAAGTGATAAACATTGGATTGCTGTTAAACATATTCTTAAGTATTTGAGGAATACAAAAGATATGTTTTTGGTATATGGTGGAAATCTAGCTGCAGAACTTTGTGTTACAGGTTTCTGCGATGCATCCTTTCAAAGTAATAAAGATGATTCGAAGTCTCAGATGGGTTATGTCTTTGTTATTAATGGAGGAGCTGTAGACTGGAGGAGCAAGAAGCAGAGTACAATTGCGATGTCTGCAATAGAAGCTGAATACATTGCTGCTTCAGAAGCTGCTATGGAGGCTGTTTGGATTAGGAAATTCGTTTCTGGGCTTGGTGTTATGCCTTCAATTGAATTACCTATTAATATGTATTGTGACAATTCTGCTGCAATCATATTTGCCAATGAACCTGGAGTCATGAGAGGCACCAGACATTTTCTACGGAAGTATCACTTTGTTTGTGAAAAGGTTAACGAAGGTGAAATAAATCTGCTGAAAGTTCACACAGATGACAACTTAGCTGATCCGTTCACTAAGGCTTTGGCGAAAGAGAAGCTTAATGAATTAGCCAATGGAATTTGACTTAAATTAGTTAGTAGTTTCATGCATAACTGTGATTAGTATTTGGATAAAGGATATTGTAAACAATTATTATTTTAATGAAATAAAGTATGTTGGTATGTTTATTTCTGTTATTAATTCTTGTTGTCCTATTTTTGCATGTTTAAATCCATGAATAAGAGTTATTCTAAATTGTCCGTTGTCAGTTAATAATATGGGAATATTATTAAATTAAGACAAATCTGAAGTTGGTATAATATACTTAAAGTATATTGATGCGTAGTCATGCCATTTCAGACGATATTCGATGATACTGAATATAGGACTTATCCCAACTATATGATGTTACTTTATGGATCTTGTCATTAAGTAAATCATAAGAAGTTATCCTTAGACTTGAGATACAAGATAACGGTCATGAATGTAGTACATTTTTGTGGAACAACTTAACGCTATACGTAACTGGTAGTCATAAGGGTTGTTTTCGGAAGTGTTACAAAGTTTGTGTGTTTTGCTTGTAATCAATAAAGAATTTGTTCATTCAAATTAATTTTTGGAGTTTAATACTGCTGGGCCCCTCGTAGGGTTGTCAAGGTGTTTGCGTGGCCACGCCCAAGGTCTTTCCTGAAAGGTTCAGAAGATTTGGTAATCTTGTCAATTTCTAACAACGAGAAACAGAATGGTTAATTAAGGAATGACCTAGATCCATATCCTTATTTAACACAGTATTAGAAACAAAGGGATAATAATAATGAGAAATCATTAAAAGGTTTTCTAGGAGCCTTACTCAAGTTGTACTAGAGGCATCGGCGTGTTGCAAGACGCTAACCGATGTGATCACACTATTATGATATGTCTAAGTGGGAGCTGTTGGTTTTATAGACAAAATAATAATAGTCGTGTGTTAGGATCGAACTTGAGATCACGGGATTGCACACAATACGTATGAAGAGAAAAAGTAATAATTATTTATAAAATGTTATAATTAATTATTAAACACAAAATAAATAATAGTAATTAGTATTTAATGATCAATGACTAATTATTTATTAAACGAAGATTAGGAAAGTAATACTAGACAAAACATGGAAACAAGTGAAGGTTCCGGAAACCCCTTGGGGACTCCAAACCGATCGGCAAAGGGGGCAACCCACCTCCTTTGTGCCTTGAGCTCCAAGTTTTGTGTAGTATATAAGCAAACCCAAGATGCATGTTTTTCTCATAACTTGTACACACACATCTTGGTGTTTTCTCTCCCTTTTCTTTCCTTGGTCGATTCTTATCAAACAAACCCTTAGGGTTTCGATTTTCATAAGATCAAAAAGATTTTGTGTTTATTACTTGCATAAATTTTTTCTTGAATTAGTACGTGTGTACAAGAACGTGAATCAAACACACTATTGTTTGATTCTTGGATTGAATTACAAAAAGGTAAGGGGTAATTCTTATAATCCTTATAAACCCTAATTAGGGTTCTTGGTTCCGGAAGATTGCTTTGATTCTTGTTCGGGCTAGAATCACAAAGGTATGTTTACTATTTAATTATTGATTAATTAATTACATGTTATTCGCTCTTATTATAATTGCTTCCGCTATGCTCACTTTGATGTACTTGGTTTATTTATATGAAGGTCATGATATAATAATTCCAACAAGTTATTGGGCATAGCTTTTTTCTGATGTGCTGTTTGGGTGTACAAATAGTTTGATTGGATGCATTTTTAATGCTTCACGTATGGATCAAAGAGATACCGCCGGTGGTTGTTTGAGACAGTTATGGATCGTTTTTGGTTAAAATTTTTGCAGTGGTGGTGTTGGCGGTATATGTTGGAATTGTTTCCGCTCAAGTTTTTTTTGTGTATCATTCTTTTTAACAGAATTAATGTCGTCATATAGTGATTTTGGTTTACTTTGTATTGTCTTTGTAGCGCTTGGTATCATATTTTCAAACTACATGTACTGATGTACACCTTTGTTAAACTTGTTGAACAAGTTTATGTTTGCTACATCGATAAAGGGCAAGGATTAATTATTCAAGTTAAATAAAAACAGCTTTGCTAATTATAAGTTTGAAGTTGGATAAATCAACAATTCAATCAAAGTAACAAAATAACATTACACAAAAATAAGTCCAATGAAAAACGTATTTTAACAAAAAAAAAATGATTTTATCCGCTACCAGGACTCGAACCTGGGACTTCTAATTAAAGGAGCCGAAACAATCCTTTTGTTTGAGTAGTTGTGCTACAGCGGATCTTGTTGATATATTCTCCCTCTAATTATATTTAAATTGGAAACGTAACAAGGGGCCTATAGCATGTTTTCTCTAATTTTAAAGAAGGGGTTTTTTATTGTGCTTAAACGATTGTTGTTAATGAAATTAAATGAGGTCGTGTATTGGTTACTGGCGATGTTGACTAATTAATCTTACTAGCAGGATACCGCGTGATGCGGCGGCGGGTATCCTGTGACTACATTTTAAGGCGAGAAATGTTGTTCGATTATAGGTTTTTTCTAACAAGAACTATACGAATGAATGATAATTTAAATTAAAATAATTTTATGCAATAACAATGAAAATTGAAAACTATTTGATATCTAAATAAACTTAAGGTCCAAACTAAAGAAAGGAACATAATTAGCAACTTTAAAACATAAGTTAAAATAAACTTTATTACATAATAAAATGTAATTTTGCATAAACACAAATGTTCGAATTATTAATATGCATAATTAATTGCAACGTTTTTTTTTTTTTTTTTTTTTTTTTCTTTTCAAAATCTTTAGACAATGAAACAGAAATGAAGGGATTATTGGTATATGACTCTAGATTGGGTTATCTTTTTCTATAAACACCCATTTATCGTTTCCTCCTCCTCATTTTGTTTATCACTTAAAACCCTCCTCCTACTTCTCTCTACAGCCGCCACCACTCTCCTCCTCACCATTGCGGCTACACCGTCACAACCAACTGCAAAACAAACACAAACCCTCCTTATCTCACCCTCCACAACCCCGTTTTGTGGTGAACGCGCCGTGTGACCACCCAACGTGCCACCACCACCATTTTTTCACCATCGTGGTTAGTCAAGAACAAGAAAGACGAAGATCAATTGTTGTTTTGTTGATTCGGTTTGTGGAAAAGCTCAAGCTAGCGTTGTTGTTACTTCATGTTTATCACCTCCGCCACCACCTCAGTCACGTCGCCACCACCTGTGTCTCATTCTTTCTCTCGCTCTTTTCTCCTCTCTTTCGTTGGTAAGCCGAAACCCTGGTTTTATTTGTTGTCGTTGGTTTGAAAACCGAGTATACATATCTTTTTAAATGTTTTGTCTAAAGTTTTTGTGGATTATAATGGTGGATACTAATTTTGGTTAACACATGAATAAAGATGGATTAAAACCTGTTTTAAAAATGTTTTGATTAAGTGTCGTGTGGTAAGAACTTGTTCGAGAAGCTGTTTATTTAATTAGGGTTGAAAATGGATCGGGTCAGACCCGAATGTGAATTACAGGACTTGGAATTAGATTTATATGTTTGTGGTGTCATTGATTTGATTGAGTATGACAAGTTCAAATAAAGCCGATCTGATATTGTTGTTGCCATTGGCTTCAGTCACGAGAAGGGTTATGGTCTCGGTAGTACTTGGGTTTGCTATCTTTTGTTGTTGTGTCAAATTTATTTTCGCTTATTATTGATTCGTGAGATTATTTAGATTGTGGTTTGACCCATAGGATTAGTCGAGAGGGTGCTTGGGATTTGTTTGTTCACGGGTAACTAATACACCCAAGAGGGAGCGTTTATTTTGTTGCTTCGGTCTAACTCAGAGACCTTTAGGGTGTGTTAGAATATTTTCTTCATCAAAAGTCTCATTTATCATCTAACTCTTTTCTTTCATGGCGGATTTCTAATAGATTAGTATATATACTATATACTGAGTCAAACTTGTAAATTATAGGTACTAGGAATGTCTTTATTTCTATTTCTCAAAGCTTTGGCACAAAGAAAAATTTAACTTTTCAAATTACTAACCCTTATTCATATTTTCTACAGCTTATAGTATAACCCTTGGACATAGACACTTTCCTCACAGTTGTTAATGATAATCCTTATAAACATTTTCAACAACTTAAAGTATAACTGCTTTTATTCGATGCCCATCAAAGCTGTTGTTTTCTAATTATTCTAAATCACATGGGTGAAAAAGGAGGTCTAAGAGGCTGGAGGGAGAAACTTTGCTGGAAGGAAATATATTGTACTTGTGGAGAAAGAACATATATTTGTGCTTTAAATCATTGTGCTTTATGTTTTATGAATTGTATTAATTGGTGATGGGGTGTTTTAATTGTACATATGTAAGAGATGGAAGATATATGTTGACCAAGAGAAAAAAAAGTCGACATAGAATGTTGTACATATAGTTGTGCTTTAAATCATTGTGCTTTGTGTTTTATGACTTGTATTAATTGGTTTAGGGGTACGGTGTATTAATTGTACATGTGTAAGAGATAGGGTGACCTTAAAATTTTGTGCTTTACATACTTGTGCTTTATGTTTTATTAATTGTAATTTACTTAAAATCTAAATATGGAAATCTTAAAAAATTAATAAGAGAGAATGTGCAATATGCTTTATATGTAGTATAGATTATTGTTGCCAGTCCTAATTTTAAGGGGACGTGAGGAAGCCTTCTCAGCTTTTGGATGAAAAAATAACTTCTTTCAACTGGCTTTTAATGAGAGTGTGACACGTGCATCTTTATCGTGAGGGCGCACAACACCAGATTATTTCTCCTATCAGAAAGGCTAATTTCCCATCATGTACTCCTAGTTTTATTCAAATATGAGCGGGAGTAGTTAATTTTCAAATGATGTATGACAGTTAGTTTTTTGGTTATAAATACTCAATCATGAAGCAAAACACCCATTAACCTTATTGTTTCATTTTTAGAATTTCTAAATATCTTTCAAAATAATGGCAAGCAACAAGTCTCTTGTTTCATATCCCATGGTTGATGATTGTGTAAGTGTGTTCGATGAATGTTATTTAGTGGTTTCGTTTCGTATGCCAATCAATAAGTCTTTCTTTGGCACTAATGATATATTTTGTTTCTTAACAAGATTCATATACAAGTGATGCATTCTTCGAATGTGTAGTTTCCAAACCTTCTTTTAATGATGTTATAGATGTTAAAGCTTTTGTTACATTAAAGTTGTTGTTACTCATGTAACAAAAGCTTTGATATTGTGTAATATTGGGAAGAATTCTTCGAATGTAAGCAAATTTTTCAGAAAACATTACATAGTTGGCTGACCCACATTGGTCAATACTTTTTTTTTTTTTTTTTTTTTCTAATTTTTATTTTCATTTTGATAAGAATTATACATTGAAAAGTTTATTTTTGTGTTATTGCCTTAGACCATTTATGCATTATTTTTACTAAAAGTGTCATAAATTAGGGAACTACACTTGTGTCCTCAAGATGCACTTGCGGAGTGGGCTAGATGTTTTGTGATCTCCGCTTGATTTTCGTGTTGTTTTTCTTACGAGTTTGATTCTTAAAAAAAGTTTTTTTTGTAAGATTTTAGTACACTTTTTTTATTTGTATGTGTAGTGGTTGAGAATTAGAGATCACAGATTCAAGTCCATGTAAACTCTACTCATCTTTTGAACATATAGTGTTATGCTTGCTACACGACTTAAGGACTTAAGATTAAGGTACTCTTTGATATACAATTATCACCCTTGTTCTAAACACATGTTATATATGTTTTTTGAGTCATATCAAACCAAAACAACTTCACTAGTAAATATAAATGATTAAAAGCAATGTTACACATTCCAATTGGTTTAAGCATTAACAAAAACATGTACATGGGGAAAAACTGTAATTAAAATATGTATTTTAGCTAAAAAGGTCACAAACAAAACGCCTCTAACCTCCAAAATTTGCCTTTGTCTACTAAAAAGGTATAATCGTATATATGTACAGGTTCATAAGCCAGCCACATGAGATCTTTTGACAAAGCTTTACTGGAACTAGAATGTCTGAAATTCAACCAAAGATCAGGCTTTTTTATACATCAATATTTGTTTCAGTTCATAGTTAATATTTGCAGTAGGTGTCTTTATTGTCCTCGTCGGTGTAGTTTTCCCTTCAACATATCATAGTTTAATGGTCCAAAGTCCAAACATGATCATTTGAAATGCTAAATATGATACATACATCTCAATCACAATCGGTCACTTGTAGATGGTTTTCTTTTATAGCTCTTATTGGTTATCCATTCAGAATTATGAATCACTCATAGCCTCTTTCGGCAATAGTGTTTTTTTTCAACGGATTGCCAGCTGAAGCTTATAATTAATGGGAGCTTTGATGATTCGTTATCTTGTAGAAATAGCTTAATTTGCTGTGCGTTTGCATTAATGTTTAATGTTGGTAGTTACTTCTTGCTTTGCGAAGGGACTGTTTGCCTTGCTTTATAATTGATTGATTGTCGCACTTGTGACCGCATATCTTACCATGAGTGGCACATGTAACAAGCCAACTTTATGTGAGACTCTCAAAGAAAAACCTTCTTAGATTTCCTCTTGGTTTTTGTACATAAACTGATTCCTAATCTCATAATCAGGAAAGATGCATTCAGTATGTCCATTTCCTGGAAAGATGCATTCACGACAAATCTTTGATTGCACTTCTGATCTGGTGCTATTGATTTTATTTATTTATTTATTTTTATTTTTTTTATCTAGACGTTTTAAGTTTTTCTTTACATATTAGCTTTTGCTCATTGCCCTGTTTCTAAGGTCCTTAAACCAGTTTTTCCTTGCTGATGTTGAGTTACGATATTCATCAAACAATCGTGTGACTTACTGTATTAGTACTTTTAAGTAAAAATATATTTGATTCTTGGTGAGATTAATCTTGCATCATCATGCTGGAGAAACAACTTATTGGTTAAAGCCATTAGACTAAACTAGTTATACATTTATATATAAAAACTAAAGTTGGATTGTCGCTTTTGGAGTACAAAAGAGCTACTGCATCTCAAACCAAAGACACTAACATTCTTTGTTTCTGTTTTCCAAGGTCTGTTCTGTGTTCCACATGTCTTTAATTCAGCCATGTCTATATTTCTGGTAATGAACTTAGTCCTTAGCTGTTTCATGAGCATGCGAAGCTATAAAATTTAGCTTTTTGGTTAATTTTCGGTTAGCACTTTAAGAATTCACTAAATCAGATCCTAATGACTAATTGTATTTTTGGGTACTTTCTATCTGGCTATATTTTTTTTTTGACTTCTATCATCTTAAATCAACAATTTAGTCAAAGTAACAAAATCAGGAAAGATTTCCTCTTAGATTTCCTCTTGGTTCTTGTACATAACCTGATTTCTCTAATCTCATAATCAGGAAAGATGCATTCAGTATGTTAATTTCCTGTATGTGCATCATTGGTTTGCACTTCTGATCTGATGCTGTTGATTATTTTCCTTACAGATATTGAGTTACGACATTCACCAAACAATCGTGTGACTTACTGAATTAGTACTTTTTTTTTTTAACCATTTATGCATTATTTTTACTAAAAGTGTCATATATTAGGGAACTACAGTTGTGTCCTGCAGATGCACATGCGGAGTGTGCTTGATGTTGTTTTGTGACCTCTGCTTGATTTTGGTGTTGTTTTTCCTACTACGACTTTGATTCCTTTTTCTTTTTTTCTTTTTTTTTTTTTTTCTTTTTTTTTTTATTTTATTTATTTATTTATTTTTTTTTTGTGTAAGATTTTAGTCCAATTTTATATTTGAATGTGTAGTGGTTGAGAATTAGAGATCACAGATTCAAGTCCATGTAAACTATCTTATTGAACATTTATAGTGTTATGCTTGCCACACGACTTAGGGACTTTAAGATTAAGGTACTCTTTGATATACAATTATCCCCTAAACACACATATTATATATGTTTTTTGAGTCATATCAAACCAAAACAACTTCACTAGTAAATATAAATGATTAAAAGCAATGTTACACATTCCAATTGGTTTAAGCATTAAGGACTCGAACCTGGGACTCTTAGTTAAGAGAGCCGAATAATCATGCCTTGATTGAGAGTTGTGCTACAGCGGATTTTGTTGATGTATTGTTCTTTCAATTTTATTTATATGCAATACTAAAAAGGTAACAAACCAAACGCCTCTAACCTCCAAAATTTATCTTTGTCTTGCAATACTAAAAAGGTATATATGTACAGGTTCGTAAGCCAGCCACATGAGATCTTTTGACAAAGCTTTACTGGAACTAGAATGTCTGAAATTCAACCAAAGATCAGGCTTTTTTATGCATCGATATTTGTTTCAGTTCATAGTTAATATTAGCAGTAGGTGTCTTTGTTGTCCTCGTCGGGGTGTAGTTTTCCCTTCAACAAATCATAGTTTAATGGTCCAAAGTCCAAACATGATCAGTTGAAATGCTAAATATGATACATACATCTCAATCACAATCGGTCACTTATAGATGGTTTTCTTTTATAGCTCTTATTGGCTATCCATTCAGAATTATGAATCACTCATAGCCTCTTTCGGGAATAGAGTGTTTTTTTTCAACGGTTTGCCAGCTGAAGCTAATAATTAATGGGAGCTTTGATGATTCCTTATCTTGTAGAAATAGCTTAATTTGCTGTGCGTTTGCATTAATGTTTGATGTTGGTAGTTACTTCTTGCTTTGCGAAGGGACTGTTTGCCTTGCTTTATAATTGATTGATTGTCGCACTTGTGACCGCATATCTTACCATGAGTGGCACAAGTAACAAGCCAACTTTATGTGAGACACTCAAAGAAAAACCTTCTTAGATTTCATCTTGCTTTTTGTACATAAACTGATTCCTAATCTCATAATCAGGAAAGATGCATTCGTATGTCCATTTCCTGGAAAGATGCATTCACGACAAATCTTTGATTGCACTTCTGATCTGGTGCTATTTTTTTTTTTTTTTTTTTTTTTTTTTTTTTTTTTTTAATTTCTGTAGACGTTTTAAGTTTTTCTTTACATATTAGCTTTTGCTCATTGCCCTGTTTCTAAGGTCCTTAAACCAGTTTTTCCTTGCAGATGTTGAGTTACGATATTCACCAAACAATCGTGTGACTTACTGTATTAGTACTTTTAAGTAAAAATATATTTGATTCTTGGTGAGATTAATCTTGCATCATCATGCTGGAGAAACAACTTATTGGTTAAAGCCATTTGACTAAACTAGTTATACATTTATATATAAAAACTAAAGTTGGATTGTCACTTTTGGAGTACAAAATAGCTACTGCATCTCAAACCAAAGACACCTCTGAACTTTTGGAGTACAACTTATTGGTTAAAGCCATTTGACTAAACTAGTTATACATTTTCCAAGGTCTGTTCAGTGTTCTACCTGTCTTTAATTCAGCCGTGTCTATATTTCTGGTAATGAACTTTGTCCTTAGCTGTTCCATGAGCATGTGGAGCTATAAAATTTAGCTTTTTGGTTAATTTTTGGTTAGCACTTCAAGAATTCACTAAATCAGATCCTAATGACTGATTGTATATTTGGGTACTTTCTATCTGGCTGTATTTTTTTTACTTCTATCATCTTAATCTCATATATAAATCACTTGTATGACTTTAACATCAAGTTGTCTATGGCTCTGTTTGTTAATTCGTCCACAGTGCACTGCAGGCAATTTGTTTGCAATAAATGGCTCGTTGATATACAATTATCACCCTTGGTCTAAACACACATGTTAAGTATGTTTTTTGAGTCATATCAAACCAAAACAATTTCGATAGTAAACATAAATGATTAAAAGCAATGTTACACATTCCAATTAGTTTAAGCATTAACAAAAACATGTACATGGGAAAAAAGTGTATTCAAAACATGTATTTTAGCTTAAAAAACAATTAAAAGCAATGTTATACATTCCAATTAGTTTAAGCATTAACAAAAACATGTACATGGGGAAAAAGTGTATTCAAAACATGTATTTTAGCTTAAAAAACAATTATCCGCTGCCAGGACTTGAACCTGGGACTCTTAGTTAAGAGAGCCGAATAATCATTGCCTTGATTGAGAGTTGTGCTACAGCGGATTTTGTTACTATATTGTTCTTTTAATTTTATTTGTATGCAATACTAAAAAGTTGACAAACAAAACGCCTCTAACCTCCAAAATCCAACCTTTGCCTGCATTTATCTTCAATTCGAGATTAAACAGGTATTCATTTGTTCATGTTGTCTTCTATACAACACCAAAAAAAAACAATCTTTTCTCGTTAATCCGTTGTTAAGGATTCACTCAAAATATTCTTGAGCTTATTTCATCGTAAAACCAAGATAAGCTAATTTTGTGTGAGAATGTAGCAGCATCTCAAAAAAAAACTAAAGTAAACTCCTAACCTCATGACTTGAAAAACTACTAAGCACACTTTAAAAGTGTTTGGGCAAGTTTTATTTTTCTTTCCAAAAGGCTTATTCCTTATTTCCTTTGGCTTTTTGACATAAACTCACCAAAACACCTCTTCATTCTTCAATGTTGACTCTACATGTATTCAGCGAAAATAGCATTTTTCTTTTCATCCATTAAAATGATGTTACAATATTGATTGTTGTTTGATCACTTTTGTGTATCAAAATTGATGATGTATCTGTTTGTTTTTTGAGATTTATTGTTGTTTGCCCACATAACCATTTCTAAATATGTACCATCTACTACAAAGATATCCATTGCTGAACACCCGGAACTTTTTTAGAGCTATAAGTGCTTTTCTTTAGCGCATATGAAAGTATGAAACCGGGTTATGGTTTTCTTCAAGTGCATTTGAAACCGGGCTAGTTATTGGGCATAGCTTTTTTCTGATGTGTTGTTTGATGTGCTGTTTGGGTGTACAAATAGTTTGATTCGAGTCAGTTATGGATCGTTTTTGGTTAAAATTTTTGCTGTGGTGGTGTTGGCGGTATATGTTGGAATTGTTTCCGCTAGAGTTTTTTTTTGTGTACCTTTAATTTCTTTTTAAACAGAATAAACAAAATTAATGTCGTCATATAGTGATTTTGGTTGACTTTGTATTGTGTTTGTAGCATTTGGTATCAGATTTTCAAACTACATGTACACCTTGTTAAACTTGTTGAACACAAGTTTATGTTTGCTAAATGGATAAAGGACAAGGATTAATTATTTCAAGTTAAATAAAAACAGCTTTGCTAATAAGTTCGAAGTTGGATAAATCAAAAATTCAATCAAAGTAAAAAGAAGTCCAATAAAAAACGTATTTTTACAAACAAAAAAGATTTCATCCGCTGCCAGGACTCGAACCTGGGACTCCTAATTAAAGGAGCCGAAACAATTCTTTTGCTTGAGTAGTTGTGCTACAGCGGATCTTGTTGCTAAGTTATCCATCTAATTTTTATTTAAATTGAAACTTAATAAGGGTCTATAGAACCTCATTACTCTAAAATATTCTCCCTCTAATTTTAAAGGAAGATTTTTTTTATTGTGCTTAACCAGGTACTCATTCGTTGTTTTTGTGTTTAAACAATTCTAGTCATGCAATTAAATGATGTTGTATATTTGGTACTAGCGTTGTTGCCTAATTTACTCCTGTCTAAATTTCGGGTATTGTTCAATTTCTAAGATAGGTACGAGTAACTATTTTTACATTTTATGCACCTGATTATGGTTTAAGTGCATTTGAAACAAGGCCGGCTAGTTATCAGACATAGCTGTTTTCCAATGTTTGTTTGGGTGTACAAATGGTTTAGTTGAATGCATCTTAAGGCTTGTCGTATGGATCTAAGACCAGGATCGATGGTAGCTCGAGTCAGTTATTGATCGTTTTTGCTTATAATTTTGGTTGGGGTGCACTTGGTGGTATACGTTGAAATTGTTTACACTCGATATTTTTATATTATTAACATTTTTAAAGAGTGTAATGTCGCCATATAGTGATTTTGGTTTACTTTGTATCGTCTTTGTAGTGCTTGGTATCATATTGTCAAACTACATGTACACTGTGTTAAACTTGTTGGCCTTTGCTACACGGATAAAGGACAAAAGATTTAATTATTCAAGTTAAATCAAAACAACTTTTCTAATAAATTTGAAGGTAATGTTTGGATAAATCAACAATTTAGTCAAAGTAACAAAATTTTTAACAACAAAAAAAAATGGAATTTATGCGCTGCCAGGACTCGAACCTAGGACTCCCCGGTAAGGGAGCCGAAATCAGCCAATTGATTTAAGTAGTTGTGCTACAGCGGATTTTATTGATGTACTCTTACTTTAATTTAATTTATATAAAATTATAAACTGTCAAAAAAGTTGCCGATAGACGCTACGTATAAAACCTCAATTATAAATGGCTCTATTCCAGCTTTACACCCTTTGGTGGTTGGAATTCTAATTTATGGTCTAAATGTCTAATGGTTTTGCTACTAAAAGTAAAAAATACGATGATAGTGAATTTGGCATAGAGTCCCGATGATATTTTTCTCAACTTGTAATGTTGTTTCTGTAATCTATTTATATATGTTGTATTGTATTATAGTTGATAGCTTTACACCCTATTGTGGTTTCAAATCTGATTTATGGTCTGATGGTTGCTACTAAAAGTAAAACATACGATGCTTCTACTTTGGTATAGACTATGCATGATTTTAGTTTATATGCTGACAAGTAGAGATGAACATCAAAACCGGTTAACCGAACCGGAACCGGTAGCTAACCGAAAAACCAAACCAGTCAAAACCAGTTTTGACCCAAACCGCCGATTTGGAACCGGTTTGGGATTTCAAAAAATTGACCGATTAGGGGACCGGCTTTTGGAAACCGGTTATACGAACCGGTTTGGTTAACCGGTTAGGAACCGGTTTGGGGCGGGAGGAGCGGGCTTTTTTTGGATATTTTTGAAATTAAAATTTTTGAATTTTGAACTTGAGTGGGAAAGAGCGTGGGGCTGGTTTTTGAATTATTTGGGCTCAAAATTTACCATTTTGCCATTTCTTGTTTAGTATAAATAGAAGGCTTATGTTTTTGTTTATTCACAACTATCATACAAGCAAAAACACTCCAAAAAATAAAAACCGAAAGTATTTCACTAATGGCAAGTTCAAACACCACCGCCAACAACACCGAAGTTGGTTCAACAACTGCACCTACGATTGTCAAAATTTTACCATGCAACCGTGTCAAAGATCCTTGGGTAAACTTCAACCACGTCCTAATGTCAGACGGCAAGAAAAAGGCTCAATGTAAGCATTGCTTGAGTATAATGTCAGAGATTCCAACTCGACGTTGAGGGCTCATATCAAACAGAAGTATTGCAAGGCACTCAAAAATGTTCTAGAAGCGGGTCAATCGTCTATGCCTCGGGACTGGAGTATTTTTGTATACGATCATGAAGTAGTTCGTCAACAATTGGCCGGTTTGGTGATTCGACGAGGTTTTCCATTCAACCATCGGGACGACGAGGATACGAGGGAGTTGTTTCAGAATCGTATCAAACCAATGTACAATCATGTAAATCGTATGACTCTAAAATGCGATGCTATAAACTTGTGGAAAACGGCCAAACAATAATTAAAAAAAATGCTTTTTTAAATTTTGAACAGGTCGCAGGTCGGGACCACGGATCAACCCAAAAGGAGTAAGGAATATCATTAGGTATACCAAGGCAGACCCCAAACGGGAAAGGCGACGTTCCCCCTCCGAAGGAACCGCCACTCACAACGTAAAGACAAGAGCGGAAGTAGGCCTTGGGGTTTGCCGCCTAAAATCATCACTATTGCAGTACGGAATCTCAGGAAACCGACAATAACTCCCATGGTATAAATAGAGGGCATTCGTTGCTCTCAGAGGGTAACACACAACTCTCTCCCACTCTTAATCAACACTTTATCTCTCTAGACTATATACTTACTCTCACATCCGAGGTTGACCGCGGAAGTCCCTCTTCCGCGGTGAGACTAACGGTGACATGGGGAAAAAGTGTATTTAAAACATCTATTTTGGCTTGAAAAATAAATATCCACTGCCAAGACTCGAACCTGGGACTGGTGAGTGCTTATTCACTCACCTTTTCTGAGCTAAAATAGGTATTTAATAATCCAAAAACTAACCAAAACGCCAAAGAAAACATGTTTTTGTGATTATGAATGTGCAGGTACGGATATCTCGTGAAATGACGAAAAACAATCGAAAACAAGCAAAAACGAGCACGAGAGTAGAACGTGTGCAGATCAGTCAAAGAAAAGTCAATTTTGAGCCTTAGAAGACCTCAGAGATTTGAGATTCATCAGATTTAGTCCTTGGTCTAAGTTCCAGAGATTGTCAGAATCAGTCCCTCAAGTTTCAAAAGTTGTCATATATGGTCCTTTAAAGACATCTTTGTTGAAAAGACAACTTTGGTCCTTTGAAAATCAGAATGTCACATAATCAGCCCTTGGAATATATTTTGGAATTATGACAGAAGCAGCCTTAAAGTTTAAGAGTTATACATTTTTGATCCTTGTTCTTTTCTAGAATGAAATCTGAAAATGATATCAAAAGCTTAGTTCAAAGTTAAAACCCAATCCAATACACAAAATAAACAAAAGCCCAATCCTATACCCAAGACCCGAGCCCATCTCCCAACCCGGTCAACCATTTAACACAAGGGTCAAACAATAGTTAAATAAATATACCCACCCCTTTTATTTCTCTTTTACCCAGTTACTATTCATCCACATGAACCCTAATAATAACCCAGCCAAATTGACCGCAATTAAGGGCATTATTGTCTAATCATTGGGTTTCTAGAAGTAAGGGAACGTGTCAGAATGTCAGAGCATCAAAGAAGCACACGTTTGGGTAACGTGGCAGTGCGTGATTGGATACAAAACATCATAATGATTGATCCTAAGGCTATTATTGATGGGATGGAGTGGATACTGATCAAACGGCTCAAGATTGATAAGAGAAAGCACAAAACGCACCAGGATTGCCAGCATGGCATCGTGACTCCTTTACCTCTCCTTAGTTATAAATAGAAGGCTAGGATTAGTGTTTTGGGTGTAGAGTGTTAGTATAGCGTAGCTCTGCCAAAATTTAGTTTCATTGTATTAGTGTAATTTCCATTTCATTGTACCCGTTTATTTTTTTAATGAAATTAGTGTACCTTTTATAAATTTAGTTATTGATTACTGCTTAATGTTTTTCATATATTTCTAAACTATCAGCTTATTTCATTTAAATCTAATTTTCTTCACAATCATTTACTTTCAGTTTAGTTTCATTCTTATTCAAAAACTCTTAAAAAATCAGAAATTAGAAATATATAAAAATAGCTTTTGTATTTGAATCAGCTCTCAATAAGCTGTTAAAATAGATGTTAGATCTCATTCTAGCTTAAATAGCTCTTGTGAGATTGTGAGTAGATTAGATAAATCATAAGTTCCTTCAGTCAACGAAAGTCAACTGTAAGATTTTGGTGGTAATTCATGGTGTTATTGATAGTTCAAGCTAGCCTTGGATGAGCTTGACCTATCTAAAGATAGGCTACTGTGCAAAACTCTCTGTTTGAGCTGAGAGTATAAGTTGTAAGATCTTCATTTGATTTTTAACTCAATTCTGCAATTACTGTTTAGATATGTTTTTATTTGATAATTAACTGCTTATTTGTTTCTATTAGAGTTTGAGTTAGTGGATGTTTTCGTAATATAGTTTCTGAATTATGTTGTGAGATTTTAGTTCTAAGTTTTTGTTACTATTGCTTTGAAATTGATAAATCTGTGATTCTGATTTGCTGTGGTTCATTGTTAGATATTGTTGTTGATTTGAGTTATACTATGGTTCTGTGATTCAGAGAGTTAGTGGAATAGGTGAGTTGAGAATAATAACATATAGTTGTGGTGTTGATTGCACAATAATGGAGTGTTTGGATGAATTGGTTACAGAGTTAAGCTGTTGTTGTTTTGCTGTCTAAGTGTTACATTTAGGTTTCAGTAGTGAAATAATAGTTTAATTTAGAATAATATTAGTAAGTCATTTCATTAGATAGTCAAAATTAGGTTTAATTCATAGTTAACTATTAGTAATTAGTGAAATCAGTTAGTACATAATAGTAATAGGTATAAAATAGCATAAATCAGCTTATTCTAGTTATATAATAGCTTAATAATACATTAAGAAGTAGATTTGAGGTGAGGAATTTGGATTTAGTCAAATTGTAGGTGCAACAAATAGTCAAACTGTCTCAGATTTGGTACCTCAGTAGGCTGCTGATCTTAGGTGCATTTAGAGATCAAATTGATAGTTTAGCATAAAGTTTTTGGTCATTTTAGATTCTCAGAATTGCTAGCTCACTTTTGCCCCTCTTAGGTTGTAATTTGTAGCTTAATTGAACAGCTTATTGGATCTGCTAATTAGGGGTTTGAGACCTGTTTGCTGTCATTAGATTAAGCCTGCTTATAATAGTTTAGCTTATAATATTTGCTTATTTGATTGTTCTGAGTTCCATTTAATGCATAACAAGTGATTTCATTGTTCCTGAGTTGCTGGCTTATTCTGTTTCTAATTCTGCTTATGCTAGAGCTTATTGTCAAACTGCTTATTGCTTGAATCTAGTATTTCTGTGTGATTTATCATCATTTCTGAGCATAATAGAGTTTACTTGAGTATTATACATCTGTGGTTTCAGTTTGGCATAGTTTTGTTGCAAGTGCTTATTGATAAGCACTTGCAATAAGCTGTTTTCTGTCCAAAAAGCACTTCTGCTACTTATTTCTTTTCAAAATTTTTCCACAAGCTTTTCATATTATTTTTGAATTTTTATAAATTTTTCATATTTTTCTGACTTGTTTTTCTATTTTTCTAAATTTTTCCTAGTTTATAATCACTTTTTAATACTTTTTAATAAACAAAAATCAATAAAAATTCAGAAAAAGCCTTTAAAAATACAAAAATATTTTACGAAATTCTTTTATAATATTTTAGATTTTTCAGAATAGATTTTATATTTTTCACATTAATTTTTACATTTTCCTTTATTTTTAATTACTTTTTAATTCCAAAATTAGAAATTAAATCATAGAAAATAAACAAAAAGTCAAAAATATATTTTTCTTTTTCTCAAAATTCTTTTTATTAGTTTAAGATTTTTAGAAATTTGTTTCACATTTGTAGGATCATTTTTAGTTAAAAAGTTACGTTTTATTTCGTACGATACGTTTAAATTTCGCGATTGCATTTTCGTTTTTAGATTTTTGACACTTGTGCATATATAGCTTGTACTATCTGCTTATTTCACTATTTCTTTTCATAATTTGTAATTCACCATCACAATTTTCACTATTCACTTGTCACTACATGATTTACAATTCGATAATTCGAGATTCCATTCAACGTTCGTTGGGAAACGACTCGGTAAATCCGTATTTCTCGCGGATTTCATCGATGCTTATAAATATATACTATAATTGAGAAATTAGGGACTCTCAGTTTAGGATTCGAATAATCATGCCTTGAGTGAGAGTTGTGCTACAGCGGATTTTGTTGATGTATTGTTCTTTCAATTTTATTTATATATAATCCTAAAAAGGTCACAAACACAACGCCTCTAACCTCCAAAATTTGCCTTTGTCTTGCAATACTAAAAAGGTATAATCCTACATATGTACAGGTTCATAAGCTTGTTGGAAAACAAGTTTATGTTTGCTGCACGGATAAAGGACAAAAGATTTAATTATTCAAGTTAAATCAAAACAACTTTTCTAATAAATTTGAAGGTAATGTTCGGATAAGTCAACGATTTAGTCAAAGTAACAAAATGGCATTACACGAAGAAAAGTCCAATAAAGTGTTAGGTATTTTCTTAGCCCATGAGGTTAAGAGCCCAACTCTTTAAGGCCAATCTTGGGTCCATTTTGTTCTCATATATCTGCATATGGTTCTATGATTGGAAGTGTATCAAACAAGACATAATATACACAATAATAGAAAGAGAGAGAGAGAAAGAGAGAGAGAGAGAGAGAGAGAGAGAGAGAGAGAGAGAGAGATAAAAAAGAGAAGAAAAAGTGCAGTCCCGTTTCCCTACAGCAGCCCACAAAATAGAAGATCCCCAGATATTGAACCGTTGGATCGTCCCCATTTTTGGACAGCAGCTTCACATCATCTGGTTCAACATTTTGGACGGTTGAATTTGTCTCAAGTGGTCTGAAAGTCGAGATACAAAGGCTGGAACAGAGGGTAGATTTTTGGTGATGTTATTCCTCTTTTGTCTTTAGTTTGTTTCCATACATCTTGATGCCTTATTCCAAGTGTATGATGATTGTTGTATGCCTCTAGTATCTAGAGAAGATCTAATTGTATTGCTCTATTATTGGTGGTAGTGGATTTAAGCGGCACTGGTTGTCCCGTGGTTTTTAACCGTTTTGGGGTTTTCCACGCTAAAAGTTTGGTGTCCTTGTTGTGTGTTTGATTACATTTATTACCTGCTATTTTGGGGCTGATTTGAGACCATTAGGGGCTGATTAGAGTTGATTTGGTTTTCCCTATTTGTTTGCTTCCTCATAGGTTCATACGGGTTTGGGTAGGTGTTGTCAAACGAAGGTTTAGCTTCCGCATTTGTGTTTATACCGTTGTGACCTATTGCACCTTTACCCGTCAAATTGGTATCAAGAGCTTGGTTCTTGGTTTGGGGACTTAACCTGTTTGAACAATGGAAGCTAATACAAGTAGGATGGTTAGTTTGAATGGTTCGAATTATCATGTTTGGAAAGGAAAGATGGAAGATCTCCTTTATGCTAAAGATTACTACTTGCCTGTTTTTAGTACTGAGAAACCTGAGAACAAAACAGATGTAGAATGGACTATTTTGCATAGACAAGTTTGAGGTTATATTAGGCAGTGGGTTGATGATAATGTTTTGAACAATATTTGTGAGGAAACGCATGCTCGTACTCTTTGGAACAAACTTGAACAGTTATATGCACGAAAAACTGGAAATAACAAGTTGTTCTTAATCAAGCAAATGATGGGATTAAAGTATACTGATGGGTCTCCTATTACTGATCACTTAAATGCTTTTCAGGGTATTATAAATCAGCTTGCAGGTATGGGTATCAAGTTTGAAGATGAGATTCAAGGCTTGTGGCTTCTTGGTACTTTAACGGATACTTGGGAGACTTTTAGGACATCTTTGTCCAACTCCGCACCAGATGGTGTTATCACCATGGAATTGGCTAAAGGCAGTATTCTGAATGAAGAAATGAGAAGAAAGTCATAGGGTTCTTCTTCACAGTCAGACGTCTTGGTCACTGAAAGGCGGGGGAGAAGTCAAAGTAGATGCCCGAGTAACAGAGGTAATCATCGCAGTAGTTCCAGCAAAGGAAATTCGTTGATGTTGAATGCTATCATTGTCACAAGAAGGGACATACAATGAAGTTCTGTAGACAGTGGAAAAAGGAGAACAAGAAGAAAAACTACAACAACCAAAAGAACAAGCACAAGAAAGATGATGATGGTGATGAAAGTACTGAAGTAAATACCACCACAGATGAGTTCTTTGTTTGTTCTAATTATGATATGGTTAACCTTGTTAATGATGATTCGAGTTGGATTCTTGACAGTCGTGCTACTTGTCATGTTGCAACACGAAAAGATATTTTTCATCTTACACACCAGGTGATTTCGGTGTTGTAAGGATGGGTAATACTGGGCTATCTAGGATTGTTGGTATTGGAGATATTTGTTTGAAGTTTGACACAGGGATGGAATTGGTTTTACATAATGTGAAACATGTCCCAGATATGAGACTCGATATTATCTCAACATGTCTTCTTGATGAAGATGGTTACCACAATAGTTCTGGTAATGGCTTGTGGAAAGTGACTCTCGGATCCTTGATTGTAGCAAGAGGGAAAAGGGAATCCAAGTTATACATGACACATCCGAAGATATCCAAGAGCATTGTCAATGCTGTAGACAATGATGACACAAGAGACTTGGTCACATGAGTGAAAAGGGGATGTCTATTCTTTCTAAGAAGAATGTGTTAACCGGTGTGCCTGATATCAACTTGAAGAAATGTTCTCACTGTTTGGCAGGAAAGCAAACTAGACTTGCTTTTAAGAGTCGGTCTCCTTTCAGAATGGAGAACATACTTGATCTGGTACATTCCGATGTTTGTGGTCCCATGAAGACTAAAACACTTGGTGGGTGTTCGTAATTTGTCACTTTCATCGATGATCACTCAAGGATGGTTTGGGTATACACCTTGAAGACTAAAGATCAAGTATTGGACGTGTTTAAGCAGTTTCATGCTTTAGTTGAGAGGCAGACAGGGAAGAAACTTAAATGTATTCGAAGCGACAATGGAGGTGAATACATTGGCCCATTTGATGCTTATTGTAGAGAGCATGGAATTCAGCATCAAAAGACTCCACCGAAGACACCGCAGTTGAATGGCTTAGCAGAGCGGATGAATAGAACTTTGGTTGAAAGAGTCACATGCTTGCTTTCACATGCAGGGTTGCCTGCTTCTTTTTGGGGTGAAGCTTTGAATACGGCGGTACATGTTATTAATCTAACCCCTTGTGTTCCTTTGCACTTTGATGTTCCTGACAGGGTTTGGAGCGGTAAAGATGTTTCATACCGTCATTTATGAGTCTTTGGATGCAAGGCATCTGTGCATATTCCCAAAGATGAAAGATCAAAGCTTGATGTGAAGTCTAAGCCATGTGTGTTCCTCGGGTATGGTCAAGATGAACTTGGGTATAGGTTGTATGATCCACTTCAAAAGAAACTCATTCGTAGCCGAGATGTAGAGTTTGAGGAAGATCAAACTTTGAAATATGTTGAGAAGCCTGAGAAGGAGACAATTCCTCAACATAATGATGATCCTATTGACTTAGATCCGGTTCCTTCAAAATATTTTGATGCACAGTTTGGAGATGATATTTAGAATGATGAAGAACATGGTGCTGATGGTATTGATGCTCAAGAGCAACCAAACCTAGATGAAGACGTTCATCTTGAGTTGCCACTACCTATGCCACCATTCGTTCCAATTAGGCGGTCTACTTGAGATCATCATCCTTCCACACACTATTCTGCACATGAGTATGTTTTACTCACTGATGGGGGAGAACCCGAGTGTTATGCAGAAGCTATGGAAGATGAACACAAAAGGGAATGGTCTGAAGCCACGCAAGATGAGATGAATTCCTTGCATAAAAACAATACCTTTGAGCTGTTGGAGTTGCCTAAGGGTAAGAGAGTTTTGAAAAACAAATGGGTTTTCAAATTGAAGACTGAAGAGCATACTTCTAGACCGAGGTACAAGGCCAAATTGGTGGTTAAAGGCTTCAGTCAGAAAAGAGGTATTGATTTTGATGAGATTTTCTCTCCAGTTGTGAAGATGGGATCTATTCGAGTTGTTCTTGGTTTGGCGGCTAGCCTCGATCTTGAGTTGGAGCAAATGGATGTCAAGACAGCTTTCCTTCATAGTGATCTGGATAAAGAAATCTACATGGAGCAGCTTGAAGATTTTCAGGTTAAGGGGAAGGAAGACTACGTACGTGTGTAGACTTCAGAAAAGTTTGTACGGGTTGAAGCAAGCACCGAGACAGTGGTACAAGAATTTTGAGTCGGTCATAGGGAAGCAAGGCTACCGAAAGACCTCTTCATATCACTGTGTTTTCTTTCAAAGATTTGGTGATGATTTCAGCATCTTGTTGCTATATGTTGATGATATGCTGATTGTTGGCAAAAACGTTGGAAGAATTGCCCAACTGAAGCGAGATTTGAGCAAGTCTTTTGCTATAAAAGACTTGGGGCCAGCAAAACAGATCCTTGGCATTCGGATTTTTTGTGATAGAGGTGCCAAGAAGTTGCATATATCACAAGAGCAATACATTGAGAAGGTGCTGCGCAGGTTCAACATGGATAAAGCTAAAGTGGTTAGTTCCCCTCTTACTCCCAACTTTAAGCTAACTGATAAAGATTGCCCTTCTTCCAAGAAGAACATTTTAAAGATGGATAGAGTTCCATATGCCTCAGCGGTTGGTAGCTTGATGTATGCTATGGTGTGTACAAGGCCGGATTTAGCTTATGCAATTGGTGTTGTCAGTCGGTTCCTGTCAAATCCTAGTAAGAAGCATTGGGAAGCTGTTAAATGAATATTTAGATATCTGCGAGGTACTTCCAAATTGGGTATCACATTTGGAAATGGGAAGCTCGTGCTTGTTGGTTACACAGGAGATATGGCGGGAAATAAGAACAACATGAAATCCACTTCTGCATATTTAATGACCTTTGCAGGGGGAGCTGTTTCATGGCAATCTAGATTGCAAAAGTGTGTGGCTTTGTCTACAACAGAGGCTGAGTATGTGGCAGCAACATAAGCGTGCAAAGAATTATTGTGGTTGAAATGGTTTCTGCAGGAGCTTGGCGTCAAGCAATAGTGCTACGTGGTTCTTTGTGATAATAAAAGTGCTATTCACCTTGCGAAGAATTCTATGTTTCATAAGCGAACAAAACATATTGATGTGAGGTATCATTGGATTAGAGATGCTATTGAAGATGGTTTATTTGAACTTGATAAATTTCATACCGATGATAATGGTTCCGATATGTTGACCAAGCCGTTAGCAAAAGAGAAGCTCAAGGTTTGTTGCTCGATCGCCAGGATGGCGAACTGTTCCTCATAGGCAGAAAAGGGGGAGATTTGTTGGGTATTTTCTTAGCCCATGAGGTTAAGAGCCCAACTCTTTAAGGCCCTTCTTGGATCCATTTTGTTCTCATATATCTGCATATGGTTCTATGATTGGAAGTGTATCAAACAAGACATAATATACACAATAATATAAAGAGAGAGAGAGAGAGATAAAAAAGAGAAGTAAAAGTGCAGTCCTGTTTTTCCCTGCAGAAGCCCACAAAACAGAAGATCCCCAGAGATTTAACCGTTGGATCTGGGCCAACATTTTGGATGGGTGAATTTGTCTCAAGTGGTCTGAAAGTCGAGATACAAAGGCTGGAACAGAGGGCAGATTTTTGGTGATGTTATTCCTCTTTTGTCTTTAGTTTGTTTCCATACATCTTGATGCCTTATTCCAAGTGTATGATGATTGTTGTATTCCTCTAGTATCTAGAGAAGATCTTATTGTATTGCTCTATTATTGGTGGTAGTGGATTTAAGCGGCACCAGTTGTCCCGTGGTTTTTACCCGTTTTGGGGTTTTCCACGCTAAAAGTTTGGTGTCCTTGTTGTGTGTTTGATTACATTTATTACCTGCTGTTTTGGGGCAGATTTGAGACCATTAGGGGCTGATTAGAGTTAATTTGGTTTTCCCTATTTGTTTGCTTCCTCATAGGTTCATACGGGTTTGGGTAGGTGTTGTCAAACAAAGGTTTAGCTTCCGCATTTGTGTTTATTCCGTTGTGACCTATTGCACTTTTACCCGTCATAAGGAACATATTTTTAACCAAAGAAAATGGAATTTATCCACTGCCAGGACTCGAACCTGGGACTACAGCTAATTGATTTAGTAGTTGTGCTATAACGGATTTTCTTGATATGCTCTTAGTATCATTTAATTTATAAAAACTCAGAAGAAGGTCACCATAGAGACTACGTATAAAACCTCATTTTTCTGAAAATATGAATGCCTCTATTCTAGCTTTACACCCTTTCGTGGTTGGAAATCTAATTTATGGTCAAATGGTTTTGCTACTAAAAGTAAAAAATACGATGTTTCTACTGTGGGATAGATCGACTATATGAGCATGATATCAATATATGTTGACTAAGATTGTGTTTTCTTTGTTTTATGAGATTTCATAATAAACTAGTTTCTAATTCTTAAGAGACTAAACACGTGAAACTTTTTTAGAGCTACAAGTGGTTATGTGAAACTGCGCTATGGTTTCTTTAAGTGCATTTGAGACCGGGATAGTTATTGGGCATAACTGTTTTCCAATCTTTGTTTTGGTACACAAATGGTTTTGATTGGATGCACTGTAAGCCTTGTGGTATAGATCAGAGAGATAGAGCTGATGGTGGTTCAAGTTAGTTAGTAATCATTTAATGCTCACGTGTAGTTGTGGTATGCATTGGAATTGGTTCCTCTCGAGTTTATGATAATTTTTTTTAACGGCAACATGCATTTTTAACGTGTAATTGAGTTAGTTAGGAATTTTCACACCCCCAAGATCGGGTCCAGCGGAAGCATACGTGTAGCTGGGGTGTAACTCAATCGGTAATACAACACAAGTACAAAAATAGTTTTCACTTTAATTATTTAGAATAAAATCGTTTAAATCAAAATGTTGAATTTACATCGTTAAAATTAGTGCGGAAGTAGGCCCTTAAAAGTAGTTTAAAACGGTCCCCATATACATAATCAGAGTCTTCTATGACCATGCCATGCCCTGCCAAAACCTCCTGTAGCGTGCCATTGGTTAATACCTGAAAATACATGCTAAAGTGTCAACACGAGGTTGGTGAGTTCATAGAGTTTGTTTAACAAATAAAGTTTATAGAAAGTGTTCACACAGCAAAGGCATCGTAAATCCACTCAGTTACAAGTCCCGCCATAAGAGACTTGTAACCTGTGTGTTCACAACCCACTGCTAAAATAGTTTAAGTCTAGTAGTCAAACACCCGTGGTCAATAATAAGTCAAGGCCGCTCCGAACAAGGGAGACTTTATAACGTTGCTCCGAACAAGGGAGACTTTAAGTCACTCCGCCACCTAGGCAAAGATTTATTAGTCACTTTACCGACTTGGCAAAGATTTATTAGTCACTCCACCATGGCGAGATTTATTAAGGATGCTCTGAACATGAGAGACTTTTTAACGTTGCTCCGAACATGGGAGACTTTATAGCATTGCTCCGAACAAGGGAGACTTTAAGTCTTAGAACATACAGTACAATAAGTCCAAAAGTTTAAGTCAAGTTCAAAAGGTCAAGACAAGTCATAAGTTCATAATAAAGTTCAAGTCAAAACCATGTTTAAAGAGTCAAGTAATAGTTCAAGTAAAAACGAGCATGTATTCTCCCCCAAAAGTTGACAAAACAATTAAAAGAGTAGGGGCTATGACTCACCTGATGCAACAGCTACGATGACAAAAGTGTGCACAGAAATGAGGTTCGATCTCTAACCGCAACCTAATATGAATGATGCATGATCTCGTTAAGATCACCAAATGATGTTATGAATGTCCATGCTCATGTTTCTATACCACTCTACTCTTTGAAAAACACTTGTGTTATCAAAATATATAATCCAAGTATTTGGAAAAATATTGCTATTAGAAAATATAAATGGCTAGTTATAATATATATACTTATATATATATAACGTAAGTTCTCATGTTGACGTTGAAATACTCGGGTTGTAATCCTTGAAATGATGAAAACATACTCATAATAACTAATACTACGTTAGTTATAAAGCTCGGTACTTGATATCATGTTTAGCTTAAAAATGCACTTCGTAGTTTTTGCGCCAAATTTATATAAAAGCTGTCAAATATAAAAGGGTTTTAGCCGATATTCAAACGAGTATATCTTTGTCGTTACTTGTCCGTTTTACTTGTTCTTTATATCCACGGTTTCGTCTTAGTATGTAGTAATATATTTTGGAAAGCTCGGCTCCTCCGGGTTACGTCTAAAGTCTCTTTTTGTCCAATGAAAAACGTCCAACAGCATACATTTTCAGAAAAATACTTTTCGTCTACAATCTTGCAAAAATCATAACTCCTTCGTTATAGACTCTTTTTAATCCGTTCTTTCGCCTACGGATTCGTTTTTGAAAGTATTTTCTAAAAATTTTGCCAAAGTTTCCTTGGTGTTTACTGATTTTCCAGATTTTTACAAAACGGGACAGCATGTCTAAAATAGGTTCCAAATCAAGTTTCCAAGGTCAAAAACCAATTTCTACCATCACCAAACCTCTTGTAATCACCACATGACTAATCTAATCCTACCATACACCTTCTCAGGGTGCCATGGACTCCTAACCAAGTTATTAGAGCTAGGGGATTCATAACAAGAAAGTTAGGGTTTGTATGTTTCATTTTAGCCAAAATAAAGTGTGGTATAGCTAGTTGTACATGATTTTTAGCATGGAAATCATGTAATACAAGTAAAAATAAGATGATCCATGAAAAAATAAAGTTGAAAACTTACTTGATAAAATGAGATGATTATAGGATGATTATGCTTGGATTTCTTGTGTTTTTGTTGCTTGATTCTTGATTAGGCTTGTAAAATGAACAACTTTGGTGTTTTACTTTATGGAAAATGATCACTTGATCATGGAGATCAATAAAGGGTCGTGGTTTATGAAGAGGGAATGGAGAGGATGAGCAAATTTTGATCTTACTAAAAGTATGAATTATGATTTTATGATTTGGTAAAGTTATGTTATTAAGTGTTTATTAGTTAAATACTAATAATCAATGCACAAGGTTAAAAAGGGGTGGTCTTGGGCTGGTTTTGGTGTGAAAAGGAGTAGCCAAAACGGTTTTGATCACTTAGAAAATATAGTGTAGCGTTAAGTGTTATTACGCGTTATTCGTTAAAATCGGGTACCGGGTTTAATAGCAATAAACGTTCACGAAGTTAACCGGGATGAAATAAAGTCATAATAATGATAAAAACATATTAAAAATATGTTGGGTACATTTACTGAGTGATCGGGTGATTATTGTTTAGTTTTAACGAAAACCGTCGTTATATTCGTAAGCGTACGTTATAAATAAAATAAATTTCCAAAATACTGGGTAACTGAATGTTATAACTTTTATGATGTTAAAATGGATATAAAAATATGTCGGGACCATTGTGGGAATATTTAGATATATTCGTCGTGTATAAACCGGGTGTTAACGTTTATTATAATTACGTATACGTAAAAACGTTAAATGTACTGAATATAGAAATTTGAAAATCCTGAGAGTGGTATAACATGAAAATGCTGTTATGATGATATGCAGACTATCCCCAGTCCGTATGCAGTGTTCTTAACACTAATGAAATGAATTCGCACCTAAACCAATTTACTTTATGGAAAATGATCACTTGATCATGGAGATCAATAAAGGGTCGTGGTTTATGAAGAGGGAATGGAGAGGATGAGCAAATTTTGATCTTACTAAAAGTATGAATTATGATTTTATGATTTGGTAAAGTTATGTTATTAAGTGTTTATTAGTTAAATACTAATAATCAATGCACAAGGTTAAAAAGGGGTGGTCTTGGGCTGGTTTTGGTGTGAAAAGGAGTAGCCAAAACGGTTTTGATCACTTAGAAAATATAGTGTAGCGTTAAGTGTTATTACGCGTTATTCGTTAAAATCGGGTACCGGGTTTAATAGCAATAAACGTTCACGAAGTTAACCGGGATGAAATAAAGTCATAATAATGATAAAAACATATTAAAAATATGTTGGGTACATTTACTGAGTGATCGGGTGATTATTGTTTAGTTTTAACGAAAACCGTCGTTATATTCGTAAGCGTACGTTATAAATAAAATAAATTTCCAAAATACTGGGTAACTGAATGTTATAACTTTTATGATGTTAAAATGGATATAAAAATATGTCGGGACCATTGTGGGAATATTTAGATATATTCGTCGTGTATAAACCGGGTGTTAACGTTTATTATAATTACGTATACGTAAAAACGTTAAATGTACTGAATATAGAAATTTGAAAATCCTGAGAGTGGTATAACATGAAAATGCTGTTATGATGATATGCAGACTATCCCCAGTCCGTATGCAGTGTTCTTAACACTAATGAAATGAATTCGCACCTAAACCAATCCGGTTACGCGAATTTGAATACCCGTAAACTAAATTTACGATGAAATGTGTAATGCAAGTGAATGATGAAAACTTTTCCGGAAATGAATAGTGTTTAGTGAATAGTAAATTTCCAAAAAGTTTCTCAGAACATCAAACTGACCTCGAAAACGATGAATAGTATTTTGATGAATAGTGATTTATGAATAGTGTTTTTCCAAAGTTCCCGAAATGACCTGAAATGACCTGAAATCGTGAGTTGTGACAGTCTTCCCCTCTAAAAGGAACTTCGTCCCGAAGTTCAGTTTATGTTGGTCTCTGAAAACATATTGGTAAAAAAAAGTGATGAAAAGTATGAATGTTCTGACAATGAGGGTATACACACATGCATGAAACATTTGGAAAATGAGTAAAGGATTCAATCCAGACAGAATTTTATTATAACCATTCTCAGTGTTGCAAAATTCATTTCTGAGTCGGATATAGGTAGTCAGCCTATGTCCCACTATCCCGGGTTGAATATAGGTGACTAGTCTATATTCCACCGAGGTTCCATGAATTTTGAAATACTCAGTTCAGTTATACTAATACTATGTCCTTCACAAATACCAAGACGTTCAGAAAGACTAAGACAGGTGACCAAACTCGAGGTCAAATGATGAAATTATGCAAGGAAAAACATAATGCGGTGACATATATGATACGTGAACATGCTTATATGAAAAACAATTATAGTAATCAACTATAATAAATGAATATAATATACCAGATAATGAGACACAAATCTCATCACCTAAGTCAGCAACAAACCACAATGAGGTTTCAGCTTGGCAGGCAGGCACGTGACGGTCATAGGGTTAAGTTTTCTTGAAAGTAGCTATAGTCTAGGTTTTAAAAACACTTAGTTCGCTATAGCCAAAGCTCTGATGCCAATCTTTCACACCCCCAAGATCGGGTCCAGCGGAAGCATACGTGTAGCTGGGGTGTAACTCAATCGGTAATACAACACAAGTACAAAAATAGTTTTCACTTTAATTATTTAGAATAAAATCGTTTAAATCAAAATGTTGAATTTACATCGTTAAAATTAGTGCGGAAGTAGGCCCTTAAAAGTAGTTTAAAACGGTCCCCATATACATAATCAGAGTCTTCTATGACCATGCCATGCCCTGCCAAAACCTCCTGTAGCGTGCCATTGGTTAATACCTGAAAATACATGCTAAAGTGTCAACACGAGGTTGGTGAGTTCATAGAGTTTGTTTAACAAATAAAGTTTATAGAAAGTGTTCACACAGCAAAGGCATCGTAAATCCACTCAGTTACAAGTCCCGCCATAAGAGACTTGTAACCTGTGTGTTCACAACCCACTGCTAAAATAGTTTAAGTCTAGTAGTCAAACACCCGTGGTCAATAATAAGTCAAGGCCGCTCCGAACAAGGGAGACTTTATAACGTTGCTCCGAACAAGGGAGACTTTAAGTCACTCCGCCACCTAGGCAAAGATTTATTAGTCACTTTACCGACTTGGCAAAGATTTATTAGTCACTCCACCATGGCGAGATTTATTAAGGATGCTCTGAACATGAGAGACTTTTTAACGTTGCTCCGAACATGGGAGACTTTATAGCATTGCTCCGAACAAGGGAGACTTTAAGTCTTAGAACATACAGTACAATAAGTCCAAAAGTTTAAGTCAAGTTCAAAAGGTCAAGACAAGTCATAAGTTCATAATAAAGTTCAAGTCAAAACCATGTTTAAAGAGTCAAGTAATAGTTCAAGTAAAAACGAGCATGTATTCTCCCCCAAAAGTTGACAAAACAATTAAAAGAGTAGGGGCTATGACTCACCTGATGCAACAGCTACGATGACAAAAGTGTGCACAGAAATGAGGTTCGATCTCTAACCGCAACCTAATATGAATGATGCATGATCTCGTTAAGATCACCAAATGATGTTATGAATGTCCATGCTCATGTTTCTATACCACTCTACTCTTTGAAAAACACTTGTGTTATCAAAATATATAATCCAAGTATTTGGAAAAATATTGCTATTAGAAAATATAAATGGCTAGTTATAATATATATACTTATATATATATAACGTAAGTTCTCATGTTGACGTTGAAATACTCGGGTTGTAATCCTTGAAATGATGAAAACATACTCATAATAACTAATACTACGTTAGTTATAAAGCTCGGTACTTGATATCATGTTTAGCTTAAAAATGCACTTCGTAGTTTTTGCGCCAAATTTATATAAAAGCTGTCAAATATAAAAGGGTTTTAGCCGATATTCAAACGAGTATATCTTTGTCGTTACTTGTCCGTTTTACTTGTTCTTTATATCCACGGTTTCGTCTTAGTATGTAGTAATATATTTTGGAAAGCTCGGCTCCTCCGGGTTACGTCTAAAGTCTCTTTTTGTCCAATGAAAAACGTCCAACAGCATACATTTTCAGAAAAATACTTTTCGTCTACAATCTTGCAAAAATCATAACTCCTTCGTTATAGACTCTTTTTAATCCGTTCTTTCGCCTACGGATTCGTTTTTGAAAGTATTTTCTAAAAATTTTGCCAAAGTTTCCTTGGTGTTTACTGATTTTCCAGATTTTTACAAAACGGGACAGCATGTCTAAAATAGGTTCCAAATCAAGTTTCCAAGGTCAAAAACCAATTTCTACCATCACCAAACCTCTTGTAATCACCACATGACTAATCTAATCCTACCATACACCTTCTCAGGGTGCCATGGACTCCTAACCAAGTTATTAGAGCTAGGGGATTCATAACAAGAAAGTTAGGGTTTGTATGTTTCATTTTAGCCAAAATAAAGTGTGGTATAGCTAGTTGTACATGATTTTTAGCATGGAAATCATGTAATACAAGTAAAAATAAGATGATCCATGAAAAAATAAAGTTGAAAACTTACTTGATAAAATGAGATGATTATAGGATGATTATGCTTGGATTTCTTGTGTTTTTGTTGCTTGATTCTTGATTAGGCTTGTAAAATGAACAACTTTGGTGTTTTACTTTATGGAAAATGATCACTTGATCATGGAGATCAATAAAGGGTCGTGGTTTATGAAGAGGGAATGGAGAGGATGAGCAAATTTTGATCTTACTAAAAGTATGAATTATGATTTTATGATTTGGTAAAGTTATGTTATTAAGTGTTTATTAGTTAAATACTAATAATCAATGCACAAGGTTAAAAAGGGGTGGTCTTGGGCTGGTTTTGGTGTGAAAAGGAGTAGCCAAAACGGTTTTGATCACTTAGAAAATATAGTGTAGCGTTAAGTGTTATTACGCGTTATTCGTTAAAATCGGGTACCGGGTTTAATAGCAATAAACGTTCACGAAGTTAACCGGGATGAAATAAAGTCATAATAATGATAAAAACATATTAAAAATATGTTGGGTACATTTACTGAGTGATCGGGTGATTATTGTTTAGTTTTAACGAAAACCGTCGTTATATTCGTAAGCGTACGTTATAAATAAAATAAATTTCCAAAATACTGGGTAACTGAATGTTATAACTTTTATGATGTTAAAATGGATATAAAAATATGTCGGGACCATTGTGGGAATATTTAGATATATTCGTCGTGTATAAACCGGGTGTTAACGTTTATTATAATTACGTATACGTAAAAACGTTAAATGTACTGAATATAGAAATTTGAAAATCCTGAGAGTGGTATAACATGAAAATGCTGTTATGATGATATGCAGACTATCCCCAGTCCGTATGCAGTGTTCTTAACACTAATGAAATGAATTCGCACCTAAACCAATCCGGTTACGCGAATTTGAATACCCGTAAACTAAATTTACGATGAAATGTGTAATGCAAGTGAATGATGAAAACTTTTCCGGAAATGAATAGTGTTTAGTGAATAGTAAATTTCCAAAAAGTTTCTCAGAACATCAAACTGACCTCGAAAACGATGAATAGTATTTTGATGAATAGTGATTTATGAATAGTGTTTTTCCAAAGTTCCCGAAATGACCTGAAATGACCTGAAATCGTGAGTTGTGACAGGAATCATTATGCTCACGTGTAGTTAGTAATCATTTATCCGCTGCCAGGACTTGAACCTGGGACTCCCTATTAAGAGAGCTGAATTATCATCCTTTGATTGAGGATGAGTTGTGCTACGTACAACAAATTTTCTTGATATATTGTTCTTTTAATTTTATTTATATACAATACTAAAAAGGTCACAAACAAAACGCCTCTAACCTCCAAAATCCAACATTTGCCTGCATTTATCTTCAATTCGAGATTAAACATGTATAGCTCAAGCTTACAATTAATGGGAGCTTTGATGATTCCTTATCTTGTAGAAATAACTTAATTGATTGATTGTCGCACTTGTGACCGCATATCTAACCATGAGTGGCACATGTAACTATGTAAGAAGCCAACTTTATGTGAGACTCTCAAAGAAAAACCTTCTTAGATTTCCTCTTGGTTCTTGTACATAACCTAATTTCCCTAATCTCATAATCAGGAAAGATGCATTCAGTATGTTAATTTCCTATATGTGCATCATTGTATTGCACTTCTGATCTGGTGCTGTTGATTTTTTTTTCTTTTTCTGTAGACGTTTTAAGTTTTTCTTTACATGTTAGCTTTTGCTCATTGCCCTGCTTCTAAGGTCCTTAAACCAGTTTTTAGCTATTTGCAAAAATCTGCTTATTGGTGATCATACCACAATAGCAACGTCTCTTGCGATTGTGTTGATACACAATAATATGTATGGCAACGATTCTTATATGTGTACAAAATTATTTTCCTTGCAGATATTGAGTTACGACATTCACCAAACAATCGTGTGACTTACTGAATTAGTACTTTTTTTTTATTTTTTTTAAACCATTTATGCATTATTTTTACTAAAAGTGTCATATATTAGGGAACTACAGTTGTGTCCTGCAGATGCACTTGCGGAGTGTGCTTGATGTTGTTTTGTGACCTCTGCTTGATTTTGGTGTTGTTTTTCCTACTACGACTTTGATTCTTAAAAAAAAGTGTGCGTGTTTTTATTTATTTATTTATTTATTTATTATTATTATTTTTTTTTTTTTTTTGTGTGTGTAAGATTTTAGTCCAATTTTATATTTGTATCTGTAGTGGTTGAGAATTAGAGATCACAGATTCAAGTCCATGTAAACTATCTTGTTGAACATAGTGTTATGTTTGCCACACGACTTAGGGACTTTAAGATTAAGGTACTCTTTGATATACAATTATCCCCTAAACACACATGTTATATATGTTTTTTGAGTCATATCAAACCAAAACAACTTCACTAGTAAATATAAATGATTAAAAGCAATGTTACACATTCCAATTGGTTTAAGCATTAACAAAAACATGTACATGAGGAAAAAGTGTATTTAAAACATGAATTTTAGCTTAAAAAAAATATCCGCTGCCAGGACTCGAACCTGGGACTCTCAGTTAAGAGAGCCGAATAATCATGCCTTGATTGAGAGTTGTGCTACAGCGGATTTTGTTGATGTATTGTTCTTTCAATTTTATTTATATGCAATACTAAAACCTCCAAAATTTATCTTTGTCTTGCAATACTAAAAAGGTATAATCGTATATTACAGGTTCATAAGCCAGCCACATGAGATCTTTTGACAAAGCTTTACTGGAACTAGAATGTCTGAAATTCAACCAAAGATCAGGCTTTTTTATACATCGATATTTGTTTCAGTTCATATTTAATATTAGCAGTAGGGTATCTTTGTTGTCCTCGTCGGGTGTAGTTTTCCCTTCAACATATCATAGTTTAATGGTCCAAAGTCCAAACATGATCAGTTGAAATGCCAAATATGATACCTACATCTGAACATCTCAATCACACAATCCGTCACTTGTAGATGGTTTTCTTTTATAGCTCTTATTGTTATCTATTCATAATTATGAATCACTCATATCCTCGTTCGGGAATAGAGTGTTTTTTTTTTCAACGGTTTGCCAGCTGAAGCTTACAATTAATGGGAGCTTTGATGATTCCTTATCTTGTAGAAATAGCTTAATTTGCTGTGCGTTTGCATTAATGTTTAATGTTGGTAGTTACTTCTTGCTTTGCGAAGGGACTGTTTGCCTTGCTTTATAATTGATTGATTGTCACACTTGTGACCGCATATCTTACCATGAGTGGCACATGTAACAAGCCAACTTTATGTGAGACTCTCAAAGAAAACCTTCTTAGATTTCCTCTTGGTTCTTGTACATAAACTGATTCCTAATCTCATAATCAGGAAAGATGCATTCAGTATGTCCATTTCCAGGATGTTAATTCGCCAGAGGCTAAACACCCGGAACTTTTTTAGAGCTACAAGTGTCAAGTGGTTTTCTTTAGCTGCATATGAAACCCGGTTATGGTTTTCTTCAAGTGCATTTGAAACCCGGCTAGTTATTGGGCATAGCTTTTTTCTGATGTATGCTGTTTGGGTGTACAAATAGTTTGATTGGATGCATTTTTAATGCTTCACGTATGGATCCAAGAGATAGCGCCGGTCGTGTTTCGAGTCACTTATGGATCATTTTTTGCTTAAAATTTTTGCTGTGTTGGTGTTGGCGGTTGATGACGTATAGTCTATATTTGGGCCACGAGCCCAAATGCTAAACATTACTCGGCCCAAACCCACCACGAGTGGGCTATTATAACGAATATCGGGCCATAATAAACACGGCCTGGGCTCACGAAGCCCAAAGCCCAACCAAACTTAACCGGGTATGCGATAAGGATTACCTATTCATGGAATAGATATCCTTACCCCGGATAAGCATTACGTATGCGAAAAGTAAGGAGCAAGAAACCTACGCGGTTTCAGCCCCTATATAAGAAATGACATCTCTCATTCAAAGGTACGATATACAAACCCTAACTCTCTACGAGAACCTTAAATCGATTACTTACTCTCATGTCGGAGTCTAATCGGGGGAAACAATCCCTCGATAAGCCTAACGGTGTTGTTTTATTTTCTTAGTACGCAGGTAACGAGTGCTAAGAAGCGAATTGGTACGAGAGCAAGAGCCAATAACCAGGTACGCCCAACTTTTGTATCAACAAGTGGCGCCATCCGTGGGACCCTACTAAGAACTAGAATGACGAAACATAAGAATTCAAGCCAGCGGACTCCGCAGTCAGAAAAACGTGACCATCAGAGGAAGAATCAACAAGATCCGACCTCCAGACAAGTCGCTGAGACAACTAGCACACCTGGTCACCACGAGGCAAGAACAACCCCACCTCGTCTAGCAGTAGAACTACCTATAAGAACTACCCAAGTCACACCAGTGGTCCCAAGCGTTGAGGAACTCCAGCGCACCCTCTTCACCACTCCTCATCAAGCTACACCCGCAGTGAACAACACTGCGCCGCCAGGCGCGCCTGAACGAAACAGGGCGCTTAATACTGAGGCAGAAATTCTTGCAACAACTGAGGATGCACCCGATCTAACTTTGGGAAACTTTGTATCCCAAAATTATGAAACCCTAACTGCCCTCATGCAAGAAGAAGCAACAAGAAGGGCAAGCGCGGGTCTACAAGCCCGACTCAATTTTGGTCCTGAACGCGAACCATCACCATTGCGTCACCCACGAGGAAGACGCGCAGAACGTACCACTATCCGTGATAGATTGGGTACGATATCTGATTCGCAATACTCAGAAGACAGCGAGAGGCGCACCAATGTTCACTCCAGACTTGGCAGTCGGGGAATACAAGATCGATTAGGGCCTCAACATTCGCCAAGCCAAGGATCTTCCAAACCTGGGAGTAGGAGGATTCAAGATAGATTGGGGAGAAGAAGATCCCCAAGCAGAGATCCGTCAAGCTCTTCTTCTGAAAGAAGCCGACGCAAGTGCCGAAAAAGAGACTACCCTTCTTCCAGCGACTCCTCGGACAACGAGGACAAAGAAACAGGACACTGGAAGTCAAGAGGAAAACGTCGCGAGGAAGAGAATGAAGATATGTCTCTCCCATGGCGACGCCAGAAAATTGATGCGTTCACACGGCGCATCAGCGATTACTCAGACCGCAAACGCAGGCGCATGCCTGCTAACGTGAAAACATATGATGGAACAGGTGATCCAGATGATCACCTAAAAATTTTCGAATCAGCCGCAACTATCGAAAACTGGCCACAGCCTGTGTGGTGCCACATGTTTAATTCCACGTTAGTAGGAAACGCGCGCACATGGTTTAGCAAACTCCCACGTAGGAGCATCGGTGGATTTGAGGAATTACGGAAAGCATTCCACCTCAACTTCACCCAGCGGAAGAAGTGCGCTAAAAACCCTGTGGAGCTAGCAAGAGTGAAACAGCGTCAAGGGGAATCAACCAGCGCTTTTATGGAACATTTCAAGGATGAGTGCATACAAGTCAAAGCATGTCCTGAAATCCTAAAAATTTCAGGGTTCATGAATGGGATCAATAACCCAGAACTTATCCGGAAGTTGAACGACAAAGTTCCACAGACTTTTGATGAGTTAACAAAGCGCACTAGATCCTTTATACAAGGAGAAGCAGCTGCTGCGGATAGCAAAAAAGGTTATTCAAATTATAGGCAACAAGAACAGTCGCGGAGACAATCCAATGATCAGAATAACAATCGTAGCAGGAATTATCGCAGTGGAAGAGACAACGACAAATATACTCCTCTCACAAAAACTCCGAGAGAAATATTTGTAACAGAAGGTGCGAACTTCCCAAAACCACCACCAATGCGCACTGCAGAGGAAAAGCGCCTAGGTAGTGAATACTGCGAGTACCACGGCCAAAAGGGCCATACAACTAACGAGTGCGTCCAACTAAAACAACTAATTGAAAAGCTAGTGAGAGAAGGCAGGATGGACCACCTCATAAAGAACATCAAGGAGGGAAAAGATAAACAGAAAAACGGGGGTAAGAAAGAACCCCCAAAGGAAAAAGCTGATACTATATACATGAAACAATCATGGCAACGCAAGATAAAGCAAAAAGTCAGCCAAAAATTCTCTCCAGAAAAAGAGATATCCTTCCCTACTATAGCTGCGGACAACGCAGTCATGGAGCCTCTAACCATTGAAATACATACAGGGGGACATGATATCCACCGCATGTACATTGATGGAGGGGCATCCGCAGATATCCTGTACGATCACTGTTTCAAAAGACTGCGACCTGAAATCCAAAATCAATTGATACCAGCTACAACGTCATTAACAGGATTCACAGGAGAAAAGATTTGGCCCATGGGGCAGCTACGCTTGTTGGTGGTCGTAGGGGATGAACAACACTCAATTGCAACATGGATAAACTTTATGGTAATAAAGTCTCCTTCACCATACAATGGTATCATTGGAAGACCGGGAATATCATCCATGCGCGCAGTACCATCCACAGCGCACGGAATGCTTAAATTCCCAGTGGAAGGAGGAGTTGTCACTCTCTATAACACAACAGTACCACCAAGAGAATGCATCGCAGTAACAACTGAAGCAGAGACTATTCCAGAACAGCGCACGGAAAAAACGCCAAATTTAAAAGTCGCTATTCATCCAGATTATCCGGAGCAACAAGTTTCGATTGGAGGATCTTTATCTGACAAAGGTAAAGCAGCCGTATGCGCACTCTTGCAAAAGAACCTAGACATCTTTGCATGGGAACCAAAGCATATGACGGGAGTACCGCGCTCTATCACAGAGCATAAGCTACAAATCCGACAAGGATACCCTCCAATACGACAAAAGAAGCGCGGCCAGGCCCCAGATCGTGCAAAGGCTATTTTGGAAGAAGTACATAAGCTCGTAGATGCAGGAATCATGCGCGAAGTATACTATCACGACTGGCTTTCTAACCCAGTCATGGTAAAAAAGAGTGATGGCAGTTGGAGGATGTGCGTGGACTTCACGGACCTCAACAAAGCATGTCCGCAGGACTGCTATCCACTGCCGGAGATAGACTGGAAGGTCGAGTCCTTGTGCGGATACCCTTTCAAATGCTTCCTAGATGCATATAAAGGGTATCATCAGATCCAGATGGCAGTGGAAGATGAAGAAAAAACAGCTTTCCACACCAGTCAAGGAGTATACTGCTACACAAAAATGTCTTTTGGCCTGAAAAACGCAGGCGCGACATACCAACGACTGGTGGACACAGCTTTCGAAAAACAAGTAGGCCGCAACTTGGAAGTCTATGTTGACGACCTTGTCATAAAAAGCCATACAAAGGACGAATTGGTGCGCGACATCGAGGAAACATTCAGAACATTGGGACGAATAAACATGAAGTTGAATCCCAAGAAGTGCACCTTTGGCGCAACTGAAGGCATGTTCCTCGAATATTTGATAGAACCCGATGGAATCAAACCTTGCCCAGAGAAGACAAAGGCTGTTATTGATCTCCCCTCCCCGCGCACACTCAAAGAAGTCCAGTCACTAAATGGAAAGTTAGCAGGGCTAAACCGCTTCTTATCTAAGTCGGCAGACAAATCTCTTCCCCTCTTTAAAACACTCACGAAGTGTACAAAAAAGGGAGACTTTCGCTGGACTACCGAAGCGGAGGAAGCTTTCCAACAACTTAAAAACCATCTGGCATCTCTTCCCAAACTCGTCGCACCGCGACCAGGGGAAGAACTAATCATGTACTTATTGGCAACCCATGGAGCAGTCAGCGCAGTACTATTGACAGACAGGAACTCCGTCCAGACACCCATATATTTTGTAAGCAAAGCCCTAAAGAAAACAGAGACTAACTACAGTGCTATGGAAAAGCTGGTCTTGGCTCTAGTGTTCGCAGCCAAACGGTTGCGCAGATACTTTCAAGCGCATCCAATAGTTGTAATCACTGATCAGCCAATTAAACAAGTTATCTCTAAGCCTGACGCATCAGGACGCTTACAAAAATGGAGTGTACTGCTAAGTGAGTATAACATCTCATACAGACCGCGCACTGCAATCAAAGGACAAGTCTTAGCCGATTTTATCGTGAAGAAGCCAGACAGCGACAGCCCGACATCTGCAGCTAAAATAGATTTACATGAACCTTGGATTCTGTTCACAGATGGGTCTTCATGTGTAGATGGATCAGGCGCAGGCCTTATTCTTACAAATCCAGAAGGTATGGAATTCACCTATGCGCTACGCTTTGAATTCACAGCCACAAACAATGAGGCAGAATACGAAGCCCTACTAGCCGGACTACGCATTGCAATCCAAATGGGTGTTCGCAACCTAGAAGCAAATGTAGATTCGCGACTAGTCGCTAACCACGTGCTAGGCGAATATGAAGCCAAGGATGAACACATGATCCAATACCTAGAAAAGACAAAATCCTTGATCAAGAACTTTGACAGGTTCACGATAAAACAGGTACCTAGAGGAGATAACAGGAAGGCGGACGCACTCAGCAAGATCGCATCCACAAGCTTCGCACACCTCTCAAAACAGGTATTGGTAGAAACCCTAAAAAACAAGTCAATCTTGGAAATGGAGATATCAACGGTGATAGAGGAACAAGACCCTACATGGATGACACCTATCATCGAATTTATTAGCAAGGGAACCCTACCCCAAGATCATAAAGACGCTCGAAGAATACGGCGCACAGCGCAACGATTTGAATTACGCGACAACGTACTCTATCGACGGTCTTTCTTACAGCCATGGCTCAGATGTGTTGGACCCCTCCAAGCAGACTACGTACTCCGCGAAATTCACGCTGGATCATGTAGTATGCACTCTGGGCCGCGATCCGTAGTGGCAAGCGCTCTAAGGTCAGGATACTATTGGCCAACAATGCATCGCGATGCACGCGATCTGATAAGAAAATGCAGTAATTGCCAAGTACATAGGCCAATCCTGCGCCGACCACAACAAGAGCTAACACCAATTACCTCACCATGGCCATTTTACAAATGGGGTATTGACATCGCAGGACCTTTCCCTGTCGCAGCTGGAGGAGTAAAGTTCCTCATCGTAGCCATAGACTACTTTACGAAGTGGATCGAAGCAAAGGCGGTGGTGAACATCACGGGAAACCAAGTCAAACGCTTTGTCTGGGACAACATTGTCTGTCGCTTCGGACTACCGGGTGCGATCATATCAGACAACGGAAAACAATTCTGTGATAATCCATTCAAAGATTGGTGCGCACAATTGAACATCACACAACACTTTGCTTCAGTCAAACACCCACAAACCAATGGCCTAGTTGAGGGCGCAAATCGCAGTCTAGGCGAAGGAATAAAAGCTCGTCTTGACAGACACAAAGGAAGGTGGGTAGATGAGCTCTCGCATGTCTTGTGGGCGCATCGCACAACAATCAAAACCAGTACTGGCGACACGCCATTTTCCCTAGTCTATGGAACAGAAGCCGTCATACCAGCTGAGATAGGAATGCCAACTATACGCACAGCAGAGGTCAACGTCATGACAAACGACGAGGAACGGCGCATAGACTTAGACATACTGGAAGAAAGACGCGAACGCGCAGCTATACGCGAAGCAAAGGCTAAGGCAAAAATGAAGAAGTATTATGATGCAAAGGTCGAACACACTTCATTCAGACCAGGAGACTTTGTTTACCGCGCCAACGACGTGAGCCATGCAGAAGACACAGGCAAGCTCGGACCTAAATGGGAAGGACCTTACGAGGTCACAGACGCGCTCGGCAACGGCGCATACAGACTACGCGATATGGAAGGCCAAGACCTAGCGCGCACCTGGAACATCTGCAATCTTAAAAAATGTCACTTCTAGGCTACGGCCCTTACACAGACACCCTCGCATCCTACGTGATGCCCAATAAGTGTTTGTTCTTTTTCTTTCCTAGGAATCGTATTTTTCTTATTTTCTTTAAAAACTTGCAAGTATCAATAAAATGTTATGGTTTTTAGCTAACTCCATAGCGTATTTTACTTTATTGCATAAATAATAAATGTCAATATTGTTATTTTACATTTTTATTGCCTACATGGCGTGCATGCACAACTTAAAGACCCACGAAGGCATAAAGGACAAGTTAACCTACTAATTCACTCGTTGAATAAGAGGGCTGCAGACCCATCAACATAGGATCACGTATCCTTGCTAAGCGCCTTACTCTTGAGACGTCAAGGTAAGTTTCGCGTTCGCACCCCACGACGGATGCGCACATACTAAGTACACTGTACAAGCTTAGCAAATAACGAGCCAAAACACTTGGTCAAATACCAAAACTTCGCAAACAATGCAAGTATCTCTTAAAGTCACGCACTTAAAACACTTGGTTAAATAATTTCTGGCAAACAATGCAAGTATATTTTAAGTTACGAACTTAAACAAAAAATATCTTATTCATAAGTTATTTACAAAAATTACAAGGCAAAAAACATAACATACAACAAGCCTATATGCTATGGCGATGCTCAGGACTCTCCTCCGGGGCGGCGGAACTCCCCGCTTCCTGCAGCTTCCTCAAAGTTAAGGCATCCTGCACAGACACGGTTGGAACGCTTACAGGCACACCATCTGACCTAGGGATGTGTGCAGCGCCAATGCCACACATCACTGCCTTACCCTTAATACCCTTCTTCACAGCAACCCTCTGCTCATGTCGCTCTAGCACTTCTTTCAAGGGAATCTCCCTCTCAAGAGCAAAGGGTTTGAGGATGTCGCGAGGCCGCACGAACACAGAAACTTGAAGCTGCGAAACATCAGGTTTCAGATAATAATCTGATTCCCCTTCCGCATTATCCCCAAGATGGCACTGCAATGTCAACCCTGCCATCAGTACGTCTATGGGGTCATCTTGATCACGCTCCAGCCTCCCAATGTGCGGCAACTCAAGAACCTTCAACCCCGCCATTGCTTGCAGCAACTCATCATAAGCTGTAGGGCTGTACCCAGGGACTTCCGCCAAGTCCTTCTTCAGCAGCTTCGCCTAGTGGAGATCCTCCATAGCCTGGGATCTGCCACGCGCCATCGCGCAATGCACCACCTTCCCAAAGGCGTCCACTACCTCTGGGGACTCTAGCGCGCCCATAGCTGCCAGGCGCAGTCCATGGCTAATCAACCACCTACATTCACGAAGACAATTTGTGTAAATAAAAAGCATGGCGATAAAGTTATTATGAAGACAAGTAAACAAAAATACCTGCGCTCAGCAATGGTAGACATCAAATGAGGATATAATTCCTCGTCATACTCAATACTGAGGCCACGCAGCTTATCCTCTTGCGCCTGGATAATCTTCAACATCTCCTCCCTAAACTTGGCGACGCTAGCGAAGTGCTCCACCTTCTTCTCCTCCAAGAAGCGCACAGCAAATGTCAAGTCAGACTTGTAATGGTGCAGCTCCCCGCGCGCCTTCACCACCTCAGCCATGGCGGACAGCTTCTCGTGGGTTATCTTTTCAGCATGCGCCCGCGAGGCCTCCAACTCCACTTGCGCATTAGCCAACTGCGCACGGAGTCTTGCCAACTCCTCATCCTTCTGGGCAAGAGCACTGCTCTCCCCGACATACTTCTTTTGCAGCTGAGCCACTAGCTCAGCTTGGCGCGCAGCAGTCGCAGCCAGCTCATCCATAAGCTGCTGCGCCTCTCCACCATCAGCAACCTTGGTTTTCCCCTCCCTGTTTTCATTTTGTGGAGAGGAAACCTCATCAACGAAGACTCCATCATTCTTCGCAGCATCATCCCTACGCAACAAGAAACAGTTAGTAAATATTACAACAAGTAATATGATAAAAAAAAAAAAAAAAAAAAAAAAAAAAAAAAAAAGATGATAAAAACGCAGACACTTACAGAAACGGAGAAGCCTCATCAACCTTCAACCGTGCGCCAGAAGTAGACGTCTCTTCCGCATTAGACTCCGCATCCCTAATGACGTGTCGACGCCTCTTCCTGGTGCCACTTCCTCCAGCCTCTCCCTTGCGCTTAACATTCTGCGCAACTTCTTCTTTCAGCACCTCCCCAGGATTAAGGATCTTTATGCTGTCAGACGACCCCGAATGCGCCTCCCTGTGCGTCACCTCCACAGTGGGCGCCACCTCCGCATCGGGCGCCACGCTCTGAACAGGCGTCACCTGGAGCGGTGGCGTGTTCTCAGGGACCGCCTCTGGCAGGACGGTCAAATGACCCTCCGTCGCCTCCAGTAAGGGCTGCTCACCTTCCCTCAGAGGGCGCACCCCTATAGTTACCAGCTTCGGCTTGTCCAGCTTAACCACAGCAAACAGATCCATCTCTGCACACATCAATAAAGCAAGAAAGGAAAAAAAGGGATTAGTTATTAAAAGCGCACATACACAAAAAGACTTACAAAGCTTGAAGTAGAAGGGATGAACACCTACCCCGGCCATCCTCACTCAGGAAAGTAGGCACCTCATTCGCAGCGCCAAAATAAGCGCGGCTCAACCCCATATGCCCCAAAAACTCCTCCGGATAGGGGTTAATGGCTAGTCGGTTGGCATCCAGAATCTGCGCGTCAGCCAGCCTGTAGGAACCGGGTGCGGGGCGCCCATCCCTTGGCAATGTATCCTGAGTATAAAACTCATGGGGAAAGGGAAAGACTACATCATCAACCCAGAAAAAGAACTCCCTCCAATTCTTTAGGGCATCTACCTTCTCAGTATAACACTGAAGCGCCCCCTGACGCTTAGCAAAAGAAACCCAACCATTTGACCACGTCGTGTGGTAAAAGGAGCGGAACAAGGCCACGGTCGGTTCTATCGCAAGTAAACGGCAGTTTACTTCAAAATTCGACACCTTAGCCGCACCTATACAGTGCAGCTGAGAGATGTGAAGGCGATAATGATTGAGCAAATCGCTCAGAAAAATAGATATGGGTACGCGGTAATTCGCGTACTCAAAGAATTTCGTGTATAGCCCTATTTTCCCTTCGGGGAAATCAGCTATACACGCGTCCACATCTGGAGCCTCTGGATGGACATCCAGAGGCACGAAATAGTCAGACGAAAATTGAGTAACATCCTCAATGGTCATCGCGGAGCGAAAATCCTCTAACTGGGCAACCATCTTCATTAAATGACGAAGTGAAACGCACACAAAATTACCTACGAAAGTGCAGTATTTTCTTTGCAAAAATCTTTCAAGGAAAGTGAATAGTGATAAGTGTGTATTTTACTGTGTGATTGTAAAAAGTGGGGCGGTGACTCTTATATAGGGAGTAAAAAAAACCCTAGTTTGTCTCCACGTGGAACCCACTCACAAAAACGTATGGCTGGAGCTGAACCGGTACATGCACTTTTTCCCGAATTCCGAGGGCTACGTGGACACCACCCCCGATTTTCGAGGTATCCGTTTGAAATACTTATGGTTAGGTGCATTGTACTTAAAAAATAGGCGGTAATATTTCCTTGATCTCCCGCCACGCTTACCGCTGATAATATTAAGTCTAGTATCCGCGGCTACGAGCCGCGCACACTAGACTGGGGGGACATGATGACGTATAGTCTATATTTGGGCCACGAGCCCAAATGCTAAACATTACTCGGCCCAAACCCACCACGAGTGGGCTATTATAACGAATAACGGAACATAATAAACACGGCCTGGGCTCACGAAGCCCAAAGCCCAACCAAACTTAACCGGGTATGCGATAAGGATTACCTATTCATGGAATAGATATCCTTACCCCGGATAAGCATTACGTATGCGAAAAGTAAGGAGCAAGAAACCTACGCGGTTTCGGCCCCTATATAAGGAATGACATCTCTCATTCAAAGGTACGATATACAAACCCTAACTCTCTACGAGAACCTTAAATCGATTACTTACTCTCACGCCGGAGTCTAATCGGGGGAAACAATCCCTCGATAAGCCTAACGGTGTTGTTTTATTTTCTTAGTACGCAGGTAACGAGTGCTAAGAAGCGAATTGGTACGAGAGCAAGAGCCAATAACCAGGTACGCCCAACTTTTGTATCAACAGCGGTATACGTTGGAATCGTTTCTGCTCGAGTTTTTTTGTATCTTCTTTTTTAAAAAGAGTTAATGTCGTCATATAATGAATTTGGTTTACATTGTATTGTCTTTGAAGCGCTTGGTATCATATTTTCAAACTACATATGTACAACCTTGTTAAACTTGTTGAACACAAGTTTATGTTTGCTACATGGATAAAGGACAAGGATTAAGTTAAATAAAAGCAGATTTGCTAATAAGTTTGAAGTTGGATAAATCAACAATTCAATCAAAGTGACAAAATAGAATTACACAAAAATAAGTCTAATAAAAAACGTATTTTATACGCTGACAGGACTCGAACCTGGGACTCCTAAAGGAGCCGAAACAATTCTTTTGCATGAGTTGTTGTGCTACAGCGGATCTTGTTGCTAAATTATCCCTTTAATTTTATTTAAATTGAAACTTAACAAGGGTCTACAGAACGCTCTAAAATATTCTCCCTCTTTAAAGGAAAGTTTTTTATTGTGCTAAACCAGGTACTCATTCGTTGTTTTTGTGCATTTTTGTGCTTAAACGATTCTAGTCATGCAATTAAATGATGTTGTGTATTTGGTACTAGCGTTGTTGCCTAATTTACTCCTATCTAAATTTCGGTATTGTTCTAGCTATTTCTAAGATTGGTACGGTTAACCGGCTTTACTTAAGTGCATTTGAAACAAGGCTAATTATCAGGCATAACTGTTTTCCAATGTTTGTTTGGGTGTACAAATGGTTTGGTTGAATGCATCTTAAGGCTTGTTGTATGGATCTAATAGCAGGATCGATGGTAGCTTGAGTCAGTTATTGATTGTTTTTGCTTATAATTTTTGTTGGGGGGGCACTTGGTGGTATACGTCGAAATTGTTTCTGCTCGAGATTTTTATACTAGTAACATTTTTAAAGAGTGTAATGTCGTCATATAGTGATTTTGGTTTACTTTGTATCGTATCTGTAGTGCTTGGTATCATATTATCAAACTACATGTACACTTTGTTAAACTTGTTGGAAAACAAGTTTACGTTTGCTACACGAATAAAAAACAAAAAATTTAATTAGATACAAAGGTAAACCAAAACAACTTTGCTAATAAATTTGAAGGTAATGTTTGGATAAATCAACAATTTAATCAAACTGTCAAAGTAATAAAATGACATTACACGAAGAGAAGTCAAACAAAGTAATAAAAAGTAAAGTATTTATCCGCTGCCAGGACTCGAACCTGGGACTCCCACACGGGGAGCTGTACGCGTCCAATTGATTTATTAGATGTGCTACAGCGGATTTTCATGATATGCATCTTACTATGATTTTATTTATACAAACTGAAAAGAAGGTCACCATAGACACTACGTATAAAACCTCATTTTTCTAAAATATAAACACCTCTATTCCAGCTTTACACCCTTTCGTGGTTGGAAATCTAATTTATGGTAATGGTTTTGCTACTAAAAGTAAAAAAATATGATGTTTCTACTATGGGATAGACTATGAGCACGGTATCAGTATATGTTGACTAGGCTTGTTTTGTTCTTTGTTTTATGAGATTTCAAAATAAACTAGTTTTTAATTCTTAAGAGGCTAAACACCCAAAACTTTTTTAGAGCTACAAGTGGTTATATGAAACCGGGCTATGGTTTCTCTAAGTGCATTTGAGACCGGGCTAGTTATCGGGCATAACTATTTTCCATTCTTTGTTTTGGTACACAAATGTTTTTGATTGTATGCGTCGTAAGCCTTGTCGTATAGATCAGAGAGTTAGAGCCGGTGGTGGTTCAAGTTAGTTAGTAATCATTTTATGCTTACGTGTAGTAGGTGGTATGCGTTGGAATTGCTTCCACTCGAGTTTATGATATTTTTTTAACAGCAACATGTATTTTAAATTTAATGGGTCCAAAAGAGAACATACACGACAATAAAAAGAGCCAAATCAACAAGAACAAAAACAACACAAGAACACCCGTTGTTCCCCCACTAGTATACTATATCTATGTCGGAGTATAGAAGAAAAACTTAGGGAAATTCGCTACAAAACACGCTAGCCATCTATCCAAGGATGGTCTTCAATCGAGTTTATGATATGCCATTTAAAGAGTGTTAAATGCATGAAATCTCATAAAACAAAGAACAAAACAAGCCTAGTCAACATATACTGATACCGTGCTCATAGTCTATCCCATAGTAGAAACATCATATTTTTTTACTTTTAGTAGCAAAACCATTACCATAAATTAGATTTCCAACCACGAAAGGGTGTAAAGCTGGAATAGAGGTGTTTATATTTTAGAAAAATGAGGTTTTATACGTAGTGTCTATGGTGACCTTCTTTTCAGTTTGTATAAATAAAATCATAGTAAGATGCATATCATGAAAATCCGCTGTAGCACATCTAATAAATCAATTGGACGCGTACAGCTCCCCGTGTGGGAGTCCCAGGTTCGAGTCCTGGCAGCGGATAAATACTTTACTTTTTATTACTTTGTTTGACTTCTCTTCGTGTAATGTCATTTTATTACTTTGACAGTTTGATTAAATTGTTGATTTATCCAAACATTACCTTCAAATTTATTAGCAAAGTTGTTTTGGTTTACCTTTGTATCTAATTAAATTTTTTGTTTTTTATTCGTGTAGCAAACGTAAACTTGTTTTCCAACAAGTTTAACAAAGTGTACATGTAGTTTGATAATATGATTTTGTTTTTTTTTTTTTTTTTTTTTTTTTTTTTTTTTTTTTTTTAATATCATTTTTGTAGTGTTTAGGATCATACTTTTAAGCTCATGTACATTCTCCTAATGTTAATGAACACATCATGTTTGCAAACACGAATAATAGATGAAAGATTGATGTATTCATCAACAAAGAGTTAGATGATATCTCTTCTATGTAATCTTCTTTCCCTCGAGGCTTGTATGGGAGTGCATAAAAAACACCGCGGAGTGAAAACCGGTGGCTCGGCCTCCGTGGGTGGAAATTTTTCTCTTGTCTTGGTTATTTGTAATTGGTAAGAGTTTTTTCATCCTTTTTGCAGCCTTCGTAGTTAAAGTCTAGGGTTATATCTAGAATGTGTAGCTTTGTTTTTTCTAGATTTGTTTTGTACTCTCTGGCTCTAATGTCTTGCTAGGAGCTTTTCTAATATATTTTAGCCGTTTAAAAAAAATAAAAAAATAAAAATAAAATAAAAACAAGCAGTTACCTAACTATAGATTTCTATATGTTAATGTTCCATGAAATGAAACCATAACAACTTGGCTAATGAATTTCCTAAATCATAAATCAACAATTCAGTTGTAAAAAAGAAGAAAAGAAAGCAATGTTCGACATTCCTAGTTATTGCTTAATAATAATAACTAGTACAATACCCGTGCGTTGCCCGGGGTATAACGATTCAATAACTTAGAAAAAAAATTATAAAGTTGTTGTCTTTATATTTTATTTAAATAATAATAATAATAATAATAATAATAATAATAATAATAATAATAATAATAATAATAATAATAATAATAATAATAATAATAATAATAATAATAATAATAATAATAATAATAATAATAAATAAATAAATAAATAAATAAAAATAACCCTTAATAAACACACACATCTAAAAGTGCCCATGGGATACGAAATAGATAATTAGTTGTCTAGATACTGATTTTAAGGCAGTTTAAAAAACAAATCTCACAGATGAAGAATTAAGATGATCAGTCCAGTACAAATGTGAAACTTAAAATGCCATTTACACTATATACTATGGCAAAAGTTCAGTGCAGAACAATAATTAACTAAAGATCAAATCAAGAGATCTCAACCAGTCATTTATTTTAAATCTAAAGGTTTAGATTAATCCTCATTTTAATATAATTAATTATTGAATGGCACTTTTGTAATATAATTCAAAACTAAACACAAGAATTAAAAGATCGGGTACACCCTCATTTCATTTCACTTTTGTAATACCAGTTTACACACTCTCTTTCTCACCAAACACACACACAAACCACCATAAACTGTCATCGATCTGTCATCGCGCCACCGATCTGTTTTTTCCGATGATTGTCGATCTGACGTTGGGAAGCAATTTTTTGATCATCGACAACCACTCATTTAGATGAAGACGGGGTCGTTTTGGTCCCTTCTGTTTTCCCTCCAAGCCACCACGATAATTTACCCGTCACTCCACTACTACAACATCACCAACCATCTTCACTCGTTTGATTTGATGTTGTTCCGTGTTTGTGATTGGAGAGTGATTGCGTTTCAAGTGGGTTAAGGACAGAGGCGCAGCTATGTAGGGGCAGGGAGGGGCGCCCGACCCCCCCGAAATTTTTTTTGCGATGTAGGGGGTATATAGTTTTCGTGTATAAAATTTTCGGTATATTCAGTTTCGACCCCCCATTTTAATTGTGAAATTTTTTGTATACATTAAGCAATAAGATTTTGATCCATTACATTTTACATAAACCCATCTACTCAAACTAAAATCCATTAATAAACCAAATCCCAAACTAAAATCCATTACTTATTTATTTAGCCCATTAAATAAAAAGGAGAAACCAGAACAAACTTACAAACCCTCCCCCAATCGACCCTCATCTCCTCCACAGTCCCTCCTTCCTGCCTCCTGGCTCCTCACTCCTGCAGTCTCGCCGGCCACCACTGACCACCGCCGACGGCCGACCACCACCTCAGTGGCCCTTCTGGTCAGGTTTGTTGTCTTTAAATCTATTATCTACTTGTCTTTTATTTAGGGATTTAGTAGAAATTTGGGATTTAGTAAAATTGTAGAAATTAGGAGTGTATCAACCTAAGCTTGAAGAGTATAAGCCTAGAGGTCCAAAGAATAATCTTCGTCGATTTAAATTTGCTTGGTTTGGTATGTTCCCTAATTGGTTAGAGTATTCTCCAACAACACACAAGGCTTATTGTTATCTATATTAAAGGTCGAAAGGCTGAACTCTAATTTCTTCAATAAATCGAACCACGTACCAACCGTTTGTCTCCTTTTTAATGTTTAGTTGTCTTAGACAAATGTTTAGTTTTTTAGTGATTGAAACTTTTTTTTATAATAATAGTATTTAATTTTTGACCCGACCCGAATCGAATCACCGAACCGAACATATTACCCGAAAAATAGCGTTAGGAAAAAAAAATTTAGATCCCGACCCCCCACTCAAAATTTTCTAGCTTCGCCACTGGTTAAGGAGAAAGAAAGATTATAGAAAAGGGTACTGTGATTCGTGTATTATAGAAAGGATGGATTAGTTTGTGTGGCTGTTGTGTTTATCTTGTTAAAATGAAATAGATTTGTGGTTGCTACATTTTGGACTTTTGGTGATTAGAAGGGTGGCTCTCTGTATGTGACAGGAAGAGAAAAAGAGAAGCGTGGTATCATACTACGGAGTATCATTTGTAATTGTGAATTTTAGAGAGATGAAAAAAATGATAAATGACATATGTGCTCTGGGTATATTAGTTTACTACTTGCTACTATTATGTCATCTCTATGTCATTCAAGTAATGGGTGGGTCATTGTATTATGTTTCACTTGATCCCATGTTTGGGTCATGTATTTTGTAGTGGTGATTTTTAGTTTTAGAAGTTGTAGCGGTGAATTTTTTGAGACGTGAGAATCACAACAACAAAAATAACATGTGATTTACATGCGAATCACATGTGATTTACACATGAATCACAACAATAACATAATCACTTTCTAGATTAAAACAGAATCACATGTGATTTACACGAGAATCACATGTGTTTTGCACCCAAATCACAATATATATATATATATATATATATATATATATATATATATATATATATATATATATATATATATTTGAGTAAACTACACCGTTCGTCTTTGTGGTTTGCGTTGACCGACGAGTTTTGTCCTTTGACTGAAAAAACTGCACCATCCGTCCCTAAATGTGAAACGTTATGTATCGTTGGTCCTTCACTTTAACTGCCCTCACTAACGATCTTTAAATGTACACACATGAGGGTATCTTTGTCTTTTTAAATCCACACACGAGGATAAAATACTCATTCAACAATTATAACGAACAACCAATTAAATAACTTTAAATATTAGTACTGGAGCCACCACTATCAATCTTCTTCATCTTTATTTATTCAATCCACCACCACTCCTTCTTCATCTTTGTTTATTCAATCCACCACCACTCCGACCTCCCACCACAACTTCCATAATTTCTGGCCACTTCACCAACCCCTAAATCAACACACGTAAACGCTTAATGAAAATTTAATCCTCATTTTTCATAAACATCAACACCCATTTTCATAAAATCAAAACCCAGAAACATTAAGCCATAAAAAACATCACTACAAGATCTATCAAGCATCAAAACCAGCTTTTTACAATTACAAATTTATAATCATCTCTTTTTCATTTTCTTTTCTTTTTCTTGTCTGCACAAACACACTCTACAAATCTACAATAACAATTATCTCTTTTATATTTTCTCTCTTTTCCTCAAAAGTCTTTTTCATACTCTTCTTCCCCACCATGACCATAATAAACTGACGCACACCACTCCATCTCAATCGATGCCGTCACGCATCCACCCACCCTTTCACCGTTGCTGCACACAACCCTATCACCCACCCTTTAATCTTTTTACCACTATCAAACGAACGGACAAAAATTTCAGCTCTAAAATCTATAGAACAATATTTCAACACCAAAATAAATGAAAATAAAATAAAATTATAACCAAAGTCCACTATCAATCACACAATAAATCAATAAACATAATCTATACTCTAAAATTCTATATTCAAAATCCTCTATACAAACATCATGTTTATAAATTCAGAAATAATACGAAAACAAAATCCCATAAAAAGTAAATCTGGTGAGACTCCATGTCCTGATGTGCCGGTCTACGTGGTTGGCAATATATGTGAGGGTGGCATGGTGGTGGCAGGCGGTGTTGTGGTACGTTGACCGCCAACCCTTCATTTTGGGGATGAGAATGATGGTTAGTGTGATTATCAAAACCCATGCAACAAGGCAAACAGTAGTGTTTTATTTGGGTTTGAAGTCTTGAAGAAGAAATATATAGATAATGTTTTGCGGAAAAAGTAGTGTTTTATTTGGGTTTTATTTGGAAATAGACTTTTGATTTATGAGAATAAAATAAAAGAGGAATCATGATGAAAGATCTGAACTTTGTGTTTGTGTTTGCAAATGAGGGAAGAAGGATTTGGGCAAACTATGAGATGGAGGAGAGAGACAAACATAGAGGGTTATATTAGCAGAGAGGAGAAAAAGACCAAAATACCCTCATTTTGGTATCACATGTGGGCATTTAACGAACGTTAGTGAAGGCTGTTAGTGAGAGGGACTAACGATACATAACGTTTCGCATTTAAGGACGGATGGTGCATTTTTTTGGTCAAAGGACAAAACTTGTCGGTCAACGCAAACCACAAGGACGAGCGGTGTAGTTTACTCTATGTATTTTTTATTATTAACATTTACTTTAGTAACATGATTTTTTTTTTTAACTAGACTTCTTGTAGTTAGTTTTATGTATTTAGCTTGTTTTGGATCACATGAAAGTGAACACATGTGTACTTTGAGAATTGAGATATTCGGATTCTGAATGAATGTACTCTTTTGGTGTTCAATTTAAATTTTGTGTTTTCTTTATTTCATTTTTTTATTAGTTTTGACCATACCAGAATGTGAAAAACCAAAAACAAAAGTTACGACATTAATATTTGTTTGTATAATGTCAACGATGATTAAATCATATGTGATTTACACACGAATCACATGTGATTTACACACGCATCACTTGTAATTTACACACGAATCACAACAAAAAATAGAATAACGTGTGATTTACTACTTTCTAGATTAAAACAGAATCACATGTGATTTGCACACGCATCATACAAAAAAAAAAAAAAAAAAAAAAAAAAAAAAAAAAAAAAAAAAATCTATTTTACTTGCAATATATTATTGTACATCATCTTTGAAATCTGCAATTTCTAGAACTATCTCCTTAATTTGTTTTTCACGAATTTGTTTTATAAAAGGAATGAATAAGTTGATTTGATTTTGAATATCACATGTGATTTATTACTTTAAAGATCACATGTCACTTGTGAAATCACTTTTTTTTTTTTTTTTTTTTTTTTTGTAATTTGGGTTTTCGACTCGACTTATGAGTCAGCTAGAATCACATGTGATTTTAATGTGATAAAAGTAAATTCATGTGGGAAGGGTTAATTATTTGAATTTTGGAGTTGTGTGTGTTATTAGGAATTCATTAGTTGTTTTGATGGTAAGTAGTTACTAGAATCATACGTGATCCACCAAAGAATCACATAAAATTTTGTACAAATCACATGTGATTGCTGTAAAATAATATCAAAACTAATAAAGAGTGTATACTTTAAAATTTTATGAGAGAATCACACGTGATCCACCTAAGAATCACATGAGATTTTATACAAATCACATGTGATTGCTGTAAAAGAATTTCAGAACTAATAAAAAGTATATACTTTAATATCAATTGTTTTGATGCAGAATCACATGTAATATTATGCTAAATCATTTAAGGTATATATTTATCATAACAAAATACTATAATAAGAGCACCACATGTAATTTAGTCATTTCTAGATAAAAATACAGTAAAATTTGATTCAATTTACTACTCAACGCCAAAGAGTCAAAGCACAAATAAAGTTAAGTCCTAGTTAGACAACCAATGTAGGTCCACCTTATCAACTTCAAATCCATTTCTTATCTTATGAAAATCTGCTACACAAGAAAGATGTTGTTGGATCGAATGTACTCTGATCAAACTACTTTGTAGCTTGTAAAGGTTTAATAAGATTAAGTAAACTTAACACTATTAATATTGAAACACTGTTTAACTTTGTAAAGTATGCGGAATCTACTAACACAAAGCTTAAGAAGAACTTTTATATTAACCAAACTTTGAACCTGCTTTGTTACACATATTCACTAACAATCCCTAACTAATATCGACTTTGAACAACTCTAAAACATATATCGACTAATACCTCTTAAGGCTCTTTATATAGATAACCTTAAGTCGGTTTACAACATATAACTTGAACGATAAGTCATTATCCCTAACTAATTCTAGAATATTCGTTCAATATTACACATTAATCCTTTAACTAATATTGCACATAAGTCCTTGTTTCCTTCGAAGTACTTTGAACATTCTTCAGTAAACAGCAGTACTTTGACTTTTATCTTCAGCAGTACTTTGACTTTATTCTTCATGCAGCAGTACTTTGGCATACAGAAGTACCTTGATCTTTTATATCCCAACAGATGTCTCCCACATCACCTCTACAAACACTTTCGTTATCAACTAGAGTCCAATCTCCACGCCACCTCGCCGGAAAATATTTCCGATCACTTTCCAATGACAAAACCACTGTCACCGACCTCACCTTCGAATTCACTGTTTGACCCGTCTAATCCTTTATAGAAATCAAACTGAACAAAATCAACCCATTCGTAGAAAGCTGAGTACTGGATTGTGTATATTGATGACAGGGAGGAGGAGGATTACGGTGGTGCGTGGAGCGCGTGTAAGACAATACCGCCACATGAGTATTTAGCGACTGTGAGAGTGACGTCATCGGTGCATGAAGGTGTTGTGTGATTTTCCGGTAACCGGTTATTATTGCGTGTTTGTGTGTGTATTTGTTGAGAGAGAAACAAGTACTTTTTTTGAGAATTAAATGAGGGTTATTTTAGGTATTTTGGGTTTTTATATGATTGGGTGTTTTGATGACAACCACTGGATCAAAATGAAATCAATGGACGGGATCAGCTCTTTTGTTCTTTAAAGAATGCTTGTTCGCTAGGGATCTCACCTCATATACTATACTGTAGTACAACGTCTGGCCACGTGCGTAAGTTCCTAAAAGGTTTTACATGTACATATATACATATAAGTGGACTGCCCTTTTTTTCCATGGCATAAACTGTTAAATGTTACGTATAAACATTAATGAGTAAATGACTAGTATCGAACCCGAGACCTCGAGATTGCACACAATACAAACGAGAATTAAAGATTAATAAATATTAATAGTTATGTATATTTATTAATAACACAAGTTTAAGGACTAGTGATTGTTAGTTATTAATTGTATGGACTAACTATCACGAATTGGCAAGGAAAAGGACTAGAATGAAACTTGGTGGCAAGAAGGATCCGGAACACCCTTCTTGGGTGTATGGCCGGTCGATCACAAGCCCAAGGGGGGCAACCCATTGCCCTAACTTGCTCCCAAAGTTTCCTCTAGTATATATACAAGGCCAAGGGTATCTCATTCACATCTTTTGTGCACACACTATACCCTAAGGCTTCTTTCTTTCTCTCTTGGTTTTCCAGCCGATCGAACACCCCTATACTCTTAGGGTTTTCGATTTTTGTTTTTACAAAAACAATTCTTGTGTTTAATCTTGCAATTACTTTAATTCGGGATTAGTTTGTGTGTACAAGAACGAGATAACAACTCACTATAGTTGTTATCAAGAGATCGATAAACAAAACGGTAAGGGGTTTATCATTGATCTAATTACACAAAGTTCAAGACTTGCTTACTTGATCCTTGTTCGGGCTAGAATCACCACGGTACGTTCCTATTATGTTTTGGTTAATATTTATGTGTTATACTTGATCCTAGCTTCTGCATAAACGTGTACTTTGGTTGTCATATTCTAACAGTGGCATCACGAGCCACATATAACATGTAAGTGATTGCTAAAACATAATAAAAATCGGATCTTTAATTGTTTTAGATACATGTTTGATCTAGGGTTTTTCTTTTTAAAATATTTTTTGTTAAATTCGAAACCCTAACCCTAATTTATGGGGGGGGGGGGGGTTTCGATTTCCATGAAACCCTAATTAGGGTTTGTGGTTTTTTGATTAACTTGTAATCACTAGAAACCCTAGGTCATTAACCGGTTAATTAAACGTATCTTGTGACCTATGTGGTAATTGTTATGCTTTAATCCGTGACCAAACATGCATGTTAGTCATGGATCTATTAATTATTTATTAATTGTCACATGTTTATTGCTTATGTTCGTTCATTTAATAAGTAAACAAACACAAACGGACATTTTACCAGATGGTTCATCAAATATTCAACATTAAATTTGTTTGCAGCCCTAGATCCGAGAGCAAAACTTTATTGTCCATTCAATTAAATGTTTATCCGCATAATAGTTTTCTAATTCATTGATTTATTTTAATAAGAATTGTATATTGAAAAGTTTATTTTTGTGTCATCCCCTTAAACCATTTATGCATTATTTTTACTAAAAGTGTCGTAAATTAGGGAACTACAGTTGTGTCCTGCATATGCACTTGCGGAGTGGGCTAGATGTTGTTTTGTGACCTCTGCTTGATTTTGGTGTTGTTTTTCTTACGGCTTTGATTCTTAAAAAAAGCTCTTTTATAAAGATTTTAGGGGCTATTTCTTTTTGACTTAATATCCTGGATAGAAACAAAACAAGATGGAAACAAGAAAGATGGGTGTTTCTTTTTAACTTATTGTAAACATGAATCATGATTATGAAAAAAGGTAAATAAGTGAGTCTTCCACATCTAGGACACACATTACATATATACCCCTTTATTACCCACCGTCTTCATTGTTTCTTTATATAAAATAAATAAATAAATAAATAAATAAAATCACTCCCATGACCCACCTTCATCTTCATTGTTTCTTTATAAACAAAAACATCACTCCCATGACCCACTTGATCTTATACCTGCTTTTCTATTATTACATATATACCTCTTTAGAGTGCAAGGTGCAGCTTACCATTGGTGCTCGCCGTTCCTAGGTGGCAAGTCCAATGGCTCACCGTTCTTAGTTGCCACACCGCCCCCCCCCCCCCCCCTTGCCGTTCTTCTTCGTTGGGCATTACATCGTGGGCACGATGAGGCTAAATATTGTAAGGTTTGCAGCTTTTTCTGATGCAGAGGTGTTAGTTGTGAGTAAATTGTAAATGGTGGGGCCCAAATGAGTAAGTTGAGGTTTGTTGTTTGGTGAGGAGGGGTTAGTTGTGAAGAGGTGTTGGGGTGATGTGGCACATAGCCCGAATGAGGAGGAAGAGCTTGCCATCTACACCTAGCACTCTTATAACCCTTTTATAAACAAAAACATCACTCCCATCAGCTCTTATATATGCTCTTCTATTGCGGATCACATCGTCGGCGCCCGTTCTTGCCGTTGCCGGCGACGTTCTTGCAGTTGGCGTCATCGCCTCCAATTTTTGTGCCGTCGATGCCTCTAGCTTGATGAAATTGGGAGTTTTTCTTGTTTATGAATTTGTAGCATTTGTTTGTTCGTTGAATTGCAAAACTAATCCTCTTAAAAAGGGCTAGCGGCGGAGCTTGTTGCTCGCTTGCCTTCTACCACTATGTAAATTCAATTCTTAAGTATATACACATTCCTCGTTTGTTCATTGATTAGATGTTTCATAAAGATCTCGTCAATTCCCACGACATAGGCAAAGATTTGATTGTTGCATATGGTTTTGAATTTTGTTAAAAAAAAAAAAAAAAAAAAAAAAAAAAAAAAAAATGGTTTTGATTTTTGTTCAAAGAAAAAAGAAAAGAAAATGGTTTTGATTTTTGAAATTGACGTGAAGGTTTTGATTTTGGAGTAGAATGAAAGGGTAAAAAAGTCATTTGAAGACATTGTTCTTTCAATTTTATTTATTCACACTAAAAAGGTCACAAACAAAACGCCTCTTACCTCCAAAATCCAACCTTTGCTTGCATTTATCTTCAATTCGAGATTAAACAGGTATTCATTTGTTCATGTTGTCTTCTATACAACACCAAAAAAAACAATCTTTTCCGTTGTTAAAGATTCACTCAAAATGTTCTTGAGCTTATTTAATCGTAAAACCAAGATAAGCTGTGTGAGACTGTTGCAGCATCTCAGTTGATGTAAAAAAAAGAAACTACTAAGCACAACTTATAAGAGATTCTAAAAAAAATAATCTTCCATATAATCTCTTAAAGGGTATGTTTGACGAAAGTAACTGTTGCTGGAACTGGTGCTGGTGCTGGAGATTATAAAAAGAGGATATTTTTATAAGCAACATGAAGTAACATTTGGTTTTAAAAGATTATGGAAGATTATTTTTTTTTTAGAATCTCTTATAAGTTATGTCTGCCAAATAAAGATTATTTTTTAAGTAGCTTAGTTTTTGAAAAAATAAGCACAATCTCTCAACAATCTTGTGTGCCAAACATAGCCTAAAAGTGTTTGGGCAAGTTTTATTTTTCTTTCCAAAAGGCTTATTCCTTATTTCGTTTGGCTTTTTGACGTAAGCTCACCAAAACACCTCTTCAATGTTTGACTCAACATGTATTCAGCGAAAATTAGGGATGGCAATGGGCGAGAAAAAACCCACAACCCGCGGGTACCTGCCATAAATTGGTGGGTAAACGCGTCAATTTTCGCCCACGGGTGGGTCGTGGGTGAAAATCTGTACCCATCAGTGGGTGGCGGGTGGGTGACGGGCGAGGCATACCCATCGTGGGTAAACCCATGACACCCATTTAAAATACCCACGGGTATACCCGTCAAAATACCTGTGGGTCATAAACCAATGTTAAAATTAATTATACTAATTAAAATATTTATAATGTTGCAGGTATACATTTAGTAGTTACCACCGAGTTTCAAGAAAAAACATTAACCTAAAAGTTTGTTTGAGTTTCAAGACTAAAAAGAGAATATGAAAAATCAAATAATCAAAGTTGTATTTGGCAAATTGATTGGTGTCTTATTACGCATTTTCATAGTTAGTTTTCATATCATCATTTTGTAATTTTATGTATAACACTAACACATGGGTTTACCCATGGGCAACAAATACCCGCGGGTAAGGGCATGGGTAGAAAATTGTACCCATTGGTGGGTGACGGGTGAGAAAGAAACTACGTGGGTGGGTGCCGGGTTAGAGGTACCCGTGCCCATTGCCCACGGGTGCCATCCCTAGCGAAAATAGCATTTTTGTTTTCATCCATTAAAATGATGTTAAAATATGGGAAAAATATTTATTAATGTATCATACTTGTTTCAAATGTTACTTCCGTGTAGCGAACAAAAAAAATAGCTTTTCAGTACACTAAAGTTGACATTTTTGACTTTCTTTGTGTAATAAAGATAAAAAAAATATATGTAATTACCATTTTACCCTTGATTTTTTGAAAATTGCATCCAATGTCCTTTGGCTAAATTACATAAATGGTCCCTGTTGTTTAGAGAAAATTGCGTCTACCATCCCCATTTTTTTTCCAATTTTTTTAAAATATATATTTTTTTTCGAAAATAATTTTTTTTTCAAAGATATTTTTTTTCGAAAATATCTTTTTCCGAAAATATTTTTTTTCCGAAAATAATTTTTTTTCAAAAATATTTTTTTCGAAATTTTTTTAACCCGAAATTTTTTTTTTCGAAAATATCTTTTTCCGAAAATATTTTTTTCGAAAATATTTTTTTCCGAAAATATTTTTTTTCGAAATTTTTTTAATCCGAATTTTTTTTAAAATATTTTTTTACGAAAATATTTTTTTTCCGAAAATATTTTTTTCAAAAATATTTTTTTCCGAAAATATTTTTTTTCACAAAATATTTTTTTCAAAAATATTTTTTTCGAAAATATTTTTTTCCGAAAATATTTTTTTTCGAAATTTTTTTAATCCGAATTTTTTTTAAATATTTTTTTTCGAAAATAATTTTTTTTTCCGAAAATATTTTTTTTCAAAAATATTTTTTTTTGAAAATATTTATTTTTCCGAAATAATTTTTTTGAAAAAGGAATTTCAAAAAAAAAGGGATGGTGGACGCAATTTTCTCCAAACGACAGGGACCATTTATGTAATTTAGCCTAAGGACGGTGGATGCAATTTTCGCCAACACACAGGGACCATTTATGTAATTTAAAAGGGTAAAATAGTCATAATACAAAATGAAAGACAAAAATGTCAACTTTAGTGTACTGAAAAGCTATTTTTTTTGTTCGCTACACGGAAGTAACATTTTTGACAAGTATGGTACATTAATAAATATTTTTCCCTTAAAATATTGATTGTTGTTTGATCACTTTCGTGTATCAAAATTGATAATGCATCAGTTTGTTTTATGAGATTTATTGTTGTTTGCCCACATAACCATTTCTAAATATGTACCATGTACGATTCAACTTTTACAAAGATATCCATCGTACTTGGAAATTCTACATTAGTGTGTGCTTACAATTATTAGATGTCCAATAACGTACTTATTTAACGTACATAACTACATATCAGTGATCAAGCTACACATCCCCCGTTCTCCAGCTTGGCACAGCAATTTAACTGTTTGTCCTTCCAGCATGTAAGTTTCGTATATCTATGTATCTACTTTTGAATTGTCACTGGATTTATTATTGACTGATGGAAGACTATTTATCTCATGTAGAGGTGGCTACTTTGACTGATTTACATATAAACGTGATTATTTGGACTATGCAACCTCAATATCTTACTATTATATATCTAAAGATCTTGATCATAAGCATTACACATCTCACTAGTCATCTTATCCCGTTTCGGCATAGTATTCAACAAACCATTTTTTAAATTTGTCAAAGTTGTTACCTTGAAAGGGACTGATATTGTTTCAAGGAAGGTTAGAGAAGTGGTAGGGTGTAATCTATAATCTGAGTAGATCGAAGTGGCAAAATGGGAGGGTATGGCGGGTTTGATAACGGGTCAACATATGTGTCATGCTTGGCTGAACCAACAGTTTTTGGCTTTTTTTTATTGAGTTTTACCAATATGTAAAGTGTTAATACTGTTTTATAATTATTACGGAGTAATTGAAATATGAGGTTTTACACATGTCAAAGAAAGGTTGGGTGCCTTTCGACCTGTCATCATTTTGGGAAAGTTCTCTAAGTTTTTTATATGTTGCAAGCATTGGTGCGGGTCTCGCTTTTACTTTAACGGAAGCTAAACACAGGAATTAATATCTATAGATTCAAGGGGTTTTGGTTTCCACCGCGTGGATATCAAACCAGGTCAAGTGATTTATGATGTATCTTTTGGGGGATTGGCACCATTGTTCTGGTTATTTGCTCGCAGGGGCGAAGCTTGGAAATTTCGAGTGGGGGGTCGGGATCTAAAATTTTTTTTTCCTAACACTATGGGGGTCGAAACCGAATTAAATTGGGGGGGCGAAACCGAAAATATCGAAATTTTTCTACACGAAAACTATATACCCCTACATCGCAAAAAAAATTCCGGGGGGTCGGCCGCCCCCCCCCCCCCCCCCCCCCCGGCCCCTTAGAAGCTGCGCCCCTGTTTGCTCGGGCATAGATGTTTGGGTGTTTTGGTGTAAAGACCATTTGGTTGGGAATATTTTTCAAGGGTAGTGGTATGGTTCAAGATTAGATAAGAGATGCTGGTTGTTCAAGCCGGTTAGTAATCGATTTATGCTTGAAGTGCTTTTCGGTGGGGTACAGTTGCTAGTTGGTGGTATGGGCAAGGATTGTTTCTGCTTGATTTAGTGTTGTTTTTGGTATCGTGTTCAAGAAAGTGTTCTTTAATAAATCGTGATTTTGGTTTACATTTTATCACGAGTCACAGTGGTCAGAATCATATTTTACGTCCATGTACACTCTCCTAATATTTTTGAACACAACGTATGCTTGTAAAAAAAGACGAAAATTAATGTATTCGTTAATAAATAGTTACTTCACTTAAACTTCATTCGACACCCTTTCATCCACGTAAGAACCACTCTAATGAATATAATATATGAACAACAGTCGGATAAAGTTCTTGAGTATACATGATCCTTTTTTTACTAAACTTGAAAAAAAAAAAAAAAAAAAAAAAAAAAAAAAAAAGGGTTGATAATATAGTTAAAAAGTATCCGCTGCCAGGACCTGAACCTGGGACCCCTAGATTATAGAAGCCGATTGAAACTCATCAACAACCAATTTTCATAAACAACATGTGCTACAGCGGATTTTATTGACATTTACTTCCGCTTATTTTATTTATAACAAATAGTGAAAAAACTTCCAAAAAAGAAAATCCCACTATTTGTAGATATTGCAATGCTGTTAATTGCGTGCATAAAATTTTACACGCTAGGCAATGCTGTAACAGAATCATACTTGGTGTTCGTCTTAAATGACATCATAAACTTCTAAAGCTGCAAAGCTAAAAGCATTTAGTATCTAAAGCCATCTATCCTCTAAATTGTCAATTGGTGATCATGTTTCCCTGAACATATTTGTATTGTATGTGGCTATTTAGGTTTCCTTTTAACTTGTTGTATATACATAATCGGATTCAGGTAAGCTTTTCACTTTCCCCAAAAAAATCAATTCTGCATATTTATGTAATGCGGTTCAGCTGCTTTCTTTGATCTTTTGATCTATAAATCATTCTTTGATTTTAGGGTTCGATACTCTTGTTACAACCCCTACTCGGGATAGAATACAATGATCTTTGGGGCTCAACTTCAAACGTATGGTCTATTAATTCCTCATAGACTCATAGTATCTTGCTTCCCTTTCTTTGAAAAGGGACACATTTTCTTATATGGAACTTTAGAGAACTGGTATGGTCAAGTATGTAGTCCGAGTAGAGGTGGAAAAATGGGAGGGTGGGGGTAGGTATGGTAACGGGTCAACCTGTTTTTCGGCTGGTTATCGAGTTTTGTGATATTTAATGTTTCACTATCATTACAGTATCGATCTAATTTGTTTTAATAAATATTATTGAGGTTCTATACATGATAAATACACAATTTGGCGACTTTCGATCCGTTCTCATTTACGACATGGTTGGCTGGTTGCTGAGGTTTTTGTCACAAGAAAATTTATCTTGGAAATAGCTTCTGTTTAACATGTTACTTGTTCTCAAGTAAAATTGTATGCTAAGATACTGAGTTAACATATTTATTATTGTGTCCACTCTTGCATTTTAGAAGATGTTCCGTGATGACGAGATCTTCACAGAAACATGCAAGTAATAACTTTCTCAATTTGGACGCTTTTCACCCACCTTGAAATGGCCATAGAAGTTGATACAAAATATAAACATGGTTAGCAAAAGGCCTGAAATGTCGTTTCTGTAATCAATTTTGTATGTTGTGTTGTATTAGAGCTATAAATGGTTTACTTTAGCTGCATATGAAATCAGGTTATGGTTTTCTTTAGGTGCATTTGAAACCTGGCTAGTTCTTGGGCTTACCTTTTGTCTGAAGTTTGTTTGGGTGTACAAATAGTTTATTGGATGAATTTTTAATGCTTCACGTATGGATCAAAGAGATAGCGCCGATGGTGGTTCGAGTCCCTTGTGGATCATTTTTTGCTTAAAATTTTTGCTGTGGTGGTGTTGGCGGTATTCGTTGGAATTGTCTCCGCTCGCGTTTTTTTTGTATCTTCTTTTTTAAAAAGAGTTAATGTCATTTGTATTGTCTTTGAAGCGCTTGGTATCATATTTTCAAACTACATATGTACAACCTTGTTTAACTTGTTGAACACAAGTTTATGTTTGCTACATCGATAAAGGACAAGGATTAAGTTAAATAAAAGCAGATTTGCTAATAAGTTTGAAGTTGGATAAATCAACACAATAAAAAACGTATTTTAACTAACAAAAAAGAGTTTATCCGCTGCCAGGACTCGAACCTGGGACTCAATACTAAAGGAGCCGAAACAATTCTTTTGCTTGAGTAATTGTGCTACAGCGGAACTTGTTACTATATTCCCCCTCTACTTTCATTTAAATTGAAACTTAACAAGGGTCTATAGAACCTCATTACTCTAAAATATTCTCCCTCTAATTTTAAAGGAGGGTTCTCATTCGTTGTTTTTGCGTATTTTTTGTGGTTAAACGATTCTGGTCATGCAATTAAATGATGTTGTATATTTGGTACTAGCGTTGTTGCCTAATTTACTCCTATCTAAATATCTGTATTGTTCAATTTCTAAGATAGGTAAGATTAACTATTTTTACATTTTATGCATCTGATTATGGTTTAAGTGCATTTGAAACAAGGCTAGTTATCAGAGATAGTTGTTTGCCAATGTTTGTTTGGGAGTACAAATGGTTTGGTTGAATGCATCTTAAGGCTTGTCGTATGGATCTAAGAGCAGGATCGATGGTAGCTCGAGTCAGTTATTGATCGTTTTTGCTTATAATTTTGGTTGGGGTGCACTTGGTGGCATACTTCGAAATTGTTTCTGCTCGAGATTTTTATACTAGTAACATTTTTAAAGAGTGTAATGTCGCCATATAGTGATTTTGGTTTACTTTGTATCGTATTTGTAGTGCTTGGTATCATATTATCAACTACATATGCAGTTTGTTAAACTTGTTGGAAAACAAGTTTACGTTTCCTACACGAATAAAAAACAAAAAATTCTGGGATAAATTGTGTGGGTTCCTAAGACATGATAGTACCACCGTGAGTTTTGGTGAATTTTAGTTTAGAGTTCTAATATGTTTAATAAATTCGTTAAGCTAGTCAGGTCTTGTTTTTGATTAAAAGCTGAGTTTCTGAAACTTAAGGGTTTGTTTGATTAAAGTAAAAATAAAAGGGGTTATGAGTGTTAATTACTTATCTAAAGAGAAGTAACTTGTAAATTGATGATATTAGAGGGTTAATCTGTAATAAATGAGTAACTCATGAAAATTACACTTTAGACCATAAAATTTGGAAGACTTTACCGGATATTCAAGGCTTGTGGCTTTTTGGTACTTTAGCGGATACTTGGGAGACTTTTAGGACATCTTTGTCCAACTCTGCACCGGATGGTGTTATCACCATGGAATTGGCTAAAGGCAGTATTCTGAATGAATAAATGAGAAGAAAGTCATAGGGTTCTTCTTCATATTCAGACGTCTTGGTCACTGAAAGGCGGGGGAGAAGTCAAAGTTGAGGCCCGAGTAACAGAGGTAATCATCGCAGTAGTTCCAGCAAAGGAAAATTTGCTGATGTTGAATGCTATCATTGTCACAAGAAGGGACACACAATGAAGTTCTGTAGACAGTGGAAAAAGGAGAACAAGAAGAAAAACTACAAGAACCAAAAGAACAAGCACAAGAAAGATGATGATGGTGATGAAAGTACTGAAGTAAATACCACCATAGATGAGTTCTTTGTTTGTTCTGATTATGATATGGTTAACCTTGTTAATGATAATTCGAGTTGGATTCTTGACAGTGGTGCTACTTGTCATGTTGCAACACGAAAAGAATATTTTTCATCTTACACACCAGGTGATTTCAGTGTTGTAAGGATGGGTAATACTGGGCTATCTAGGATTGCTGGTATTGGAGATATTTGTTTGAAGTTTGACATAGGGATGGAATTGGTTTTACATAATTTGAAACATGTCCCGGATATGAGACTCAATATTATCTCAACAGGTCTTCTTGATGAAGATGGTTACCAAAATAGTTCTGGTAATGGCTTGTGGAAAGTGACTCTCGGATCCTTGATTGTGGCAAGAGGGAAAAGGGAATCCAAGTTATACATGACACATCCGAAGATATCAAAGAGCATTGTCAATGCTGTAGACAATGATGATATGACCGAGTTATGGCACAAGACACTTGGTCACATGAGTGAAAAGGGGATGTCTATTCTTTCTAAGAAGAATGTGTTAACCGGTGTGCATGATATCAACTTGAATAAATGTTCTCACTGTTTGGCAGGAAAGCAAACTAGACTTGCTTTTAAGAGTCGGTCTCCTTTCAGAATGGAGAACATACTTGATCTGGTACATTCCGATGTTTGTGGTCCAATGAAGACTAAAACACTTGGTGGGTGTTCGTAATTTGTCACTTTCATCAATGATCACTCAAGGATGGTTTGGGTATACACCTTGAAGACTAAAGATCAAGTATTGGACGTGTTTAAGCAGTTTCATGCTTTAGTTGAGAGGCAGATAGGGAAGAAACTTAAATGTATTCGAAGCGACAATGGAGGTGAATACATTGGCCAGTTTGATGCTTATTGTAGAGAGCATGGAATTCAGCATCAAAAGACTCCACCGAAGACACCGCAGTTGAATGGCTTAGCAGAGTGGATGAATAGAACTTTGGTTGAAAGATTCACATGCTTGCTGTCACATGCAGGGTTGCCTGCTTCTTTTTGAGGTGAAGCTTTGAATACGGCGGTACATGTTATTAATCTAACCCTTTGTGTTCCTTTGCGCTTTGATGTTCTTGACAGGGTTTGGAGCGGCAAAGATGTTTCATACCGTCATTTACGAGTCTTTGGATGCAAGGCGTCTGTGCATATTCCCAAAGATGAAAGATCAAAGCTTGATGTGAAGTCTAAGCCATGTATGTTCCTCGGGTATGGTCAAGATGAACTTGGGTATAGGTTGTATGATCCAGATCAAAAGAAACTCATTCGAAGCCGAGATGTAGGGTTTGAGGAAGATCAAACTTTGAAAGATGTTGAGAAAGCTGAGAAGGAGACAATTCCTCAACATAATGATGATCCTATTGACTTAGATCCGGTTCCCCCAAAATATTTTGATGCACAGTTTGGAGATGATATTCAGAATGATGAAGAACAGGGTACTGTTGATATTGATGCTCAAGAGAAACCAAACCTAGATGAAGACGTTCATCCTGAGTTGCCAGTACCTATGCCACCATTCGTTCCGATTAGGCGGTCTACTTGAGATCATCATCCTTCCACACACTATTCTGCACATGAGTATGTTTTACTCACTGATGGGGGAGAGCCCGAGTGTTATGCAGAAGCTATGGAAGATGAACACAAAAGGGAATGGTCTGAAGCCATGCAAGATGAGATGAATTCCTTGCATAAAAACAATACCTTTGAGCTGGTGGAGTTGCCTAAGGGCAAGAGAGCTTTGAAAAACAAATGGGTTTTCAAATTGAAGACTGGAGAACATACTTCTAGACCGAGGTACAAGGCCAGATTGGTGGTTAAAGGCTTCAGTCAGAAAAGAGGTATTGATTTTGATGAGATTTTCTCTCCAGTTGTGAAGATGGGATCTATTCGAGTTGTTCTTGGTTTGGCGGCTAGCCTCGATCTTGAGGTGGAGCGAATGGATGTCAAGACAGCTTTCCTTCATGGTGATCTGGATAAAGAAATCTACATGGAGCAGCCTGAAGGTTTTCAGGTTAAGGGGAAGGAAGACTACGTGTGTAGACTTCAGAAAAGTTTGTACGGGTTGAAGCAAGCATTGAGACAGTGGTACAAGAAATTTGAAGCAAGCAAGGCTACCGAAAGACCTCTTCAGATCACTGTGTTTTCTTTCAAAGATTTGGTGATGATTTCATCATCTTGTTGCTATATGTTGATGATATGTTGATTGTTGGCAAGATCGTTGGAAGAATTGCCCAACTAAAGCGAGATTTGAGCAAGTTTTTTGCTATGAAAGACTTGGGGCCAGCAAAACAGATCCTTGGCATTCGGATTTTTCGTGATAGAGGTGCCAAGAAGTTGCATATATCACAAGAGCAATACATTGAGAAGGTGTTGCGCAGGTTCAACATGGATAAAGCTAAAGTGGTTAGTTCCCCTCTTACTCCCAACTTTAAGCTAACTGATTAAGATTTCTCTTCTTCCAAGAAGAACATTTTCAATATGGATAGAGTTTCATATGCGTCAGCGGTTGGTAGCTTGATGTATGCTATGGTGTGTACAAGGCCGGATTTAGCTCATGCAGTTGGTGTTATCAGTCGGTTCCTGTCAAATCCTGGTAAGAAGCATTGGGAAGCTGTTAAATGAATATCCAGATATCTGCGAGGTACTTCCAAATTGGGTATCACATTTGGAAATGGGAAGCTCGTGCTTGTTGGTTACACAGGAGATATGGCGGGAAATAAGAACAACATGAAATCCACTTCTGGATATTTAATGACCTTTGCAGGGGGAGCTGTTTCATGGCAATCTAGATTGCAAAAGTGTGTGGCTTTGTCTACAACAGAGGCTAAGTATGTGGCAGCAACAGAAACGTGCAAAGAACTATTGTGGTTGAAAAGGTTTCTGGAGGAGCTTGGCTTCAAGCAACAACGCTACGTGGTCCTTTGTGATAATCAAAGTGCTATTCACCTTGCGAAGAATTCTATGTTTCATAAGCAAACAAAACATATTAATGTCATGTATCATTGGATTAGAGATGCTATTGAAGATGGTTTATTTGAACTTGATAAAGTTCATACCGATGATAATGGTTCCGATATGTTGACCAAGCCGTTAGCAAGGGAGAAGCTCAAGGTTTGTTGCTCGATCGTCGGGATGGCGAACTCTTCCTCATAGGCAGAAAAAGGGGAGATTTGTTGGGTATTTTCTTAGCCCATGAGGTTAAGAGCCGAACCCTTTAAGGCCTTTCTTGGGTCCATTTTGTTCTCATATATTTGCATATTGTTCTATGATTGGAACTCTTTAAGGCCCTTCTTGGGTCCATTTTGTTGCCAGTTAGTCCTAATTTTTAGGGGATGCGAGAAAGCCTTCTCAGCTGTTGGATGAAAAAATAACTTCTTTCAACCGGCTTTTAATGAGAGTGTGGCACGTGCATCTTTATCGTGAGGGCGCACAACACCAGATTAATGGCAAGCAATAAGTCTCTTGTTTCGTCTCCCATGGTTAATGATTGTGTAAGTGTGTTCGATGAATGTTATTTAGTGGTGTCGGTTCATATGCCAATCAATAAGTCTTTCTTTGGCACTAATGATATATTTTGTTTCTTAACAGGACTCATATATCACTGACAGTGTAGTTTCCAAACCTTCTTTTAATGATGTTACAGATGTTAAAGCCTTTGTTACATTCAAGTTGTTGTTACTCATGTAACAAAAGCTTTGATATTGTGGAATGGTGGGAAGAAGTCTTCGAATGAAAATCTTGCAAATTTTTCTGAAAACATTACATAGCTGACTGACCGACATCGGTCAATACCTTTTTTTTTATTTTTTTTTTATTATTTTTTTTTTTATAAGAGTTATACATTGAAAAGTTTATTTTTGTGTTATTGCCTTAGACCATTTATGCATTATTATTACTAAAAATGTCATAAATTAGGGAACTACACTTGTGTCCTCAAGATGCACTTGCGGAGTGGGCTAGATGTTGTTTTGTGATCTCCGCTTGATTTTGGTGTTATTTTTCTTACGAGTTTGATTCTTAAAAAAGGTTTTTTGTTAGATCGATTTTAGTATACTTTTTTTATTTGTATGTGTAGTGGTTGAGAATTAGAGATCATAGATTCAAGTCCATGTAAACTCTACTAATCTTGTTGAACACAGTGTTATGCTTGCTACACGACTTAAGGACATAAGATTAAGGTACTCTTTGATATACAATTATCACCATTTTTCTAAACACACATGTTATACATGTTTTTTAGTCATATCAAACCAAAACAATTCACTAGTAAATATAAATGATTAAAAGCAATGTTACACATTCACTACAAGGATAAGGAGAACACGCGACAAGCAGTTTCCCGTCGACAACATGTCGACGGCATAAGGCAGAAAACGACAAAAAAAAATGCTTGACCGAGCCCCACTGCGTTGAATTTTTCATACACGTATTTTCCCGTCGACATGTCGACGGGAAAATTTCAACATATTTTTTTAGCATCAATAATTCACTAAAGTTGGGCGCGAAATTTACCCGCTAATATTTTCCCGTCGACATGTCGACGGGAATATATTAATCACGATTTTATTCACAATTAGCGTGTGATTAAAGATAATAAACTTTTGTTTTGCGTTTCTCGTCGACATGTCGACGGGAATGTATTACTAAATATAAATACTTTTAATGAAAGGATAAAATATTGGGCGGGATTTTTCCCGCGTTCTCTTTCCCTTCGACATGTCGACGGGAATATCTCCCCAAAAATTCACCCTATATATAACCTCACAAATACATTCCGTCTCATTTTTTACCTATATACATTCTCACAAAATTATTTCCGTCTCAATTTACACATCTCACAAATAAGTCAATCGTCAATTCTTACAAGACACACATGACTTGGCGTGGTTGCACAGTTGAAGAGGAGTACTCAAAAATCTTGTCACACGAGCTCCTCTTTAATGAAGTTATGTTAACTTTTGGTCATGCAGTTTATGAGGAATATGGTTCTTTTAAGGACGCTGAAGCATGGATTAGAGACAAGATTATCAAATGGTGTAGGAAAAAGTCGTACTACAAAGAGTACATGGACGAGCTAGATGCTGATGAAGCTCAAGCTGCTGCTGAAGCTCAAGTTGTTGCTATTGGAGGTGACGACAAAGTTGAAAGTACGTTGGAAACCAAACTTGATATTATGGGAAATAGGGTCACAAATCTTGAAGCTACATTTGCACATATCAAGGAAATGAGAGCAAGGAAGGGAAAAAATGGTGCGAGTTCGAGTAAAGCGGGAAGTAGCCGCAAAAAAAATAAACGGGTTGTTTCGTTTGATCTGTTCTTTTGGTTGTCGAGTTGTTTCGTTTGGTTGTCGAGTTGTTCTGTTTGAGTTGTTTCCTTTGGTTGTCGAGTTGTTTAGTTTGAGTTGTTTCCTTTGGTTGTCGAGTTGTTTAGTTTGGTTGTCGAGTTTTTTAGTTTGAGTCTGTATGAAAATGCATGTGGTTGAGAACTCTTGCTTGTTTTAAATAAACAGTTTACCTTTGTGTTTGATAATTATTGCTCCTTCAGTTCTATTATTTATGCGTACGAATTTAAAATATAAAGGACGTTCAACATCAGTTACCACAACAACAACAACATTTTATTAAACAACAATAATAACATCAACAACAACAGCAGCAAACAACATAAACAACAACAACAATAACAACGATAACAGCAACAACAACGATAACAACAACAACAACAACGATAACAGTAATACATATGAAATTTATCCATGTCACCTAAAAGGTCACGAAGTATTGCATCCGACTGACATGCGTGGTCGTGGTTGGGATACGTTGCCATGTCAAGTTTTGCCTCCAGCATCCTTAATTTTGTCTCTAGCACCTGTTTTTGTGCCTCCAGATGGGTTCGGATCCAAGTTCAAGTCGAAAGTGACCAAAGATGATAACAATATAACGGGCATGAAGTCTCAATATTGTTATATAATGATGCAACGGTTACTTCCTTATGGACTTAAGCAATACCTGGACACACCGACTTATACACCATTAATCGAGCTTTGTTCATTCTTTAAGCAAATTTGTGCCCGAACTTTGATGGTGAATGACATGGTGAAAGCTAAAGACCAGTTGATCAAAATTTTGTGCAGTCTCGAGCAAATATATCCTCCTGCTTTTTTTGACATTATGATTCACTTGATTATGCATTTACCTAAAGAGGCTCTTGAAGGCGGGCCTGTTTCATTTCGGTGGATGTATCCATTTGAAAGATACATGAAGAAGCTAAAAAACTATGTACGAAATAAAGCTAAGCCGGAAGGTTCAATAACGGAGGGTTATGTTGCAGACGAAGCATTAACTTTTTGTTCTCGTTATTTTCGGGGCGAAATTGGGATGAAATTTAATCGTCCCACTGCATCTCAGGGCTGTCCTCTCCAAACAAGTGATTTCCAGGTGTTCCGATCACTATGTAAAACGTCTGGTAAAGAGACAATTATTCGGTTAGGTCTCCAAGAAATGAAGAAAGTGATATGGTATGTACTTCACAACAGTCCTAAGATCGACGCGTACATGAACGAGTTCGAGAGGTACGCGCTTTTATTTTGGAATTTATTTTTCCCAAGTTATCTTTTCGATTAATTCTAATATCATGAACATTTTCAGTGAACATCCTGATAGCGACATGCAACAAGAATTTCCTAGATGGTTTGAGACGAAGGTAAACTTATTATATGTATTTCCTTGTATAAATAACGACTATATATATTACTCATCTCTATCTATTCTTATCTTTGTTCATAGATCGGTAAACTTTACACAGACAATGACCTAAGTTGTACTCCCGACTTATTCGCTTTGGCTTGTGGACCATTATCGACCGCAACCTCAGTTCACTCTTGCGTAGTCAACGGTGTGAAGTTTATTGTACACAGACGCGATGTAAAACGTACAACTCAGAACAGCGGAATTTGTTCTCCTGGCGAGAAGGAAGGAGAAATGTATTATGGTCAGCTAGAAGAAATTCTAGAGTTCGCGTATACCCAGTTCAAAGTTGTGCGGTTTCGAGTTAAGTGGTTCGACTTGGTCAAAAGAGGTAGAGTCGAACGTTATAACACTTGAAACAACATGACACAAATTTGGGCACGTAGCACAGCGTTTGAAGATCAACCTTACATTCTCGCAACACAAGCAAAACAAGTCTTCTACCTTGAAGATCCTGCTAGACGACCACTCCATTGGAAGGTCGTCCAAGAAGTGAATCACAACACAACCTGGGATGTCATTGTGGCAGAAGACGATGATGATGTGATACATGGCAACAACTCATCGAATCTCCAACTGTCTGCTAATTTGCATGATTTGGCATTTGAAACCTTAAATATCGATGGTCGGTCAACGTTAGTTGAGGCACCACCACCAATCATTCATGTTGATGACGACGATGAATTTATTGATGATGAGGACGACGATCCTTATGATTTAGCAGACTCTGATGCAAACAATTCTGATGATAAAGTTGAAGATGTGACTGATGCTGTTTATGATAGTGATGTAGATGTAGCAGATTGATCTTAAATTGTAACTTGTAAAATGACACTTAGCTTATTTAAATAAAATTGTTATGGATTGTTTAAATGTGTATATTTATTTTGAATGTGTATGTATTTGAATGTGTGCATGCTTATGTTAATTTGTTCCCAAATTTCTATATGTTAATTCAACTTGTACTTTTACAGATGGCAGCAGTAGCGCGAGGTCATGGTGGTGACGGTGCCGATGACCCACCACCCCCTAATCGTTCGATTACTAGCGGTCACCGTAGTGGTAAGAAACTTAAACTTGATAATTTGAATTTTGTTACTTGTTATTTTATAACGTTTTCACTCACTTCAATTGTAGGTTCGTCACAAAAACCTCGACGAGGAGGTAGAGCGAGACAAGGTGGCGGCAGGGGTGGAGGTCGGGATGGCGGCAGGGCACAGGTCCGTGAAGCCAACAAGAACGTAGACCTCAGGAAAGCCGTGACTAGATCGGGCCCGCTGATGAGGCGAAAAATGATCCGTTTTTAGGGGGTCATTTAAGCCCGAATCCGAATTTATTTGATCAAATATTACCCTAAATCGTTCCTTTTGTGATTTTAGGTGTTTGGAGAGTGAATTCTGGAAAAGAGGCTATTTTGGACGTTTTTGGAGCATAAAGTGAAGAAAACGACAAAGTACCAAAAATCCAAGCTGGAAATACAAGGTGACGGCGTCAAGGGTTTGCTCTTGACGGCGTCAAACATGAAGAATAATTTACCATAGCTGGTGACGGCGTCAGATGGAGTTATGACGGCGTCAAAGTGGCCAAGATTAATTTACCGAAGGTGGTGACGGCGTCACATAGGCCGTCACGATTGGATCTAGGGCGTCCGAGGAAGTGTATGGCGGCGAGTTGACGGCGTCAGATTTAACTCTTGACGCCGTCAGGACGATTTTCCTATATATAGTTTTCTAGTTTTTTCATTAAAAAAAGAGAAGTTTTGGTGAAACCCTAAAGACAATTTTGGTGCCTCTTTTACAGGTTTTTCAAGGGTTCCAAACCCTTGAGACCTTGCATTGTAACTGAGATAAGTATACTCTTAATTCAATCAATATGTCTATGTGTTGGTTGTTTATCTTTTGTTCTTATCTTAATTCTACTATGCTAGGCTAGATCTCTCTTGTGTTTGCTTAGATCTAATGAAACCTAGATATTGATTATGTGTTGATTACTTGTCTATTCTTGTTTTGAATGAATGATTTATATGTTAGGCTTAAGAAAACTGGCAGATCTCCAAATGGTAACATGCTTGAACGTCTTAAGAAACATGAACCGAGGCGTACTAGGTCTTTATTGGTTGTATTTAATGCATGAGCCACTGTTTACAATCCCTATAGTTGTGCTGGGTCATGGTGTAGGAGGAGATAAGAGCTCATAGAGTTGGGGAGTTATGTATGCCACTCCACGAATGGTATTAAGGAATACAACCCGTCATTCATACAAGTGTAACAAGTAATTAACATGTAAAAGATATCTAGGGAGTAATGAAGTCTAAGTAAACACAATCTCTCCAATTACTGCTCACAACCTTAGTTTAATATTAGTTTAATTTTATTTTCATTAGTTTAATTAGTTACAAAGTAGTTTTTGGGTTAGTTGATTAGCAACTAATTCCGCCCACTCTTTCAAAACCCGAGATTTTAATTGCTTTCATAAAATATAAAAATACAAAAAATAATCATCTCTCACCTCTAGAACTTTTAATTAGGTTTTCTAATCCTAGCGACACTATTCCTAAGCTGAACGATCAATCCCCCGGTACTTGTCACTATACTATACTACAACGATCAGGTACACTGCCTGGTGGGGGTTGTAAGCCTCGCGAGATCCCTCGAGAGGTAAAGCAAGGTGCGATTCCCACGCATCAAGTTTTTGGCGCCGCAGCCCGGGGAATAGTTATTGTCTAGGTTAGGATTTCTTTTTATTAGGTCTACTTACTAGATTCCTTTCTAGTAAAATTTTTTATTTTTTTTTTAGGTCTTCTTTAGTCTATCTTATTTCTTTGTGCCTTTGTTAGTAAATTAAACTCATTGACTATTCCGTTGACCATTATGGAAAACGCGAATCCACCCCTTTCCCCTAGTGAAGTAGCTGTGTTACGTGAACAGATTGAGAGTGAGACTAGGGAGCTTAGAGAGCTTAATAGGTTGATCAAGATTGAACTCGAACATACGTTTAGCGACCTAGCAACCGTCTTGTATTCAAATAAGGACCTAGGGCCTGATGACTTTGTGAGTGTCATTAAGAGACCAGAAGAGGAAATGGATCCGAGGCTTAACGACCACTTTAACCTATACCCCACTAAGGAGGAGATTGCATACTATAATAACCTTATTGATAACCCGCGATCTCCCTTCACCATAACTGAACCTAAGATCAAGAGAGGCGATCCTAAGAGCGCTAAGATACCATGTATGATTGGATATAAGCACATTAGCAATGCTTACATTGACTTTAAATCTCCAATCAACATTATGTCCTCAACGGTTTATAATGATATAGTGAACATAAGACTTGAACCTAGAAGGGATCCCAAGTACCCCGGTGGAGTTTGTAACTTTGTCGGGAGAGTCAAAGGTTTATGTGTCTTTGTTGGTAATTTCACTTTTGTCCCCGACTTTATGATTGTGGAGGATCTTGCTAATGTTATTGATTGTCGATTATCCAATGTTGTGTTTGGCAAACCATTTGTTGAGGAGTCTAAGTTAGAATATGATGAGGTAGAGGGCACGATTCGATTTGCAAGCAACACCGATAGTATCACTTATAGGATGCCCAATAAGATGAAATAATTTCGCTTTATATCTCGTTTTGATCAGGATAATGTTGGTGCTTTTGAGGATATTGATAAGGAGGATAAGAAAAAGGGCATGGACTATGTATGGGAAAAAAGGAGTCTTTACTACAAAAATTGCTTGGCCCTTGGACCAAGGTATAAAGTTGATGAAGAGTTTGCCCGAGCAATGATGGGGGCGATAGAGAAAAAGGTGATTGGTTTCTACAAGGAATATTTACAATCGGAGAATGAAACCAATGATGAAATCACGTAGTAACCCACGACTTTGAGTCTAGCTACAAGACTCGTAAATAAAGAAAAGCGCTTCTTGGGAGGCAACCCATGTTTTGTGTGATTTTTAATTGTTTGATTGTTATTTGCTTCCGTATGCATGTTTTATTTTTATTGTTGGTTGATCATGTTTCTCAATTAAAATGTGAAATACTTTATTATGTTGTTTAGACTAGTCTTAACTTCAACCTAAAGGTATTTTTGCAAAAGATAAGTGTAAGGGGAAACCCCAAATATGTTTTTAAGAAACAAACCGATCATGATTATCCACAATATTTAATGAACATGTATATTCGTATTTGTTAGAGTCAAATGCTTGTATTGAGTCATAATGAAGTTTTGCAGGATTTTCCAGGAAGTAGGACAAAGTTTTTCCAGAAATTTTCCGGAAACTTAACATAAAGATTTCTGCAGGTCCATTCTGACGGCGTCAGGCAATTGCTCTTGACGGCGTCAGGAGTTAAAAATCTGGAAATTTTACCAGTTTCGTTTTTCTAACGGAGTCTTATAGTTTTTGTGAATTATCAAGTTTTATAATCTCCAGGAAATCTGCAAACTTCATTCCACAAGCATTATATCTTATTTTGTTTTCTAGGATTTAGTAACTTATATAGGATGCCGCCAATTTTACACGAGGTTGCCTTGTCTATTGTTGTCAGGATTTACAGGTTATTTATGACAAGAAGATGATTTATATTCTGGAAGGGAAGCTTTGATTGTTCGTTTTCTTGAAGAAGATTTAACCTGGCCAACCTAAAATCCATACCGAGCGAATCAGGGGAGTATTTGATTTCATTCTCTTTACTTTTTAACTTTTACATTCTTTACTTGAACATTGGGGACAATGTTCATCTTAAGTGTAAGGGGAGGGTAAAAAGATGATACCTTACATATGCACTTTCGCTTGAGTTTGTTTTGTTTGATAGTAGATGAGTAATAAAACTATGAGAAATACTTGTTAGTGTAATTTTAGCGCCAAATTTAAAATTTTTTACAACATTTAGGAGTGAAACTTTAGCCATAGCAAGCGTCTCATGGATAGGAGGTTGTATGACTAGCACATAACCGTATATTCAGAAAAATTTTCCACCCAAAGATGTGAGGTTCGCCTTTAGATTTGATAGGAAAAGCATTCATTATTAGTGCTTATGAGTGTACCGGTAGCATTTAGATTCTAGAACTTGCGTTAGTGATGCATCCCGAGACCGCTAGTGAGACTACATTCGTATAGTAGGATTTACTACATGATAAGAGGCATTAGGATCACCCTTGTGTTAAACCCGTATTATAATTACTTGACCATTTAAGTCATATTACTTGGCTAGTTAAGTCAACTAATTTTTCCCACACCCTTTGCGTTGTACTCATTTTTAGTACACGATACCCCTAGTACACCCCTCCGAGCCTATCTTTTCGTTTCTAACTTTAAGCATTTTACTTAAAGGAAGAATTTGTTACACCCCACTTAAATGTACAACCAAATCGCCTTAGCCTTCCGTGTATGCGCTCATTTTTAGTGCATTATTGTTATTTGTTAAACCCTAAGTTAACTTTCTAATTGATTACATGGTTGCTAAGTCGAGTCATATCCGTGTACATATTATTTTGGGACGATTGGGACTCATGGGTAAGTACTTATTTTATGGAGTAATGGGGAAGAACATCACTTATTACCCCCATATGTACGTTAATTTTAAAAGTGCTCCAAGTGTTTTGATTTTCTTAATTCGAGTCATTAGAATAGTTAAATGTAAAGTATGTAAAGATTCAAGTGTAAGAGGAATTCTCATCCCCTATGATGTATTATTTTGGATGGTAGGGTAAGAGTGTATGCCAAAAAAAAAAAAAAAAAAAAAAAAAAAAAAAAAAAAAATCGAAAAAATCAAGAAAAAGAAAAAAAAAATAGAAAAGAAAAAAAAAAGGAAAAAGAAAAAAAAAAAAAAAAAAAAAAAAAAAAAACATACGGACTACCATCCCGTTTTTATTCTATGTTCATTTTATGTTTTTGTTATTTTCATTTATTAGCTTAAGTCGAGTCTAGTCTTGGCTTAGCAACGCCATCTTGTACATGTAATTTACTAAGATTGTTAACTCGCCACCAGTAAAATTCCCTTTATCCAACAAAACCGTGTAACTCATATCCCTACACCTAACGATATAACCCTCTTTAAAAGACCTCTTTGATAGTTTATCCTAGGTGCTTACGCCATGTGGTGGAGGTTTGATCCTTTCCCAAGCCTATGGTAATCTATTTTGCTATGACAGGTAGTGAGAGATATCTTCCATTTCCACAATGTTATATTACTTTATTACACCCGAGAGATGTGAGTATCTAAACACTATTTGTGAGGTGCTTGTGTATGACCTCCGTGCTTGTCTATTGGTCTTTAGTGGAACGATTATTTGTTGTAATTACTTTTATATTAGTGTTAAATGACCCCTAACTTGTCTTTTGAGTAGAATAAAAGCTCATTTGCTTGAGGACAAGCAAATCTCAAGTGTAAGGGTATATGATGAGGCGAAAAATGATCCGTTTTTAGGGGGTCATTTAAGCCCGAATCCGAATTTATTTGATCAAATATTGCCCTAAATCGTTCCTTTTGTGATTTTAGGTGTTTGGAGAGTGAATTCTGGAAAAGAGGCTATTTTGGACGTTTTTGGAGCATAAAGTGAAGAAAAAGACAAAGTACCAAAAATCCAAGCTGGAAATACAAGGTGACGGCGTCAAGGGTTTGCTCTTGACGGCGTCAAACATGAAGAATAATTTACCGTAGCTGGTGACGGCGTCAGATGGAGTTATGACGGCGTCAAAGTGGCCAAGATTAATTTACCGAAGGTGGTGACGGCGTCACATAGGCCGTCACGATTGGATCTAGGGCGTCCGAGGAAGTGTATGGCGGCGAGTTGACGGCGTCAGATTTAACTCTTGACGCCGTCAGGACGATTTTCCTATATATAGTTTTCTAGTTTTTTCATTAAAAAAAGAGAAGTTTTGGTGAAACCCTAAAGACGATTTTGGTGCCTCTTTTACAGGTTTTTCAAGGGTTCCAAACCCTTAAGACCTTGCATTGTAACTGAGATAAGTATACTCTTAATTCAATCAATATGTCTATGTGTTGGTTGTTTATCTTTTGTTCTTATCTTAATTCTACTATGCTAGGCTAGATCTCTCTTGTGTTTGCTTAGATCTAATGAAACCTAGATGTTGATTATGTGTTGATTACTTGTCTATTCTTGTTTTGAATGAATGATTTATATGTTAGGCTTAAGAAAACTGGCAGATCTCTAAATGGTAACATGCTTGAACGTCTTAAGAAACATGAACCGAGGCGTACTAGGTCTTTATTGGTTGTATTTAATGCATGAGCCACTGTTTACAATCCCTATAGTTGTGCTGGGTCATGGTGTAGGAGGAGATAAGAGCTCATAGAGTTGGGGAGTTATGTATGCCACTCCACGAATGGTATTAAGGAATACAACCCGTCATTCATACAAGTGTAACAAGTAATTAACATGTAAAAGATATCTAGGGAGTAATGAAGTCTAAGTAAACACAATCTCTCCAATTACTGCTCACAACCTTAGTTTAATATTAGTTTAATTTTATTTTCATTAGTTTAATTAGTTACAAAGTAGTTTTTGGGTTAGTTGATTAGCAACTAATTCCGCCCACTCTTTCAAAACCCGAGATTTTAATTGCTTTCATAAAATATAAAAATACAAAAAATAATCATCTCTCACCTCTAGAACTTTTAATTAGGTTTTCTAATCCTAGCGACACTATTCCTAAGCTGAACGATCAATCCCCCGGTACTTGTCACTATACTATACTACAACGATCAGGTACACTGCCTGGTGGGGGTTGTAAGCCTCGCGAGATCCCTCGAGAGGTAAAGCAAGGTGCGATTCCCACGCATCACCCGCAATCGATCGAGTTCTAGTATCGTGATCAGAAGACATTTACTCATGTTAGGCCCAACCGCGCATGGTTCAGTAACTATGTTGGCGAGCTGGTTAGGTCCTTGCCGTTGCACTATCCCTCCTGGCAGGACCTTGACGAAGCGACTCGACATGGCTTCATGAACCGACTCAGGGTCAGTTATTTTATTTTCCTTTTAATTAAATCTCTATATTTAATTATTTGAATGTGTACATTTATTTAAATTTGTTTAATTGTGTATATTTGTTTAAATTTGTTTGCAGCAATTCTTCGACTTGCAGACCCACATGCGCGATCCCAATTGGAGAACCATTGAGACGGGCCTCAATGCGTATATTGCTAAGGTCTACTCCGACAACAAGGGCACGATGAACAGGACTTACTTTACGGTGCCGGGTGGGGCTGCTAAAGTGGATGAGATACGAAGAAACCCTCCTCCGAACGTCGAGCCATCTGTGTGGGAGGAGCATATCAAGTTTTACATGCATGAAAAGAACCTGAAGCGTGCTGCTGTGAACAAGGAGAACAGAAAGAAGAACAAGGTGTACAGCCGCCACAGTTCCAAGTCATTGGCCGCTATTCGCCACGATTATGTAAGACACATTTTATTTTTATAAAAGTATTTTATTTTTATAAAATTATTTAATTATAATTATATATTAATTAAAAATTTTAATTATATAAAAGTAAATAATTTTAATTTTATAAAAGTATTTAAGTTTAATTAAAATAAATATGGTGTTTGATTTGTCATTTTTAATTTGTTTCATCTTATATATATGCATGTGTATATACAGTTTTTGAACAGCAAGGACAAGCAGTACCCGTCACTCATCCAGAGCTTTTACGACACACACTGCGACAATAATGGTATGTGGTTGCAGGATGAGGCTCGGGTGCAGTATGTAAGTATTTTTTTTAATTTATTATTTATTTATTTATTTCCCCAAACACGCACTTTAATGATTCGTTGAAACATAATCTTGTAATTAACCCGACATATATATATATATATATATATATATATATATATATATATATATATATATATATATATTCTCAATTTTTTTCTCAATTAAATAGGAAGAGATGGTTCGGCTGAGAGATCTGGGAGCGAATACGCCGGAAGGGGTGGCGTATACGGAGGAGCAGATACTTGCGATGGTTTTGAAGGGCAAGCAGCGGGGCCACATCGCCGGACGGGGTAGGGTCGTACCCGGGCTGAACAGGCCACCGTTACCATACACCCCGCCTCCACCTCCAGGTATGTACAGTTTGATAATATATTAATTATAGATTACTCGATCATGACTCAAATTAAGTATTGCAATAGATGTTTTTAAATTTTGATTATTTCGTTTTCAGAAATAGCCGATTTGGAGAAAAAGCTTGCTGAGGCTGAGAAGAAGATTGCTGAGACCGAGAAGCAGAGCTAGGAAGAGGCTGAAGAGCGTAAGGCCATGAAGGCGAAGCTTGATTTGGTGACAGGTTTTATGTCGTCCAACCCGCTATGGCACCAGTATCTTAGTCAGGCAGGTTTTCAGCACGTGGATGGCTCGGGCAGTGGCGTTGGAGGTAGTGGCTCAGCTAGAGGGAGCGGGAGTCGCAGAGGCGATGAGGATGGTTTTGGTGATGATGAGGGTTCTAATGATGATCATGAGTGATTTGGGATATAGAGGTACAAATTTGGGTATTTTGTGTTGTACTTATGCTTGAAACAATATTTTGGCGACCTATATGTTAGTATTGTATAGTTTAACCTTTTGGCGACTTGAACGTCGCGGATATTAAAACATTTGTGGATATGGCAGCTAGGTTTAGATATTACCACACCCCGTTTTGTAGACTTTATATGTTTTTATGCATTTTGACGGTGTTTAGCGATAATTTGCAAGTGTTTTCGCCGATGGCGAGTTATACGTTTAGGACATGTTGATATTGAGTGGTTATAGGTGCCATTACAGTTACAGGTTTTGGTAGATTTTTTCCAGAAAATCCGAAAAAAATCTAGAAAATTGCTATATTTGCACTGTTAGCAGCCTATTAATGATGTCGTCGACATGTCGACGGCATCATTAACCAAACAATATTGATTATTTAATTATGCCGTCGACATGTCGACGGCAAAATTAAACTAAAAATATTGTTTTTTAATTATGGCGTCGACATGTCGACGGCATCATTAAAAATTGTATATTATTTTTAAAATTATGCCGTCGACGTGTCGACGGCATAATTAAAATATGAATATTTTTTATTAATGTTGCCGTCGACAACATATAAAACTTAATTATTATTTCTTAATTAAAACATTAATTAGTTATACGTTCCCGTCGACGGGAAGAATTTGACGGACAGCAAAATCGTTTGATTGGAAAACGATGTGGACCCACAATGTCGACGGCGATTGTCGACGGGAACGCTGTTCCCGACGAAGCACAACCGACGTTTTGTTCCCGTCGACATGTCGACGGGAACATATGGTGCCGTCGACATGTCGACGGTACGGGCGTAAAAATGTCGCCGGGAAAGGCGTCGATTGTACTAGTGATTCCAATTGGAGCCGAATAATCATGCCTTGATTGAGAGTTGTGTGCTTCAGCGAATTTTGTTGATGTATTGTTCTTTCAATTTTATTTATATACAATACTAAAAAGGTCACAAACAAAACACCTCTAACCTCCAAAATTTGCCTTTGTCTTGCAATACTAAAAAGGTAAAATCGTATACAAGTACAGGTTCATAAGCCAGCCACATGAGATCTTTTGACAAAGCTTTACTTGAACTAGAATGTCTGAAATTCAACCAAAGATCTGTTGGATTACATAATTCCCCGTTGGTATTATTTCATTATTGACCATTATTTATAATGGTAAAACCCTAGACACCCTAAACCCACAAATCGGGCTTGGGCCTTTTTATTCTCTAATACTCTCCCGCAGTCCGAGCGGCGAAATCGCGAAAGCTCGGACTGGAGTAGTAAACTAGACAAGAAAAAAAAACATAATAAAAACAAACTTTAGTCGACTCGTAACAGAACTGTACCAACGGTCGACTATTGTCGACTGGTACCAAAGGTCGGCTAAGTCGACTGGTAACACAACCGTACCAACGGTCGACTTTAGGGACTGGTACCAACGGTCAACTTTAGTCGACTGGTAATAAAGCCGTACGAACAATCGACTAACAAATAAACAGTAAAACAACTAAAAAACTCTTAAAACAAAGAAAATTACAACTAAACTACATGCACTAACATCAACAGAAAGATGAGAAAACGAAAGTTGGTTCTAAAACTTCAACCCCCAAAGAACCTTCCGAACAAACGGGGCGTATTTTTCCCTAGAAAAACATAAAGATCCACTTCTTAAATAAACATTAAAACCTTCGTGGTTCTACGGCCCAATGGCTCAGGTACTTTGTCTTCCATCCGTAGGCTGTTTCCTTGGAATCCTTCTGTCAAATATATCCAAGCCTTCAATTTTGCGTTCCTAACTGCATCTACCATCGTGGTCAAATAAAGTAAACAACATAAACCAATTGTCTTTGTTTTAAAAAACTTGGGAAGGATTGTTGACTTATGTTGGCAATTATTTAATATTATCAAAACTTGTTTTTGCAAACAAGCACATGGGACGGTGGGAACAAGAGTAAGAATCACAAATAATTACAAAGAATAAAAAAAAGGTAGAGGCAATTCGATGTTTTAATTTGGTGGATGAAAGAAAAGATCTAGCCGTCGATGAGAAGTAAACAACGGACGAAGAAAGAGGGGAAAAAAATAGGGTTAGGTTAAGAAACCTGGCTCTGATACCATGTTGGATTACATAATTCCCCGTTGGTATTATTTCACCATTATTTATAATGGTAAAACCCTAGACACCCTAAACCCACAAATCGGGCTTGGGCCTATTTATTCTCTAATAAGATCAGGCTTATTTATACTTTTGGATGTTATGTCGTATCATAGTTGATAACTTTACCTCCTTTTTTGGTTGGAAATGTAATTTATGGTCTAATGGGTTTGTTACTTCAAGATTAAAAATAGATGTTTCTACATTTGGATGGACTACGGGTATGAAAGAAATATATGTTGCAAGCATTGGTGCGGGTCTCACTCTTACTTTAACGGAGGCTAAACACCTGAATTAATATTTATAGATTCAAGTGGTTTTGGTTTCCACCGTGTGGATATCAAACTAGGTCTAAGTGATTGATGATGTCCTTTTTGGGGGATTGGCACCATTGTTATGGTTATTTGATTGGGCAAAGATGTTTGGGTGTTTGGGTGCAAAGACTATCTGGTTGGGAATATTTTTCAAGGGTAGTGGAACGGTCAGGGACGGAGCCATAACTAAAGATGCCGGGTGTACAAAAAAATTTGAACAGTAATACAAGAAACATATTTCGATGGACCGGGTGCATTTAGTATGACTTTAGAAAAAATCAATTTTTTTTTTTTTTTTTTTTAATTAACACTATATTGAAAAAACCCATGGGGTGCACGGGCACCCGCGGGAACCCCCTTGGCTCCGTCCCTGGGTACGGTTCAAGATTAGATAAGAGATGCTGGTTGTTCAAGCCGGTTAGTAATCGATTTATGCTTGAAGTGCTTTTCAGCGGGGTGCAGTTGCTACTTGGTGGTATGGGCCAGGATTGTTTCTGCTTGATTTAGTGTAGTTTTTGGTATCGTTTTCAAGAAAGTGTACTTTAATAAATCGTGATTTTGGTTTACATGTTATCATGAGTCCCCGTGGTCAGAATCATATTTTTCGTCAATGTACCCTCTCCTAATATTTTTGAACACAACGTTATGCTTGAAAAAAAAAAGATGAAAATTAATGTATTCGTTAATAAATAGTTACTTCACTTAAACTTCATTCGACACCCTTTCATCCATGTAAGAACCACTCTAATGAATATAATATATGAACAACAGTCGGATAAAGTTCTTAGTATACATGATCCTTTTTTTACTAAACTTGGCAAAATAATAATAAGTTAATAGTAATAATTTCATTCGACACCCTTTCATCCATGTAAGAACCACTCTAATGAATATAATATATGAACAACAGTCGGATAAAGTTCTTAGTATACATGATCCTTTTTTTACTAAACTTGGCAAAATAATAATAAGTTAATAGTAATAATAATAATAAAAAGTTGGTAATATAGTAAAAAAGAATCCGCTGCCAGGACTTGAACCTGGGACCCCTAGATTATAGAGGCCGATTGAAACTCATCAACCAATTTTCATCAACAACATGTGCTACAGCGGATTTTACTAACATTAACTTCTGCTTATTTTATTTATAACAAATAGTGAAAAAAAAAAAAAAAAAAAAAAAAAAAAAAGCCCACTATTTGTAGGTATTGCAATGCTGTTAATTGCGTGCATATTCTAAAGCTGCAAAGCTAAAAGCATTTAGTATCCAAAGCCTTCTATCCTCTAAATTGTCAATTGGTGATCATGTTTCCCTGAACATATGTGTATTGTATGTGGCTATTTAGGTTTCCTTTTAACTTGTATATACATAATCGGATTGAGGTAAGCTTTTCATGTTAGTACCAGCATTTTCTTTTTCACTTTCTCCAAAAAAAGAAATTCTGCATATTTATGTACTGCGGTTCAGCTGCCTTCGTTGATCTATACAATAGAATAATCTTTGGGGCTCAACTTCAAAGGTATGGTCTATTCCTCATAGTATCTTGGCTTGTTTGTACGAGTCCTTCCCTTACTTTGAAAAGGGACACATTTTCTTATATGGAACTTTCGAGAAGTGGTCTGAGTAGAGGTGGAAAAATGAGAGGGTGGGGGATAGGTATGGTAACGGGTCAAAACGGGTAATACTTAAATACACGTTGGAGCAAGTCGTCTTATGGTGGGCCAGGCCACCCTGTTATTCGGTTATTTATCGAGTTTTATTATATTTAATGTTTCAATATCTTACAGTGGCGATCTAATTTGATTTAATAAAATTATTATTGAGACACTTTGGTGACTTTCGATCCGTTTTCATTTAGGACATGGTTGCTGAGGTTTCGTCAAGAAATTTATTATTTATTTTGGTAATAGCTTCTGTTTAACATGTTACTAGTTCAAGTAAAGTTGTATGCTGAGATACTGAATTAACATATCTGATATTGTGTCCTCTCGTGCATATTTGTATTCTTGCTGCATGACAGCTCATTTAGAAGATGTTCCCTGATTTGTTAACGAGATCTTCCCAGAAACATGCAACACACACTCATCTGATAAGGTAGATGATGATAGTGCGGCAGAGTCCTAGTTATCACTTTGTCAATTTGGACGCTTTTCACCCACCTTGAAATGGCCATAGAAGTTGATACAAAAGGCATGAAATGTCGTTTCTGCAAACAATTTTTAATGTTGTGTTGTATTACAGTCGATAGCTTTACTTTCATTTAGAAGATGTTCCCTGAGGACGAGATCTTCCCTGAAACATGCAACACACACTAATCTGATAAGCTAGTAGAAGATGATAGTGCGGCAGAGTCCTAGTAATTACTGGCAATCTGATTTATGGTGGTTTTGCTACTAAAAGTGAATAACAAGATGATAGTGCGGCAGAGTCCTAGTTTTGTTAAGGATTCACTCAAAATATTCTTGAGCTTATTTCATCGTAAAACCAAGATAAGCTAATTTTGTGTGAGAATGTAGCAGCATCTCAGTTGAAGTAAAAAAAAAAACTAAAGTCAACTCCTAACCTCATGACTTGAAAAACTACTAAGCACACTTTAAAAGTGTTTGGGCAAGTTTTATTTTTCTTTCCAAAAGTCTTATTCCTTATTTCCTTTGGCTTTTTGACATAAACTCACCAAAACACCTCTTCATTCTTCAATGTTGACTCTACATGTATTCAGCAAAAATAGCATTTTTCTTTTCATCCATTAAGATGATGTTACAATATTGATTGTTGTTTGATCACTTTTGTGTATCAAAATTGATGATGTATCTGTTTGTTTTTTGAGATTTATTGTTGTTTGCCCACATAACCATTTCTAAATATGTACCATCTACTACAAAGATATCCATTGCTGAACACCCGGAACTTTTTTAGAGCTATAAGTGCTTTTCTTTAGCGCATATGAAAGTATGAAACCGGGTTATGGTTTTCTTCAAGTGCATTTGAAACCGGGCTAGTTATTGGGCATAGCTTTTTTCTGATGTGTTGTTTGATGTGCTGTTTGGGTGTACAAATAGTTTGATTCGAGTCAGTTATGGATCGTTTTTGGTTAAAATTTTTGCTGTGGTGGTGTTGGCGGTATGTGTTGGAATTGTTTCCGCTAGAGTTTTTTTTGTGTACCTTTAATTTCTTTTTAAACAGAATAAACAGAATTAATGTCGTCATATAGTGATTTTGGTTGACTTTATATTGTGTTTGTAGCATTTGGTATCAGATTTTCAAACTACATGTACACCTTGTTAAACTTGTTGAACACAAGTTTATGTTTGCTAAATGGATAAAGGACAAGGATTAATTATTTCAAGTTAAATAAAAACAGCTTTGCTAATAAGTTCTAAGTTGGATAAATCAAAAATTCAATCAAAGTAAAAAGAAGTCCAATAAAAAACGTATTTTAACAAACAAAAAAGATTTCATCCGCTGCCAGGACTCGAACCTGGGACTCCTAATTAAAGGAGCCGAAACAATTCTTTTGCTTGAGTAGTTGTGCTACAGCGGATCTTGTTGCTATGTTATCCATCTAATTTTTATTTAAATTGAAACTTAATAAGGGTCTATAGAACCTCATTATTCTCCCTCTAATTTTAAAGGAAGATTTTTTTATTGTGCTTAACCAGGTACTCATTCGTTGTTTTTTTGTGTATTTTTGTGTTTAAACAATTCTAGTCATGCAATTAAATGATGTTGTATATTTGGTACTAGCTTTGTTGCCTAATTTACTCCTGTCTAAATTTCGGGTATTGTTCAATTTCTAAGATAGGTACGAGTAACTATTTTTACATTTTATGCATCTGATTATGGTTTAAGTGCATTTGAAACAAGGCTAGTTATCAGACATAGCTGTTTTCCAATGTTTGTTTAGGTGTACAAATGGTTTGGTTGAATATATCTTAAGGCTTGTCGTATGGATCTAATAGCAGGATTGATAGTAGCTTGAGTCAGTTATTGATCGTTTTTGCTTATAATTTTGGTTGGGGTGCACTTGGTGTTATACGTCGAAATTGTTTACGCTCGAGATTTTTATACTAGTAACATTTTTAAAGAGTGTAATGTCGCCATATAGTGATTTTGGTTTACTTTGTATCGTATTTGTAGTGCTTGGTATCATATTATCAAACTACATGTACACTTTGTTAAACTTGTTGGAAAACAAGTTTACGTTTGCTACACGAATGAAAAACAAAAAATTTAATTATATACAAAGGTAAACCAAAACAACTTTGCTAATAAATTTGAAGGTAATGTTTGGATAAATCAACAATTTAATCAAACTATCAAAGTAATAAAATGACATTACACGAAGAGAAGTCCAACAAAGTAATAAGAAGTGAAGGTTTTATCCGCTGCCAGGACTCGAACCTGGGACTCCCGAGAAGGAGCTGAAATCAGCCTATTGATTTAGTTGTTGTGGCTATAGCAGATTTTGTTTATGTGCTCTTACTTTAATTTTATTTATATAAATTTAAAAAATTAAAAAAAATAATTAAAAAAAAATAAAAGTCGCCGATAGATACTACGTATAAAAACCTCATTATTCTAGAATATAAACACCTCTATTCCAGCTTTACACCCTTTCGTGGTTTTTTTTTTTTTTTTTTTTTTTTTTTTTTTTTTTTTTGAACGGGCGGATTTATTAAAGAGGCTAGCGAGGAGCTAGTACTCAACCAAGAAACAATTACATAATACCTGTCAAAGGACATTTAAGTCTATCTAACCAATCTAGATTTCTCTTAGCTCTAGCATTAAACTAAACAGAAGAATGATAAACAATAAGGTCAAATAAGCACGCATTTGAAGGAGCTTCGGAGGAAAAAATCAACCTATTACAAAAGCTCTAAATAGTCCACCAAGCAACAATCATCGAACCTTCCAAGTAATCTTTCACTTTCGTGGTTGGAAATCTAATTTATGGTCTAATGATTGCTAATAAAAGTAAAAAAAATACGATGTTTCTATTATGGGAAGACTATATGAACATGATATCAATACATGTTGACTAGGCTTGTGTTGTTAAACTTTTTCAGAGCTACAAGTGGATACATGAAACCAGGCTATGGTTTCTTTAAGTGCATTTGAGACCGGGATAGTTATCGGGCATAACTGTTTTTCCAATCTTTGTTTGGGTACATAAATGGTTTTGATTGGATGCATCATATGCCTTGTCGTATAGATCAAAGAGATAGAGTCGGTGGTGGTTCAAGTTAGTTAGTAATCATTTTATGCTTACGTGTGGTTGATGGTATGCGTTTGTATTGTTTCCACTCGAGTTTATGATATTTATTTTAACGACAACATGTATTTTAAAAGGAGCCGAAACAATAAGAACAAAAAGAACACAAGAACACCCGTTGTTCCCCCCTCGTATACTATATCTATGTTAGGGGAAATTCACTACAAACCACAAATTGTATAAACTTCGTAGAACCTTCTGTTAATACAAATATCGCCTAAAAACGTTATTTATATTTTACGATATTTGCTAAGTTTTGTTAACGACAAAGTGTAAACTTTAGTTTTTAGTAAAACATAATTTTAGTTTAAAGACTTGCATAATTAGACATTTGCTACATTTACATTTCATATAAAACACAACACTTTTTATATTTCTTAAAGTTACAAGTATTCAACACAACGTTGCAAGACTTGTTAGCTTAGCATCGTGTAGACTTTGTGTAGTTTACACTTCATTTGATTGTGTGTTTTCAGTTGTGATCGGTTAGTATTTTAGGCCTTAATGTACATAGTGTGACGGGAGTTGTTGTACCCTTGTAAAAGAACTAACGGGAGTGGTTGTACCCTTGTAAAAGAACTCGACATCTAGCTTAGTGTCGGTAATCGTGTAAGAGACGTGTAAGGTTTTCTCCGCCGGTGAAAGGAGCTTGTTGACTAGTGAAAGAAACTCTCGAGTTGGATACTCGGGGCGTGGACGTAGGGCAAGGAAAAAGAGCCCTTGTAGCCGAACCACGATAAATACTCGTGTTATGGTTTGATTGTTTCTTTCTTTATACTTGCATGTTATATATTGTCTTTTTGTTCATATCTTTGATTAAACGGAAAGTTTCAAAAGATAATTAAACGAAAAACCAGTAAAACTATTCAACGCCCCTTCTAGTTTTCCACACTTTCCTTTCCAAAAAACACGCCATCAGCTATCCAAGGATGGTCTTCACATATGTTAATGTTCCATGAAATGAAAGTATAACAACTTGGCTAAAGAATTTGAAAGTAATGTTGAATACTCCTAAATCATAAATGATAAATAACCAATTCAGTTGGAAAAAAAAAAGAAAAAGAAAAAGAAAAAAGAATAACAACAGTACACGAAAAAAAGTCAACAAAAAGTATTTCCAACAAAAAAAACCTTTACGCTAAACGTGTTGTTTGGGCCAGGCACGGCTTGGACACGGATTTTGAAAAAAAATAGAAAAAAAAAGAAGGTTTTCAAAATTTATAAAGAAGTAGAAACATAGTCACAGGAAACGCCAGCTTATGCGTGTTCCTTGTTCCGCCATGTTCCGTTTCAGATGTTGTTATTTTCTTGGTAATAGTGTTTTCCGATGGAATATTTGCTGAAGGAGGGAAAGGGGTGAAGATGAAGGAGAAATGGCTCATATGAAATGTTACAGAGTTATATGACATATTCTTTTTTGGGCCCATTTAATAAGTAACAAAAGGCCAAACTAAAATTATTTAATTGTACTAAAAAATATTCAATTCGACTCAAATATACAATAAAATGTCTATTATACAATATATATTTTGCAACATTTGTATAAAATATATATTAAAAATATTAAATTTATTTACGTGTCCACGCCGTGTCCCTTTTTTTTTTTTTTTTTTTTTGAACGGCGACATTTTATTAACTAGCAAGGCGGTAGAACAAACATTACAAAGAAATCAAATAAGTTGATGTGACCTTTGTTGGTTTGGAAAGATTTATTGCAAAACCTTCTGTCAGCCTGGCGGAACCCTGGAGGTACACGGGCGGAACCCATCTGAGGGTTCCGCCATATCTGCCAGACCTGCTGAAGGTTTTGCTATAAATACCAAGCCAGTTGTTTGAATTTTTTTTTATCACTTCTCATTACATTTTCACACACATACATTCATATCATTCATCTAACCTCTTAACATTTCATTTTGATGTGAAGTTTCTTTTGTAGCAAAGAATTTCACAAGTTCATATAAAGTTACAAGTATTCAACACAACGTTGCAAGACTTGTTAGCTTAGCATCGTGTAGACTTTGTGTAGTTTACACTTCATTTGATTGTGTGTTTTCAGTTGTGATCGGTTAGTATTTTAGGCCTTAAAATACATAGTATGACGGGAGTTGTTGTACCCTTGTAAAAGAACTAACGGGAGTGGTTGTACCCTTGTAAAAGAGCTCGACATCTAGCTTAGTGTCGGTAATCGTGTAAGCGACGTGTAAGATTTTCTCCGCCGGTGAAAGGAGCTTGTTGACTAGTGAAAGAAACTCTCGAGTTGGATACTCGGGGCGTGGACGTAGGGCAAGGAAAAAGAGTCCTTGTAGCCGAACCACGATAAATACTCGTGTTGTGGTTTGATCATTTCTTTCTTTATACTTGCATGTTATATATTGTCTTTGTGTTCATATCTTTGATTAAACGGAAAGTTTCAAAAGATAATTAAACGAAAAACAGGTAAAACTATTCAAACCCCCTTCTAGTTTTCCACAATTGGCATCAAGAGCTACGTTACTCAAGCTTTTTAAATATATTGTGTTTTAAAACTTGAAACGATCCATGGATTTTGAAAATTACAAAGAAGGGCAATATATGCAAAGACCACCACTTTTTGAAGCAAATAGTTTTATATATTGGAAAAACCGATTTGAAACTTACATGAAATCTAAAGATATAGATTTATGATATATAATCATTGATGGTGATAATATAGTTACGAATAGTAAAGATGAAGATCAAAAGAAATTAATTGCTAAAAATAATGAAGCTAAAATGATGCTTTACAATGCTTTGCCTAAGAAAGAATATGAAAGAGCCTTTATGTGTAAAACGCCAAAGAAATTTGGCAATCTTTAATAGTCACTCATCAAGGAAACTCACAAGGATAATAAAATTGATCTTCTTGTTCAACAATATGAACAATTTGCTATTCCCGAAGATGTGACTATTGATAGTGCATTTGCTAGGTTTAACACTATTATTACTTCACTTAAAGCACTTGATGAATTTTTTTGTAGCAAGAATTTTGTCAGGAAATTCCTTAGAGCACTCCATTCGAAGTGGAGAGCAAAAGTGACGGCAATTGAAGAATCCAAGGATCTTTCAAGCATGTCACTTGACAAGCTAATTGGAAACCTCAAAGTTCATGAAATGGTAATGGAAAAAGATTCGGAAATAGTTAAAGGCAAGAAAGAAAAGGTTAAGTCCATTGCCTTGAAAGATAGAGTCCAATCAAGTGATGATGAAGAATCTAGTTCGGATAGTGATGATGAAGAATATGCCATGACCGTTACAGACTTCAAGAAGTTCTTTCGTAGACGAGGGAAGTTTGTAAGGCAACCTAAAGATAACAAGAAAACCTTCCGAAAAGATCGTGATGATAGGAAAGGAAAGGTTGAAAGGAAATGCTTTAGGTGTGGAGACACAAGTCATCTCATAGGAGAATGTCCAAAACCACCCAAAAGCAAGTCTCAACAAGCTTTTGTGGGTGGTGCTTGGAGTGACTATGAAGAAGATGAAGATGAGCCGAAGAATGATGAAAATTGCTCTCACGGCTCACGACTCAAATGAGGTACTCTCCGACTCATCTTACTCTTCTATTGATGATGACACCTTACAAAAAGAATATAACAAACTTTGTGAATTAAGCTTAAAAATCATAAACAAAAATAAATTGAAAAGGAGTTTTTAGAAAATGAAGTTTATGAGTTAAAAGAAAAAGCTAAGAGATTAGAAAAGAGTAGAGGTATTGACACATCGTGCAAATCATGTGAAGAGCTTAAACTCGAAATTGAGAAACTTAGAATTACTCAAGATGATCTAATAAAACAAACCACAAAGTTTAAGAAGTTCCATAAAAGTATTTCTTATGCGGATGAAATTATGAAACTTCAAAAGTCACTATTTGATAAAACAGGACTAGGTTTCATGAAACTAGAAACTTCGAAGAGTCAAACAAAACAAGAAAAGAAAGCACAAGAAACTAACAAAAATGCTACAGCAGCCCGCTGAACAGACGGAACCCAAAATAGGGTTCCGCCCGTTGAACCCAAAGGTTCCGCCGGGTCTGCAGCAGCAGTGACAACTTCCACGTCGGATCGTTTAAAATTTGTTAAAATCACATATAAAAATGAAACAAAACCTGCTATTAAAACTGGAGTAGGACTTAGTAAAAACGAATTTCGAACTAGAACTACTCAACCGAGACCTAAGACTCCAATTCCCAAACGCCCCTTTCCAAAGAGTAACTACAACACACGACCAAACTACCAACATGTTTGGAACCAAAACACTCCTGGACATTACCAAACTCCAAATTACATGTCATGTAACCCTTATGTTCTATTTTCATACTTGGATCAAGTTAATGGTATGCTTAACCAAAATGGACCCATGAGAAATTGGGGACCAAATGTTTGAGTGTTTTTCGTAAAATAGGTGTGCCTCAAAGTATGTTTGGAACCGGATGAATGGATTAAAGATAGCAGTTGTTCAAGGCACATGACGGGTAACAAAAGCCTCTTCTCAACTTATCACAAATATGATGGAGGTAACGTTACGTTTGGTAGTAAAGCTAAGAGCAAAATCATCGGAAAAGGTACAATCTCTCATGACTCTCTTTTTATAGATGATGTAGCTCATGTTGATAACTTAGGTTTTAATCTCCTTAGTATTAGTCAACGTTGCCATAATAAGTATAATGTCCTTTTTAGTGAAAATGGAAGTAAAATACTTAAAGATGGTATAACCATAGCCAAAGGTGTTCTTAAGAACAACGTGTATGTCATGAAGATGGATCAAATATCTAGAGACAAACTTAATCTTACTTCATTAGATGAATCTTCAACTTTATGGCATAGACGTTTAGGACACGCTAACATGAGACTTATACAAAACCTCTCCTCCAAAGACCTAGTTCGAAACCTACCTAAGTTGAAGTATGACCAACACTTTTGTGATGCTTGCAAAGTCAGTAAACAAGTCCATAGTAGCCATAAGGCTAAAAACTTGGTTTCTACATCTAGGTGTCTAGAACTTTTGCATATGGATTTGTTCGGTCCATCCGCAATACAAAGTTATGGAGGTAACTTCTATACTTTGGTCATAGTAGATGATTACTCAAGATATACTTGGACAAAATTTTTGAAAAGTAAAAATGAAGCTTTTGATAAATTTGAGATTCTAAGTAAGAAAATTCAAAATCAAGTAGGGTCTAGTATTGTGTTTATTAGAACGGATCACGGTCGTGAATTTGATAATGAATTTTAATTTGGAAACTTTTGTGATAAAAATGGTATTACTCATAACTTTTCGGCTCCACGCACTCCTCAATCTAATGGTGTAGTAGAACGTAAAAACCGGACTTTGCAAGAGATGAGTAGAACAATGCTTAATGAACAAAACATTCCACAAAAGTTTTGGTGTAACGCCGTTGACACATCAACGTACATTTTAAATCGAGTCTTAATTAGACCATTTTTTGAATAAAACTCCTTATGAACTATATAAAGGTAAAAAGCCTACATTAAGATACTTTAGAGTGTTTGGGAGTAAATGCTTTATTCTTAACACCAAGGACTATCTCACCAAATTTTACCCAAAGTCTTATGAAGGTGTATTTCTTGGACAGTCACAAAATAGTAAAGCTTACATTGTTTTAAACAAAGAAACCTTAAGAGTCGAGGAATCGTTGAACGTAACATTCGACGAGAGTCCACCTCCCTCTAAGACATCACCTTTGGTAGATGATGACTTAGTTGAAAGTCAAGCTATTGAAAACCAAGTAATCTTAGAAAATGACAAGGAAGATGAACCATTAAGCAAAGAAATTGTTAATGTTAAACAATCCGAAAGTCATCCATTAGATAATGTCATAGGAAAAATTAATGAGAGAACACTAAGATCTAAAGCCCAAAATGAAAGTAACGACTTTTGTTTCGTGTCAACCATTGAACCGAAAAACATTAACGAAGCCATAAATGATGAGTCTTGGGTAATAGCCATGCAAGAAGAGTTAAACCAATTTGTTAGGAATGATGTATGGACATTAGTTCCTCAACCAAGGAGTCAAATAATAATTGGAACAAAATGGGGTTTTCGTAATAAAATGGATGAAAATGGAATTGTGTCTAGAAACAAAGCTAGGCTAGTAGCACAAGGTTATAATCAACAAGAAGGCATTGACTACGATGAAATTTTTGCTCCGGTTGCTAGGCTCGAGTCAATTAGAATCTTACTTGCATATGCATGTGCACACAATTTTAAACTCTTTCAAATGGACGTCAAAAGTGCATTCCTAAACGGGGTTATAAATGAAGAAGTGTATGTTGCTCAACCACCGGGCTTCATCGATTTTGAAAAAACTAATCATGTTTACAAACTTAAAAAGGCTCTTTACGGACTTAAGCAAGCTCCAAAAGCATGGTATGATCGACTTAAAACCTTCCTAGTTGACCATAAGTATACCATGGGCTTAGTTGATAATACTCTCTTCACTAAGAAGAAAGATTCACATATTATCATAGTCCAAATCTATGTTGATGACATTATATTCGGATCAACTTGTCAATAATTATGCGTAGATTTCTCAAAAATCATGCATGACGAGTTTGAAATGAGTATGATGGGAGAACTCTACTTTTTCTTAGGACTCCAAATTAAACAAATAGAATATGGTATCTTCTTTAACCAATCTAAATATATTAAGGACATGCTTAATAAATTTGGATTAGAAGATTCGAAACCATTCAAAACGCCCATGTCCACGGAAACAAAACTCACCAAGGATGAGGAAAGTGAATCCGTAGATAGCACTAAATATAGAGGTATGATTGGAAGTCTACTTTTCCTAACGGCTAGTAGACCCGACATTATGTTTAGTGTTTGTCTATTTGCTTGTTTTCAAGAAGATCCTAAGACAACTCATCTCGAAGCCGTTAAAAGGATTTTTAGATATATTAAGGGCACTACACATTTAGGTTTATGGTATCCCAAAGGAACGGGAATAGACACCATAGTGTATGCCGACTCGGATCATGCCGGTGACTATGTTGATAGAAAAAGCACAAGTGGTATTTGTACTTTGTTGGACATTGTCTCACCTCATGGTTCTCTAAGAAGCAAATGGCTCTCGCTATCTCAACAACGGAAGCCGAATACGTTTCGGCCGGAAAGGCATGTCAACAAGCTCTTTGGATGAAGCAAGCTCTTGTCGACTACGGAATTCAACTTAACGACATCACCATTCTTTGTGACAACAAAGGAGCCATTGATCTTAGCAAAAATCCAGTTCAACATGCTCGTACCAAACATATTGAAATCCGTCATCATTTCCTTCGTGATAACGTTCAAAAAGGAAACATCTCAATTGAGAAAGTTTCTTCCAAAGACAACATAGCCGACATTCTCACAAAACCTCTTAAACGAGAACCTTTTAACCTTCTTAGGCTAGGCTTAGGACTCATGGAACCCACATTGTAGTTCTAGACATTAGACAAAAATCAAAAAAATCAAAACAAATCAATAAGTCTTTTTCTTAGCAGAGGCGGCGGAACCCTCAGCCATAACAGGCGGAACCCTCTTTTTGGTTCCGCCGTATCCGCCGACCTGCAGAACCTTTTTCTTAGCTTATATTAAACCAAACACCTATTATCTCATACCACCATTTCCAAACTGCTACTATTCACTTCACCACTCATCTACAACTATGAATTTTTGATCCTTCCTTCATTCACATTGCTCATCAATCATCATTGTAAGTATCTGAGTCTAGGAATTCTATTTTTGCACAAAAACAAAAACTTGGGGTTATGCATTAACTTGAGAAACCCATGCATGAAATTAGGTGTTTTCATGTGTTCCCATAGTTAGGAATTGCATTATTATAAGTTATTAACATGTTTACTAAAACACCCCATGTCAAATTCTTGCAAAAATTTCTCACAAATAGGACAAATATTTTTTCGTCTCACATTTTAAATACAAAATCAAAACGTTATGTTCAAAAACATCACTTGCATAATGTCTCTTGAATGCTAAAGGGAATACATAACCAATATGTATTTTCGGGTACATTCAACGAAGCTACATTGAACTAGAAGCGCTTGGGTTATCTTTTGTTGTATAACTAAAGTTGCATTCTAAAACGTTTTGAGCATCAAAATGAGTCAAGATAACCGCACCTCCACATTGTTTTCATATAGGCACACACTAGAACATCCACATTACAATAGTCGTTTACTTAGACTAAAATGTGAAATTTTGTTTTTCTAGGAATCATCATGCCTCCACTAACCCATTACGACCACAAGGACACCATTAAGTACCTACCCAAACACTACAAAACCAAAGGTCTTACTACAAATCAAATCGATGTTTTCAAAGCCCTAGAAAAGCGTTATGTCCACGAAGGTAGAACCATTGACCCATCCTTCATAGAAGGTACAAACCTACCTATGGAAAACTAGAAGGGGGGTTGAATAGTTTACCGCTTTTTGAACTTGATTATCCTTTAAAAACTTTACGTTTCTTTAAAATATAGATTCAAATTACTTGTTAATCCTTGAAAAGCTTTACGTGTAATTAACGATTCTAACTAAAGACAATATGTAATATGCAAAGACAAAGTAAGAAACGATCAAACCACAACACGATTGTTTATCGTGGTTCGGCTACATGGACTCTTTTTCCTTGCCCTACATCCACGTCCCGAGTTTCCAACTCGAGAGTTTCAAGCACTAGTCAACAAGCTCCTTTTATGGGTGGAGAAACCTTTACAGTCATCGCTTACACTTTTATCCGGTACAAAGCTAGATACCGAGTCCTAGTTCAAGGTAGAACCCACCTAACGTCGCCTATCCACTATTTCCGACACTAAGCTAGATGTCGAGTTCTTTTACAAGGGTACAACCACTCCCGATAGTTCTTTTACAAGGGTACAACAACTCCCGTCACACTATCTATTTTGAGGCCTAAAATACTAACCGATCACTTCTACACAAGATACAAATGAAGTATAAACTACCAAAGTTCATACATAACAAAGCTAACAAGTCTTGCAACTTTTGAGTTGAAAATTGTAACTTCTTGGAAGAACTTGTGAACTCCTTTGCTACATGAGAGAATCACACAAGTCAAATGTTACTAAGTTAGATGAGAGAATATGTGAAATATATGTCCTAAAGTGATGGGTGAATTCTTGCAAGTGGCTTGGTATTTATAGCCAAACCAACCAGCAGTCTGGCGGATCTGGCGGAACCCTAGAATGGGTTCCGCCCATGTACCCTGAGGGTTCCGCCAGGACTGACAGGAAAACATGCAAGAACTCTTTCCAAACCAACCAAGGTCACATCAACTTGTTTCTAGTCAAACACACAATTGTGTAAGAAGTCTTATGGAGAGTCAAACACACAATTGTGTAAGAAGTCTTATGTCACAACTCACCATTTCAGGTCATTCCCCGAACTTTGGAAAAACACTATTCATCAAACACTATTCATCAAAACACTATTCATCAGTTTACTATTCATCATTTTTGGTGTCAGTTTGACATTCCGAGAAGCATTCAGAAATTTTACTATTCATGGAACACTATTCATTGCGGGAAAAGATTTCATCATTCACGTGCATTACACATTTCATCGTAAATTTAGTTTACGAGTATTCAAATTCGCGTAACCGTATTGGTTCGGGTGCGAATTCATGCATTATCAGTAATGACATTTCATACGGACTGGGAATAGTCTGCATATCATCAGTAGGTCATTTACATGTTATACCACTCTTAGGATTTTCAAATTACTATATTCAGTATATTTAACGTTTTACGTATTATGATTTCTAAATAAACGTTAACACACGGTTTATACACGACGAATATATCTAAATATTCCCACAATGGTCCCGACATATTTTTATATCCATTTTAACATCATAAAAGTTATAACATTCAGTTACCCAGTATTTTGGAAATTTATTTTATTTTTAACGTACGCGTATGAATATAACGTCGGTTTTCGTTAAAACTAAACATTAATCACCCGATCACTCAGTAAATGTACCCAACATATTTTTAATATGTTTTCATCATTATTATGACTTTATTTCATCCCGGTTAACTTCGTGAACGTTTATTGCTATTAAACCCGGTACCCCGATTTTAACGAATAACGCGTAATAACACTTAACGCTACACTATATTTTCTAAGTGATCAAAACCGTTTTGGCTACTCCTTTTCACACCCAAAAACCGGCCACATGACCACACCCTTTAACCATGTGCATTGATTTCATTTTAAACTAATAAACACATTATAACATCACTTTACTAATTTACAAAATCATAATACATACTTTTTAACTAAGAACAAAATTTTGCTCATCTCTTCTTCCTCCTCTTGAAACCCACGACCCAATAATCACACAAGGATCAAGTGATCATTTTCCATAAAGTAAAACACAAAAGTTGTTCATTTTACAAGTCTAATCAAGAATCAAGCAACAAAAACACAAGAACATCAAGCATAATCATCCAATAATCATCTCATTTTGTCAAGTAAGTTTTCATCTTTATTTTTTCATGAATCATCCTATTTTTACTTGTATTACATAAGAATCATGCTAAAAACCATGTATAAGTAGCTATACCACACTTTATTTTGGCTAAAAACAAACATACAAACCCTAACTTATTTGTTATGAATCCCCTAGCTCTAATAACTTGGTTAGGAGTCCATGGCACCCTAAGAAGGTGTATGGTAAGATTAGATTAGTCATGTGGTGATTACAAGAGGTTTGGTGATGGTAGAAATTGATTTTTAACCTTGGAAACTTGATTTGGAACCTATTTTAGACATGCTGTCCCATTTTGTAAAAATCTGGAAAATCAGTAAACACCAAGGAAACTTTGGCAAAATTTTTAGAAAATACTTTCAAAAACGAATCCGTAGGCGAAAGAACGGATTAAAAAGAGTCTATAACGAAGGAGTTATGATTTTTGCAAGATTGTAGACGAAAAGTATTTTTCAGAAAATGTTTGCTGTTGGACGTTTTTCATTGGACAAAAAGAGACTTTAGACGTAACCCGGAGGAGCCGAGCTTTCCAAAATATATTACTACATACTAAGACGAAACCGTGGATATAAAGAACAAGTAAAACGGACAAGTAACGACAAAGATATACTCGTTTGAATATCGGCTAAAACCCTTTATTAATTGACAGCTTTTAATATATTTGGCGCAAAAACTACGAAGTGCATTTTCAAGCTAAACATAATATCAAGTACCGAGCTTTATAACTAACGTAGTATTAGTTATTACGAGTATGTTTTCATCATCTCAAGGATTACAACCCGAGTATTTCAACGCTAACATGGAAACTTACGTTATATATATATAAGTATATATATTATAACTAGCCATTTATATTTTCTAATAGCAATATTTTCCTAAGTCTTGGAATATATACTTTTGGTAACAACAAGTGTTTTTTTTCAAAGAGTAGAGTGGTATAGTAAACATGTGCATGGACATTCATAACATCATTTCATGATCTAAAGTAGATCGTACATCATTCATATTAGGTTGCGGCTAGTATGCGCGCCTTGTTTTCAGCTCAGTACATGTTCATGGTACCATCATATTGGGTTACGACAGCAAATTGTTCATTGGTGTTCATTTCATTTCATCACGGTTTCATCAGTTAAGGTGAGTTTTCATAGCCCCGTTTTCAATTCAACATTTTGATTGTTTTCAAATCCCACGGGGGGAATACATTGCATCAATTATTTCAGTACGAGCCCAAGTATTCAAACATGTACATAGCTTAAGTTACCTTGCCATGTGACAAGTCCCCTGTAACATCATGAACCGTTAATTTACCGTTAAGCGAGAGTGAGTGGATAGATCTATCGAGGGTGACGCCTCCATCCGTGGTAGTGGATACCAACAGTAAGCGGATGCATGTCATGTCTTTTACATTTGAATGTTTCGGCAGAACATTCGGGAGGGGCATAGAATTTCATCAGTCATAGCTTCGGTGTCATGAGCTTAAGGCTATTGTACAATTTTCATGAGATTTTTATCTTGCACTTTTACTTGTGGTGGCCGTACATCAGTACATTTTACAAACCTATGGAATTCACCAACATTCGTGTTGACGTTTTAGCAATGTATTTCAGGTTATTAAGGTAGCTCATGTGACATGCATTTGGACCTTCATGGAGTCGCGGAGTCGACGCGTCTCATCATTATTTCATGCACTTATGTAAACATTTGATCTAGTATGGCTTGTTTTTCATGAACATGCAACACATTTTGGGGACCTCATTTTGTAAACTCTGAATTATTTCAATGATCAAATGCAGTATTTTCCAAACGACACTTTAGGTCGTTCAATGTAACTGTAACTGTGGTGCTATGACAGACACCCCCAGGTATTCCATTCCGCTGCAAGTCAGGTAAATTGGGGGTGTGACAGATTGGCATCAGAGCTAAGGTTATAGCGAACTAGGATGTATCTTGGACCCTAGACTATAACCGCATCATCATAGCATCTCATCATTTCATCATAAGTGCATAATCATGATACATGTTGTTTTATACATCCCCTGTGCGAGTTATTTATACTCATATCCGTATATGTATATCATTTTATTGACCTGGTTCACAAATGACATGTCTTCAGATACTCACCCTGACATCCTTTTATCGGATTCCGACATTGAAGATGCCTTGTCATCTTCCACTACCATTATACCATCAGTTGCACTTACACCACCATTAGTACTATTGATTTGCCATAGGAACAGAGTCTTCCTATCATTCAGCCCGTACATAGAATGCCTTTTGGTAGTGTATTCAGAATTAATCTTAATGGACTTATTAGGATGCTTATTGCAAGGAAGATAGTGTGTTTTCTTTCCATCACTAGTAGGGCATTTACTACTCAGGTACTATCACCACCATCAGTTACTTATTACACTATTGGCCTTCCCACAGTGTGTACTTTAGTTTTACCTTTTGGATGTCGCGAGGTAGCACGATAGAGGGTAGTATTTCATTCACTGGTACCATCATTGTCATTTCCTTTTCCATTCCCACTTGCCATGAACTAGATGACATCTAGTAGATAATACCAATAACACGGACTCAACAGAAACATCCGCAGATTCTTCAGGAATGGTTCAGAACCTATATTATCTAAGATTTGATAAATGCACAACTTCAGACACCACTTCAGGACTATCTCAACCTTATGATGCCACAAACCTGATTTCACACAGAGGGACACCAGGAAGTCCCTGGACCAGACTTATATCCTCACTAGCTTTTACTATTATCCTAGCCACAGAAATTGTGGGACATAGTCTAAAGAACTTGTTGTCTTTTGATTGTTGTACAAACAAATATATCAAGTGTGACTCTACTATGTAAGAAATGGTTGTGCTATTTGTGATACCGGTTCACGTAGACCGAAATTTTCATGTATTATATTCATGTGTTGTGAATATGATGGCTTTGATTAACTATATACCCTCATGGTCACTTATGATTTGATGAAGAGAGATCTAAGCAAACCACTTCAAGCATGACGCAAGCTACTGTTGGACAAGTCATTGCCAAGAACATAACCACCGCCCTCACTAAGGAACTTACTCACGTGAAAATTTATGGGGTGCAATCCTCCCTCCTTTAGCAGAACTAGAAACACAAAGGAATTTCTCAAATGGTTTGAAGACATAGAAACAATATTTCAATGTGGCGACTGTCGTAAGGAATACAAGGTTAAGTTCGCCACATGCACTTTTCAGGATCATGCCCAGGAATGGTGGACCAAACATATTAAGATGGTAGGAGTTGATGCTGCCTACTCACACTCTTGGGAGAAACTAAGAAGGATGACGGGTATAACATTTTGTGTAGGAAGTGAATTACGAGCAAGGGAACAGGAAACACTAAACTTTATCATGGTAGGAAATGATGTTGACAAGTACACTACTCATTTTTATGAATCAACACGACTAGGTCCTGCAATGGATGAACCGGAAAGCAAGAAACTTGAAAAGTACATTATCAAAATGGCGATCGAGGCAAAGGAACTCATAGTTCACGCCGAGACATCAGGAAACAACAGTGACAACAAGAGGAAGTGGAACAACAATCTAGGTTGCAATGTTGCTCAACTATCACCCAAATAACAAGAAGTGAATTGAGCCTTTGCTGCAGAACCGCACACAAAGAGAAGGTATATTGGAAAGTTACCTTACTACAACCTGTGTAATCAACATCACTGAGGTCATTGCAGTAAAACGTGTGGGGTGTGCAAGAAGCGGGGTCATTGGACTAAGGATTGTAGGAAACTCACAAATCAGAAAATCCCAGGGAATTGCTTCAAATGTGGAAACTTTGGGCATTTCAAGAATGACTGCCCGGAACTAAGGAACAAGGAAAAATCAGGAACTTGGAATTAAGACTGAATCGCTCGTGGAATAGCGTGAGCTGTTGAAAGAGAACCGTCAGGATATTAGCAACATCAAGGATAACAACAATGCTTCAGCAGGAGGAGCTTTGTTCAATATATAAACCGTAGTTCGAGCCCTTTAGGGTTGTATCTTTCCTTTTGTACTTACCGTTGGTACGATGACATGACCTAGTGGTATTAAGCACTTTCCTATCCAATGTAGTATCTATCCTTTGTTACCTAGGTGATAATCATAACCATCATTTACTCCATTTTCTATCCCGATTGCTCAGACTTCAATCGTTTCACAACATTTTAGCATTGTCTCATCAGGAATTAGGTTGATTTTGTTTTTGACGAATTAGTAGACTATTACCATTCGACAAGATTCACCCACGTATCCAATACACCATTCAAGCTATTTTACTATCATATGGGGAAACTGTTTTACAGAAAAATTTCTGAAGTAAGCTATTTTATTACCATCCTATAAATTGATTTTTCTGTCATTACACCAAGTATTTACTATTATTACGCGAGGCAATTTTCTTGTTACTTGAAAGAAAACATCAGGACATCATTTGTTATAACAATGTGTTGAACACCATCTAAAACTTTTGATAAAAGTTATGATATTTTGACAAAATCCAACATCGCATCATTAGTCCTCAATTGTACATAGCCTGATCACCTATGTAAAATTCAGGAAGGATTATGCCATGAAGGAAATAATTACCTTTTCAAAGGATTGTTAATAACAATCTTCATCCAAAAGTTTTGTAAACAAAGGAACTCTTTCATAAACATCCCTTTTGCCGAACTATCCCTGGATACTTACCCCACAAGTCACTCACTTAGCCATTAAGTTGGATTTTCCCATTGAATTCCCTAGAAGAGACTTTCCATATCAATTACATGCAGGATTCCTTTATACAATAGAAGCAACAAAAAGATTACAGAACTACTAAACAGAACTGGAAGTATATAGTGAGAGAATTCAAAACTCAACAACAATCCTAAGATACTGCGAGACCATCCTAATCATCATCTCTGACTTAGTTGTCAAATTCTATCGTTTAAGGGTACTAGCTAGACTGAGCTACAGGATGGAACTCAATATAGATGTCCGCTGGACAACACAATAGAAATACACCAAGCTTCTAATTGAGACTGTAGAGCATTTCATTTAAACATGGCCTCATCCATACATGAACTTTCCTGCAGTAAGTTTTCACAAAGTACAATTGTTTGAAACAAGAATATCGATGTAATTTCCTCTAAGGCATTATGTCTAGAAATTTCAGATAACCTCACCTTCATACCAAGCAAGGGATCAAACCAGAACATATCTCCTCATCTACATGGGAAAACAGAATAGACATTCATCGACACAACATCAAGTGATACCTTCGTCTTGCCAAGTACAACGATAAACAATTTCAGGACTTAAGTTAGTCTAAATACCTATGCTTGTAGTTATGCCAGATAACCATCAATAGACATTATCCAACTTCAGGAACTAAGTGTTAGACATCTATGCATTTAAGCGAACATTTCCTATTCTATCATTTAATCCTTTTCAGTGTCCTCACTTTTAAATAAAGTTGATGCGTTTACATAAATCACATACCTTGTGGAAAAATGATTTCTGAAATTCCTATTTTGAACCAGTGCGATCCTTTTTGGTCAATCTTTAGCAACACTATGGTACAATGAGAAATATACATAAACATCAAACTTTGGTATGCAGTCTTAATCACAACATGTTTGAAAACATTTTTCTACTTCATAACTACTGAAATTTTGAATCATCAGGAAAAATATTACCCAGTAATCATTTGCTCCATTTTCTAAATTCGTTTATTCAGAAAAGGATTTCAACTAAAACTTACAATCGCGAGACAAATTTCCAGAACCAACTTCCCTACAACATCGCTTATGCATTTAGGATTTTGTGACTTGACAGTAAAGGATATTGGTATATGTGGTGAAGGAATTAGGAGGACATCACAAATTGATCGCGAACTTCAGTAGTGGAGACCAAACCCAATAGACAAAGAAAAACATATGTCTTATCATCCGTTGGAACAAAACACAAGGAATCAAATTGTTACCTATATGCTATCCCTTCAGATAACGCCAAGTTCGGAGGACCGAACGTTATGAAATTAGTCACAAAGGTTTATTGTACCCACTTCAGTTTTTCCTGTTAAGGAAACCGTTTCAACTTGGACCTCAGATAATCATTTCAGGATTTCCTTCAGAAACCCATTTAGATGTGAACATCACCTATCACCCTCAGACCGATGGTCAAAGCGACAGAACAATTCAAACATAGGAAAGTATGCTCAGAGCATGAGTGATTGACCTTAGAAATGGTTGGACAAATCATTTAACATAAATCAAATTCATCTGCAACAATAGTTATCACACCAACGACGGGAAACTGGCAGAAGTTAGGTTGGTACATAACACACATCATTCGGATTGGATACCCTGAACAACAAACCATCCAGATTCAAGTGGGAGAACAAACTAAGTTAAAAGCATTGCATTGGATTGGCACGATACAAATTGGATAACAAGAAAGGTTGAACCTTTAGCATATTGGACTATTTAAGATTCATTTTAGAATCGACCAACCAGCATACAAACTGGAGTTCTGGCAGAATTCAGCAGTATATATTACCAGTTTCATATTTAAAACATTAAGAAGCGCAGACCATCGATTGATGGGCCAAACTCAGAAAAAGCTCAACTCACTAGTTCAGTAGGCATTCATGAGATAACCAGAAATTTTCTACAAGTCAAGAATCAGTTACAAGTTCAATAAGTCGTAAACCATTAAAACTTCAAGTTCTGCAGAGTTATGCAGAAAGTTCTACCTAGGAAAGGCATGTTATCGTTCAGAAAACTTGGAAAGTTACACCAATATACGCTGGACCATTTATATTTTGACAGAGTAGGCCTAGTGGCCGTCAGACTTGAACATTGCCAGAGAACAACAGGATAACACGAACATATTTCACATTTTCAGATCCCCAGAAATGACTTTCAGATGAGTCACTCATGATTCCATTGGAAGGGATCCAACCCAAATGACAATTTCAGACCTTGTAAGAGAACCAACAGAAATCATGGACCGTGTGGTCAAACAGTTGAAACAGAGTCGAATTCCTATCGTTAGAGTTCGCTGGAATTCTCGTATATCATCACCTTTTCACCAATACGTTTTCAGAGACCAACATAAACTGAACTTCGGGACGACGTTCCTTTTAGAGGGGAAGAATGTCACAACTCACCATTTCAGGTCATTTCAGGTCATTCCCCGAACTTTGGAAAAACACTATTCATCAAAACACTATTCATCAGTTTACTATTCATCATTTTTGGTGTCAGTTTGACATTCCGAGAAGCATTCAGAAATTTTACTATTCATGAAACACTATTCATTGCGGGAAAAGATTTCATCATTCACGTGCATTACACATTTCATCGTAAATTTAGTTTACGAGTATTCAAATTCGCGTAACCGTATTGGTTCGGGTGCGAATTCATGCATTATCAGTAATGACATTTCATACGGACTGGGAATAGTCTGCATATCATCAGTAGGTCATTTACATGTTATACCACTCTTAGGATTTTCAAATTACTATATTCAGTATATTTAACGTTTTACGTATTATGATTTCTAAATAAACGTTAACACACGGTTTATACACGACGAATATATCTAAATATTCCCACAATGGTCCCGACATATTTTTATATCCATTTTAACATCATAAAAGTTATAACATTCAGTTACCCAGTATTTTGGAAATTTATTTTATTTTTAACGTACGCGTATGAATATAACGTCGGTTTTCGTTAAAACTAAACATTAATCACCCGATCACTCAGTAAATGTACCCAACATATTTTTAATATGTTTTCATCATTATTATGACTTTATTTCATCCCGGTTAACTTCGTGAACGTTTATTGCTATTAAACCCGGTACCCGATTTTAACGAATAACGCGTAATAACACTTAACGCTACACTATATTTTCTAAGTGATCAAAACCGTTTTGGCTACTCCTTTTCACACCCAAAAACCGGCCACATGACCACACCCTTTAACCATGTGCATTGATTTCATTTTAAACTAATAAACACATTATAACATCACTTTACTAATTTACAAAATCATAATACATACTTTTTAACTAAGAACAAAATTTTGCTCATCTCTTCTTCCTCCTCTTGAAACCCACGACCCAATAATCACACAAGGATCAAGTGATCATTTTCCATAAAGTAAAACACAAAAGTTGTTCATTTTACAAGTCTAATCAAGAATCAAGCAACAAAAACACAAGAACATCAAGCATAATCATCCAATAATCATCTCATTTTGTCAAGTAAGTTTTCATCTTTATTTTTTCATGAATCAACCTATTCTTACTTGTATTACATAAGAATCATGCTAAAAACCATGTATAAGTAGCTATACCACACTTTATTTTGGCTAAAAACAAACATACAAACCCTAACTTATTTGTTATGAATCCCCTAGCTCTAATAACTTGGTTAGGAGTCCATGGCACCCTAAGAAGGTGTATGGTAAGATTAGATTAGTCATGTGGTGATTACAAGAGGTTTGGTGATGGTAGAAATTGATTTTTAACCTTGGAAACTTGATTTGGAACCTATTTTAGACATGCTGTCCCATTTTGTAAAAATCTGGAAAATCAGTAAACACCAAGGAAACTTTGGCAAAATTTTTAGAAAATACTTTCAAAAACGAATCCGTAGGCGAAAGAACGGATTAAAAAGAGTCTATAACGAAGGAGTTATGATTTTTGCAAGATTGTAGACGAAAAGTATTTTTCAGAAAATGTTTGCTGTTGGACGTTTTTCATTGGACAAAAAGAGACTTTAGACGTAACCCGGAGGAGCCGAGCTTTCCAAAATATATTACTACATACTAAGACGAAACCGTGGATATAAAGAACAAGTAAAACGGACAAGTAACGACAAAGATATACTCGTTTGAATATCGGCTAAAACCCTTTATTAATTGACAGCTTTTAATATATTTGGCGCAAAAACTACGAAGTGCATTTTCAAGCTAAACATAATATCAAGTACCGAGCTTTATAACTAACGTAGTATTAGTTATTACGAGTATGTTTTCATCATCTCAAGGATTACAACCCGAGTATTTCAACGCTAACATGGAAACTTACGTTATATATATATAAGTATATATATTATAACTAGCCATTTATATTTTCTAATAGCAATATTTTCCTAAGTCTTGGAATATATACTTTTGGTAACAACAAGTGTTTTTTTTCAAAGAGTAGAGTGGTATAGTAAACATGTGCATGGACATTCATAACATCATTTCATGATCTAAAGTAGATCGTACATCATTCATATTAGGTTGCGGCTAGTATGCGCGCCTTGTTTTCAGCTCAGTACATGTTCATGGTACCATCATATTGGGTTACGACAGCAAATTGTTCATTGGTGTTCATTTCATTTCATCACGGTTTCATCAGTTAAGGTGAGTTTTCATAGCCCCGTTTTCAATTCAACATTTTGATTGTTTTCAAATCCCACGGGGGGAATACATTGCATCAATTATTTCAGTACGAGCCCAAGTATTCAAACATGTACATAGCTTAAGTTACCTTGCCATGTGACAAGTCCCCTGTAACATCATGAACCGTTAATTTACCGTTAAGCGAGAGTGAGTGGATAGATCTATCGAGGGTGACGCCTCCATCCGTGGTAGTGGATACCAACAGTAAGCGGATGCATGTCATGTCTTTTACATTTGAATGTTTCGGCAGAACATTCGGGAGGGGCATAGAATTTCATCAGTCATAGCTTCGGTGTCATGAGCTTAAGGCTATTGTACAATTTTCATGAGATTTTTATCTTGCACTTTTACTTGTGGTGGCCGTACATCAGTACATTTTACAAACCTATGGAATTCACCAACATTCGTGTTGACGTTTTAGCAATGTATTTCAGGTTATTAAGGTAGCTCATGTGACATGCATTTGGACCTTCATGGAGTCGCGGAGTCGACGCGTCTCATCATTATTTCATGCACTTATGTAAACATTTGATCTAGTATGGCTTGTTTTTCATGAACATGCAACACATTTTGGGGACCTCATTTTGTAAACTCTGAATTATTTCAATGATCAAATGCAGTATTTTCCAAATGACACTTTAGGTCGTTCAATGTAACTGTAACTGTGGTGCTATGACAGACACCCCCAGGTATTCCATTCCGCTGCAAGTCAGGTAAATTGGGGGTGTGACATCTTATGGAGAGTCAAACACACAATTGTGTAAGAAGCTTTCCATAAATGCATAATGTGATGTAACATATACTATATTAAGAAATAAGTAAATGTAATGTTTTATACGAAAATGTAAATGTATGCAAGACTTAAACTATAATCATGTTTTACTAAAAACTAAAGTTTACACTTTGTCGTTAACAAAACTTAGAAAAGATCGTAAAATATAAATAACGTTTTTAGGCGATATTTGTATTAACAATCTCCCCCTTTTTGTTGATGACAAAACATAAACTTTGTTTTTAGGTAAATCACTAATTATAGTGTGAAGTCTTTAAAATGTTTATATCCAAACTTGTTTTACTTAATTTATGAAAATCATTTTAAGTTTTATAAGTTTAGATATATTTTCTCCCCTTTTTTGTCGAAACAAAAAGAAAAGTTGCGGAGCAAAATGATGCAAACGCTCCCCCTTGGACAATTCTCCCCCTTAAAGGAGTGCCAAGATAGGAGACATGGATTTTGAACCTACAAAAAAAATGTTAGTTGTCGCAATAGACGAGCATAGAGCAAGTCATGAAGTAAAGAGTTGCGAAGCGGAATAATGCAATTCACATGCTCCCCCTTGAATATTACTCCCCTAAATGGAGTATCAAGGAAGGGAAACATGGATAATGATCCTACAAAAAAAGAAGGTTAGTTTCTAAAACACAAGATATATGTATGCTACCATAGCAAGGCATAGTTTACTCACAATACCTAAATGGTCAACAAACAATGCATACCTTATAGTAGAAAGAAATTCATTTCATGTAAAATTTGGCTTTTAGAAATCAAAGACAAGAAATTAGGAAGATAACATCCTACTTCTAAAAATAAAAAGAAACTAAGAATATAAAATCCTACATCTATAAAAGAAAACCATCATTTTCCTTAATGAGAAACATTTTCTAAAAACAAGGCTAAGGTTGTTTAAGGATGAAAATGTGTGTTGGAGGGTGTAGCGGGTTTCATTTTGAATGTTGTGGAAGTGAAATGCTTTTGGTTTGTTGGTTTGTGTTTTTGGTGTTATTATAAATGGGTCCCTATTGTTGGAGACTCTAGAGTTGAGGTGGGTGAGACAAGGACTCTAGACGGTCCAAAATGCGGTTTAGGATAAACCTCATTTCTTCGGTTAGCTCGCGAATTTCCGTTCGACACCTTTCACTAATGTGAGCGGTTCTTTCGCATTGTCCGCAATCATGGAGGGGAAAGTGTGGTGGAAGAGAGGTTTGATTTGTTGGTGGTGGATCATTTGAACTTGAAGGAGCAAATGTGGATGGTTGGGAGGTGTTTTTGGTTCCTTCACTAGATGAGTGTAACGTTGTTTGTAAAACCATAATATGGTTGATTTGAGAGTCAACCATACGTTTGAAGGCATGAAGGTGGTTTAAATGAGTGTTCATTTCATCATTAAGGTTTGGAGATTTTTCCCATAAGGATGCTTCTATTTTCTTATAAGAAGGAAATAGAGATTCAAAGTGTTGGGAATGTTCTTGTGGTGGTGGTTGTTGTTGTTGTGGTGGTTGTTGTTTTTGTTGTGGTTGTTGTTGTTGTTGTGGTTCTTGTTGTTGAACAAAATGGCGGAAACTTGGTTCTCTGTAAGGATTACCATGAAGGTCTTTGTAAATGGGGTGAAACACAAATGATTGTAGGTGTGTATGACCTTGATCTTGTGGAAAAATAGAGGGTCTAGCATGACGGTAAGCCAAACGCTCTATTAATGACGGCTGATGAGGTGCATCATCCAATGACTTATTTGGTTGAAACATTGGTTGTTGTTGGGTTTCCATTTCGGCAACGGTGTCAAAGAGTGACAATGATGGAGGGCTCGATGATTTAGGTGATAGGTCTTTTAAAGTTTCCAAATAGGGTAGTGATGATGTTGGTGGTGTATGGAAAAGTTCCATTGGTGTAAGTGTTGGTGATTGAGGTGATGGAGTTTCTGATGGTTAAGTTTGTTGAGAAGATGATGTTGAATCACTTGAAGGTCTAGTTGGTGGCGGAATAGTGGCTATGTTGGTGTTGCAATATATTGGAGAGGGTGTTGGAGTAGCAAGATTAAGCAAATCTTGTATAGTGATCACATTGGTATTGCAAGGTGTTGAGGATGGTGTTGAGGTAGTAAGGTTAAGGAAATCTTGAATAGGTGAAGAAATGTCAAGTGATGCATCACTTGATGATGATGAGCTTGATTTGATGGTTTTGTTGAAGCAACAAGGTTTTACACTAATCCTAGCGGTTTTTCTAAGTGATTTTGACGATTCGGATGAGGTGTTGGATTCAGTCATTTCAAAGGTGTGGTTTTGAAGCTTTAAGAGAAGGAATTTAGATGGTGATGGTGTGATTTGAAGTGTTGCAAAATTGTCAAATTTATAAAGTGGAAGAGATGTTGGAAGGGGTGTTTGGATTTGATGTTTTACCATACAAATGTTGAGGTTTCAAATGATTTAGAATATTTCCAAAAACATGTCAAATCATTGGATGTCAATCCAATGGAATTGGATGGAGTGAAGGACTAACTTATGCACTCAATGCTAAGTGATCATGGGAAGTGATTTGGTTGAAAATGTTCTAAGGGTTAGAAGGATCCTTTTTAAGGGTTCATTGGGTTAGTTATGTTTGAATTTGAGTTTTTGGCGGGAAATAACTTCCTAACAGTTCTAGTGAGTGAGAGTGATCCTAATATGTTTGTTGGAAGTAAGGGAAGATGTTTCTCACTAAAGATAATGATATGACATTTTACAAATTTTGAAATTTAGAAAAACGACAAAAATTTTCTGCAGGTGACAGGCGGAACCCTGTTTTGAGTTCCGTCTGGTCCGTTGGGCCGAAACTGGGTTGCCCAGAATTTTACACTGGCGGAACCCAATTTTTGGTTCCGCCAGACCTGAAAAACAAGGCAGAGACGATTTTCAAATTTTTCAAAAACTCTTAAAAATGAAAATTTATTATATGTCTGATTATGAAATGCAAAAAATGGACATGTAGACATTCATATCACAGGACTTTGACCGGGGGCTAGCGAATTTCACTATACTTAGTGAAAATTTTCATATGCATGAAAAATTGACAAACACCTCAAATATCATCAATATGCATGAAGTCTCATACAAAACATAGTCCAACGAAAATAATAAAGCATGGAAGTAAAAAGCAGTATAAATCACATAGTTTAACACATACAAAGTTCTAAAACCTTCATAAGCCAAACACTCCTTAATCACACATCTCACAACCGGTCTATCTTCTTCTTGAGCTTTCCTAGATACCTTCCAAAGCACTTGAACATTCCTTTGGTTTGCTTGAACTCTTCGGATGCATTGCTAATGACGGGAAGTTCTTGAATGTAGTCTAAAGGGGGTAGCTTAGAGTTAGGAAGATTATCGTCATCGCTTACATCGGATGATGAGGATGATGGTGAAGGAGAGCGAGTACGCTTGCCCTTAACTTTGAAGACTCTTTTATCACTTAGAGGGACGAAAATGTGAGGAACGAGAGAGTAATCAAGGCACATTCCCTTATCATTAGGAGGAATGGGCGAGATTGCACTAAAGAGGCGGGTGAGAAGCATTCCACAAGGAAGAGCGGTTGTTCCTACCAAGGATATGTCGGCCATTCTTTTGGCTAGGTAATAGGCTAAGTTAAAAGGTTGACCGGTGGAAATGCTATAGAGCATGTAGCTAAGACATGTGTTGACATGATCTCTATTTCCTATGGAACTTATAACGTTATTTCTTCCCATTTCTTAAATTGAGGTTTAAGTTCATTGAGTTCCATACCAAAAGGGTCCTTATCTACCTCTTTCCCTAACAATTCTTCCTAGTTGTTGAGGTCCTAACAAAGAGATGCTCACGAATTTCTTCCTTATTAGCAAGAGGAGTGTCGTATGGATGAAAACGCTCAATGGAATCAAGAATAGAAATGGGCCACTTATCTGTGTAGAGACATGTACCAACATTAGGGACACCAAGAATTTTTGCAAAATCTTTCAAGGGTATGATATTTGGTACTTGATTGGTTGTAAAGGTTAGTGAGATCTCACCATCGTCATCGAAGAAAAGGCTTATGGTTGCATAGAATTCTAAGATGAACCTAGGACAAATTTGCTCATCGATGTCTAGGAGGCAATCAAAGTTGATTGCGGAAAAGTTTTGGCGAATGGATGTTCCTTTTAGGAAGGATGGATCAATGGTTCTTCCTTCATGAACATAGCGTTTTTCTAGACTTAAAAGTTTCAACTTGATCTTTAGTAAGGCCTTTGGTCCAATGGTGTTTGGGTAAGTAATTAAGAGTTTCCTTGTGATCGGAGAATGTTGCGGGAGGCATGTTGATTCCTAGAAAACACAAAATTTAAGTTTAAATTAATGACTTTTATAATGTGTATGTTCTAGTATAAGCCTATATGAAAACAATATGGAGGTGAGGTTATCTTGACTCATTTTGATGCTTGAAACATTTTTGTAATGCAAGTTATGTTACAAAACAAAAGATAACCCGAACGCTCCCAATTCAATATAGCTTCATTTGAATGTAGCCGAAAATACATATTAGTTATGTATTCCATTTAGCATTCAAGAGACATTATGCAAGTGATGTTTCAATGACGTTTTTCATTTGTTTTAACAATGTGGTGAAAGGTGGTGTTCTAGTGACTTTTAAAAGACAATGAACTTGGTGTGTTTGGTAAATCATGATAATAACAAAGAGGATACAATTCCTAACTAATGGAAATTATGATTAGTTTACAACCAAGGTTTTTCATGAATCAACAAGTTTATGCATAAACCCTAAGATTATAGTTAATGTATGTAGATGAAAGTGATAGACTTTGATTGAAAATGCAATTATGATAAGAATACTTACAAAGTTGATTGAATTGGAAGAGATGTGAGTGAAAGCCCTAATTTTCGTGTGGTAAGGTGTTTGTAAGTTGAAGTTATGAGTTAAGAGGTGTTTGGTTTTAAATTTAAAATAAAAACATGCTGCAGATTCGGCGGACCAGGTGGAACCAAAGGGAGGGTTCCGCCAGTTTGGTCTCTGGGTTCCGCGGGTACAACAGAGGAAAAAATAAAAAAGGATTTGTCTTGATTTTTGTGGTTTTATCCTAATGTTCAAAACTAAGATTTTAGGTCTCATGAGTCTTTAACTAAGCCTAGGGAGGATGAATGATTCTTATTCAATAGGTTTCATGAAAACGTTGACAATATGGTTATCGATTAAGACTTTCTTGGTTGAGATGTTCCTCAATGAACATTTTTACCAATGCGATGATGATGGATCACAATATGTCAATTAAGAACATAATGGATTGGATTGTCGCTGAAGTCGATGCTTCCTTTGTTGAAGGGATAAAATTTTTGATAAGAGGAATTCCGTTTGTTGACGTGGGTTTGCTTGTTCTAGTGGAGCTTGTTGACGTGCTTCTCCATCCGATACTAATTTGAGAACCTTAAGCGTTTTGGAGAATCAGTGGATAAGTAAGTATAAAAGTGCAAGTGCCACTTGTGCTTTTCTTATCAACTTATTACCGACATAATTCCATTTGGCATACACTATGGTTTCTATTCCCGTTCTTTTGGGATACCATAATCCTAGTTGTGTAGTACCTTTTGATGTATCCAAACAAGCTCTTCCGTAGGAGTTGTTTTAGGATCTTCTCTAAAAACGAGCACATAGACAAGCACTAAACATAATGTTGGATCTATTTGTTGTGAGAACAAGTAAACTTCCAAACATTTCTCTATGTTTAGTTTTACCTACGGATTCACTAATCTCATTCTTGATAAGTCATAAAAGAATTAATCATTGTGAACTTGTGAATAACAGGAATGTCTTTGAGTGATTATTCCTTGCTTTTGGAACTTGCTTAGGTTATTAAAAAGTCTTCCATAGATTTACATTATTTTCTATTTTGAAAGATCTATTTTGTTTTAATGGTTGCTTTACTCTAATGTCCAAAAACAATTTTTATCAAATTTGTTTTAATCACAACTATGACCCATGATTCAAGTTTTTATGACCATGTCAATATTGCTTGATTCAATGTTTGACACAAGACGAAAAGATGTTGTTTTTCATTTTTAATAGTTCATCATCCTTGTTATTAATCTTGACTTACTTGTCTTATCAATGTTGGATTTTCTACTAAGTCATCATCTACCAAAGATGATATCTTAGAAGGAGGTGGTCTTTCATCGAATGTTAAATTCAATGACTCCTCGACTCTTTAGATTTATTTACTTGAAACACTATGAGTGTAAATGTCCAAGAGATGCGACATCATAAGACTATGGGTCGAATTTGATTTGCAAATCCTAGATGTTTGATGCGTGGGAATCGCACCTTGCTTTACCTCTCGAGGGATCTCGCGAGGCTTACAACCCCCACCAGGCAGTGTACCTGATCGTTGTAGTATAGTATAGTGACAAGTACCGGGGGATTGATCGTTCAGCTTAGGAATAGTGTCGCTAGGATTAGAAAACCTAATTAAAAGTTCTAGAGGTGAGAGATGATTATTTTTTGTATTTTTATATTTTATGAAAGCAAATAAAATCTCGGGTTTTGAAAGAGTGGGCGGAATTAGTTGCTAATCAACTAACCCAAAAACTACTTTGTAACTAATTAAACTAATGAAAATAAAATTAAACTAATATTAAACTAAGGTTGTGAGCAGTAATTGGAGAGATTGTGTTTACTTAGACTTCATTACTCCCTAGATATCTTTTACATGTTAATTACTTGTTACACTTGTATGAATGACGGGTTGTATTCCTTAATACCATTCGTGGAGTGGCATACATAACTCCCCAAGTCTATGAGCTCTTATCTCCTCCTACACCATGACCCAGTACAACTATAGGGATTGTAAACAGTGGCTCATGCATTAAATACAACCAATAAAGACCTAGTACGCCTCGGTTCATGTTTCTTAAGACGTTCAAGCATGTTACCATTTGGAGATCTGCCAGTTTTCTTAAGCCTAACATATAAAATCATTCATTCAAAACAAGAATAGACAAGTAATCAACACATAATCAACATCTAGGTTTCATTAGATCTAAGCAAACACAAGAGAGATCTAGCCTAGCATAGTAAAATTAAGATAAGAACAAAAGATAAACAACCAACACATAGACATATTGATTGAATTAAGAGTATACTTATCTCAATTACAATGCAAGGTCTCAAGGGTTTGGAACCCTTGAAAAACCTGTAAAAGAGGCACCAAAATCGTCTTTAGGGTTTCACCAAAACTTCTCTCTTTTTAATGAAAAAACTAGAAAACTATATATAGGAAAATCGTCCTGACGGCGTCAAGAGTAAAATCTGACGCCGTCAACTCGCCGCCATACACTTCCTCGGACGCCCTAGATCCAATCGTGACGGCCTATATGACGCCGTCACCACCTTCGGTAAATTAATCTTGGCCACTTTGACGCCGTCATAACTCCATCTGACGCCGTCACCAGCTACGGTAAATTATTCTTCATGTCTGACGCCGTCAAGAGCAAACCCTTGACGCCGTCACCTTGTATTTCTAGCTTGGATTTTTGGTACTTTGTCGTTTTCTTCACTTTATGCTCCAAAAACGTCCAAAATAGCCTCTTTTCCAGAATTCACTCTCCAAACACCTAAAATCACAAAAGGAACGATTTAGGGCAATATTTGATCAAATAAATTCGGATTCGGGCTTAAATGACCCCCTAAAAACGGATCATTTTTCGCCTCATCATATACCCTTACACTTGAGATTTGCTTGTCCTCAAGCAAATGAGCTTTTATTCTACTCGAAAGACAAGTTAGGGGTCATTTAACACTAATATAAAAGTAATTACAACAAATAATCGTTCCACTAAAGACCAATAGACAAGCACGGAGGTCATACACAAGCACCTCACAAATAGTGTTTAGATACTCACATCTCTCGGGTGTAATAAAGTAATATAACATTGTGGAAATGGAAGATATCTCTCACTACCTGTCATAGCAAAATAGATTACCATAGGCTTGGGAAAGGATCAAACCTCCACCACATGGCGTAAGCACCTAGGATAAACTATCAAAGAGGTCTTTTAAAGGGTTATAACGTTAGGTGTAGGGATATGAATTACACGGTTTTGTTGGATAAAGGAAGTTTTACTGGTGGCGAGTTAACAATCTTAGTTAATTACATGTACAAGATGGCGTTGCTAAGCCAAGACTAGACTCGACTTAAGCTAATAAATGAAAAATAACAAAAACATAAAATGAACATAGAATAAAAACGGGATGGTAGTCCGTATGTTTTTTTTTTTTTTTTTTTTCTTTTCTATTTTTTTTTTCTTTTTCTTGATTTTTTCGATTTTTTTTTTTTTTTTTTTTTTTTTTTTTTGCATACACTCTTACCCTACCATCTAAAATAATACATCATAGGGGATGAGAATTCCCCTTACACTTGAATCTTTACATACTTTACATTTAACTATTCTAATGACTCGAATTAAGAAAATCAAAACACTTGGAGCACTTTTAAAATTAACGTACATATGGGGGTAATAAGTGATGTTCTTCCCCATTACTCCATAAAATAAGTACTTACCCATGAGTCCCAATCGTCCCAAAACAATATGTACACGGATATGACTCGACTTAGCAACCATGTAATCAATTAGAAAGTTAACTTAGGGTTTAACAAATAACAATAATGCACTAAAAATGAGCGCATACACGGAAGGCTAAGGCGATTTGGTTGTACATTTAAGTGGGGTGTAACAAATTCTTCCTTTAAGTAAAATGCTTAAAGTTAGAAACGAAAAGATAGGCTCGGAGGGGTGTACTAGGGGTATCGTATACTAAAAATGAGTACAACGCTAAGGGTGTGGGAAAAATTAGTTGACTTAACTAGCCAAGTAATATGACTTAAATGGTCAAGTAATCATGATACGGGTTTAACACAAGGGTGATCCTAATGCCTCTTATCATGTAGTAAATCCTACTACACGAATGTAGTCTCACTAGCGGTCTCGGGATGCATCACTAACGCTAGTTCTAGAATCTAAATGCTACCGGTACACTCATAAGCACTAATAATGAATGCTTTTCCTATCGAAACTAAAGGCGAACCTCACATTTTTGGGTGGAAAATTTTTCTGAATATACGGTTATGTGCTAGTCATACAACCTCCTATCCATGAGACGCTTGCTATGGCTAAAGTTTCACTCCTAAATGTTGTAAAAAATTTTAAATTTGGCGCTAAAATTACACTAACAAGTATTTCTCGTAGTTTTATTACACATCTACTATCAAACAAAACAAACTCAAGCGAAAGTGCATATGTAAGGTATCATCTTTTTACCCTCCCCTTACACTTAAGATGAACATTGTCCCCAATGTTCAAGTAAAGAATGTAAAAGTTAAAAAGTAAAGAGAATGAAGTCAAATACTCCCCTGATTCGCTCGGTATAGATTATAGGTTGGCCAGGTTAAATCTTCCTCCAAGAAAATGAACAATCAAAGCTTCCCTTCCAGAATATAAATCATCTTCTTGTCACAAATAACCTGTAAATCCTGACAAAAGTAGACAAGGCAACCTCGCGTAAAATCGGCGGCATCCTATATAAGTTACTAAATCCTAGAAAACAAAGTAAGATATAATGCTTGTGGAATGAAGTTTGCAGATTTCCTGGAGATTATAAAACTTGATAATTCACAAAAACTATAAGACTCCGTTAGAAAAACAAAACTGGTAAAATTTTCCAGATTTTTAACTCCTGACGCCGTCAAGAGCAATTGCCTGACGCCGTCAGAATGGACCTGCAGAAATCTTTATGTTAAGTTTCCGGAAAATTTCTGGAAAAACTTTGTCCTACTTCCTGGAAAATCCTGCAAAACTTCATTATGACTCAATACAAGCATTTGACTCTAACAAATACGAATATACATGTTCATTAAATATTGTGGAGAATCATGATCGGTTTGTTTCTTAAAAACATATTTGGGGTTTCCCCTTACACTTATCTTTTGCAAAAATACCTTTAGGTTGGAGTTAAGACTAGGCTAAACAACATAATAAAGTATTTCACATTTTAATTGAGAAACATGATCAACCAACAATAAAAATAAAACATGCATACGGAAGCAAATAACAATCAAACAATTAAAAATCACACAAAACATGGGTTGCCTCCCAAGAAGCGCTTTTCTTTATTTACGAGTCTTGTAGCTAGACTCAAAGTCGTGGGTTACTACGTGATTTCATCATTGGTTTCATTCTCCGATTGTAAATATTCCTTGTAGAAACCAATCACCTTTTTCTCTATCGCCCCCATCATTGCTCGGGCAAACTCTTCATCAACTTTATACCTTGGTCCAAGGGCCAAGCAATTTTTGTAGTAAAGACTCCTTTTTTCCCATACATAGTCCATGCCCTTTTTCTTATCCTCCTTATCAATATCCTCAAAAGCACCAACATTATCCTGATCAAAACGAGATATAAAGCGAAATTCTTTCATCTTATTGGGCATCCTATAAGTGATACTATCGGTGTTGCTTGCAAATCGAATCGTGCCCTCTACCTCATCATATTCTAACTTAGACTCCTCAACAAATGGTTTGCCAAACACAACATTGGATAATCGACAATCAATAACATTAGCAAGATCCTCCACAATCATAAAGTCGGTGACAAAAGTGAAATTACCAACAAAAACACATAAACCTTTGACTCTCCCGACAAAGTTACAAACTCCACCGGGGTACTTGGGATCCCTTCTAGGTTCAAGTCTTATGTTCACTATATCATTATAAACCGTTGAGGACATAATGTTGATTGGAGATTTAAAGTCAATGTAAGCATTGCTAATGTGCTTATATCCAATCATACATGGTATCTTAGCGCTCTTAGGATCGCCTCTCTTGATCTTAGGTTCAATTATGGTGAAGGGAGATCGCGGGTTATCAATAAGGTTATTATAGTATGCAATCTCCTCCTTAGTGGGGTATAGGTTAAAGTGGTCGTTAAGCCTCGGATCCATTTCCTCTTCTGGTCTCTTAATGACACTCACAAAGTCATCAGGCCCAAGGTCCTTATTTGAATACAAGACGGTTGCTAGGTCGCTAAACGTATGTTCGAGTTCAATCTTGATCAACCTATTAAGCTCTCTAAGCTCCCTAATCTCACTCTCAATCTGTTCACGTAACACAGCTACTTCATTAGGGGAAAGGGGTGGATTCGCGTTTTCCATAATGGTCAACGGAATAGTCAATGAGTTTAATTTACTAACAAAGGCACAAAGAAATAAGATAGACTAAAGAAGACCTAAAAATAAAAATAAAAATCTTACTAGAAAGGAATCTAGCAAGTAGACCTAATAAAAAGAAATCCTAACCTAGACAATAACTATTCCCCGGCAGCGGCGCCAAAAACTTGATGCGTGGGAATCGCACCTTGCTTTACCTCTCGAGGGATCTCGCGAGGCTTACAACCCCCACCAGGCAGTGTACCTGATCGTTGTAGTATAGTATAGTGACAAGTACCGGGGGATTGATCGTTCAGCTTAGGAATAGTGTCGCTAGGATTATAAAACCTAATTAAAAGTTCTAGAGGTGAGAGATGATTATTTTTTGTATTTTTATATTTTATGAAAGCAATTAAAATCTCGGGTTTTGAAAGAGTGGGCGGAATTAGTTGCTAATCAACTAACCCAAAAACTACTTTGTAACTAATTAAACTAATGAAAATAAAATTAAACTAATATTAAACTAAGGTTGTGAGTAGTAATTGGAGAGATTGTGTTTACTTAGACTTCATTACTCCCTAGATATCTTTTACATGTTAATTACTTGTTACACTTGTATGAATGACGGGTTGTATTCCTTAATACCATTCGTGGAGTGGCATACATAACTCCCCAAGTCTATGAGCTCTTATCTCCTCCTACACCATGACCCAGCACAACTATAGGGATTGTAAACAGTGGCTCATGCATTAAATACAACCAATAAAGACCTAGTACGCCTCGGTTCATGTTTCTTAAGACGTTCAAGCATGTTACCATTTGGAGATCTGCCAGTTTTCTTAAGCCTAACATATAAAATCATTCATTCAAAACAAGAATAGACAAGTAATCAACACATAATCAACATCTAGGTTTCATTAGATCTAAGCAAACACAAGAGAGATCTAGCCTAGCATAGTAAAATTAAGATAAGAACAAAAGATAAACAACCAACACATAGACATATTGATTGAATTAAGAGTATACTTATCTCAATTACAATGCAAGGTCTCAAGGGTTTGGAACCCTTGAAAAACCTGTAAAAGAGGCACCAAAATCGTCTTTAGGGTTTCACCAAAACTTCTCTCTTTTTAATGAAAAAACTAGAAAACTATATATAGGAAAATCGTCCTGACGGCGTCAAGAGTAAAATCTGACGCCGTCAACTCGCCGCCATACACTTCCTCGGACGCCCTAGATCCAATCGTGACGGCCTATGTGACGCCGTCACCACCTTCGGTAATTTAATCTTGGCCACTTTGACGCCGTCATAACTCCATCTGACGCCGTCACCAGCTACGGTAAATTATTCTTCATGTCTGACGCCGTCAAGAGCAAACCCTTGACGCCGTCACCTTGTATTTCCAGCTTGGATTTTTGGTACTTTGTCGTTTTCTTCACTTTATGCTCCAAAAACGTCCAAAATAGCCTCTTTTCCAGAATTCACTCTCCAAACACCTAAAATCACAAAAGGAACGATTTAGGGCAATATTTGATCAAATAAATTCGGATTCGGGCTTAAATGACCCCCTAAAAACGGATCATTTTTCGCCTCATCAATGTTTATAAATCATTTTCTCCCAATCATCCGAATGTATTCAAATGATTTATTTTTCTTTGTGTGTCTTATATGAAACTTTAACAAAAGAGTGGTTGAATTTAAGACATGATTGAAAATACAAGGTATAATGTCAAGAGATGTTGTACCACAAGCATCTATGAAATGTTGTAGTTTTGCTAGATTTGCAAGCATCACAAAAGTGTTGGTTGTTAAATCACTTAGGAGATTCTTAGTTAGCTCACTTGTAGACAAGTATTAAGTGAGACTCACTCAAGAGTTTCTCGTGTCTTTTCCCGAAAGTTTAAAGAGGTAAAACACCTTATATCTCCTACTAGATATAGTGTCTAAATCCTTTAATCACGGAGGATCTAATCCTTGTTGTTACTTACACCACATAAACACCTTAGAGTAAAAACTATTAATATTACCCATGACAAAACTTAATGTTAATCAACCAGAAGCAATGAAAGGTAAGTTGAAGAGACGTGTACCTTTTAAGCTCAATAGATGAGCCACCAAGAAGATAATATTTAAGCAAAGTATCTTAACTCATAAGAGAGCTAAGCTCAAATACTTTTGAATCCAAGGAGGTTAGATAAACATATAAAAGTATTGAACATGATATCTTTATCCTTTAATCATGAGCTCCTAATAGAGATAAAATTACTCCTACAATTCTCTCCTAGGTTTCACAAACACAACTTGTTTTGTTTTACTTGTTGATGGTGCATTTGAGTCAAATCCTAATCCGGTTTTATCTCTAAATGACTTTTGAATTTTTAATAAGCTTTTGAGAGCTTTTGAACTTTCTTCAAATTTAGCAAGCATTTTTCCTTTTTCATTTTGTCTTTGAATTTCATATTTGTAATCTTCACATATTTTGCATTCTAGATCAATTTCAATATTGCTTTCAAGTTTAGACATTTTATCTTCTAACATTATCTCTTTTTCAAGATTGTTCACAAAAGATTTTGAATGTTCATTGTTAAAGATAGTTTTTAGGTCCATGTTGCATAAAAGTTTAGACTTATTTTCTAGTTTAGAAAACTCAAGGATAAATGTGTCAAAGCAAAAGTGTTTGGTTTCAAATTGTACCTTGCTTGATGTTTTATCTATTGAGAATCACAAACCGGATAGTTGGCTTCATCTTCATCCGTGTCATTCCATGAATCGTAAGAAGGGCCACTTTGAGCTCGACATAAGTAATCATCTTCACTTACACCTTCATTTAAAACATTTAAACTAGTAGCACAGGTATTTATTTCAACTAAATGTCTATCTACTAATTTTTCTAAGACTTCTAATTCGTATGTGAGATCAAATTGATCATCTTTGACTTGACATATTTCTTGATGAAAGTTTAACATATTTTTCCAAATATCATTAGCCGTTTGACAAAAATACACTCTTTCATATTCGGTCCTTGGTAAGACTTTATAAATCATTATCTTAGCATTAGTGTTTTTATCAAGTTTAGGATAGTCATCTTGATTTTCAAAACTTGTTTTCGTTGGTTTGAAATCACCAATAGAAATAATATGCCAAATATCTTGATCAATTGATTTCACATAGTTTTCAAATTTACTTTTCCATTCAAGGAAGTTTTCTTTTTCAAATAGCGGTGGCTTTTGAATAGGTTGCCCTTCTTTGAGATTTTCAAAATCCATGGATCGATCCAAGTTTTAAAATACAATATATTTTAAAGATCTTGAGTAACGTAGCTCCTGATGCCAATTGTGGAAAACTAGAAGGGGGGCTGAATAGTTTACCGCTTTTTGAACTTGATTATCCTTTAAAAACTTTACGTTTCATTAAAGATATAGACTCAAATTACTTGTTAATCTTTGAAAAGCTTTACGTGTAATTAACGATTCTAACTAAAGACAATATGTAATATGCAAAAACAAAGTAAGAAACGATCAAACCACAACACGATTGTTTATCGTGGTTCGGCTACAAGGACTCTTTTTCCTTGCCCTACATCCACGCCCCGATTTTCCAACTCGAGAGTTTCAAGCACTAGTCAACAAGCTCCTTTCACGGGTGGAGAAACCTTTACAATCGTTGCTTACACTCTTATCTGGTACAAAGCTAGATACCGAGTCCTAGTTCAAGGTAGAACCCACTTAACGTAGCATATCCACTATTTTCGACACTAAGCTAGATGTCGAGTTCTTTTACAAGGGTACAACCACTCCCGATAGTTCTTTTACAAGGGTACAACAACTCCCGTCACACTATGTATTTTGAGGCCTAAAATACTAGCCCATCACTTCTATACAAGATACAAATGAAGTATAAACTACCAAAGTTCATACATAACAAAGCTAACAAGTCTTGCAACTTTTGAGTTGAAACTTGTAACTTCTTGGAAGAACTTGTGAACTCCTTTGCTACATGAGAGAATCACACAAGTCAAATGTTACTGAGTTAGATGAGAGAATATGTGAAATATATGTCCTAAAGTGATGGGTGGATTCTTGCAAGTGGCTTGGTATTTATAGCCAAACCAACCAGCAGTCTGGCGGATCTGGCGGAACCCTAGAATGGGTTCCGCCCATGTACCCTGAGGGTTCCACCAGGACTGACAGGAAAACATGCAAGAACTCTTTCCAAACCAACCAAGGTCACATCAACTTGTTTCTAGTCAAACACACAATTGTGTAAGAAGTCTTATGGAGAGTCAAACACACAATTGTGTAAGAAGTCTTATGGAGAGTCAAACACACAATTGTGTAAGAAGCTTTCCATAAATGCATAATGTGATGTAACATATACTATATTAAGAAATAAGTAAATGTAATGTTTTATATGAAAATGTAAATGTATGCAAGACTTAAACTATAATCATGTTTTACTAAAAACTAAAGTTTACACTTTATCGTTAACAAAACTTAGCAAAGATCATAAAATATAAATAACGTTTTTAGGCGATATTTGTATTAGCACTACCTAATGAACTTGCAACCATCAACTTCGATTGTCTTTTAGAGATCAATGAGCCTATTTGGCCTAGGTTTATTTTAGAGTTCTATGCATCCGTCACTCTCTCCACGGATGAGTATGGTCGCATGTCTATTAACTTTAGGGCTAGTAGTCATGAATACTCCTTCACTCTGGAAGAATTTGCTCAAATCTTAGGTGTCCCAAACTTTGGTACTAGCATCTACTCCGACAAGCATTCCCTCTCAACTCTTGACACATTCATTGACCGAATCCATCCCTATGATACCCCTCTTGTGTCCAAGGATGAACTCCGTGACCACCTCTTCATTAGGACCACCAACACTAGGAGAACCCCGAACCGGAAATGAGGTCAACAAGGACCCATAAGGTATGGAACTCAATGAACTCAAGCCCCAACTCAAGAAATGGGAAGAACTACTTAGAGCCAATGTCATTAGCACCATAGGAAACCGGGATCATATCAATGTTTGCCTTTGCTACATGCTCTACTCCTTGTCCGTTAGGCAACCCTTCAACCTTGCCTACTACATGGCCAAGAGAATGGCTGACATTCCCATCCAAGGTACAACGGCTATGCCATATGGAATGCTCTTGACCCGTCTCTTTAGGTTCATCTCTCCCATTTCACCAACTCCTAGAGGTCTTCGCCTAGACTACTCTCTCATTCCACACACTTTTGTCCCACTAAGTGATAAGAGAGTCTACAAAGCCCAAGGAAAACGTCATCATCCTCCTACCTCCTCATCATCATCCTCAATGAGTGAAGATGAGAATTTGCCCAACTCTAGGCTCCCACCTCTAGAATACCTTTCCCAACTTCTGGATATTCCAAATGATTCGGCGGAGTTCAAGCAAACAAAGGGGATGTTCAAAAGTCTCAGGATATTCCTTGGAAAGCTGAAGAAGAAGATTGACCGTCAATGAGAGCGGGTGTGTAGGAGTGTTTGGCACAAGGTGCTATTTGAACAATTTGGTCGTTTAAACAATGTTTGTCATGAATTTGTGTGTTGGTAAGATATTTGGTACAATTTGGAACATGTATTAACTAACTATGATGCAGGACGACAACATTTGGCATGTTGTTAAATTTTCAAGTTTATGAAAATTTCACTAAGTATAGTGAAATTCGGTAGCCCCCGGTCAAAGTCCAATTGTATGCATGTTTACATGTCCAATTTTTGTATTTCCTAACCAGATATGAATTATATTTTTGTTTTTAGGAGTTTTCGAAAAATTTGAAAATTGTCTCGCGGGTCAAAAATGTGGACTGCCTTGTTTTTCAGCACTAGCGGAACTGGCAGCACCCTAAAATGGGTTCCGCCAGTGTATTTTTCTGAAATTCCAGAATTGGCCCAACGGATCAGACGAAACCCTCAGATGGGTCCCGCCTGTGTAGTCTCAGGGTTCCGCCAGTAGACCTGCAAAAAAAAATTTCTTTCTCGACATTTCAAATTCCACTCAACACAAATCATCATTTTAGATAGAAATCCATTCCCTACTATTTGTTAAGCACATTAGGATCTTTCTCATCCTCTAGAACTCATAGAAAACCATTTCCCGCCAAATTTCAAACTTAACCATAACCACCTCAAGGAACCTTCACCCATAAAGGAAGGAACTCTTCCAAAGGTTCCTTGCAATCCGTGAAACATATACCTTCACCCAATTTGCCAAAACCACTAAGCATTTAGTGCAAATCTTTGTCTTCTTCTTTCACCATTTTCATTGGATTGACTTCCAATGATTTGACAACCCTCATTAATCATCCAAATCATTAGCAACCTCCATTTTTTATGGTTAAACATCAAATCCAAACACTCCTTCCCATACTTCTTCACCTCTATAAATTTAACCATCTTAGAACACCCTCAAATCACACCATCACCATCACAATCTCTAATTCTAACCTTCTAATCAACCATTTCTACAATGACAAAGTCAACAATAACCTCTCAACCATCTCGACCCGTTCGGAGAACCGCACGCATAAGTGTCAAACCACTTTGGTCCAACCACACAATCAACTTAAATTCCTCATCCTTGGATGAATTCTCCTCACCCATCAAAAATGAACATTTTCTAAACCTTGCATCTCTATCTCCATAATCAAATAACCTAATGAGCTCACTACTCCACCACCAACAAAATCACCCATTGACCCAACTCCACCAAGTGCACCAATCCAAACATCCAAAACTCCATCACCATCAACACTATCTAAACTTGAACCAATGGAGTTATTTGGGTCTCCTCTAACATCACCACATCCTTTTGTCCAAGATCTCAATGATCTTCCACCAAGATCAACAAATCCACCACCTTTGACAAATAAAAACCAAAGCCATTGCTTGACCAAAATGAGCCTTTTGTCCACAACCAACCACCACAACAGGAGTACCACCACCCAAAACCATTGTTGTTTCACCCTATATTCAAAGACATCCACGGTCCTCTATATGGAGAACCTAACTTTGAACAAAATGATCACCCAACACCACCACATTCCCAATCACAATTCTTTGAGTCTCTCTTTCCTTCCTATGAGGAAATTCAAAGAATGGTCAAAAATCACCTCCATCACGCAATGGAGTTTCAAACAACCTTGCTTGACTCCATACCAAACCCATCCTCCACTCAAGAAACCAACACCAACCCACCACCACCACCATCATCAAACGACCCGTTTCCACCCACTCATCACCATGTTTGCTCACAATGTGATCAAATGCTCAAAATAGGTGAAAGCATCAAGATGTTGCTTCACCAATTTCAAGTTGAAACCCGCTTTGCTATACAACACATCATAGAGTGTTTGGATGCTCTTTCCCACCCAAACCAATCTTAGACCAACTTTGGAGGCCTTTTTCCCCACTTAGGAAATGTGTTGAATGACTTCTACTTATAGAAGTAGGATGTTATTTTCCTTTTATTTCCTAGTTATTTTTTTTATCTTTTATTTTTATTTTTAGAAGTAGGAGGATATTTTTCATTTCTTGTCCTTTGACTTTTCTAAAGTCAAATTTTACTTGAAATGACATCTTTTTCTACTATCTTATTTGCATTGTTGGTTGATCATATATGACTTGTGATTGTGGTTGCTTATATTCTCATATAGTGTGGTAACTACAAGCTTGATTATGTGTCATTATCACTAACTAACCATTTTTTTGTAGGTTCAAAATCAATGTTTCCCATCTTGGCACTCCTTTTAGGGGGAGTATCGACCAAGGGGGAGCATATGCATAGTTCCGCTTTGCTACTCTACTTTTTGTTTCGACAAAAAGGAGGAGAATGATATATAAACTTATAAACTTAAAATGATTTTCATCACTTAAGTAAAACTAGTTTAATATAACATTTTTTTTTAAGTCTTAAACACTTAAATTTAGTGAGTTACTTAAAAACAAAGTTTATGTTTTGTCATCAACAAAAAGGGGGAGATTGTTAATACAAATATCGCCTAAAAACGTTATTTATATTTTACGATCTTTGCTAAGTTTTGTTAACGACAAAGTGTAAACTATAGTTTATAGTAAACCATAATTTTAGTTTAAAGACTTGCATAATTAGACATTTGCTACATTTACATTTCATATAAAACACAACACTTTTTATATTTCTTAAAATAGAAATATGTTAACATCACATCATGCATTTATGGTAAGTTTGTGTGTTTGACTTACCATAAACTCTTACACATTTTTGGAAGCATTCTAATTTGATTCAATATGTGTTTGACTAGAAATAAGTTGATGTGACCTTGGTTGGTTTGGAAAGATTTATTGCAAAATCTTCTGTCAGCCTGGCGGAACCCTGGAGGTACACGGGCGGAACCCATCTGAGGGTTCCGCCAGACCTGCTGAAGGTTTTGCTATAAATACCAAGCCATTTGTTTGATTTTTTTTTTATCACTTCTCATTACATTTTCACACACATACATTCATATCATTCATCTAACCCCTTAACATTTCATTTTGATCTGAAGTTTCTTTTGTAGCAAAGAAGTTCACAAGTTCATATAAAGTTACAAGTATTCAACACAACGTTGCAAGACTTGTTAGCTTAGCATCGTGTAGACTTTGTGTAGTTTACACTTCATTTGATTGTGTGTTTTCAGTTGTGATCGGTTAGTATTTTAGGCCTTAATGTACATAGTGTGACGGGAGTTGTTGTACCCTTGTAAAAGAACTAACGGGAGTGGTTGTACCCTTGTAAAAGAACTCAACATCTAGTTTAGTGTCGGTAATCGTGTAAGAGACGTGTAAGGTTTTCTCCGCCGATGAAAGGAGCTTGTTGACTAGTGAAAGAAACTCTCGAGTTGGATACTCGGGGCGTGGATGTAGGGCAAGGAAAAAGAGCCCTTGTAGCCGAACCACGATAAATACTCGTGTTGTGGTTTGATTGTTTCTTTCTTTATACTTGCATGTTATATATTGTCTTTTTGTTCATATCTTTGATTAAACGGAAAGTTTCAAAAGATAATTAAACGAAAAACCGGTAAAACTATTCAACCCCTCTTCTAGTTTTCCACACTTTCCTTTCCAAAAAACAGGCCATCAGCTATCCAAGGATGGTCTTCACATATGTTAATGTTCCATGAAATGAAAGTATAACAACTTGGCTAATGAATTTGAAAGTAATGTTGAATACTCCTAAATCATAAATGATAAATAACCAATTTAGTTGAAAAAAAAAAGAAAAAGAAAAAGAAAAAAGAATAACAACAGTACACAAAAAAAAGTCAACAAAAAGTATTTCCAACAAAAAAAACCTTTACGCTAAACGTGTTGTTTGGGCCAGGCACGGCTTGGACACGGATTTTGAAAAAAAATAGAAAAAAAAGAAGGTTTTCAAAATTTATAAAGAAGTAGAAACATAGTCACAGGAAACGCCAGCTTATGCGTGTTCCTTGTTCCGCCACGTTCCGTTTCAGATGTTGTTATTTTCTTGGTAATAGTGTTTTCCGATGGAATATTTGCTGAAGGAGGGAAATGGGTGAAGATGAAAGAGAAATGGCTTATATGAAATGTTACAGAGCTATATGACATATTCTTTTTTGGGCCCATTTAATAAGTAACAAAAGGCCAAACTAAAATTATTTAATTGTACTAAAAAATATTCAATTCGACTCAAATATATAATAAAATGTCTATTATACAATATATATTTTGCAACATTTGTATAAAATATATATTAAAAATTTTAAATTTATTTACTTGTCCAAGCCGTGTCCTTTTTTTTTTTTTTTTTTTTTTTTGAACGGCGACATTTTATTAACTAGCAAGGCGGTAGAACAAACATTACAAAGAAATCAAATGAGGGTTTTTAAGCAAGGCGTCGTGTCCGTGTCTTATATTTTTAGATTTTGCCGTATCACCGTGTCTGTGTCCGTGCAACCTAGCTTTCTATATGTTAATGTTCCATGAAATGAAACCAAAACAACTTGGCTAATGAATTTGAAAGTAATGCTGAATACTCCTAAATCATAAATGATAAATCTATAATTCAGTTGAAAAAAAAAGAAAAAGAAAAAAGAAAAAAGAATAACAACAGCACACGAAGAGAAGTCCACAGAAAGTATTTCCAACAAAAAAAACCTTTACTGTAAACGTGCTGTTTGGGCCGGGCACGGTTTGGACACAGATTTTGAAAAAAAAAAAAAAAAAAAAAAAAAAAAAAAAAAAAAAAAAGGTTTTCAAAATTTATAAAGAAGTAGAAACATAGTCACAGGAAATGCCAGCTTACGCATGTTCCTTGTTCCGCCACGTTCCGTTTCTGATGTTGTTATTTTCTTGGTAATAGTGTTTTCCGATGGAATATTTGCTGAAGAATAGAAAGGGTTAAGAAAAAGGAGAAATGTCTCATATGAAATGTTGCGGAGCTTTATGACATATTCTTTTTCGGGCCCATTTAATAAGTTACAAAAAGCCAAACTAAAATTATTTAATTGTATCCAAAAATATTCAATTCGACTAAAATATACAATAAAATGTCAATTACAATATATAATTTGCAACATTTGTATAAAATATATATTAAAAATATTAAATTTATTTACGTGTCCACGCCGTGTTCGGTTTTTCTTTTTCTTTTTTTTTTTGAACGGCGACATTTTATTAACTAGCAAGGCGCTAGAACAAAATTACAAAGAAATCAAATGAGTGTTTTTAAGCAAGGCGCCGTGTCCGTGTCATATATTTTTAAATTTTGTCGTATCACCGTGTCCGTGCAACCTAGCTTTCTATATGTTAATGTTCCGTGAAATGAAACCATAACAACTTGGCTAATGAATTTGAAAGTAATGCTACTCCTAAATCATAAATGATAAATCTACAATTCAGTTGAAAAAAAAAAAGAATAACAACAGTACACAAAGAGAAGTCAACAAAAAGTATTTAAAAAAAAAAAAAAAAAAACCTTTACCGTAAACGTGCTGTTTGGCCCGGGCACGGCTTAGACACGGATTTTGAAAAAAAAAGAAAAAAAAAAGAGAAGGTTTTCAAAATTTATAAAGAAGTAGAAACATAGTCACAGGAAACGCTAGTTTACGCGGGTTCCTTGTTTTGCCACGTTCCGTTTCTGATGTTGTTATTTTCTTGGTAATAGTGTTTTCCGGTGGAATATTTGCTGAAGGAGGGAAAGGGGTGAAGAAGAAGGAGAAATGGCTCATATGAAATGTTACGAAGTATTACCCTAAACGCTTTATGACATATTCTTTTTTGGGCCTATTTAATAAGTTACAAAAGGCCCAACTAAAATTGTTTAATTGTACCCAAAAATATTCAATTCGACTCAATATACAATAAAATGTCTATTACAATATAAATTTTGCAACATTTGTAAAAACATTAAATTTTTTTACGTGTCCACGCCGTGTCCTTTTTTTTTTTTTTTTTGGATCGGCGACATTTTATTAACTAGCAAGGCGCTTGAACAAACATTACAAAGAAATCAAATGAGGGTTTTTAACAAGTCGCCGTGTCCGTGTCTTATATTTTTAGATTTTGCCGTATCATCGTGTCCGTATCCGTGCAACCTAGCTTTCTATATGTTAATGTTCCATGAAATGAAAACATAACAACTTGGCTAATGAATTTGAAAGCAATGTTGAATACTCCTAAATCATAAATGATAAATTTACAATTCAGTTGAAAAAAAAGAAAAAGAAAAAAGAATAACACAAGTACACGAAGAGAAGTCAACAAAAAGTATTTCCAAAAAAAAAAAAAAAAAAAAACCTTTACCATAAACGTGTTGTTTGGGACGGGCACGGCTTGGACACGGATTTTGAAAAAAAAAAAGAAGGTTTTCAAAATATATAAAGAAGTAGAAACATAGTCACAGGAAACGCCAGCTTACGCATGTTCCTTGTTCCGCCGCGTTCCGTTTATGATGTTGTTATTTTCTTGGTAAAAGTGTTTTCCGGTGAAATATTTGCTGAAGGATGGAAAGGGGTGAAGAAGAAGGAAAAATGGCTCATATGAAATGTTACGGAGTATTACCCTAAACGCTTTATGACATATTCTTTTTTGGGCCCATTTAATAAGTTACACAAGGCCAAACTAAAATTATTTAATTGTACCAAAAATATTCAATTCGACTCAAATATACAATAAAATGTCAATTACAATATATATTTTGCCACATTTGTATAAAATATATATTAAAAACATTAATTTTATTTACGTGTCCACGCCGTGTCCGTTTTTTTTTTCTTTTTTTTTTGAACGGCTACATTTTATTAACTAGCAAGGCTCTAGAACAAACATTACAAAGAAATCAAATGAGGATTTTTAAGCAAGGCGCCATGTCCGTGTCTTATATTTTTAGATTTTTCCGTATCACCGTGTCCGTGTCCGTGCAACCTAGCTTTCAATATATTAATGTTCCATGAAATGAAACCATAACAACTTGGCTAATGAATTTGAAAGTAATGTTGAATATTCCTTGATACGTGTGAATCGCACCAGGCATTACCTCTCGAGGGATCTCGAGAAGCTTACAACCCCCACCAGGCAGTGTACCTGATCGTTGTAGTATAGTATAGTGACAATTACCGGGGGATTGATCGTTCAACTCAAGAATAGTGTCGCTAGGATTAAAAAGCCTAAAAACTAGGTCCAGAGGTGAGGGATGATTCTTTTTGTATTTTTATGTTTTTATAAAATCAAATAAAATCTCGGTTTTTGGAAGAGTGGGCAGAATTAATTGCTAGCCAACTAACCCAATAACTGAAGATGCAATCAAAATAAAATAACAGAAATGAAATTAAATAATAGGGAAAGTTGTGTTTACTTAGGTTTCATTACTCCCTAGATATCTTTTACAGGTTGAAAATTTGTTACAATTGCATGGATGACGGGTCATATTCCTTAATACTAGTCGTAGGGCCGTATACAATATTCCCTGACTCTATAAGATCCTGCTTCACTCCTATGTCGAGCCATTAGAAGCTCCTAACATGGGATCATTAAAATTCTCCTACGCATTAAATACAACCAAAAATCATAGTACACCTCTGATCATGTTTCTTAAGACGTTCAAGCATGTCACCAATGGAAGTCTGCCAGTTTTCTTAAGCCTAACATCGAATACAATCATCCGTAACAACTATAAACAAACAATCAACCCATAATTAACATCTATGTTTCACTACATCTAAGCAAACACACAAGAGATCTAGCCAAGCATGTTAATTAGAAGACAAGTGTAAGATATATTCAAGCAACACATAGACATATTGAATGAATTGAAAGAGTATTTATCTCAATTGAACTTGAAAGGTTTCGAAGGGTAAAAACCCTTGAAAAAGCTGTAATATTCGGACTAGGGTTTCTCTCCAAAGTTATACCCTAATTGTTACACACTAATGAATGAAAATTGCAAAACTATATATAGATTTTATAGGGTGACGGCGTCAAGAAGGAAATTCTGACGCCGTCAACTCGCCGCCCATAATGAAATCGGATTGCCTAGATCCACTTTTGACGCCGTCATATGTAATTCTACTCTAGGCCGTCACTCACAATTGGACTATGATGGCCTATGGTGACGTCATCATCTCTATAGTGCGAAACTCTTCTGGATCGTCACGGACTTTATCCACTTCCACCTCTTGTATTACTCTTGACGCCGTCACTTGGAATTTCTTGATGCCGTCAGGTACTGTTCCCAGCAAGGAAAATTAAGACTTTGCCATTTTCTTCACTTTTATGCTCTAAAAAGTCCAAAATGCTTCCTTTTTCAGAATTCACTCCAAAAGTACCTAAAATGACAAAAGAAACGATTTAGGGCAATATTTGATCAAATAAATTCAAATCCGGGTTAAAATGACCCCCTAAAAACGGTTTATTTTTCGCCTCATCAAATACCCTTACATTTGAGATTTGCTTGTCCTCAAGCAAATGCGCTTTTATTCTAATCAAAATACAAATTAGGGGTCATTTAACACTAATATAAAAGTAATTACAACAAATAATCATTCCACTAAAGACCAAAGACAAGCACGGAGGTCATACACTAGCACCTCACAAATAGTGTTTAGATACTCACATCTCTCGGGTGTAATAAAGTATATATCACAATATGGAAATGGAAAACATCTCTCACTACATGTCATAACAAAATAGATTACCATAGGCTTGGGAAATGATCAAACCTCCACCGCATTGGCGTAAACACCTAGGATAAACTATCAAAGAGGTATTTTAAAAGGGTTATAACGTTAGGTGTAGGGATATGAAATACACGGTTTTGTTGGATAAAGGCAATCTTTACTGGTGGCAAGTTAATCATCTTGGTTAATTACATGTACAATATGGCGTTGATAAGCCAAGACTATACTCGACTTAAGCTAATAAATCAAAAATAACAAAAACATAAAATAAACATAGAATGAAACGGGATGGTAGTTCGTATGTTTTTCCTCTTTTCTTTTTTCTATTTTTTTTCTTTTTCTTAATTTTTTCGATTTTTTTTTTTTTTTTTTTTTTTTTTTTTTTTTTGCATACACTCTTACCCTACCATCCAAAATAATACATCATACGGAATGAACATTCCACTTACACTTCATACTTTACAATAAACTAATCTAATAACTCGAATTAAGATAATCAAAACACTTGGAGTACTTTTAAAATTAACGCACATATGGGGGTAATATAAGATGTTCTTCCCCATTACTCCATAACATAAGTACTTTACCCATGAGTCTCAATCATCCCAAAACAATATGTACAAGGATATGACTCGACTTAGCAACCATGTAATCAATTAGATAATTAACTAAGGGTTTAAACATGTAACAATAATGCACTAAAGATGAGTGCATACACGGAAGGCTAAAGCGATTTGGGTGTACATTTAAGTGGGTTGTAACAAATTCTTCCTTTAAGTAAGATGCTTAAAGTTAGAAACGAAAAGATAGGCTCGGAGGGGTGTACTAGGGGTTTCTTATACTAAAAATGAGTACAACGCTAATGGTGTGGGAAAAATTAGTTGACTTTACTAGCCAAATAATATGACTTAAATGGTCAAGTAATTATAATACGGGTTTAACACAAGGGTGATCCTAATGCCTCTTATCATGTAGTAAATCTTACAACACGAATGTAGTCTCACTAGCGCTCTCGGGATGCATCACTAACGCTAGTTCTAGAATCTAAATGCTACCGGTACACTCATAAGCACTAATAGTAAATGCTTTTCCTATCAAATCTAAAGGCTAACCTCACATATTTGGGTGGAAAATTTTTCTGAATGGTACGGTTTTGTGCTAGTCATACGACTCCTATCCATGAGACGCTTGCTAAGGCTAAAGTTTCACTCCTAAATGTTGTAAAAAATTTTAAATTTGGCGCTAAAATTACACTAACAAGTATTTCTCTTAGTTTTATTACACCTCTACCATCAAACAAACAAACTCAAGTGCAAGTGTATCCTATAAGGTATCATCATTTACCCTCCCCTTACACTTAGGATGAACATTGTCCCCAATGTTCAATTAAAGAATGTAAAAGTGAAATAGGTAAAAGAATGAAAGTGAATACTCCCCTGATTCGTTCGGTGTGGATAGTGTGGTAACAAGGTTAGATCTTCCTCCAAGAAAATAAACATTCAAAGCTTCCCTTCCAGAAAAATAAATCATCTTCTTGTCATATATAACCTGTTAAACCTGAGAAAACAAACAAGGCAACCTCGCGTAAAATCGGCGGCAATCTATAAATACTAACAAGTCCTAGAAAAAATAGCTTATAAATCTTAAATTGCTTTTTAGGAATTACTGAAGTTTATAAAACTAAAGAATTAACAAAAACTTTAAGACTCCGTTAGAAAAACAAAACTAGCAAAATTTCTAGAATTTTACACATGACGCCGTCAGGAATTAATTCCTGACGCCGTCAGAAGTGACCTGCAGAAATCTTTACGTTAAGTTTCCGGAAAATTTATGGAAAAACTTATGTCCTACTTCCTGGAAAATCCTGCAAAACATCATTATGACTCGATACAAGCATTTGACTCTAACAAATACTAATACACATGTCCATTTAATATTGTGGAGAATCATGATCAATTTCGTTCTTAAAAACAAATTTGGGGTTTCCCCTTACACTTATCTTTTTGCAAAATACCTTTATATGAAGTTAATACGAAGTTAAACGACAAAATAAAGCATTTTCACAATTTTAGTTTTGAAACATGATCTACCAACAATAAAAACCAAGCATGCATACGGAAGCAAATAACAATCAAACAATTAAAAATCACACAAAACATGGGTTGCCTCCCAAGAAGCGCTTTTCTTTATTTATGAGTCTTGTAGCTAGACTCAAGGTCATGGGCTATTACGTGATCTCATCGTTGGTCTCATTCTCTGATTGTAAATGTTCTTTATAGAGACCAACCACCTTTTTTCTCAATTGCTCCTATAATCCGATTGGCAAATTCCTTATCAACTTTGTATTTTGGTCCTAGAGTCGAGCAATCCTTATAGAAAAGGCTCTTCTTCTCCCATACATAGTCCATGCCCTTTTTCTTATCTTCTTCATTGATGTCCTCAAAAGCACCAATGTTATCCATATCAAATCGAGGCACAAAACGAAATTCTTTCATTCTATTAGGCATCCTATAAGTGATCCTATCGGTTCCTCTAGCAAATCGGATTGTCCCTTCTATCTCATCGTATTCTAACTTGGACTCTTCAACAAATGGTTTACCAAACACAACATGGGATAAGCGACAATCAATAACACTAGCTAGGTCTTCAACAACCATAAAGTCAGTGATATAAGTAAAGTTCCCAACAAAGACATGTAGACCTTTAATTCTCCCGACAAATTACAAACTCCACCGGGGTATTTAGGATCTCTTCTAGGTCCAAGTCTTGTTTTCACTATATCATTGTAGACACTTGAGGACATAATGTTGACTGGGGATTTAAAATCAATGTAAGCATTGTCAATGTGTTTATACCCAATCATACATGGTATCTTTGCACTCTTAGAATCGCCTCTCTTTATCTTAGGTTCAATTCTAGTGAAAGGAGGTCGAGGATTATCAATAAGATTATTATAGTACACAATCTCCTCCTTAGTGGGGTATAGATTGAAATAATCATCTAGCTTTGGATCTATCTCCCCTTCCTCAAGTTCTTCAACCACATCCTCAAAATCATTAGGCCCTAGGTCCTTATTTGAATACAAGGCGGTCGCTAGGTCACTAAATACATGATCGAGCTCAACATTAATTAACCTATTAAGCTCCCTAAGTTCCCTAATCTCATTCTCAATCTGTTCACGCAATAAAGCCACTTCTCTAGGGGAAAGAGGTGGATTCGCGTTTTCCATAATGGTCAACGGAATAGTCAATGAATTTAATTTACTAACAAAGGCACGAAGAAAAAGATAGACTAAAGAAAACCTAAAAATAAAAATAAAATCTTAATAGAAAAGAATCTAGCAAGTAGACATAATAAAAATAAATCCTAACCTAGATAATAACTATTCCCCGGGTTGCGGCGCCAAAAACTTGATACGTGGAAATCGCACCAGGCTTTACCTCTCGAGGGATCTCGAGAAGCTTACAACCCCCACCAGGCAGTGTACCTGATCGTTGTAGTATAGTATAGTGACAAGTACCGGGGGATTGATCGTTCCACTCAGGAATAGTGTCGCTAGGATTAGAAAGCCTAAAAACTAGGTCTATAGGTGAGGGATGATTCTTTTTGTATTTTTATGTTTTTATAAAAGCAAATAAAATCTCAGTTTTTGGAAGAGTGGGCGGAATTAGTTGCTAGCCAACTAACCCAATAACTGAAGATGCGATCAAAATAAAATAACAGAAATGAAAGTAAAGCTAATTAAACTAATGGTGTGAACAATAATAGGGAAAATTGTGTTTACTTAGGTTTCATTACTCCCTAGATATCTTTTACAGGTTGATAATTTGTTACAATTGCATGGATGACGGGTCATATTCCTTAATACTAGTTGTAGGGCCATGTACAATATTCCCTAACTCTATAGGATCCTACTTCACTCCTATATCGAGCCGTTAGAAGCTCCTAACATGGGATTATTAGAATTCTCCTACGCATTAAATACAACCAAAAATCATAGTACACCTCTGATCATGTTTCTTAAGACGTTCAAGCATGTCACCAATGGAAGTCTGCGAGTTTTCTTAAGCCTAACATCGAATACAATCATCCGTAACAACTATAAACAAACAATCAACCCATAATTAACATTTAGGTTTCACTACATCTAAGCAAACACACAAGAGATCTAGCCAAGCATGTTAATTAGAAGACAAGTGTAAGATATATTCAAGCAACACATAGACATATTGAATGAATTGAAAGAGTACTTATCTCAATTGAACATGAAAGGTTTCAAAGGGTAAAAACCCTTGAAAAAGCTGTAATATTTGGACTAGGGTTTCTCTCCAAAGTTATACCTTAATTGTTACACACTAATGAATGAAAATTGCAAAATTATATATAGATTTTACAGGGTGACGGCGCCAAGAAGGAAATTCTGACGCCGTCAACTCGCCGCCCATAATGAAATCGGATTGCCTAGATCCACTTTTGACGCCGTCATGTGTAATTCTACTATGGGCCGTCACTCACAATTGGACCATGACAGCCTATGGTGACGCCGTCATCTCCATAGTGCAAAACTCTTCTGGATCGTCACGGACTTTATCCACTTCCACCTCTTGTATTACTCTTGACGCTGTCACTTGGAATTTCTTGACGCCGTCAGGTACTGTTGCCAGCAAGGAAAATTAAGACTTTGCCGTTTTCTTCACTTTTATGCTCCAAAAACGTCAAAAATGCTTCCTTTTTCAGAATTCACTCCAAAAGTACCTAAAATGACAAAAGGAACGATTTAGGGCAATATTTGATCAAATAAATTCAAATCCGGGCTAAAATGACCCTCTAAAAACGATTCATTTTTCGCCTCATCACTCCTAAATCATAAATGATAAATCTACAATTCAGTTGAGAAAAATGAAAAAGAAAAAAACATAACAATAGTACACGAAGAGAAGTCAACAAACAGTATTTCCAACAAAAAAAACCTTTACCATAAACGTGCTATTTTTGCTGGGCACGGTTGGACACGGATTTTGAAAAAAAAAAAAAAAAAAAGAAGAAGAAGAAGAAGAAGAAGAAGAAGAAGAAGAAGGTTTTCAAAATTTATAAAGAAGGAGAAACATAGTCACAGGAAACGCTAGCTTACGCGTGTTCCTTATTCCGCTACGTTCCGTTTCTGATGTTGTTATTTTCTTGGTAATAGTGTTTTCCGATGGTATATTTGCTGAAGGTGGGAAAGGGGTGAAGAAGAAGGAGAAATGGCTCATATGAAATGTTACGGAGTATTACCCTAAACGCTTTATGACATATTCTTTATTGGGCCATTTAATATGTTAGAAAAGCCCCATCTAAAATTATTTAATTGTATCCAAAAGTATTCAATTCGACTCAAATATACAATAAAATGTCTATTACAATATATATTTTGCAACAGTTGTATAAATTATATAATAAAAATATTAAATTTATTTACTTGTCCACACCGTGTTCGTTTTTTTTGAACGGCGACATTTTATTAACTAGCAAGGCACTAGAACAAACATTACAAAGAAATCAAATGAGGGTTTTTAAGCAAGGCGTCGTGTCCGTGTCTGTGCAACCTAGCTTTCTATATGTTAATGTTCCATGAAATGAAACCATAACAACTTGGCTTATGAATTTAAAAGTAATGCTGAATACTCCTAAATCATAAATGATAAATCAACAATTCAGTTGAAAAAAAAGATAAAGAAAAAAGAATAACAACAGTACACGAAGAGAAGTCAACAAAAAGTATTTCCAACAAAACAAAAACCTTTACCTTAAACGTGCTGTTTGGGCTGCGCACGGCTTGGACACGGATTTTAAAAAAAAAATGAAAAAAAAAGGTTTTCAAAATTTATAAAGAAGTAGAAACATAGTCACCGGAAACGCCGGTTTACGCGTGTTCCTTGTTCCGGCACGTTCCGTTTCTGATGTTGTTATTTTCTTGGTAATAGTGATTTCTCGTGGAATATTTGCTGAAGGAGGGAAAGAGGTGAAGAAGAAGGAGAAATGGCTCATCTGAAATGTTAGAGAGTATTACTCTAAACTCTTTATGACATAATCTTTTTATGGGCCCATTTAATAAGTTACAAAAGGCCCAACTAAAATTATTTAATTTACCCAAAAATATTCAATTGGACTCAAATATATAATAAAATGTCTATACAATATATATTTTGCAACATTTGTATAAAATATATATTAAAAATATTAAATTTATTTACGTGTCCACGCCGTGTTCGTTTTTTTTTTTTTTTTTTTTTTTAATTTTTTTTGAACGGCGACATTTTATTAATTAGCAAGGCGCTAGAACAAACATTACAAAGAAATCAAATGAAGGCTTTTAAGCAAGGCGCCGTGTCCGTGTCCTATATTTTTAGATTTTACCGAATCGCCGTGTCCTTGCAACCTAGCTTTCTATATGTTAATGTTCCATGAAATGAAACTATAATAACTTGGCTAATGAATTTGAAAGTAATGCTGAATATTCCTAAATCATAAATCAACAATTCAGTTAAAAAAAGAAAAAGAAAAAGAAAAAATAATAACAGTACACCAAGAGAAGTCAACAAAAAGTATTTCCCAAAAAAAAATAATAATAATAAAATAAATAAAAAAATAAAAATTACCGCTGGTATGACTCGAACCTGGAGACCCCCCAAGGTTGGATGGATGAGCCGATACTCATTTGTGTTGTGCTACAGCGGTTTTTGGTTAAATTTGCTCCCAACAATTCTAGTTATACAAAACCCAATAGGTGACCGATATAAAAAGTCAATATTCTAATTTTATTTCCCAGCCCTAAATTGTAAAGAAGAGCAGCAGCAGCAAAACAAACGCCTCTATTCAGCAAGTATTTTCTTATTCATCTTCATATCACAGTTATTGCTTATTGAGCTTCACCAGGTATCCATTTGTTCTTATTTTGAAATATTTTTAACTCTATTTTTGGTTTCTTTGCCTTAAAAATGGTTACTTTTTTTTGTTAAGTTTGTACTGTTGTTATGGTTTAGGGTTTAAAGTTGGTTGAATATATGTATCTGCTTCTGCTAAGCTTAGGGGTTGTTTGGGTAACCACTTTACAAATGAACTTGTTAGGAAATAATACTAATTCTTTTGAAAAGCTTAACCCAAGCACTACTTAAAAGCTTATTCCAGCATATAAAACAAGATTGAGGATTCCGTGTTCATAAATTTATCATCACCAATTGTGGCTGAAAAAAAAACTAAGGTAGCGTTTAGTTGTAGAAATTTTTTATTGTTTTTCCGTTTCTAGATTCGTTGAGAAGGGAATGGTTTTTCTTCCCTAGAGAAGAGTTGAGAATTTTGAAAACCCGTTTAGATGGAGTTATTTTTTTCCTTTTTAAAAAGATTACCTCGGCGGCGACGGCGAGGATGGAAGGTGGAGATGTTACCAATGGTCATTAGGGTTAGAATAAGATACTTCAATGGTAGATTGGGGAATCCTGTCTTTTTTTGTTAGAGAGAAAATATGGAGAATGGTAGATTGTGGTTTTCATTTTTCTAGTTAAAATTTGAAAAGTGAGAATTTCACTTTTTTTGAAAATTGTTAGAAAAAAGTGTGTCTAAACGGGCTTTCAACTTTTTCATTTTCATATGAAAAATTTCCTGGAAAAATGGGATGTTTTTAACCAACTAAACACACCCTAAACCTCCTAATTCCTATAACTGTTAGAAATTGAACAACGAATCAGTTATATTAGGTGTTTTATAGCTTATTCTGTCTTGAAAAAGTTACGAAAGTGTTAGGGAAAGTTTAACTCATAAAAGGCTTATTCTCGATTGACGCTTTTTTGAGATCACATAAGCTTAGCCAAACACTCCCTTAATGCCTCAACATGTATATAACTGAGAAAAATACAATATATTTTGTTTTTTAATCGCTATCTTGTTTCAAAATTGATAACACATTAACACATCAGTTTGTGTTTATAGGATGTATGTATATTCGTTTGTCCACTTTACTATCTGATAACTGATAACACGCTTGTGCGTTCTCCAACAGCAAGTGTGTTATCAGTTATTATAAGTTCAAAGGTTCTGTTTACATTTTTGGTTTACGGATAGTTATTTTTGGAAAACGGTTGCATTTGAACACATTTTTTATATTTTCAATGTCCTGCCGAAAGAAAACACCCTCGGTTGTCTGCTCTTTGATATTTGCTCGATGTACTGTAAACTTTCATGACTTGTTATATCTTTAGTTGAATCTTGGTGGCTATCTCATACTGTTGTATTATTGACTGAATACAACAGATAATTGAAGGGGTTAAACAAAGACAGTGGTGGCTTCCAGCTATGGCATTTCTAGAGAACAACCCCACCAATGCCAAAATTGAAAATAGCGAGGATGCTTCTAATAGCAAGAAGAAACGAAAGAGGAACAAGAACAAGAATAAGAATAAGACTCAAGAGGAAGAGCATGTAGTAGCAGACCATATTAGTGACAGTGAGAAGGAGGAGGACGATGCAAAGGAGATAGAAGTAGCGGCCATAAATAAGAAGAGGAAGAAGAAGAAGAAGAAGACGATTGAAGAAGATAACACGGAGAATGATGAAAACAATAAAGAAGAGGAAGGTGACAAGGATTTGGAACCGGAGGAAGAAGGTGACAAGGATTTGAAACCGGAGGAAGAGGAAGAAAAGGAAAAAAAACCGAAGAAGATGAAGAAGAGTGGTGGCGATTCTGGAATTATGAGTAATGATCCTTTTAATGCTTTGCCATTATCTGAACCAACCAAGAAAGCTATAGTGGAATTGGGTTTTCAGTATATGACTCAGGTAAATCTTACCATTTTACCGTTTTACCCGATTAAATTTCTTTTTTGAAATCGTTAAGTAACAAATTTACTATTTAGTGTTTATACCGATACGTGTTTTATAAAAAAATGTAGCCTCTGTATGTAGCTATGATATTTTTCACATATAGCCTAAGTTGTGCAGAACATATTGAGATTTTGTTTGTTATTATGACTGCCCGACCTATGTGATTGAGACTATAACTATTGTTTTAACTTTGATATAACTATTACAGATCCAAGCGAGAGGAATTCCTCCTCTTTTGGAAGGAAAAGATGTTCTTGGAGCTGCAAGAACAGGTTCTGGAAAAACTTTAGCTTTTCTTGTTCCAGCAGTTGAGCTGTTATATCAACTTCACTTTTCTCCTCGAAATGGAACTGGCGTTGTTGTCATTTGCCCAACAAGGGAGCTTGCGATACAGGTACGTACATGATCTGTTATTCATGAGTAAATACGGAATCACATTCTGCTTTCTTGCTTTAGCAGTTTATGATATTCTATTAGTATGCACTGAGGCCACTTCCAACATATCATTAACGTTGTATGGAACATGAAGAGATAATGATCTTTGTATATACCATATAACTACGCTTTTGGATTTATGAAAAAGCTTTTAGAGCGTCGATGTGTTAGTATAACTGTATTGTATTAGTTCAAAGTAGCTTCATGGTTTCTTGATGGTAGCTATACTGTCATTCAGCCTTGGAAAAGATTGTTATTCGAAGTACCATTTAGAAGTTGTACTTAAAACCTGTGTGCTTTGGATTGTACAGACTCATTCAGTGGCACAGAAACTTCTAAATCATCACTCACAGACTCTTGGGCTGGTTATTGGTGGTGCTGGACGTAAAACTGAAGCTGAGCGTCTCGTGAAGGGTGTAAATATATTGGTGGCTACTCCTGGAAGACTTCTTGATCATCTCCAGAACACAAAAGGGTTTATCTATAAGAACCTTAAGGTACAGTTTTTACTTTGTATCTATGTCGTTGTTTATATGTATATAATTGTGCTATATTAAAGGTCAATTTACCATAAATCCTAGTCTCATTTCTCATTAAAGAGAGGTGGATCCATATAAAACACATGCAATATGATTAAGGAACACTTTTTGTCAAAATCCAGATTGATGCCAGTGTAATTTCTGTCCGTGCATTACATCTGTTTCTTCTACCAAAAACATACATCATTTTAATTTCCATACAACTATTTCTAGTTTGAGCACTTCTGTTTTTGTTACTTTTCCGAATATATGATCATATCTCATAACTGTCAAAGGAAATGACTGATTGAAGAAGTTGGGCCATTTGTTTTATATATTCTAATTTAAGTTTTGGATTATGCAGTGCTTTGTGATCGACGAAGCTGATAGAATTTTGGAAGCAAATTTTGAAGAAGAAATGAAGCAGATCATTAGAATATTACCTAAGGTATGGTTCTTTCTAGATGGCAATATTTTTACCATAGAAGAAATTTCCAGTTCATGGATTTTTATATTACTTGGTTATTATCTTTATAGTAACTCCATTTGTTAGTTATATTGGATAGTTCCTTGCATATTTTTGAACTAAACTGATTTACTCTGTAATGCACAGACTAGGCAAACTGCTCTTTTTTCTGCCACTCAGACAAAAAAGGTACGATTATCAAGTCAAATTCTGTTCTAATTGTTGTTCGTTGATTTTGCAATTGTTTTTATAATGATATATCACTGTATTGCTTTCCAGGTTGAGGATCTTGCACGTTTATCATTTCAGAACACTCCAGTCTATATTGATGTGGATATTGGGAGGTCCAGGGTAAACAAGCTACTATCTGCAAGTTAAAAGTTTTATCTTATTTCGTTAATATTGTCTAATGGTTATACTTATTATATGATGTTATAGGTCACTAACGAAGGTTTGCAACAAGGCTACTGTGTGGTTCCAAGTGCAAAAAGATTCTTACTTCTCTACTCTTTCTTGAAAAGGAATTTGTCAAAGAAAGTGATGGTTTTCTTTTCTTCATGCAATTCTGTTAAATTTCACTCGGAGCTTCTTACATATATTCATGTGGAGTGTTTTGATATTCACGGGAAGCAAAAGCAGCAGAAACGAACATCCACTTTCTTTGATTTCTGCAATGCAAAGAAAGGAATCTTGTTGTGTACTGATGTTGCTGCTCGTGGTCTCGATATCCCGGCTGTGGTATGTGGGATGCACAACAATGTTAACTTCTTTTAGATAGTATGTGCTAATCAATATGCATAAACATCATTTGTTTTTTATTTCTTATAGGACTGGATTGTGCAGTATGATCCTCCAGATGAACCTAAGGTGTACAACTTTTTTTTTAGTAAACCAATATATCTATGAATGTGTTCTATTTTATATTATTTGGTTTAGTATTCTGTCTAAACATAATTTCATTTTATTTCAGGAATACATTCATAGAGTGGGTCGAACTGCTCGTGGAGAAGGGGCAAAAGGGAATGCATTGCTTTTCCTTATACCTGAAGAGTTGCTCTTTCTTAGCTACCTCAAGGTTTGTTGGAACTAACAATCCAAGTATAACTTTATATTCATCTTTTGGTGAAATCTAGTGAAAGATGAACCAGTAATTCTAACATAAGAAAATGTTCAGTTTATTATTTTGACTCACTGGGGATTTTATAATTGTTCTATCTTAGCAAGCAAAAGTACCAGTGAAGGAGTACGAGTTTGATGAGAAGAAGATAGCGAATGTGCAGTCTCACTTGGTATGTCTTTGCTTTAGCATGTTTGCAAAATTATTTTTCTAAAAAAGTTACGGATATTGTTTTGTTTGATTGTACGTTATGCTGTGGATGCAGGAAAAACTAGTTTCCACCAATTTCTACTTGAACAAATCTGCTAAAGATGCATATAGATCCTACTTACTATCTTATAACTCACACTCCATGAAGGAAATCTTTAATGTTCATCGACTCGATTTGCAGGTACGATATGAAACTTGATACGAGATACATTACCTAATATATGTATGGCTGTAGATGATTAAATTCGTTTTGGTATTATTGACAGGCGGTTGCAGCGTCATTTTGCTTTTCAAACCCTCCAAAGGTAGCACTCAATATCGACAGCAGTGCATCTAAGTCCAGGCAAAAGTCACGTAGACCAGAAGGAAGAAGCCGAAATGGATTTAGTGAAAACAATCCTTATGGCAGGAACCGTGGTGGGGATGACAGAACCCAAATTGTAAGATATTAGCAGAGTCTGCAAGAAGCTGTGCCCAATTTTGAAGCTAATTAGTTTTGTTACAGAGCTACAGCTGATCCTCTTATTTCTTACTCAACATCCTTGGTATTATTTAATCACAATATAATATGGTTCAGTGTTATTTCGGGAGTTAATTTGTGTACTGGCAGTGTTTGTGTTGCGAGAACTGTCAGTCTTATTAATTTTTTATGCTTCTGGTACTGGTTGTCTGTTATATAAGCTTTCAGTGGCTTCTTTTCTGCGGAAAAAAATAACGAAACATTTGCAATAGTTTTCCTCTCAAAAGTTGAAACAAAATACACTTGATTCAACTCTACAAACTCGTATACCAAACCTTAACTACGCATACAACGACCAATTTTTGTTACTTGGAAAAAGTCTGACTTCTATTGTCAAATTCGCCGATTCAATGCTACTTTGAACTCGTCAAATAATCGAGCTATTAGTTGGAGTATAAGTTACAACTACAACAAATGAACTCGTCAAATAATCGAGCTATTATTTGCATTTTTGTACCGTTTTTTCTATCTATTAAGTCTTATTTAAAGAAATCAATTAATGGCGTCGCTTAAATCTACTACTCCTTCCGTCCCAATTTTATTGACCTTAAAGAATACTTTAATTAATTACTTAATGGCAAAAATATCATTCTGTCAAAAAGTAAGAAAGAGAAAGCTGTAATAAATATATTTTTTCTTAAACTGTGTGTTTTTTTGTCGGATGACAATAATTTTAGGACGGAGGGAGTAATAGAGTTTTGTTAGAAATCTTATGCAATACACTTCTACAGTTCTACTATGGGTTTTCAAATTTATTCAAGTGTTTAAAACATCATTTCACCACTCCTCTAAGATAATCTCAATCACTATATATAGTAAAAACGTTTAGCGTATTAATATTTACCATCAAGTTTTAATATGTTTTGACCTTGGCTGTTGCATAATCATTCAATACACGTGATCTTTTTACCTCTTTAATCACCTATTCAATAGTTTCATCTTTTCATTTTATCTTAACCTTGATCATGTCTAAATCGTTTAGCCAGAGCATTCAATCATTCATGAACATTATCATCTCCATCCGTTAGTCTTGTTTGGTGTCTGCAACGAGCTAACTAAGGACAGAAGGCATCTTTTAGATCAACCTTTTCGTAAAATAATACTTGTTTCATCTCAATTTTTGTACAATCAGAAATCATAATAGCTAATATCATGTAAACTAAAATAACAGAAGGTGCTCCTATCAAATATATATATATATATATATATATATATATATATATATATATATATATATAAATAATTGAGTTCAAATAAGATCCAAGTTAAAGTTATAAAAAGAAGATCCATTAAAAACCAATAAGATTAAGCCAAGTGTCCTATTTATTAATTAAATAATTTTAATTAAAATTTAATTAACAACTAAATAAAAAGGGCATCTTTGAAATTCACCAATTCATTAAATGTACCCCATAACCCTAATAAACCTATAATTCACTCATTTAGTCATTTCTCTCTCTCATTAAAATGCCTCCTTCATCCCTCTCTCTCACCAGCCTTCCTCTCATTTCTCATGTCCATTTTCCGGCTACTAAAAGCCGCCGCTGTCTAACTCACCTCCATAATCATGTCAGCCTCCATAACCAAACACACACAAAAAAAAAAAAAAAAAAAAAAAAAAAAAAAAAAAAAAAACGCACCGATCGGATGTTGTTGTCGAGTATCAGTGGGTTTTTTTTTGCAAAGGATCTGGTTCTTTCTGTTTTACCATCGACCGTCGTTGATGTTTGTATACCAGATCAGACCGTCGACGATATTTGTATTCCGCGTTTACCTTTCTCCCGGAAGAGCCACCACTGCCCATCTATTTCAATTTCACCGCTGTTGTCTGACAGATCTAATGCATCTGTTTTCCGGCGAGACTCATTATACCAGCGAGGCTTCGGTATCTCGCCGGATGTTGGGTGAAACACCACAAAAACCCTTAGGTTGCGTTTAGTTGGAAAACATTTTCTTACATTTCCTATTTCTTGTTTTGTAGGAAAAGGGAGGGGAGTTTGATTTCCACAAAACAATAGAAAATTTAGAAAACGCGTTTAGTCTGAGAAACGTGTGTTTGTGTTTTCCATTTTCCAAAACTAGAAAACATGTTTAAGTGTTATTGTTTATATCTCAATTCATTATTCACCTTAGTAATATTATAAAAACATCTTCAAAACACAAAAACAAATATTATAAACTAACCAACTAAATTATAAAATAAATAAAAAAATCTTTTACGAGAAAATAAAGAAATTAAAAAAGTAAAATATAATATTAAATAACGTTTTCGTCTGTTTTATTACGTTTTCGTCCCAGATTTCACGTTTTTGTCCGTTTTTGTTTGTTTTTTTTACGTTTTCGTCAGTTTTTTTACGTTTTCGTCTAATTTTTAACGTTTTCGTCAGATTTTTAGGTTTTCATCCGTTTTATTACATTTTCGTCAGGTTTTTTACGTTTTCGTTCGTTTTTTTACGTTTTCGTCCAATTTTTTGGGTTTTCGTTTGTTTTTTTACGTTTTCGTCTGCTTTTTTACGTTTTCGTTAGATTTTTTATAGTTTCTTCAGTTTTTTTTTACATTTTCATCAATCTTTTTACGTTTTCGTCTATTTTTTTCTTTTTCATCCGATTTTTTATCTTTTCGACTGTTTCTTTTCGTTTTCGTCTATTTATTTTTATGTTTTTGTCAGATTTTTTTATGCATTTGTCCATTTTTTAATACTTTTGTTTTTAATGATTTCTTTCGATTTTTACGTTTTCTTCCGATTTTTTACGTTTTCTTCTGATTTTTTACGTTTACATCCGTCTTCGTCTGATTTTTACGTTTTCATCTTTCATTTATGTTTTCATATTTGATTTATGTTTTTTAGGTTTCTTCAAGCGAAAACGTAAAAAAATAGACATAAATGTAAATAAACGTAAAAATAGACGAAAACGTAAAAAAACATAAAAGAACGGACGAATGCGTAAGAAAACATCATAAAACGAGCGAAAACGGATGAATATGTAAAACACCCAACGAAAACGTAAAAACAAATGAAAATTGACGACAACGTAAGGAAACGTACGAAAATGTTAAAAAACGGATAAAATGTAAAAAAAATCATGCAAAAATGTACAATAAACAGAAAACATAAAAATCTGACGAAAACTTCAAAAACGGACGAAAACGTAAAAAATCAGACGAAAAAGTAAAAAATCTGATAATAACAAAAAAAGAGCGGACGAAAACGTAAAAAATCGGACAAAAACGTCAAAAACGGACGAAAACGTAAAAAATCAGACGAAATAATAAAAAATCTGACGAAAACGTAAAAAATCTAACGAACACGTAAATAAATCTGACAAAAAATGGACAATAACATAAAAAGTCTGATGAAAAAGTAAAAAATCTGACGAAAACGTAAAAAAATAGACGAAAGCGTAAAAAATGTGATAAAAACGTAAAAAAATGGACGAAAACGTAAAAAATCTGGCGAAAACATAAAAAAACGGATGAAAACGTAAAAAATCAGACAAAAACGTAAAGAATCAGACGAAAATGTAAAGAATCAGACGAAAACGTAAAAAATCTGACCAAAACGTAAAAAAAGGGACAAAAAGGTAAAAAAATCAGGCGAAAACGTAAAAAATCGAACGTAAACGTATAAAATTTGATGAAAACGTAAAAAAAAGGATGAAAACGTAAAAATTCATACGAAAACTTAAAAAATCTGACGAAAACGTAAAAAAATGGACGAAAACGTAAAAAATCGGACGAAAACGTAAAAAAACGGACGAAAACTTAAAATAACGGACGAAAACGTAAAAAATCAGACAAAAACGTAAAAAATCGGACGAAAACGTAAAAATCTAATGAAAACGTAAAAAAATGGACGAAAACGTAAAAATCCTAAACCGTAGCGAGTTAACTAACGTGTCAGCGCTATTGGGTTAGTAATTAAAAACCAAATAAAAGCATACTAGAATTGCTGTCGTAGCCCTGAAGACGCGTCATAACAAGCCGTTTGGTATAGAAAACAACATTAGCTCACTGTTTTGCTTATAACTCTCAAACCGCTAGAAGCTAGATGACGCTGTCAACGACAGTAAATTCGTAATTAGATTCTGAATCATATGCTACCGAAATCATCACCTCTAACAGTCGGACTCGCCTTCACTCTTCGTTATAAGTCTAGACTGTCATTGAAAAAAAAATCTCTCTTTTCAGATTACGTTTATCTGTTTTGCAACTAGGAACTATCAAAGTTTTGATTCTTTATCAAGATATCTATTTTTAATTTTAATTTTTTAGTAATTATAGTTTACACTCTAATTCAAGCTTTAGCGATTTCATCGATCAAAATAGATTATAAGTCTCGAGCCCGTTTGCGAGTTTAGGTCCATTAAGGTTTCATGTATTGCCTTTATAAGTATTGCATCAATAAAAATAAACTAATAAGTTTCATAATCAAACAATATTATCATTGCCAAAAGATCCGTGTAGAACCAATTTTTACCATATAACCAATCAAACAATCTTACTCACTCATTTTTTTCTATCAAAATAATAAAAATAAACTTTCACCTTTTTTTAATAATTAAATATCTCGCAAACCGTAAATCGTTACGCGAAAAAAATACTGTCGCGACGAGAATTAATTTATCTTTCAATAGACATGCATTGTTATATACTTTCGACGAATTTTTTTTTTTCGATGAACTTTTTTTTTTCAAAATTTCCGCCCAGAAAAATCATATATGATTTGTAAAAATCATATGTGATTCGTTAAAATCAAATCATATGTGATTTTTACGAATTATATATGATTTTTACAAATGATTTGTAAAAATCAAATCATATGTGATTTTTACGAATCATATATAATTTTCCTGGGCGATTTAAAAAAAAAAAATAAATGTTCGTCGAAAAAAAAAGTTCGTCGAAAGTATATAACAATACATATTTATAGAAAGATGATTTAATTCTCGTCGCGATGATAATGTTTTTGTAGCTTGGAGATTTACCGTTTGTAATATATGTTGTTTTTAAAAAAATGTGAAAAATAAAAATAGATAGATATAATTGGTTGTGAAAAATAAAAATGGATAGATATAATTGGTTAATTGGTTCTATGGCAAATATAAGTTTTATATTGATCTCATCTCAATGTACATTTAAATAAACCTTTGGTTACAAATATAATGATAGTCAGAGGAGCCGGTTTATCATTTGGTTGATTTGCTACAACTAAATTTGTTAATAAATTAAGCAAATAATCTCTTTTAAAACTAATAATTAAATAATAAGTCGGTTATTCTTGAGCTATGTTAAAAGGAATTTGGTCCAACTTTAATGGGCTGATATTAGCCTGGGTCAAGTATTACAAAACCAAAATTTCTTACAAAATATTCGGTTATACATAGGCATATCGAGTTTAAACAAAAATAATAATAATAAAAAGAAAAAAAAAAAAAATCAGAAATTGAGCGTCAGAAAACAAACACAGTGATCTTGAGGTAATTTTTGACACTTTGATTTGTGATTTTTAACTTTTATTCACAGCGATTACTAATTGCAGTAGATATGTTCCAGTAAATATGTTCACATATCACATGCAATATATATGGTTTATGTGATGGTTTATGCTAATTCACAGCGATTACTAATTGCAGTTGAAAGATACATGTTAAGGTTTATTTGATTTTTTTTTAAAAGAAATATCTCGATCAATAATTGAAATCTTTGTTGTAAAAATTGACTCAGGCGGCCGATTAATCCCTGCATAATCGTTGATCGCTCACTAAGCACATTGATTTATCATAATCGGCCTATTTAACCGCTTTGGTCAAAGATCGCTTAAAAATCGGTCAACAAACCGATAAATCGGAGAAAACCGGTCTAATCGGACAAAATCGCTTAAAAATGGTCAACAAAATCGTTTAAAAATTGGTCAACAAACCGATTAATCGGACAAAGTCAGTCAAATATCGCTTAAAAATAGTCAACAAACTGAGTAATATCTATATTTGACTTTGAACTTTGAAGAATTATGTTTTATGTTTATATTTGAATATTTGAAATATTTGAACTTTAATGCATTATGCTTATCTCATATATCTTTTATATAATAAAAGAATTACATCATTTTTGAGTGTTTTTGCAAATCCTTTCTCATTGAAAAAAAAAATTGGACCAATAGCATAGCTCGATTTTGCCACGTAGGCGAAATCGAGCAACGTGATTGGTCAATAAAAAGTCAAAATTAAATTGATTTTGGTCAACTTAATAAATTTGGTGTAGAAATTTGGTTAAGAAAAAAAATTCATAAAAATATAGGTGTCAAATTTATGAAAACAAAAACTTAAAAAAAAGAGGAAGTAATTAATAAAACTTTAGTGATTGAATTTTAAATAATTTATGTAGAGTAAAGTGTAAAATTACAAGTTTCCGTGTTTTTTAATAACTTTTTAAAAAACACAAATAACCCCTTACACTTTATACCCCCTATACTTTATAATATTAACTTTGTTTAAAATTACATGAGTATTAGTATTAGTTTTTAGACTTTCATCCATTAAAATTACAAAATTTGATAAATATGCGAATTAGTTTTAATATACGTTAATTTTTTTTAAACCAATGTTAGTTTTAAACTTTCATCCATTAGAATATTTTTTTAAATAAGGGCTCATGTTACTATTTAAAAGTTTAATTTATGTGTACACGGGTTTGAAATACGACTAAATTATTAGTAATGAGAATATAAATATCAAATGGTAAGCACGAGACTGTGATATAAAATTAATATGCGCGATTCTACTTATAATAAACGACTCATGAAATTGCCATTTAAAATTTGTATATGGATATCCATAAAAACATTTTAAAAACTTTACGGAGCATATTTTAACTTCATTAACGCTTATTATGTGCTACTAAATTCACACATTTTATGCAACATGATATCAATAGTTAAAGTTAAATTACAAAATCAACCTCAACCTCAACATGTCTGTCAGTTAAAAACGTTATACAAAGCTGCTAAAAAAAAAAAAAAAAAAAAAAAAAAAAAAAAAAAAAAAAACATGGGTTAGATAGTCATTGTTTAATATAGAAGGTGTTTTCCTTAAATTATATATAAAAAAAATGCACGCATCACAATCCTTATTTGATAACAATCGCCTCCTAAAAAAAACGTAGGTGATGACCTAACTTTATTCATTGATGTGATTTTTTTTTTTTTTTTTTTTTTTTTTTTTTTTTTTTTTTTTTTTAAAGAAAAAAAAGAAAAAAAACGTAATAGTTGACCGTTGTAAACGAATTAAAAGTGTATACATGAGAATTATTCAGCAAGAATATATAGTTTTATTCAGGTTATCACGTTCCTATATTACGATAATGTTATTGAGTTGGTAATCACGGATGTGAGATACAACCATTATTCTAAACTTATGATTTATGTGTAAACCTGTTTTTGCTTCTGAATAGAATCCGAAATATACATCAACAGAACTTTGGCTTATGCCTTATCTAGCTTATAGTATTTAGTAACCTTTTTTATGGTTTAACTTTTTTTAATTATACACACCAACTGTTAGTAACTCTTTTTTATGTTTTATTGAAAACTTCTACACTTAATATTTGTGCTTTTACTATAAACACACTAAGCTATAATAGAATTAGTTGTGAGTTTAGGAGTTTTTCACTAAGCTTCTAAAAAAAGCTTATAGCATTATCATACACTTATTGTGTTATAGTAATTGAATAAGCCAATAAGCACCTTTAATAAACATAAACAAACACCCCTTTAATTCTAATATGAAGTTTTCTTATTTGATGTTATGACTAACTTTATTGTTATCCTCACTATAATGCAACATGTTAGTGGTTTTTGCAGTTTTATCATCTTACCGCACACACTAAAGTGTAATGCAATTTGTTGTGTGCGTTTTTTAGATGAGGATTAAGTATCAACACATGATTGTCGTGGAAGGATTTTCTACGCCTGCTCAATGTATGAATGTATAATTTAGTTGAGTTGCTGATTTAGATAATACATGAATATATTTTAATGTACCAGAGATGTGTTTTAGTGCATATGTGGGGAATTTATGGTATGAATTCTTTTCGGAGTGTAATTTGTCTTTGAATATGTTAATGAAACTTAGCAGGTGTTTGTTGTCATTGATAACACTATGGGTGTCAACCAACGGTCTAAAATATGGGTGTCTTTTACCTTGATGATTTAGGCCAATTGTAAAGAAAGTTGCATTAAAGTGAAAGGTCGGTAAGGATTCAAACAATCCTAAAAGACTTGCGAATGTACTCTTTGTCATTTTTTTCATGCATTTATAATTTACTTATACAAGTAATAATAATTTCCTTATATAGTTCGGGCTTAGAGAAAACTCATTCTTATATATTATACATAAACGTAAGATTAAATTTGAATTCTACGCATTACATCTTTTTTTTTTCTCTTTATGTAATAAAGAAGCTATAATGTAAGCATCTATGTTAATTTGGTAATTTTATGATTAAACATGAGAAGTAAATAACACAAACTTATGAAAATACAACTTTTCAAACAAAAAAGGTACATTAGTAAAAATAATCTGATAGTTATTCATAATCAAGAAAATGAATCATTCTTCAAATCTATCTAAATATGCTATATATTTTAACGAAAATATAAGTAAAAGAAATATCACAATTACAAAACACACCGTAAATTGATAGTACGGGTTTGCAAAACTAAAAGCATATATCACTAACATCTCATGCAAGTCAAGTATCATCATGTGATTTTTTTTGAATAATAAAATATACTTTTTAATCCAAAAGCATTCTCCTAAAATAATAGGTAGGTTATAGCATATACATATGATTTTTTATTTTTAGTCCATCAAGTAAAACAATTTGAAACATGTTAAGTGGTTCATTTCTTAATCGATAATAATACATAATTAAAATGAAATTTTAAAAACCCTGTGCACGCACAGGTATTATAACTAGTATAATATAATATAATATCTACAATTACAATTTTGTGCATAAAAATTCTAATCCGATTAATCTTCGATTAATCCCCGCCTAACCGATTAATCGTTATGCCCTACCCGACCGCCTCACTAGCGCCTACCGATTTTTACAACCTTGATTGAAATTAAGACCGGAGGAACATGGACAAAATTTGTGTTCAAGTCAAATAATCACTAATTTTTTCTTATTTAAGTGTAATACATGTAGGTTTTTGATAAAGATGACTACTTTGAGATGATTACCATCAACTTTATTGGGTGATTAAGGTTAAAGTACAATACATTTAACCATGTTATAAATTCTTAAAGATAGCTATACTTATCAAAACACTTATTTATATCATTAATGTCATTACTCATTTTAACCTTAAATATTATCATTCTGATTCATGGAAGTTTTTATTTATGTGAAACAGATCCCAAACCATATTTTCAACCTTTAAATCCGCAGACATGCTTGAGTTACCTTCAGACACCATATTTGAAATATTCTCATGGTTGCCAATCAAATCTTTGGCTCGTTTTCAATGTGTATGCAAAGAGTGGTGCAAGTACATTAACGATCCTCACCTTACGACAATTCATGTCAAAGAAGAACCCATACCCATCATGCTCCACAAATTTACTGCTTTTCACAGACTACCATGCAGAGTCAATTATTTGAGTGTCGTCGAATCTAAAGAAGTTACTAATTCGCTGGAGTTTAAAAAGGACCCCATTTTTGCATTTCCCTGTAATAGATTGACCTCTAGATTTTCAACAGACCTTGTTCTAGGTTGTTGCAATGAGTTGGTTTTATCATCACCAGAACAATATAATAATGATTTCAATTTTGTTGTGATCCATCCTCTAAAGAAAGAATGTTATGAGCTACCACCCATCAGGAATTTGTCTATGATATCATGCTACCATGACGTAGACTCATGCGGGATTGGATTTGATGATTCTACCAACACTTTTAAGATTGTGTGTGTTTTGGCAAGAAAAGTCACTTTGGTGCATGTCTTGGGGACGGACTTGTGAAAAACGATAGATAAATTCCCATCAATCCAGTTGACGGGTGAAGGCATATCTGCTCATGGATGTTTGCATTGGTTGGAGTATACGCCAACTATTATGCCAGCACTAGTTAGAGTGGAAGGTGCAGCTCTTTGTTCGTGCTAGCCGTTCATACGTGGCAATTGCCACGGCTCGCCGTTCCTATTCGCCACACCGTCTCCCCTCGCCGTTGTTCTTCGTTGGGCAGTGCTTCGTAGGCACGGCGAGGCAAAATTTTGTACGGGTGCAGCTTTTTCTGATTTTTAAAACGTTATACAATGTTTTTAATATTAACGTTACTTTTTTTTTCTTTTTTAAAAACCTAACTTATTTTACACTATAAATACCAAACCTATTTTACACATTTCTATCAATTACACAACTTATTATATTCAAACACTTAAACTTAAAAGCAAGAAACATGAGCGAATCATCATATTCAAGTGTTAGCGACTTTGAAGAAATAACGGAGCTAGAGTTGATTCTCCAAGAATTTGAGCACGAGCAATTGTTCCAAAACCAAGAAGCCGGTCCTTCACAATGCCGTAGATACATCCGCCATGAACGTGAAGTTGATGAAGCACGTCTACTGGCCGACTATTTTGTTGACGAACCAAAATATACAGAAGAAAATTTTCGACGTCGTTACCGTATGAGCCGTAAACTATTTTTATAAATAGTCCAAGGCATAGTCACATGGAACGTGGTTCGCTACGGTACGGGATCGCGAAACGAGAACGCGGTTCGCTAGGTCCCTAAAATTTGGTACGAAGAGGGGTAGGCTCATTTCAGTACGATCCGGTTCGATGTACCATATAATTTGGTACGGTGTACCCAATTTGATACAATGTACCATATTATACTAATACATATATAAGTTTCAATAGGTATTTCAATATTTTATATACGTATTTATAAATTTTAAAAAATTTATTATTATATTTAATGTTTTTAGTTACATATTAGTATATATTACATTTGTCAAGAGTTTAGGAATAGTAACAACAAAGCAAAAAATATCTTCGACCCACTTTGTGTGCCGACCCGACCCATGCTACTTTTTCCCACCACAAAACCCGGCCCGCCCTGTGGTTCTCTCTCACATCTCTTTGATAACTTTTAGCCCCTTTGTTCTAGAACCCCCCAGCAGAAACACAAACCACAGAACACACACACCCATTTTCCAAAAGACACACACACAGTCACACACACACAAGACGCCAACGATCAACACACACGGATCCACAATTTTCCCAAATCAGAAACTACAACCCGACACACATCGGATATGTTTTCCAGCTTTTGATTCTTTAGTTTTACCTTTTCTTCTATTTTGTTTGCCTTTGATTAGTTTCGTGTGTACACAAATGCTTAACAATTAGTACGATTTATACATATATAAAAATTGGATCTCAAAATTAGGGTTTTCGCATAAATTGGGGTTTTCTTTGATCGGTTACCATCTGTTGATAAGGTTATGAATTTTCAATTTAGGGTTTTATTGTAATTTGTAGATTTTGTTGTTTTGGTGTTAGGGATTGATAAGTTAGGGTTTTCTGATTTTGGGTTTCTTTAGTTTTGGTTTTCGATACTTTGTTATGTGTGGTGTTAATCGTTTTGTAATTTGAAAATGTCATTAATTTCGGGTTAAACACTGTTTTTTTAAATTAGGGTTTTTTCGATTATAGATATGTTTCATGCAGCTCCTTTTTTAACAGGTGATGATGACAATGAATGTATTAGCAGAATTTCAGCCATGGTTTATTTCACCTTCAGGTGTAACAAGAATGATACCTCTTTGCTCATAGAAAGGTAATAAACTTATACTCTTCGTATCCTCTAAAATCTGGTCACTTTGTTTCTAAGATACAAGATCTCACCTTTTAGTGCTGATGATATATAGAAATTATAAATATTTAATAGAAGTTAATACGTAATATGATGGTGTATAGGGCAGGTGAAAAGTGTCAACATGTTGGTCAGAGTGAAGCGGTAGTGCGGCCGATATTCAGTCGTGCAGGGACATGTTCTCCATGCATACTGTTCTTTGGTGAAGTTTTCTTGCATCTTATATGATTTTGAAAATTTTCTTTTGCTTCAGTTGCTTAGGTTATACAGGTTCTTAGTTGCCGGGAAAAAAAATTCCAACTGCGTTTAATCGATGCTACTACTGCTTTGTTTGAGTCAGGTAGATTCTCTGACGACAAATCGAGGGAAGGAAGGGGGATGGGTTGCTGAGCGACTTTTGAACCAGGTTAACAAAATCTAATAAATTATTTATTTAAGCTCGCTTATCTTGCGTCTATATAATCACTTTTGTAAGAATAATTTGGCCCATAAATTGAAAAGTCTTTATGTTTGCAGGTATTCATAGAGCTAGGTCGTGTTGATGAACACAAGGGAGTTTATATAGAGGTTGGAGTCTGCTTATTGAGGACATACAGGTACCGCACGACCTTCCAGTAGCGCCACTTTGTGTAAAGGTTTGAAATTTAGTATTTTTAGATACTAAATTCTTAAATGCTTGCTTTTATTTAGCTTAAAAGGACTTATAGCGAAGGAGGAAACGGACAAGCTTACAAACCAGGTAACATTGCACATTCATATTTATATTACCACTTTTTTAAAACGTTCTTTCCTAAAAATGCTTGAAGCGTTTTATATCTATTATGTCAAGGTATCTATTATGTCATAACAAACTTAAATAACGCCACAAGTTTCAATATAGGCAGAAAAATTTGAGCTTCATATAAGCCGAAAATATATAAGTCATAAGGCCATAAATAAGCATAAACAATGCGTACATTTATTCAATGCGTACATTTACCCAGTATTTAAATCCTTATTTTGTTTTTATAATAGCTATGTTTAGACCTTTTATGATTTCTCAGGTTGTGTGACAAAAGAAAATGGCTTCCGCGTTTTTCAGATAATGTGGCAGGATGGAGATGGAGAAGAAGAATAACACATTGGAATTTGTGCTTCAAAAGGCATGTAAGAGGTGCAACTAATTTTAGTTTTAAACTTTTGTAATTTCGAATATTGGATTGGGGTTTATTTGGTTTTCAGATCTTTTGCAGCCCAGTCTTCTTAAGTTAGTCATAAACAACAAGCAGAGGAGGTAAGTTTTGTGCTGAAGCCGCCGCGTACGGCGAATGTTGGAGCTGTGCGTGTTTCTCAACAAGGTGTGTTGGGTTAATCTGCTTTACTCATAGGCGTAGCCAAACAACCCCTAAGTCAACATTATGAAATGGCTAAAAAAATGCCAATATAATTAAAACTCTTCTATCCAGTTTACTATTTCATATCTCCTATTACAAGTGCTAATGCTTTTTAAAATATGGAGAAACAGTCGTGCATAAAATTGCATTGCACCTAATTTGCTATAATGAAACATGGCAATCAATTGTATAAATGTTTGGCGAATTTGCTTATCTAAGGATTTAAAGTATAAGAGATAAACTAACCAGAAGGAATAGCAGTTGCAGTTTTAAGGGTTTTAGTTTTTGAATTTTAGGTGCTTGATGAAGAAATGTAAATTTGAGAACCAAATTTCTGGAATGCAATGAAGAATCGATGAGAGAAAAAAAGGCGGGATTTTTTGTGAGTGAAAAAGATGAAACTGAAAATTGTACCTAGGTATGCTTTAGTTTATTATTGACGTTTATTGTTTTGTTCATATGTTAGTTAAGCTGATACTTTTAACTTGAGTACTGTGATACTTAGGCAATGCTTTTTGGTGTATAGTAGAGTCTTGAATTGTGATGGGGTTTAGACCACTGTCTGCTTACCAAACTTACGATCACGAATGGTTGTTACATAGATAAGTATCTTCAAAGTTAATAGTTGTTTTTTTTTTTGTTGATGCAGGGCATTATTTAGAAACACAAAGGTTTCAGGCGGCCGGGAGAAAGGCATCGGTCATTGGCAAGGTACTATCCTTCTTTATGTTGAATATATTATTGTATAAATTACTATTTCTATAATTAAACAGTAATTGATTTGCTAGGGAAAAACTAGGCTGCAGATGATGAAAAGTATGCCTCAGTTTAAAATTTCACCAGACCACAAGGCCTCTTGGGTTATAAATCAACAACCTTGAGTTTCAAAGACGTGCAAAAAACCACTGTTTGGTGAGCTGTATTCTTATAGTCTTTCAGAAATTTTATTTCAGTAAATGCACTTTAAAGCTCCAGTTTCAAAGACGTGCAAAACACTACTGTTAGGTGAGGCTTAGTCTCAGAGTGTCTCAGAAATTTTATTTCAGTAAATGCACTTTAAATTTGTTTTCTCTCTTTTTGCAATTTTTTAAGTTGGTACGCATCGTGATACTCCTCAAGAAACCGATGAAGCTCTTAATATAGTTCCACGAAAGCAGCTTCGCACGAGTATGTCACTGTTTCTCATATTTAGCTGTTTCCAGGTGTATGAGGTTTTAACTCTTACAATTTCATTATTTGATATGCAGAAGGATAAGCTGGAAGTTGATGAAGATTTTGACAGCAAAGTAAGTGCTAACAATATGATGAATAATCAACTTTGTACTTCAAAATAATTTGTGCGTTGCTTTATGTTTTTATTTGAGGACTCGATACGCCTTATTTGGGGTCTGAAATGGGGGTCTAAATCCCTGTGTCTGGGTTCTCAAATGGGGTCTGAAATGCATGAGTGTGGTTAAATGCTAAATTTGTACAGTGGTTTTATGGGCGGCATTAGCATCCCGATGTATAAAATTTTTGATTTTGGGTTTTCTTTGGAAATTTAGTCATTTTTAGTGTACGGACTTAAGTCCTCACAATCAAAAAAAAAAAAAAAAAAAAAAAAAACCTTATGAGTTCCTTTTCTTTAATACGGTGACTATCGTTAGAGAATGCCGAGCTATATTGAAAAATTGGAATGCCTTTTGTGATGGGAACCACTGTCGGATCCAAAATCAGAACTGTGTCTATAGTATGAGTTGCTAAGTTTTTATTGTTCGACTTTTTACAATGTGTTATTGTATGGTTTTAGGCAAAATGTGTTTACTTTGGATGTGTTGGACGTGCTACAAGGATCTCGATCGAGCTTCTTTGGGGATAAGAAAGGTCATAATTCTCACAAATTATCATCTTATCCAAAGGGCTACCGGTTTCAGGTTTGTGGCTTTTTGTATTTTCCGTTATATCATTCAACTAATATTGGATTGTTATTTCATTCAACTAATATTGATACATTCCGAGTTAACAAGGCATCACTTAGGAGATGAATTATTGGATTACGTGTTAGAACTGTCAAAGTTCTGTAACAATTTAGGCACATGAAGAACTTGATTACTCTTGCTGAAGAATTTATAGCAGTTTAGGCAACGCGTAGAGGTGCATAAACCTGGAATATTATAGCAGTTTCATTTCTATAGGTTTTATCTAGATGCACTGCAAGTGATTCATTTTTTTTAGTACAGTTAAGTGTCTGTCGGTGTGGAATCTAAGATCCAGTTTTATTTAGCCTAATAACAAATTGCGCTTACACTCAAAAGACTTTTAAAAAGCTCTTCAATGGTACTTGGTGAAAATGACTCTAGATATGCATAAATTCTAAAATGAAGCATATTTGTCCGGGTTTTTGCAGCCTACCATTTCAGGGGAGATATCCACTGATGATATTGTTTCTGCTGAGTTTGAGGATCAATTGTTGAGGAATGGGCTCGAGCCGAAGTTTGTGCTTTACGTCCTGCTAAGTTGTTGCTTGGCGATTCGTTGTCTAAGTTGACCGAGAAGGTGATTTTTGTCTGATTTTTTTTCCATTAAACATGTTACTATTTGATTTTGGTTTAAGTATTCTTATATATTTTTCATATTTTCCTTCTTGCAAAAGCGCAAAAAGTAGAGCATAAATCTTTGTTGCTAGAGTTTGGCCCCCATTGATGCAGGTTAGTTAACGTTAGTGCTACACGGTCAATATTTATTTTGGAAAAGCCTACATGGACAATATTTTTTTGTGTTGCAGTTATTGGACCAAGATGCTCGAAAGGACCTAACACCAAAAAAATGAACTAAATTTGCGTAACCTGGTGTCCAGGCAGAAATGGTTTCATTCAGGTCAGTGGATTGTTGATGAGGCGAAAAATGAACCACTTTTAGGGGGTCATTTAAGTCCGGAATTGAATTTATTTGATCAAATATTGCCCTAAATCGTTCCTTTTGTGATTTTAGGTACTTTGGGAGTGAATTCTGGAAAAGGAAGCATTTTGGACGTTTTTGGAGCATAAAAGTTAAGAAAACGGCAACGTCTTAATTTTCCTTGCTGGGAACAGTACCTGACGGCATCAAGAGGCTTTTTATGACGGCGTCAAGAGTAAAAGTGGTGACGGCCCAGAAGAAACGTGAAGGCGTCACCCAAGGCCGTCACGTGTTAACTTGTCAAAACTTGCGCGCGGAGTAGCTGATATTGTTTTGGTCATAACTTTTGCATACGAACTCGGATTGAGGTGATTAAAAACCCCACACGAAGAGGACGAAGAGATCTACAATTTGGTGAAAAATTGGTTGTGACGGCGTCAAGAGAATGAGCTGACGCCGTCAAGATGGGCCGACAGAAAACTTGGCTATAAAAATAACATCATAACTTCACTTTTTGGAAGCCCTAAACCCTAAGGTCGATTCCTGGGTTTAGGTAGGTGTTTTTCTAGCAACTTAGAGGGTTTCAATCACTCCATAAACATCATGTATTGGTTTGTTGATTCTATCTTAATTATGTTTTCCATTATCAATGTTGATTGCTCTTCTTTGATGATATTTTGCTAATTCACCTTGTGTCTACTTATGATTGTGTGAAACTTGTGTATAATTAATTAGATCTCATTGATTTCTTGTTGATGTTTGTGTCTATCTCCATCAATGAGGGCTTGTTGATGTGTGTGTCTATCTCCATCAATTAAGGCGTGACAACTTCAATAGATCTAGTTGGTTTAGTTTATAATTCTTGTTTCCTATTGATTCTTGTTTTGATTGAATGAATTCGATGTTAGGCTTAAGAAAACTGGCAGATCTCCATTGTGTAACTTGCTTGAATGTCTTAAGAAACATGAGCCGATGTGTACTAGGTTTTTATGGTTGTATTTAATGCATGAGCGAATTCTAGTGATCCCATGTTAGGAGCTTCTTAGCCGGCTCGACATAGGAGTGAAGTAGGAGCTTATAGAATTGGGGAAGTAAGTACGCCACCCCATGAATGGTATTAAGGAATACAACCCGTCAATTAAAACAAGGTGTGACAATTCAATTGGTAGAATTGGATAGCTAGCAAGGAGTAACATATCATGGGTAGACATGCTTCACTTATCTTGTAGAACCTTAGTTTATTTTCTTGTTTATTAGATTAATTAGTAGCTTTTGGGTTAGTTGGTTAGCAACTAATTCCGCCCAGTCTCCCAATACCCGAGATTTTTACTTGCTTTTCATAAAATATAAAAATACAAAAAGAATCATCCTTCACCTTTAGACCTAGTTAGATTAATTTCAATCCTAACAACACTATTCCTGAGTTGAACGATCAATCCTCCGGTACTTGTCACTATACTATACTACAACGATCAGGTACACTGCCTGGTGGGGGTTGTAAGCTTCTCGAGATCCCTCGAGAGGTAAAGCCTGGTGCAATCCCTACGCATCAAATTTTTGGCGCCGCTACCGGGGAATAGTTATTGTCTAGGTTAGAATCTCTTTTCATTAGGTCTACTTGCTAGATTCCTTTCTAGTAAGATTTTATTTTTATTTTTAGGTTCTCTTTAGTCTATCTTAATTCTTCGTGTTTTTGTTCGTAACTTTTCACCACCCGACATCATGGACGATGGGAACATCTTTGAACCCGTCATCCCACCACAACAAAACCCACCACTAGAACCTCTTAGGCCCCGAACCTTAGGAGAGTATGCCCGACCTAGCCACCAAGGCTACCGAAACACCATTGAGCTCACCGGAGCCAATGTGACCCCCTTGCGATCCGACACCATCCGGTTGGTGCAAAGCGGATGTGCATTCCATGGACTTCGTTCCGAAGATCCAAATCAACATCTCAAGGACTTCCTTAAAATCGTAGATTCCATAGACCTAGATGTTGCAACTAGAGAGACAACCCGATTACGCCTATTCCAATTCTCTCTACGTGATCAAGCTAGTCAATGGCTTGAGCGTTTACCCGCGGGATCCATCACCACATGGGATGATCTCACCACTCGTTTCCAAGCTCAATTTTTCCCACCAGGGAGAACTACTAAGCTTAGAAATGACATCTTGATGTTCCAACAACGTCAAAATGAAACTCTTTACGAAGCATAGACTCGATATAAAGACCTGCTCCGAAAAGTCCCTCATCATGGCATTGAACCATGGCTCCAGATTCAAATCTTTTACGATAAAGTTAACTATCAAACAAGGAGAGCTATAGATTACGCAGCCAAGGGCAGGCTAAACAGACTTAGCATTGACGAATGCTAGAAAGTTCTTGAGGGGTTGGCACAATACGAAGAAGAAGGATGGGAAGACCCGATGTTTTCAAGCAAGGGAAAACTTGATTACGCACATGCCACCCAAGAGCAGTTATTAGGAAGTATCGAGAAGCAGGTAAAAGAATTAATGAGAGTTGTGAAACCTGCTGCTGAAACCATGTGGAATCCTAATTTACGTAGGAATGCGGTTATCAACCATAATCTTCCTGAACGTTCACGACAAGAGGAGTTCGAAGGGATAATGGTAACCTTCATGAATAATCAGGAAAAACAAATCCAGCACCTAGAAGCATGTATGGAAAGTATTCGCAATGCTTCTATGGATTTAGCAGACAAATTCATATCAAGGATCATAGAGAAGATTAAGGAAAAATCCGCACCAAGAAAAATCGAAAAAGTCTTCGAGGTTTCAACTCCTTTGGTGTTTGACCAAGAGGATAACGGGAAATCTTCCCCAAGTGCTTCACCGTCAATCACCTCCTACTTTTGCGAGCATCCTCAGGAAGAGAAGAATTCGCAATTTCACAACATTTTTGTTGGATGCTTGCATACCACGCTCCCAAATTTGTGCAAGAGACGTTCTTTTGGTTTTAAACCCGGTGTGAAGAGGTTGCACCTCAAAAACACCACAGTTTTGAGAACCTCTATGGAACAACACCTCTTTGCACCCACCGGTGACTCGTGCGAAGGTTACAACTTAACTAAAACCTCACCCACCCCTTTCTACAACTACACCTCTTTCCGTGACAGTAATGAAACGTTCGACCCTGGTGGACTTCATTAATGGGATAGCTACTCATAGTTCCTACTCGTGTTTAGTTACTCACACTAAGTGCAGGGACTAAATGTGGAATTACTTCTTTTTTACACCTCATACGGGCATCTGACGGTGTCAGATGGTAATTCTTGACACCGTCACCTCGCTATTTCAGCAATAATAACCCAAACTCCATCACTTTCAACTCATACCCCACAAATCTCACCCAAATTGCTGCTCCACCTCCGAATCTCCATCCTCCAATTCGACATCTTTCGTGACTAATCTCCACTCGGTAAGTAGTTTTTCCTCACTCTTTTTCGTTCAATTGTCCTTAGGATCAATCAATTTTGAAAACCCCTTTCATCCGAAACCCCATTTTTTGACCCATCATTGACAAATCGTAATACCATCCATTTGGTGATTTGTAATCATGGGGGTTACCCTTTGATGATGTTGACCCACTAGAATCATGCGTTAATTTAGGAAAAGTCCTTCATGCCACGGATTTTTTGACCCCCCACCCATGTTTTCTGATTAAAGGAGTGTTTGGGTAATGGGTTAAGAGTTTGAAAATTGATTTTTCCCTCGTAATTGCATGGTTCGGTTTCTGCTAGGTCTGACGGCGTCAGGACCTCCTTCCTGACGGCGTCAGATGTGTCTGACAGCAAAAGTTAATAAAATTCTCGTCCTAATTGTTTCCGTACACTCTATCTGTTTCCAGGAAAATGAGCAAGCGATCTCGACAACATCGTGGCAGCTCCTCTAGGTCCCACCGGATTAACTATGGGGAATTAGTCCATAGTTGGGGTGAATTCGACAATGTTGCCGCTACAACTAAGTATGCGGAGCTTTGTAATCACCACATTGATGCTGGTGCTGTGATTGATAGGGAGTTTCTGAGGTCCCAAGGGTTGGAGGCTGCGTTTCTAGGGAGGATCCACACTGATGGGTTCACGGGTCCTCAATGGGAAAGGTTGTTTAGGATGAGGGAGACTGTGTATAGTGAGTTGGTGAGGGAGTTCTTTGCGACCTTCCACTTTGATCAGGCTGAGGCTAGGATGGACATGGGGAGTACCACTATCTATTTTAGGTTAGGAGGGGAGGTTCGATCATGTTCGGTGACTGAGTTTGGTTGGAGGATAGGTTTGTATGCTAGGGAGGAGGCTGTTGAGGGAGGTTTTATGCAGAGGTTGTTGCATGGGGAGACTGTGAGGAGCGATATGAGGTGCGCCACTTTTTGGCCGACCATCGGGGACGGGGTGTACACCTTGACTACTGGGGCAGCATCAATCAGGGACCCCGTGGTCAGGTTGGTCCACAGATGCATCACATACAGCTTGTCGGGACGTCATGGCACCACTCACCGTGTCACTGCTTCAGATCTTTTCTACCTGTATACCATCTTTTCAACGGATGTTTACTGCAACATCCCATTTTGGGTAGCCAGCTATTTAAGGACCAGTGTGGGTGAGAGGGATATTGATAAGGTGTATGGGGGATGTTCGTGACCCGGTTGGCTCGTTCCTATGATCTTCTTACTCCCCCGATCATGGGATACTTGAGCGACTGCGGGGCTTGTAGGGTAGTGAGGGCTAAATCCCTCAGGCAGATGAGCATCGTGATGCTGCGGGGAAATGGGGCCTATGATTGGTATGAGGCAGGGGGACCTGATGATGAGGATGATGATGATGATGAGGGAGCGCCCCAGCAGCATCAGTTTGAGGGTTATGAGATGGGGACAGCTGACTACTACCGACACATGAGTCGGGGAGACTGGCAGGCACACCAGGGGGCCTGGATGGGTTAGGTGGACGCATGGCAGACCACCACTGACCAGCACTTTGATTGGATGTATGATCACACCATCCGCCAGATGCAGCACCTCTCCACCCTTGACCCGCTCGAGCCCCACCTGCAGATTGACCCATTCCCCGGTCGCGAGGCAGACTACCCTCCCTACGGGTACACAGGACACCTCCCTCCTGGCTATGACTACCGTTTTGGTCCTCCTCCCCAGTGATCTTTCTTGATGTCTGTTATGTCTGAACAATTTATTGATGATTATGTATTTGAAACAATTGGTACCGTAATAGTTTAGGAAGTGGCCTCTGTTGGCCTTGGATAATTTTAATTTTCTATGTTTACGTTTATTAGTAATAATAGAATGTGCTTATGGTGTCATTCTTCATTTTGTGTGATTTTTATTTTGTTTGTTTGTTATTTGCTTCCGTATACATGCTTTATTTTTATTGTTGGTAGATCATGTTTCTAAACTAAATAGTGGAAATACTTTATTTTGTTGTTTTGGCCTAGTCTTAACTTCACCCAAAGGTATTTTTGCAAAAGATAAGTGTAAGGGGAAACTCCAAATATGTTTTTAAGAAACAAACCGATCATGATTCTCCACAATATTAAGTGAACATGTATATTCGTATTTATTAGAGTCAAATGCTTGTATCGAGTCATAATGAAGTTTTGCAGGATTTTCCAGGAAGTAGAACCAAGTTTTTCCAGAAATTTTTCGGAAACTTAACATAAGAATTTCTGCAGGTGACTTCTGACGGCGTCATGAGTTTACTCTTGACGGCGTCACGTGTAAAAATCTGGAAATTTTACCGGTTTTGTTTTTCTAACGGAGTCTTAAAGTTTTTTGTTGAATTATTAGTTTTATAATCTCCAGGAAATCTGCAAACTTCATTCCACAAGCATTATATCTTATTTTGTTTTCTAGGATTTAGTAACATATGTAGATTGCCGTCGATTTTATGCGAGGTTGCCTTGTCTGTTTTCTCAGGATTTACAGGTTATGTATGACAAGAAGATGATTTATTTTTCTGGAAGGGAAGCTTTGATTGTTCATTTTCTTGGAGGAAGATTTAACCTGGCCACCTTATTATCCATACCGAGCGAATCAGGGGAGTATCTGATTTCATTCTTTTTACTTATTTCACTTTTACATTCTTTACTTGAACATTGGGGACAATGTTCATCTTAAGTGTAAGGGGAGGGTAAAATGATGATACCTTACAGATACACTTTCGCTTGAGTTTGTTTGTTTGATGGTAGATGTGTAATAAAACTATGAGAAATACTTGTTAGTGTAATTTTAGCGCCAAATTTAAAATTTTTTACAACATTTAGGAGTGAAACTTTAGCCATAGCAAGCGTCTCTTGGATAGGAGATTGTATGACTAGCACATGGCCGTATCATTCAGAAAAAATTTTCCACCCAAATATGTGAGGTTCGCCTTTAGATTTGATAGGAAAAGCATTTACTATTAGTGCTTATGAGTGTACCGGTAGCATTTAGATTCTAGAACTTGCGTTAGTGATGCATCCCGAGACCGCTAGTGAGACTACATTCGTGTAGTAGGATTTACTACATGATAAGAGGCATTAGGATCACCCTTGTGTTAAACCCGTATCATAATTACTTGACCATTTAAGTCATATTACTTGGCTAGTTAAGTCAACTAATTTTTCCCACACCTTAGCGTTGTACTCATTTTTAGTACACGAAACCCCTAGTACACCCCTCCGAGCCTATCTTTTCGTTTCTAACTTTAAGCATTTTACTTAAAGGAAGAATTTGTTACACCCCACTTAAATGTACACCCAAATCGCCTTAGCCTTCCGTGTATGCGCTCATTTTTAGTGCATTATTGTTATTTGTTAAACCCTAAGTTAATTATCTAATTGATTACATGGTTGCTAAGTCGAGTCATATCCTTGTACATATTGTTTTGGGACTTATGGGTAAAGTACTTATTTTATGGAGTAATGGGGAAGAACATAATATTATTACCCCCATATGTGCGTTAATCTTAAAAGTACTCAAAGTGTTTTGATTTTCTTAATTCGAGTCATTAGATTAGTTTATTGTAAAGTATGTAAAAATTCAAGTGTAAGGGGAATGTCCATTCCCTATGATGTATTATTTTGGATGGTAGGGTAAGAGTATATGCAAAAAAAAAAAAAAAAAAAACGAAAAATCAAGAAAAAAAAATATACGGACTACCATCCCTTTTCATTCTATGTTCATTTTATGTTTTTGTTATTTTTCATTTATTAGCTTAAGTCGAGTCTAGTCTTGGCTTAGCAACGCCATATTGTACATGTAATTAACCAAGATTGTTTTTCCAGCAACTTAGAGGGTTTCAATCACTCCATAAACATCATGTATTGGTTTGTTGATTCTATCTTAATTATGTTTTCCATTATCATTGTTGATTGCTCTTCTTTGATGATATTTTGCTAATTCACCTTGTGTCTACTTATGATTGTGTGAAACTTGTGTATAATTAATTAGATCTCATTGATTTCTTGTTGATGTTTGTTTCTATCTCCATCAATGAGGGCTTGTTGATGTGTGTGTCTATCTCCATCAATTAAGGCATGACAACATCAATAGATCTAGTTGGTTTAGTTTATAATTCTTGTTTCCTATTGATTCTTGTTTTGATTGAATGAATTTGATGTTAGGCTTAAGAAAACTGGCAGATCTCCATTGTGTAACTTGCTTGAACGTCTTAAGAAACATGAGCCGATGTGTACTAGGTTTTTATGGTTGTATTTAATGCATGAGCGAATTCTAGTGATCCCATGTTAGGAGCTTCTTAGCCGGCTAGACATAGGAGTGAAGTAGGAGCTTATAGAATTGGGGAAGTAAGTACGCCACCCCATGAATGGTATTAAGGAATACAACCCATCAATTAAAACAAGGTGTGACAATTCAATAGGTAGAATTGGATAGCTAGCAAGGAGTAACATATCATGGGTAGACATGCTTCACTTATCTTGTAGAACCTTAGTTTATTTTCTTGTTTATTAGATTAATTAGTAGCTTTTGGGTTAGTTGGTTAGCAACTAATTCCGCCCAGTCTCCCAATACCCGAGATTTTTACTTGCTTTTCATAAAATATAAAAATACAAAAAGAATCATCCTTCACCTTTAGACCTAGTTAGATTAATTTCAATCCTAACGACACTATTCCTGAGTTGAACGATCAATCCCCCGGTACTTGTCACTATACTATACTACAACGATCAGGTACACTGCCTGGTGGGGGTTGTAAGCTTCTCGAGATCCCTCGAGAGATAAAGCCTGGTGCAATCCCTACGCATCAATTGTTTTATTTACCGCTAGCGGCTACAAGTTTTTGACTATCGTATACCTGCCACAAAGATAGGAGTATGCAAAACTCAGTATGAAACCATAGGAACACATTAAACGTGGTATTAATTCAATTCCAGCAACAAAATACTTTCTGGTACATTGCATGCCATGTCTGATACAAATTGTTAAGGTTGACCATTTTTATTACTTCTTTTAATGATATAGTCTTTTAGAGGTTATATTGGTAATGCAGGTTTTTATAGTTATCCAGAAAGTTTGCTATTACTTTTTTGCAGAATGACAACACTTATTTCTTTGTTTAAAACTTCTTTTGATCTAAAAGGCACCAACTTGAATGTGTTGGGATTGATGGTTACAAACGGTAACTTGAAAAAGTTACTTGAGAAATAATGTTTACGTAGTAATTGACGTACGTATATATACTGCTACCTGGAGCGTTTGGATAGGTATATAGTGTGTTCCTTTTCGTTTACCAAATGGAAAATTTTCGACCTACGCTAAATATATACATATAAATTAGATAGAGATGGTGTATATGTTATCAACCTAAGCTAAATATAGCATTTGGATCGTCTAGGAATGTACAATTAGAAATGACTGTGAGGTACACGTCTGTATATAAGTTATTGACACTCAATAGCAAATAATTGCCTTAAGTTTTCATCCCAAACACGCCATTCCAAGCCGGACGCCTAATTCCCATTTGTGTAGTTTCCTCATTTTCTTTCCTGTCATCCGAATTACATGTTTAGTATGATTCTTTTTCAATGTAAAGAAATTGGTTTGTTTATGGTGAGAAGTTATGTGAGATGGTTTGAGAAGTGAGCAACCGTATCGGCATTTCTAACTCACTGACCCTGTTTATTTGACATTGTGGTACTGCAGATATTTCCTCCAATTCTTTTATCGCGCCACTGCATGTTACAACAAGACCATTATCTGTTAAGGGAGTCGTATGGTTTAGGGGGTTGGATCAGAGGGAGTGGTTCAGGGAGGTGGTTTCCACAGTGGAACGCGATTAGTACTGCTACAATTCTAATTAGCACACACTGCACCCTGGCCAGAGAGATTGGACAAGGTATCAACCTTGGTAACCAACCAAGACGGGATAATTTATGCTAATGATAGTTTACGAAATATGTAACATACAAATCAATAATGTTCAATGATTAAGGCAAAAGCGGTCAACCTAAATTGACCAGGTGAATGGTCAACTAAGTCAAACGTCTCAGACCAAATCTCCGCGGAAGTATAGGGTTTCCCCGGGTCGTTATGTCCCGACGAGGTGTGATGGTTATTAAAAACGGGTTTGTGATCGGGTGAATTTGGACAGAAAGGTAAGGAATTTGGTTATAATGATTACACTACGATATGAGGAATGAAAATAACTTAGAAACACTATATAAACAATTACTGATGATCAGATATACTAAAAATGTAAGTTAAGTCTAAAAACGCGTTCGTTTGATTTAATTCTACGTTAGCGTACGAAATAAAACGCGAGTTTTGTAAAATAAAATACCTACGGATATGAAAATTATATTTTTACAATCCTAATGATAAAAGAAAATTTTTAGAAAAAGAAAAATAATTTTTACACTACTTAATTAATTACTATTAATTAATTACTAATTATTAATTTACTTTTAATTATCTACATTACACTAAAATACAAATAATTATAAAGTTAACTTAGAAAAATAAAATTAAAACTTAGAAAAATCTAAAATAATATAAAACTAATTTTAAAACTGAAAATATATTTTTAAGACTTTTTATCTAATTATTATTAATTAAAAACCAATTTAACTAATTAAAAATTAAAAGAAAATGAAAATAAATTGAGAAAAATTCAAAATTAATTTTTAAAATTCTAAAATAACTAAAAACTATTTTCTAATATATTTTTGGATTTTTTTCAAGCTTTTTCTGATTTTTTGGAGTTTTTAGTAATTAAAAAGTATTAAAAATTGAATAAAAATGGAAACTAAATAAGAAAAATAGCAAATGGACTCAGAAAAATATGAAAAATTCAGGGAAAATCTAAAATATTTATCTAATTCTAGGAAAAATATAAAAATTGGAAAATAAGCACTGGAAGTGCAATAAGCTATGAAACTGCTTATTTGGAGTGCTTATTATTAAGCAGACTTTGACCAAACTGAATGGGACTTTGACCCAATGATTATTGGACTCAAATAAGCTTAACTAAGCAGATAAAAGACCAATAAGCACACAGGAACACAGGTATGGGTACAAACAGTGCAAATAAGCTCTTATCAAATAAGCAGTGCACAAACAGGTTAAGCAATTGGGTCCAAATCAAAGTAACAAACAATAATGAACACAAATGAACTTATAAGAACCAACAATCTCATAATTTAAGCTCAAACTCACACTTGCAGGCCTGAAAAAGTACTCAGACCCTTGTTTCAATCATCCCACTAGATTAAGCAAATAAGCAGTGAAGTAAAGCTGAAAGGTGCAAACTTATGGGGGCAAGTGATCTATTGACTTACTGAGATTCCATTTTTACCAACAGAACCTATTCCTAATCCATTTTAATCATCTAATAGTAGCCTAAAAGTTTGCTCAAAAGCTGAGGAGCAGGGGAACACTTGGTTCATTCAGTCAACTTAAGACCTATGTTTCAATAAGCAAATTGAACTCAAACTTAAAATTTCTTTTTGACAATGATTCACAAGCTGTCAAAGTTTTTAAAACAGCAAAGATTATGTACTTTCATCCACTAATAAAACCTGTATCTACATTTGAAATCTTGACCATAACTGTGTATGCAAATATTTTGACTTTTGAAAGTTATGACCAATGTTGACTTTAATGATTTTCCAATGGACTTAAGCCACTGAGATGGATGTATTAAGCTTATATGAGACTGAGTTATGCTAATTTAACTAAGTTGCAACAAAAATCAGTGGTCAAGACCCCTATCTACCTAACAGTAATCTCAATTGTGGGATTGTACATGATTTTGACTTTCAGAGTAAAGAACCCTTGATTTCATGCAGTGTCCACTCTATATAACCCTAGTATGACTTAACTAAACTAAAAATAATGACCAAAACATGCCCAAACAGTCAGACAAACCTTAATCCAAACACCCCTGAACCTAGCAGCCTATACTAACTAATTGAGATTCAAGCTTAAAACTCCTAAACTATTGCTCAATTCCTATTACTAAATTGAAATTAAAGCTTGTTGATCATTAAAATCAGACAAAGAACAACAATAGCACAGTGATGCAGATTATACTCTATTAAGACAGTGGAGTAAAACTAGGGACTACATTATGTATAAGTACTCAAATGACTTAAATAAGCAATATTAAACACTAATAAGCTAATAACCACAGTACTTAGGCTACAATAAAGATAAATACAGAAAGCTAATTAGAAATCTTACTTGTAAATGAGACACAACAGGAAATAGGCTATGGAATGATGGGACTGAGATAAGGTTCACAAAAGCTATGGACTAGCTTAATGAGCTTATCCAGAGGGTGTTTTAGCTTATACAAGCTTCAATACCCTCAATCTTATTGTATTTTTTTTTTTTCAAAGATTTTTCTTATTATTTTTTTTAATTTTTGGTTTAATAAACTGTAAATGAAATTGTAAATGAGACACAAGTTTTCAGAGGCTTATATTAAGCTAAGTTGATTAGTAACTGAGCTTTTACAAGCTTAAGTAATAATAATGAAAAATTTGAAAGACTACTTGAAATGAAAATGTAGAATAATGGAGCATTAAACAAACTGAGATAAAACAGACAACTTGATTACACTAGATATTGAGATTACAAAGTTTAACTGAGAAAGAAATTGACAGAGTCTTCTAAGCTAAAAACTATACTACTCCTAAAAAATTAACTAAAATCTACCAACCCCATCTTCTGCTTCAATGCTCCAATATATAGAGTGGGATTAGGGTTTTGAGACCTTCTCAGCATTTTCCATCATGTTTCTTGACCATAGGATTAATACAATTCAATCTTGGCTGTTCTTTAACTTTTGGCGGGAAAGGTGTGGTATTTGCAATTTGTCATTTAGCCTTTGGCAGGGGAGGGGTTTTGGTGTTTTTGTGGTGGAAAGTATGTGTAGGGGTGGAGTGTTGGAGGGGAGAGGGAGTAGGGTGAATGATAGTGTTGGATTTGCAGGTTTTGGCAGGGTGTAGGTCACGTGTGGAGATGAGGGGGGGGGGGGGGGTGAGGTGGAAGGAGTTGACTGTTTGACTGAGTGGATAAATAAAATGGGGTGTTTATTTGTTGGGGTTGGGCTGGGAAGTACATGGGCCTTGGATCAGGGGTGGGTTTGGATGGGTTTATTTGTTGGAGAAATAAGGGTGGAATGTTTTATGGTTTTGGGCTATTAATAACATTAGGTCCGTTTGGTTTGTACACAAAATAACACAAGGACCAATCATGTAACTTTTCTGAAAGTTGGGGGTGTTTCTGCAAATCTGCCAAAGTTTAAACAAGGATTACACTTGCCAAGCTTTGAATTCCCAAAGGTTATAAATGTTATTTTTCACTTTTAAAATTCTCGAGGACCAAGTCTGTCATTTTTCAAAGTCCAGGGACCAGTTGTGTAATTTTTGTGAAAACTTTATTCCAAGGACTGTTTGTGATAAATTGTAATTTCCCAAGGACCAATATTGACTTTCTTTCAAAAATATTTCACCAGGGACTGATTTTGTCCAGTTTTGAAAGTTCAGGGACCTTTTATGCCAATTTTGGATTTTGAGGGGTAAAAATTGCCAGTTTGTTAAAACTTTCATCCAGGGATTAATATTGAACAAATTTGATTTCCCGAAGACCAAAGTTGACTTTTCTTTCCTTTTAAACCTTCAGGGACTAGTTTTGTAAATTTATGAAACTTGAGGGACTGAAACTGCCAATTATGCAAACTTTGTTCGTTTTTCATTTGTTTTTAAACATTTTGCATCTAAAACATATAAAACACAATTTTGAAATATTTTCAGTATTTTGATGCATTTCTGAGAGTTTTTGTATGTTTTACAGTTCAGATTTGACAAAAAATGATGAGTGTTTGAGCACTCATCATTCAATTTCAATGACTCGCACTTGCTTCAATATCTATTTCAAGAGCTATTCTTATGTAAAATTGAAACACTAATTTTCTTTCAAACAATTGTGTTCTAACTTGATGTGTTCTAACTTGCGTATACACAAACTCCGCGGCAACGCGCGGGTTCAAAACCTCGTTTTATACAAATGTTGAAACATTTTGTTTAAGTATATATTTCATTAAAGCCCAATTAGCATGAAAATAATATTGTTAGTTCAACTTAAATAATTTAAGTTGGCCCATATGTATAAGTTATTAATTGGGTCAAAGAAAAAGAACAAAAGGTAACAAGGCCTTTTAGGGTAATACTATATAACAAAGTAAATCTTTCAGCCGCTTTTTCCTCCTTCATCATCTTTTTTCACCCTTTTCCCTTCTTCATAACAGTTTCCATCGGAAAACACCATCACCATGAAAATCATGACACCAAAAATGGATTCAAGGTACAAAATCAAAACACCAAAAGCGGAACACGGAAACTAGCGAACCAAGTCGCGATCCCTAGCGATCCAGGTCGCGATCGTACCGCGTTTTGGTACGAACGATCTGGAACGAGGAACGCGGCGTAGCCAGCGTTTCCTGTGACTATGGTCCAAGGTATTGAAACATATATTGAAACTAATCATCCTCTTACTGCGCATTTTGATTTCTTTAGAGTCCGACCCAATGCTACGGGTCTAATGCGGATGTATTAGATGAGTATTATTTTTTATAATTAGTGAAATGAATTTATTTTATTTAATGAAATAAATAAAAAAATAAAGTTGTAAGTGGTGGGGTCCAAATGAGTAAGTTGAGGTTTGTTGGTTGGTGAGGAGGGGTTAGTTGTGAAGAGATGTTTGGGTGATGTGACACCCGTTGGCCCGGAATGAAGAGATTTGCTCTCCATCTACACCTTCCACTCTTACTATTATGCCAGCTATTCATACACGCAAATTAATATACTTTGACATGAAGAAGGAAGAATTTGGGTTGATTGATCCTCCTAAACTAATGAGAGGCTCTTTGATTAGAAAGCTGCAGTTGGTTGATCTAAATGGTGAAGTTGGAGTTGTTTATGATGTCTACATATCTAAAAGGCGCATGTGCTTACAGGTGTGGATTTTAAAGCATAAAGAATGAAGGATGCACTGTAAAATTGACCAACGGCCTCTGTGTACTGATGATGAACTATCATGACATAAAGGTTATAGGTTTCTGGAACAATGATGGGGACATATTAATGTCTGCCAATGAAGGGCAGAAGTTTTTTGTTTACAGAATTAAACACCGAGTTTCGCAAGAAGTTAACATCATTGGTATGGAAGTTGGAGGTGAATCAGATGTTCGAATGTATCAACGTGATATGTTTTCCATCAAACCCCACTCTGGGAAAATGTTGCCTGTTTTAAAGATTCATGAGGCATGTCGCAAGTTATAGCAATTAATCTGCAGCATTATTAAAATCTTTGTTTGCATATCTTCATGGTTGTAGTTTCTTTTTAAACTAATAATAATGGCTAAACTAATACTACCTCCGTCCCTAAATAAATGTCCAGTTTGACTTTTCAGAGTCAAACTAACTAAACTTTTACCTTAACTATTTTTTTAGAGCTTGGGGTACGGTCGCGCTGTGGCTGCCACCGTCACCACCAGCCAAGAAATATCGACGGCGCACCGTACCGGTGCTCGCGCCATGGTGACGGCTCAGCGCCATGGCTATTTTTTTTCTTTTCTTTTTTCGTTGATTTGTGCTTGGTCAAATGGAGCCGTTGGTATATAACGGCATTATAGCCGTTTTTTTTCCAAAAACCCCAACCAAACCAATTTAATTCCCAAAAAAACCTTATAAATACCCAATTTTTTTTCAAACTTCACACACACTTCCAATCTATTAAATCTCTACTTCTATTAACTAATTTCATCCAAATTGAATCCAAACTCACCATGGATCAACAACATGCTAAACGATCCGACGAACCAAATGCCGGGATCGTCTTCGAATCCCGGTTACTTTCCCACCTTCCAAACCTCATTTATGAATCCCGAAGATTTAGCATTGCTTAGCCAATGGAAATTACAACAACAACAAAACCAATATCAATTTACACAAACTCAACAAACAACCCAAGCCATCCCTTCACAACCGAATTCGGACCATGCTTCGGTTCATCTAGTATACGAAGAAGACGACGAAGAAAAATCAGTTTCAAGTGAAGAAATTATTCCGACACCGACCTCAAAAAAATCAAGGGCAAAGACGATGGCGAAGAAGCCAAAGTCAAAGGCGAAGAATAAGAAAAGCAACAAAGAAAAAGAAAAGGAGGTCGATGAAGATGTGGTCCCGTCCCGAAAACCACAAACTTTTTAGAGCCAAGACGAAGAATATCTTTTGGCGGAGTGTTACATCCAAGTATCCGAGGATCCAAAAACGGGTGCGGATCAACAAAGGGATACATTTTAGTACAAAGTGCTCGATGCATACAACACGGAAGCAAAGAGGCTCAAATATACTATTCGTACCAAAAACATGTTGACGGGAAAGTGGACTCCAATGAATAAAGATTTCAAGAAGTTTAATTCGGTTGTTGATGAAACGGCGGTTATGAGTTGGGAAGGTGATAAAGATGTTATGGCCCGTTGTCACATATTGTTTAAAAAACAACGGGTTATGATTTTTGACACATAAGCGCTTGGGAGTTTTTGAAAGACAAGCACAAGTGGAAAAATCCCTACTCGACTTTGGGAAGGTGATAATATGTGTTTTTAATATTAAGTTTATATTGTGTATATTTTAAGTTTTGTAAAAAAAAAAAAAAAAAAAAAAAAAAAAGGCCGACGGCACCAGAAATTCTGGTGTCAACGGATACCCCTGAAATGTTGTGCCGTGGGGTTTCTGGTGCCATGGAGCTTTTTTGCTGACATGGCAGCACTTTTTGCGCACGGCACCACATCCACGGCTCAACCGTACCCAATGCTCTTAGGTGTTATATAATATTTGATACAAAATATATGAATAGATTGAGTTTTAAGTGTATTTTTTAATGGTATAATTTTTTATCATGTATATGAAACACAAAAAAAAATATTTAAGATCAAAGTTGAACCATTTTAGCTCTGTAAAGTCAAACTGGACATTTATTTAGAAACAGATGGAGTAGTAGTTATGACAGCAATTTACTAAGATTTATTACTTTTAAATTGGTAGGATCTTACTAATATATATGAACATGAACGTGACAAACGAAAAATACTTTTGAGTTGTGGTATAAGGGTGTAACAATTGTAACTTCATCCCATCTATCATGTATGTGAACAACGTTAAATCCAATGTTCTTTGTTTTTCTTGCAAGCTATTATTTATTGATTGGCATAATTCGTTGATTTACATTGATATCAAGATCACTAATATATAAGTTACAGATGATGGTTCTAGAGTAAATACAATGGGCTAGGCCTATTAACACTATACAAATAAACGGGTCAATAACAAATGTATCGACTAATACTCTCCCGCAGTTGGAGCGGGAGGAAGGCGAACGTTCAAACTCGTCTGAAATTCTTCAAAGAGAGCTGAGAGTAGACCTTTGGTGAATATATCGGCGTACTGGTAGCGAGAAGGTACATGAAGAACGCGCACTTTTCCAGCGGTAACCATGTCACGAACAAAGTGTATGTCGATCTCAATATGTTTTGTCCGTTGATGTTAAACAGGATTGGCTGACAGGTAAATGGCACTAACATTGTCACAGTAGACAAGAGTTGCAACAGATAACGGAGAGTGTAACTCACGGAGAAGGTTGCGAAGCCATGGAGTCTCTGCCACGACATTAGCAACACCCCGGTATTCTGCTTCGGCACTAGAACGGGAGATAGTCTGCTGACGCTTAGAAGACCAAGACAGGAGATTATCACCCAGAAACACACAATAGCCTGACGTGGACCGCCGTGTAGAGTGGCAGCCTGCTCAGTCTGCATCTGTATAGCCAACAAGAGAGGTGGTAGAAGAGGAGTATAAGTGGAATCCAAAATCCAAAGTCCCCCGAACATAGCATAGGATACGCTTAAGTGCAGCGAGATGTGGCTCACGAGGGTCATGCATGTAAAGACAAATCTATTGAACAGCATAAGATAAATCTGGTCGAGTAAACGTGAGATATTGGAGACCACCTGCAAGACTGCGATATAAAGTAGGATCTTGAACTGGAACACCTTCGGGACCCAGTTTGGATTCAGTATCAACTGGAGTTCTGGAAGGGTTACAGTTGGCCATGTGAGTACGTTCAAGGAGTTCAATAGCATACTTCCTCTGAGATAGAAACAAACCTGTGGAATGACGCGTAGCAGAGATACCAAGAAAATGATTGAGTGCCCCGAGATCAGTCATATCAAACTCACTGTGTAGAGAAGCAATGATATGCTGTAGTAGATTAGTAGAAGAGGATGTGAGGATAATGATACGACCCGTTTGGGATGTATCGAGATAGAGCACCACTTCAAGCGGGCGCGGGCTCCTTGAGAATTAAAGATGAAGAACAGATTTATTAAACTGATTATGCTTATTCATTGATAAATAATGGGATATAAATACCCAAAGAACCCTAACTTGTAACATAAAACATTCCTAAACAAATATAAATTAAAATAGGTAACTATCCAATGACATAGTCTTTATGCCAAACCGGAGTAGATATGGACCTCTTGGGCCGGCCTTCATTCTGCTGAACAGTCGTAACATTCCCCTCCTCTTCTAAATCCACCTTGTCCTCAAGGTGATAGCTTGGATAAGCAGCTTGAAACTCGGATAACCCTTCCCATGTCGCTTCTTCCGGAGAACTTCCTAGCCATTGAACGAGTACTTGTCGAGTTGGTAACCCATTTTGTAATACTACCCTTGAATCACAGATAGCTAATGGTTGCTCCACAGGATGGCCCTCATATTCTTCATCAGGTAGACTTGCTACTGTCTCAGGTGTAGATCCTTCAAAGGGTTTGAGTAGCGAAACATGAAACACCGGGTGTATCTTACTTGTAAGAGGAAGCGCTAGACGATAAGCAACCTTTCCAACACGCTCCAATACCTCAAATGGTCCATAATACCGCTTGGCCAACTTATTTGAAAGGCGCTTGGCTAGAGTTACTTGTCTATATGGCTGTAACTTAACAAAAACCATATCTCCTGGATTGAACTCAACATCTCGTCGATGACGATTGGCCTTCATTTCCATGCGATGCTTCGCATCCAATAAATTATGCCGAAGTTGCCGCAACAATTTGTCCCGCTCGGACAACATTTCATCGACAGCGGCTACTTTAGACGAACCTGGTGGATATGGAATAATGGATGGTGGTAATCGTCCGTACAAAGCTTGAAATGGAGACATCTTAATACTACTATGGTAGCTAGTATTATAGCAATATTCAGCCCATGACAAGAATCTCACCCATTGTTGAGGTCTATCCAACACCATAGCACGAAGATATTGTTCAAGCCCCCGATTAACGACCTCTGTTTGACCGTCCGTCTGAGGATGGTAGGCTGTACTATGATTCAACCGGGTACCACTAGCCTCAAACAAGTGTTTCCAGAAATTACTAACAAATATCGGATCACGGTCGGACACCACAGTTTTAGGAAACCCATGATGTTTAACCACCATCTCCATAAATAACTCTGCTACTTTGGAAGTGTTAAAACTAGTAGGCAACGTTCCAAAGTGCGCATATTTTGAAAATCGGTCTACCACTACGAAAACAACCGTCAACCCCTTGAAAGCTGGTAACCCAGTAATAAAATCCATAGACACATCCTCCCAAACCGCTGTCGGAGTTGGAAGAGGTTGTAACATTCCTCCTGGTGCCTGTGTCGCATACTTGGTTTGTTGACAGATGAGGCATTGCTTGACATATTCCTCCACCGATTTACGCATGCCCTTCCAATAAAACAAAGCGGCTAGCCCCACCAACATTTTCTTTACACCACCATGCCCGAAGCTGGCCGTATTGTGGAATTCTGATAACAACAAAATTTTCAATTTTGACTCCGCACCAATATAATAGCGATCCTGGTAGACTAGCAGCCCGTGTTCACGACGAAATCCTACCAATGCTTCCCCTTGATCCATCTTCTGATGTATCAGCCGCAACTCTTCCAAAGTGGCATTTTCACCACGCAAATCCTCTAAAAATCCAACCAATGGCTGACTCATAGCCATGAAAGCTGCAGTTACACCTTCATCCTCCTCGTATACGCGTGAAAGAGCATCAGCTACCTGATTTGATACCCCCGGTTTGTACTCGATAATAAAATCAAATCCCATAAGTTTCCTGACATACTTTTGTTGAATAGGTGTTTGAATAACCTGCTGCATAAGTTCTTTAATACTCTTATGATCCGTTCGAATTATAAATCGGCGCCCGATCAAATACTGTCGCCATTTATAGACGGCTTCGACAATAGCAAATAGTTCTTTCTGGTAGGTAGCAGCAACATTCATGCGAGGTCCAAGCTTACGGCTAAAGAAACTAAGCGGCTGCCCCTTTTGTAGTAACACGGCACCAATGCCAACTGACGACGCATCAGCCTCTACAATAAATGTATCATCAAAATTTGGAAGTCCCAAGATTGGTGCATGAGACAACTGATATTTGAGAGCATCAAAAGCCGCGGCTTCGGTCTCCCCCCACTTAAATCCCTCCTTTTGTAATAGGCTAGACAGAGGCGCCGCAATAGATGCAAAACCTTTAATAAACCGCCTATAATATCCCGCGAGACCAAGGAAACCACGCACTTGTCGTGGTGTTTTAGGCACGGGCCATTCCACGATTGCGGATACTTTCTTTGGATCCACCTGAACCCCACATCCCGAGATAATGTGTCCCAAGTATTCAAGTGTCGAGGCGCCAAACACGCATTTTGATTGCTTCACATAAAAGTGATGGTCCTGTAAGCACTGAAAAACACATTGCAAATGCTCCAAATGCGCAGTCAGATTGCCACTATAAATTAATATATCATCAAAAAACACTATCACAAATTTACGCAAATATGGAGAGAATAATCGATTCATAGTGGCTTGAAAAGTAGACGGGGCATTGGTTAGCCCAAACGGCATTACCAGAAACTCATAATGTCCATCGTGTGTACGGAAAGCGGTCTTGTAGACATCCCGTTCACTTACCCGTATTTGATGATATCCAGCCCGTAAGTCGAGCTTGGTAAAGATAACCGCACCTCCTAACTCATCAAACATCTCATCGGCCGTAGGAATTGGAAATTTATCCTTGACAGTGACTGCATTCAATGCTCGATAGTCTACACAAAAACGGTAACTACCATCTTTCTTTTTAACCAATAATGCGGGTGACGAAAATGGACTATGGCTATAACGAATGATTCCCTGACTTAGCATCTCACTAACCAACTTCTCCATCTCACCCTTTTGGTAATGAGGATAACGATAAGGTCTCACATTCACGGGTTTGGTGTTAGAATATAAATGAATATGGTGATCAATCACACGATGCGGAGGTAGGGTAGTGGGTACCTGAAAAAGTGTCGCAAAACGCGCCAAAAGCTGTGTCAGATCAGGATGTACTTCTGGTGTTCGTTCCGGAGTAACTACGGTCCCCTCATCACTAACCAGAACGCTATGGAACTCGTATACCCCATAGACCTCCTCTGTGTCCAACAATACTTGCATCCGATGTAGGCTTACCTTCTTCATGCGCAACGATGCATCCCCCTCCAACATGTATGGTGTACCAGCAATTTTAAATTCCATGGATTGTTGGGCATAATCATGAGTCACCTTTCCCAACTTCTGTAGCCATTGGATGCCCAACACAACCTCAAGTCCCTTCATAGGAAGTACGTATAAATCAACCTCAATTGACAACCCTTGCATTTGAATTGGCACTTTATAGCAGATGTTTTCACATAATAAGGTCTCACCACTACCGATGTAAACCTTAAAAGCTTTGGTTGTTGTAACAGGTAACTTCATTCGCTCGACGATTCCTGGTTGAATAAAGTTATGGGTACTTCCATTGTCAATAAGCACGTGCACAGTTCCAGTATTGATCGTGCCCCATAGTTGGAGGGACCGAGGACTCCCATGCCCGACTAATGAATTGAGAACGGATATGTCCCCACTCTCCAAAGCCTCGTCGTCCTCCCCAGGTATCGCTTGATCTGCAACATCTTCCTCATCCGCCATGAGTAACAAGAATTTGCCAGGGCATTTATGACCCCGCACCCATTTATTATCGCAGTTAAAACATAACCCTTTACTAAGCCGTTCCTGACGCTCGGCCGGCGAAATCCACTTAATCGGAAGGGGTGTCGTTCCCGGTGCAACCCCAATAGAAGGAGGCGTTGGTAATAGCGGTGGCTTAGAGTGCTCAACCCGTGGTGCCGCAAAACGAGAAATCGACTTGGGTTGGGTTTGGGAAACACTGGTAATAGCCGACCCACTGGAAGTTGCTTTTATCCCTTGATCGTCCAAACGTGCCTCAGTAACACGAGCCAAAGAGAATGCATCGCCAAGAGTAGTTGGTTTGGATACCAACAATTCTCGTTGTAACTGAGGTTTAAGCCCAGATATATAAAAAGAAATCAGTAAACCTTCGGTTATACCTGTGACCCGGTTCATTAATTTTTCAAACTCTGCTTGATATTGTGCAGCCGTTCCTTTTTGCAACAGCTTGGACAGCGCTCCTTGAGGATCTTCGTACTTGCAAGGTCCAAAACGGTTCTGCACACTCTCCAAAAACGCATCCCACCCTGTGATTAAATTGTTACGAGTCATCCAGCGGAACCACTCCGCTGCGTCCCCCTCGAGATTAAAACCCACCACACGGAGTCGCTGCTCGACTGGTGTGTTTAAAAGTGAAAAGTATTCAGTGATTGAGAAGATCCAACTATCGGGATCAGCCCCCGAAAATTTAGGCACGTCCAGCCTCATGGAACGAGGCAGTTGGAGGGCAAGAGCGTCCCCTCCAGACCGTCCCTGCTGAATCAGAGCCTTCGTGGCCTGCAATTCCAATTGCAAAGCCGCCAATTGTGTTGCTTGATCCTTTAGCAATGCTCGAATATCGTCGTCGTCCATGATGAAAGCACCAGTTGATACGACCCGTTTGGGATGTATCGAGATAGAGCACCACTTCAAGCGGGCGCGGGCTCCTTGAGAATTAAAGATGAAGAACAGATTTATTAAACTGATTATGCTTATTCATTGATAAATAATGGGATATAAATACCCAAAGAACCCTAACTTGTAACATAAAACATTCCTAAACAAATATAAATTAAAATAGGTAACTATCCAATGACATAGTCTTTATGCCAAACCGGAGTAGATATGGACCTCTTGGGCCGGCCTTCATTCTGCTGAACAGTCGTAACATTCCCCTCCTCTTCTAAATCCACCTTGTCCTCAAGGTGATAGCTTGGATAAGCAGCTTGAAACTCGGATAACCCTTCCCATGTCGCTTCTTCCGGAGAACTTCCTAGCCATTGAACGAGTACTTGTCGAGTTGGTAACCCATTTTGTAATACTACCCTTGAATCACAGATAGCTAATGGTTGCTCCACAGGATGGCCCTCATATTCTTCATCAGGTAGACTTGCTACTGTCTCAGGTGTAGATCCTTCAAAGGGTTTGAGTAGCGAAACATGAAACACCGGGTGTATCTTACTTGTAAGAGGAAGCGCTAGACGATAAGCAACCTTTCCAACACGCTCCAATACCTCAAATGGTCCATAATACCGCTTGGCCAACTTATTTGAAAGGCGCTTGGCTAGAGTTACTTGTCTATATGGCTGTAACTTAACAAAAACCATATCTCCTGGATTGAACTCAACATCTCGTCGATGACGATTGGCCTTCATTTCCATGCGATGCTTCGCATCCAATAAATTATGCCGAAGTTGCCGCAACAATTTGTCCCGCTCGGACAACATTTCATCGACAGCGGCTACTTTAGACGAACCTGGTGGATATGGAATAATGGATGGTGGTAATCGTCCGTACAAAGCTTGAAATGGAGACATCTTAATACTACTATGGTAGCTAGTATTATAGCAATATTCAGCCCATGACAAGAATCTCACCCATTGTTGAGGTCTATCCAACACCATAGCACGAAGATATTGTTCAAGCCCCCGATTAACGACCTCTGTTTGACCGTCCGTCTGAGGATGGTAGGCTGTACTATGATTCAACCGGGTACCACTAGCCTCAAACAAGTGTTTCCAGAAATTACTAACAAATATCGGATCACGGTCGGACACCACAGTTTTAGGAAACCCATGATGTTTAACCACCATCTCCATAAATAACTCTGCTACTTTGGAAGTGTTAAAACTAGTAGGCAACGTTCCAAAGTGCGCATATTTTGAAAATCGGTCTACCACTACGAAAACAACCGTCAACCCCTTGAAAGCTGGTAACCCAGTAATAAAATCCATAGACACATCCTCCCAAACCGCTGTCGGAGTTGGAAGAGGTTGTAACATTCCTCCTGGTGCCTGTGTCGCATACTTGGTTTGTTGACAGATGAGGCATTGCTTGACATATTCCTCCACCGATTTACGCATGCCCTTCCAATAAAACAAAGCGGCTAGCCCCACCAACATTTTCTTTACACCACCATGCCCGAAGCTGGCCGTATTGTGGAATTCTGATAACAACAAAATTTTCAATTTTGACTCCGCACCAATATAATAGCGATCCTGGTAGACTAGCAGCCCGTGTTCACGACGAAATCCTACCAATGCTTCCCCTTGATCCATCTTCTGATGTATCAGCCGCAACTCTTCCAAAGTGGCATTTTCACCACGCAAATCCTCTAAAAATCCAACCAATGGCTGACTCATAGCCATGAAAGCTGCAGTTACACCTTCATCCTCCTCGTATACGCGTGAAAGAGCATCAGCTACCTGATTTGATACCCCCGGTTTGTACTCGATAATAAAATCAAATCCCATAAGTTTCCTGACATACTTTTGTTGAATAGGTGTTTGAATAACCTGCTGCATAAGTTCTTTAATACTCTTATGATCCGTTCGAATTATAAATCGGCGCCCGATCAAATACTGTCGCCATTTATAGACGGCTTCGACAATAGCAAATAGTTCTTTCTGGTAGGTAGCAGCAACATTCATGCGAGGTCCAAGCTTACGGCTAAAGAAACTAAGCGGCTGCCCCTTTTGTAGTAACACGGCACCAATGCCAACTGACGACGCATCAGCCTCTACAATAAATGTATCATCAAAATTTGGAAGTCCCAAGATTGGTGCATGAGACAACTGATATTTGAGAGCATCAAAAGCCGCGGCTTCGGTCTCCCCCCACTTAAATCCCTCCTTTTGTAATAGGCTAGACAGAGGCGCCGCAATAGATGCAAAACCTTTAATAAACCGCCTATAATATCCCGCGAGACCAAGGAAACCACGCACTTGTCGTGGTGTTTTAGGCACGGGCCATTCCACGATTGCGGATACTTTCTTTGGATCCACCTGAACCCCACATCCCGAGATAATGTGTCCCAAGTATTCAAGTGTCGAGGCGCCAAACACGCATTTTGATTGCTTCACATAAAAGTGATGGTCCTGTAAGCACTGAAAAACACATTGCAAATGCTCCAAATGCGCAGTCAGATTGCCACTATAAATTAATATATCATCAAAAAACACTATCACAAATTTACGCAAATATGGAGAGAATAATCGATTCATAGTGGCTTGAAAAGTAGACGGGGCATTGGTTAGCCCAAACGGCATTACCAGAAACTCATAATGTCCATCGTGTGTACGGAAAGCGGTCTTGTAGACATCCCGTTCACTTACCCGTATTTGATGATATCCAGCCCGTAAGTCGAGCTTGGTAAAGATAACCGCACCTCCTAACTCATCAAACATCTCATCGGCCGTAGGAATTGGAAATTTATCCTTGACAGTGACTGCATTCAATGCTCGATAGTCTACACAAAAACGGTAACTACCATCTTTCTTTTTAACCAATAATGCGGGTGACGAAAATGGACTATGGCTATAACGAATGATTCCCTGACTTAGCATCTCACTAACCAACTTCTCCATCTCACCCTTTTGGTAATGAGGATAACGATAAGGTCTCACATTCACGGGTTTGGTGTTAGAATATAAATGAATATGGTGATCAATCACACGATGCGGAGGTAGGGTAGTGGGTACCTGAAAAAGTGTCGCAAAACGCGCCAAAAGCTGTGTCAGATCAGGATGTACTTCTGGTGTTCGTTCCGGAGTAACTACGGTCCCCTCATCACTAACCAGAACGCTATGGAACTCGTATACCCCATAGACCTCCTCTGTGTCCAACAATACTTGCATCCGATGTAGGCTTACCTTCTTCATGCGCAACGATGCATCCCCCTCCAACATGTATGGTGTACCAGCAATTTTAAATTCCATGGATTGTTGGGCATAATCATGAGTCACCTTTCCCAACTTCTGTAGCCATTGGATGCCCAACACAACCTCAAGTCCCTTCATAGGAAGTACGTATAAATCAACCTCAATTGACAACCCTTGCATTTGAATTGGCACTTTATAGCAGATGTTTTCACATAATAAGGTCTCACCACTACCGATGTAAACCTTAAAAGCTTTGGTTGTTGTAACAGGTAACTTCATTCGCTCGACGATTCCTGGTTGAATAAAGTTATGGGTACTTCCATTGTCAATAAGCACGTGCACAGTTCCAGTATTGATCGTGCCCCATAGTTGGAGGGACCGAGGACTCCCATGCCCGACTAATGAATTGAGAACGGATATGTCCCCACTCTCCAAAGCCTCGTCGTCCTCCCCAGGTATCGCTTGATCTGCAACATCTTCCTCATCCGCCATGAGTAACAAGAATTTGCCAGGGCATTTATGACCCCGCACCCATTTATTATCGCAGTTAAAACATAACCCTTTACTAAGCCGTTCCTGACGCTCGGCCGGCGAAATCCACTTAATCGGAAGGGGTGTCGTTCCCGGTGCAACCCCAATAGAAGGAGGCGTTGGTAATAGCGGTGGCTTAGAGTGCTCAACCCGTGGTGCCGCAAAACGAGAAATCGACTTGGGTTGGGTTTGGGAAACACTGGTAATAGCCGACCCACTGGAAGTTGCTTTTATCCCTTGATCGTCCAAACGTGCCTCAGTAACACGAGCCAAAGAGAATGCATCGCCAAGAGTAGTTGGTTTGGATACCAACAATTCTCGTTGTAACTGAGGTTTAAGCCCAGATATATAAAAAGAAATCAGTAAACCTTCGGTTATACCTGTGACCCGGTTCATTAATTTTTCAAACTCTGCTTGATATTGTGCAGCCGTTCCTTTTTGCAACAGCTTGGACAGCGCTCCTTGAGGATCTTCGTACTTGCAAGGTCCAAAACGGTTCTGCACACTCTCCAAAAACGCATCCCACCCTGTGATTAAATTGTTACGAGTCATCCAGCGGAACCACTCCGCTGCGTCCCCCTCGAGATTAAAACCCACCACACGGAGTCGCTGCTCGACTGGTGTGTTTAAAAGTGAAAAGTATTCAGTGATTGAGAAGATCCAACTATCGGGATCAGCCCCCGAAAATTTAGGCACGTCCAGCCTCATGGAACGAGGCAGTTGGAGGGCAAGAGCGTCCCCTCCAGACCGTCCCTGCTGAATCAGAGCCTTCGTGGCCTGCAATTCCAATTGCAAAGCCGCCAATTGTGTTGCTTGATCCTTTAGCAATGCTCGAATATCGTCGTCGTCCATGATGAAAGCACCAGTTGATACGACCCGTTTGGGATGTATCGAGATAGAGCACCACTTCAAGCGGGCGCGGGCTCCTTGAGAATTAAAGATGAAGAACAGATTTATTAAACTGATTATGCTTATTCATTGATAAATAATGGGATATAAATACCCAAAGAACCCTAACTTGTAACATAAAACATTCCTAAACAAATATAAATTAAAATAGGTAACTATCCAATGACATAGTCTTTATGCCAAACCGGAGTAGATATGGACCTCTTGGGCCGGCCTTCATTCTGCTGAACAGTCGTAACAGATAATATCATCCACATAGATAAGTAAATAAGCAACTTGAGAGCCCTGTTGAAGAATAAATAATGAAGAGTCACATCGACTGTGGTAAAATCCAACCCAAGTAGCATAAGCTGCAAATCTCTGAAACCAAGCACGAGGTGCTTGTTTCAGCCCATATAAAGATTTCTGCAGAAGACAAACATGATGAAGGTATCGGGAGTCCACAAATCCTGGCGGCTGATGCATATATACAGTTTAATATAAATCCCTATTAAGAAAAGCATTCTTAACATCAAGCTAATGAATATGCCACTTGCGGGACACCGCAAGACTAAGAACAGTACGGATGGTAGCCGGTTTGACAACCGGACTAAAAGTCTTGTCACAGTCAATACCAAGTTGTTGACTACTGCCATTAGCAACCAAACGAGCCTTATAACGGTTCAAAGTCCCATCAGCGTGAAATTTGTGCTTGAATAACCACACAGATCTCACTAAATTAACACCAGAGGGCCGTGGTACAAGAATCCAAGTACCATTTTTAACTAACGTATTATACTCATCATACATAGCATTATTCCAGTAAGGGTCTTTTAAGGCAAGGAAGGGAGATTTAGGTAGGGGTGAGATAGGAGAGGTATGTAAGAAGAGACGCTCAACAGGTTTGACAATGCCTGATTGAGACCGAGTGACCATGCGGTGAGTACGGGTGGGTTCGGTGGGGGGTGATGTGGGTTGGGCCAAGATAGTGGGGTTGATTGTTAATTTGTGTAGTAGGCTGTTGTTCAGATTGTTGGTGGGCTGATTGGTGTTGTTGCGAGGCTGCGGTTGGTGGGCTATGAGGTGAACCTATGTCAACAGGTGGTATAAGAAGAGAAGTGGGGCTGTGTGGTGTAGTAGATTGAGGGTCGGTATTGGAGATGTTTTGTGGTGGGTTATTAAGTACTTGGTGAAGGAGGGAGGATGGTGTATAGTCTAAAAAGGTGTAAGAGGGTGGAGATTCAGGTGTCATTGAACGGTAGGGAAATTGGGTTCCATCAAAGGTGACGTGTCATGAAAGTAGGATTTTGTTTGTTTCGAGGTCTAGGCAACGAAAACCACGGTGATAAGCGGAATAGCCCAAAAAAATGCATGGTGTTGCTCTTGGTGCGAGTTTGTGAGGAGTGGAGGTGAAGGTAGCAAAGACACCCAAATATACGTAGGTTAGAATAGTCGGGTGCTTTGTTAAAAAGTCTGGTGTAGGGAATTTCGTTGTTTATGGTAGTAGAAGGTAAAAGGTTAAGGAGATAAGTGGCCATATGGAGGGCCTCGACCCAAAAGGTGGGTGGGAGATGAGCTTGAAACAATAGCGTACGAATGACATTTTTGATGGTTCTAATCATCCGTTACGCCTTGCCATTTTGTTGGGATGTTTTTGGGCAAGAAAATCTAAATTGTATATCATGGTTTGCAAAAAGTGTATGTAGGCGGTTATTGTCAAACTCACCACCATGGTCACATTGGAAACTCTTTATTTCGCATTTAAATTGATTCTGAACATAATTACGAAAGAAATGCAAAAATTTATCAAGCATGTCAGGTTTATTACGAAGGGGGTAAATCCACAAATAATGAGAGAAATGATCAAGAAATAAAACATAATATTTGAAACCACTTTTACTAACAATTGGAGATGTCCATAGATCGGAATGAATAATATCAAAACATGTTTCAACAATAGAATTTGAACTATGAAAAGGAAGCTTCACATGTTTGCCAAGTTGGCATGCATGACAATATGTGTAGACTTTTCTTTATTACACGAAATAAATTGACGAGAAACAAGAGACCGTAGCACTTCATCACCGGGATGACCGAGGCGTTGGTGCCACGTGGAGGAGCTTGTCTAAAGAAGAGCGGTAGGGATGGTGGGCGGCTTAGTAACGGGATAGAGATCACCCGAACTATTACATCGAAGGAGGATATGGCGAGTCCAGAAGTCCTTCACAGAAAAACCAAAAACATCAAATTCGATTGTGCAATTATTATCTCTAGTAAATTGACGAACAGAAATGAGATTTTTAATAATATTGGGGGTGACAAGAACATTGTGAAGATGAAGGGGGCGATGAGGAGATGGAATAATGCTATGTCCTGTGTTAGTGACGGGAATAGAATTTCCGTCACCAACATGCACCGATGGGAATATACATTTGTTAAAAATAGTGCTTAAATTACTTGCATGAGAATTTAAATGAGATGACGCACCTGTATCCATATTTCAGGTTGGGTCTTGCAATGTCATAGTGCTAAACGCACTAGGGAGAGAGGTAGCTTGGGACGGGTACCTGGCGAGTCCAGGTCCGTGGATGCTGGTAGATGGTGCGGGCTGAGGATATTGGGCTGGGTAATGGTGTGGCTGCTGGGCAGCATAAGGTTGTTGGGCTGCATAGGGGTTTTTGTTTGTTGGGTTGTAGGACTGTTGGTGGTATAAGGTGGTATGATGGGCTTGTGGTGTTGGTGGTTGGCCCAAAACAGATGGAAAAGGTGGCTGTGATTAGGCCTGTCTAGCGTGGTAATAACCAGGAGCCCAAGTAAAAGTGTTTTGGCTATCATGTGTAGTACCAGACCCTCGACCAAAGTGCCCAGTAGTGTTCTTTAGACCTGCTCTATTGCGGTGGTCGTGTATGAATTTACACCGATCCCCAAACTTGCACATCCCCTTACTAAAATGATTGCATAAGTGTGGTAGAGACTTATTAGAATTAGCATTAGAGGTACCTTTTTGACCTGGCGAGTTGCTAGCCAAAAGAATAGTAGGCGAGGATGAGGTGCTATTAAACGTGGTCAGAGAATTACTTTGGTCGCTCAACGTAGACTCCTCAAGGAGTAACATGTTTTCGGGCTTTTTCAAATGTTGGTAAGGGTTCACGGTGACGTATTATTTTGACAATAGTGGCAAACCGTGAATCTAACCCATTGACCGCATATGTAACCAAGTTATGTTCACTTACCGACGAGCCAAGATTGTGGAGTCTATCTGCCATAGACTTTATTTTGGTGCAATAATCATTGATGGACATGGACCGATCTTGATGGACCGGAGTTCGTCGTCGAGAGTGATGGCCCGAGCATGCTTGTTATCGTGAAAGAATTCTTTAAGATGATCCCACAAGGCTTTGGCATTGCCCGGTGTGGATACCACTTGTTCTTGTAGGGATTCACATAATGGGCCGAGAATCCACATCTTGATGAGGTCATCAAGTTTACACCACTTCGGATCGGGAGTACTTGACGAGGCTGCTTTTTCAACATGTGATTTTAGACCAAGACTTCCAAGATGAATGAGGAAGAAAGAACTCCATGAGCTGAGGTGTAGTTGTGTTTTTCTAGGTTTAATTTGACAAGAACTTTGCTGGTGATACTAAAGGGGATTAACTTATCGGCGGATGTAGGAGGAGGTGGTGGTGGAGTGTTGGAGTCGACAGCCATGGATGCCGATATTGTGGTTAGGAGGTAGCGGTAGAACAGAGAAAAGGTAGGGAGGGAAGACGCGGTTTAGGAGGGATTTTAGGAGAGGATCTTTTAATTTAGGCTGATACCATATTGATTGGCATAATTCGTTGATTTACATTGATATCAAGATCACTAATATATAAGTTACAGATGATGGTTCTAGAGTAAATACAATGGGCTAGGCCTATTAACACGATACAAATAAACGGGCCAATAACAAATGTATCAACTAATATTATTGTCTATACAGTATTATTTTTGTGTATTGGGGTTTTGGCTGCGAAAAAATCTTACAAAAGCTAGTCATAGCAATCTCCTGAGCAGTTTGACAAGGTCAACAAGAAGGATTCCATATTACTAGAGGATTAGAACGATTAATTAGTCTATCAATAAGTGCAGCCGTTGGAGACTCGAGAGAAAACGTTAATCTAGAATAGATCCAACTAACCAAACTACAATACAAAAATCGATCTCAGTAACAATACCAAACGAATTCAACTATGAATTGAAAACGACACTCTTGCTATGATATGACATTCTAGTAACGATGGAACTAACTATATATGATAATATGATATGACATATATGTAACGTGCAATATATACAAGTCTAATCGTTTACATCATATAATTTTTTAACAGAAATTGGAACAAAAAAGAAAATAAAATTTAGATGTATTATTAAAATAAAATTAACATACCCGCTGCCCCTGGGACACCTGTTTTAGAGGAGTCGGTTAATCACTTTGGTTGATTGTGCTACAGCAGGATTTGCTATTCTGTATGACCTCCAATTTTATTTAAACCTAAAAGTCAAAGAATAGTTCATATAAATGGTACGAAGAAACAAATTAACGAATACTCCATATTATTTTAGGCTTTGACTATCGGCTGGGTTAACATGAGCAGAATCTGAAAATCTATTTTCTAATACGACTTATTTGTTACATCCTACGGCGCAAGTGCCTATAAACGACCATGGCCATTGATGCATACTAAATGACTAGCATGGTATCCGCACGTTGCAGCGGCGGGTACATTGAAATAAATTTTTTTTGGTAAATCATGTATTTTACTATATTATGTTTTTTACAATAAATTTATTGATATCAAGAATTGCATGTGACGTATTTTAACTCCTTTAACTAATGGTAATGTTTTTAATTATACAATTGTGATAATAATTATTAGAGGTGGCAATTTGTGCTTAAAAAAAATAAAAAATAAAAAAATAAAATAAAAAAAGGGCTAATTTGTAAACAATGTAGGCATATTTTGCCCTCGCCTTTTTTGAAATGGGCATGTATTGCCTATTGAAAAGTTTAATGGCACTAACGGATACATTATTTCTCTCAATTGTAGAACATTACAATTGTTTTTTAAAGAGAAACATATAATATATTTAATTTTTAAAATATAAATGAGGTGTTACGCATAAGGAATTTATTTCGTCTTTTTTGGTATTTTTTAAAGCGATTCGTATAACATTAACCCGTTTGGCCTGAACCCGTTTGGCCCTTGCCCATTCGGGCTCGAGCACGTTTGGCCCGTGTCTGTTCGGGCTTGAATATTTGTATAATGTGATTTATTATTTGTATTAGTGACATTTAATGCAGAAAATCGTGTTTAAGATGGTTGTACACTATGCTTGATAATTTGTATTTCTTATGTAAGAGGTGTTTTAATAATGGCATTAATTGTATTTATTGGTACGTTAATTAATTGACTGCATTAAATATCTTGACCGCATTAATAGTGCTTTGTATTTTGTGCATTAAGCTTTAAGACTTGTATGTCTTAAAATTAAGATTGATGAGAAAAATCATTAATAGTGCTTTGTGTATTGTATAATAAGCATTATGACTTGTAAGCCTTAATTTTAGAGGGAATTGCATATATGCCCACTGAAACTTGCATATTTGCATATTTTCTCAAAATACAAGTTTTAACTACATAATGTATAATGATGTTAAGCATGTTTTGGAGAAATATGCAAATATGTAAGTTTTAGTGAGTATATATGCAATTACCTTTTAATTTTAAGACTAAGAGGAGAGAGATTCATTCCAACATTATATGTAATATAGATAGAGAGTTAAACAAAATTTTGAAAAATATGCTAGCAATTTGTAGTGAAGTTGATCGTAAAATGTAGCTAACTAGTTACCTTTTATATAATAATACTTTTGAATCCGTTTACTGTATATATTATATGACCATTTTGCTTTCCTCGGAGGTTGATAAACGAATGGGTAAAATGATCATAAAATGCACATAATAGAGGAAATTCAAAACTATGGTTCTTTAGAATCACAAAGAAAAGATGTTATCACAAACATGAAAAGTGAAATACAGCTACATTTGTATTTCGTTTAAGGTTTAACCGGTATAAACAAGTTGAAAAGCTATACGTTTAAGTCTTCTTGCTCGAAATTTTTAATCAAGCCTTTGCATTAAGACTTGTTCTTTTCGTCGTTCTTAAAACTTTTGTTCCAACCAAAAGATTCATGAGTCGGGATCCTGATGCATAGAGATACGTTATTGAGAGCAATAATTTCCAAGAACATTTCGAACATTACGTTTTTTTTAGCAGAAGAGCCGTTTTCAGTTAGTGTTCAATCGCTTACATATTAACGATGGTATAAAGTTATCATATCACAACCAGTTAAGGGTGGCGTATTGGCAAAGGGCTTGTGACTATCACTCTAAAATTTGTGAGGTCTCAAGTTCAATTTTTGGTAGGTGCAAACAACCTTAAGTGGTCACGCAAACCTCATAAAAAGGGAGGGTTTTACCTGGTTTGAGTTTGTATGACGGTAACCGGCCAAAAGGTCGGAAATCATGGTTATCAAAAAAATAATAATAAATAAAATAAATTATCATATCACTTTTATTTATTTATTTTATTAAAAATAGATGACATCAATTTTGAAAAATTTGGGTAGATAATATAAAGATTTGTTATTGGTCAATTGCGATTTTATTACCAAAAGATGACATGCATGTCAGATTGTTAGCAAAACTATTTATTCAATATTTTCTTTTTTTGCTAAATATATAAGAAACGAAATATGGTATATATGTTTATCATTAGCAAAAAAAAGTTTATTATAATTCAATATATTTTTGTTCCCAAGATAAAAGAAGCTAAACTTAAGGCATATATTATACGATCATCACCCAATCCCTCACGCGTTAATCTTTTGTGATATACTTTCCTAAAATTAAATGAATCCTAATCGTTTACAAATTCGATCGCCTATAAATATATACAACAAACATTACTTATGCTCAAAGTTATATTCATACAAATTATACAATTCTAAACGATATTATTCTTCATCATTCTTATCGACAAAACATGGCTATGATACCTCCAGAACATGGTCCTTACCTTGCAAACATTCATGTTAAAGAAGAAACCCAACTCGTTATATTCGATGAGTTCCCTGCTCTTTCTGGATTTGTTAATCTACCATGCATACTCAGTTATTTGCGTATAGACGAATCTAGCAATGGTACTTTTGCTAAAGTGGCGAAAAAAGACTCGATTTCCAAGTTTTTTAAAAGGGGAGGGTCCTCTAGATTTACTGAAAATCATATAGTAGGTTATTGCAATGGTGTCTTTTTATCATCACAAGCACACAGCCGCGGCACCACTTTAGTTGTGATCTATCCTCGTAAGGAAGCATGTTACGAGTTACCATCTACTGAGTATTGGTCAGATGATCTTGGAGTAAGCTACGTACGTGGGCTTGATTTTGATGACGCTACAGAATGTTATGATGGTCCACTCCCCAAGACTTGGCCGCGTGCTTCTAAAGTATTCTACTCATGCGGGCTTGGTTTGGACGATTCTACGATGACTTACAAGATCGTGTGCATTATGCGCAAAGAAAGGTTTGATGATGCCACGAATGAGTTCATGGTGGAGTTTTGCACCTTGGTACATGTGTTTGGGACAAGCTCGTGGCGAGAGATACCTAATCCTCCATGTTATCGCACCATGACTAATGAAGGTGTATTTGTGCATGGATGTTTGCATTGGTATACCCTTTTTCCGCACAAAATAGTACGCTTTGATGTGAAGAAAGAGACATTCAAGTTGATTGATCCTCCGAAGTACATAAAAAAGAATTGTGCTAACAATCAATTGGTTGATTTACACGGTGAACTTGGACTTGTGTATCATGCTGATAATGTTAGCATGGAGGTGTGGTTATTAAAGAAGAATGAATGGATGTTACACTGTAAGTTGGATAGAAAACATCCTATTCCTGATGATTGCCAGGTAATGATAAAGGTTTTAGGTTGTGGCAACAAGGACGGAGAGATATTCATGACCGCCGACCCAGCCATGGGAAAGAAAAGGTTGTTAGTTTACAACAGCAAAAGGGACGTTCTGAAACAAGTCAAAGTCATCAGTCGCGAACATAAATGTAAATCTGAAATTCGATTAACTTGTGTTTAATACAATTTGTTAGAAATTTGTTTAGTATAAGCAACTGTTTGTGAGAAAATAGATGTGGTATATACATTGACGATTTATATTTGTTTTGATATAGTTAATTGCAATAATGAATATTTGTGAGATTGCTTTCATTGTCCTGTTAACATAGATTTGATTACATGCCAAAGAGGTGTTCCAAAACATATTCAATCCAATTCTATCATCGCTATAGTACCTGGCAGTTTTTATGTGTGTACAAATTTTTACTGAACTATACTAACAAGCTTTAAGCAGTCGATCTTACACGAAACGCACCAGCAACAAACATATCATAGTTGCAACAAATAAAAATATGAAGGAAAGAGAAAAATACTGGTAATCTTAACTACTGCACTCATGGTTTTCTTAGCAAAAAAAAAATGTCAAAATACTGTTTTAGAAAGTATTTTTTGAGTTTTTTCTATCATATGAAATTTATTTGATTAAGAAAACAAAGAGCTTTTTCCATTTATCCCATTTATATAAAAAGTTTTTTTTTAAGGCCGAAATCCAATGGAAATTAAGCTTCATGACCGGAACTTTCTGCTATGGTCTTGATAGCAACGAGCCTCTTGATTGGATCATGATACTTGAATTAATAGCTTTGTTGGGCAGAATCTCCAAGCCAAATTGTCGATACAGTCACACCACGAGAATTTGGATTAGTTGTCCAAGATCACCTTCTAATTTTCTACCCAAAATTAGAATAGCAAGGAACAAAATACAGAGAATAAATTTAAGGAAATTCAAATCTGCCATTCTCATTTCCAATTTTCGAATACATAGGTTTGAAGGAAAATAACTGACAAACACCACTACCTCACGTTTCCTACACTTCTGGGAATTTAAATAACTACTTTGACAACTTCAAAAACAGATAAATAAAAAGAAACAGAACTGGAAGTACTAAAAGAAAATAAAACAAAGACATTTTGTGGAATAAAACGTGGGGTCTTTAACTTTAGTCAAGTACTGCATAGTCCAGCTGGGCCATGTTGATCCATTTTTGAACTGGGCCTGCTGATGCTGATTCATGGATCTGGACTGGGGCCTGCCTATCAGGTCTCTTCTATGTTTTCTTGTTTATGATTGTTGATACAAAAGTTGGGCGTTCCTGATTATGGGCTCTTGCTCTCGTACCAATTCGCTTCTTAATGCTTGAAACCTGCGCACTAAGAAAATAAACAACACCGTTAGGCTTATCGTGGGATTGTCTCCCACGATTAGACTCCGGCGTGAGAGTAAGTAATCGATTTAGGGTTCTCGTAAAGAGTTTTAGGGTTTGTGAATCGTACCTTTAATGAGAATTATGTCATTCCTTATATATGCGCAGAATCCTTGTAGGGTTCGTGCTCCTTACGTTTCGCACACGTGGTGCTTATCCGGTTTAAGGATATCTATTCCATAAATAGGAGATCCTTATCTAAACCGTATATATAGTTTAGTTGGGCTTGGGCTTATGTGAGCCCATTCCCATTATTGATGCGGCCCAAGTTATAATAGCCCACACATGGTGGCTTTGGGCCTTAGTAATGTTTATTATTTGGGCTCGTGGCCCATATATAGACTATACGTCATCATGTCCCCCCAGTCTAGTGTGCGCGGCTCGTAGCCGCGGACGCTAGACTAGTCACAACAGCAGTAAGCGTGGCGGGAGAAATTTTGAATATTGCCGCCCAATATTAAGGACAATGTACCTAGTCATAGATATTTCAAAGAAATGCCTCGAAAATCGGGGGTTGTGTCCACGTGTCCCTAGGAAAATGGGAAAAAGTGCTTGTACCTTTTGTATTCTAGCCACACGTTTCGTTAGTGGGGTCCACGTGGCCTTCTTCTAGGGTTTTTTGGTTACTTATATAAGAGTAACCGCCTCTTTTTACAAAAACACACAGTAAAAACACACATTCACCATTGCACATTTCTTCAAAACGTTTTTCAAAGAAAGCGACTGTTTTATTAGGTAATTTCGTGTGCGTATTCTAGTAAATTTATGAAAATGGTTGCCCAATTAGAAGAGTTTCGCTCTGCGATGAGTGAGAATGATGTGCGTCAGTTTTCATCTGACTACTTCATTCCTCTGGATGTGCATCCAGAGGCTCCAGACGTCGATGCGTGTATAGCCGATTTCCCCGAAGGGAAAATAGGACTATACACGCGCTTTTTTGAGTACGCTACTTACCGCGTACCTATATCCATTTTCCTGAGCAATTTGCTCAATTACTATCGTCTTCATATCTCACAGCTGCACTGTATAGATGCGGCGAAGGTATCAAATTTTGAAGTAAACTGTCGTTTACTGGCGATAGAACCGACCGTTGACCTATTTCGCGCCTTCTACCACACAACGTGGTTGCATGGATGGGTATCCTTTGCGAAGCGCGCGGGGAAGCTTCAATGTTATACCGAGAAGGTAGACTCCCTGAGGCATTGGAGGGAGTATTTTTTCTGGGTTGATGACGTAGTGTTTCCATCGCCCTTTGAGTTTTATACTCAAGACACGTTGCCGAGGGATGGGCGCCCCGCACCCGGTTCCTATAGTTTGGCCGATGCGCAGACTATTGATGCCAACCGCATCCCCATTAACCCTTATCCGAAGGAGTTTTTGGTGCATGTGGGGTTGAGTCGCAGCTATTTCGGGGGTGTTGACGAGGTGCCAACCTTCATTGATGAGGAAGGCCGGGGTGGGTGTTCGTCCCTTTTGCTTCTAATCATGTAAGTTTTTCTATATGCGCACGTTTAATAACTAATCTCTTCTTTTGCTGTTTGTTCATGTGTGTGCAGAGATGGATCTGTTTGCAGTAGTGAAGCTGGAGAAGCCAAAGCAGGTGACTGTGGGGGTGCGCCCTCTGAGGGAGAACGAGCAGCTGCTTTTGGAAGCGACCCAGGGTCATCTGACTGTGCTGGGGCCTGTTGGCCATGAAGATTCGCCGCCTCTCCAAGTCACGCCCGTACAGAGCGTGGCACCAAATGTGGAGACTGCGTGTGTGGAGGAGGTGCACACTGAATCTTCGGACAGCGTGGAGATACTGAAGCCCGAAGAGGTGTTGAAGCCTGAGGAGGTAGCGCAGAAGCTAAAGCGCAAAGGAGAGGCTGGTAGCAGTGGTACGTCCAAGATGCGACGCTACCTTATTGGAGATGCGGAGTTGTCTGCTGAGGAAGAGACATCCGCTCCTGGCGCGGATAAGAAGGCTGCAGAGGCCTCTCCATTTATGTAAGTAATTTGTCTCATACTATGTATTGTATTACTTGTCGTAATATTTTCTAACAGTTTTCTTCATTTATTGTAGCGATGATGCCACGAAGGATGATGGAGCCTTTGTGGAGACGGTGGCCCCTCCTCAGAATGAAAACAAGGAGGAAGAGGTAAAGGTTGATGAGGGCGTATCTGCGCAGCAACTGGTGGATGAGTTGGCTGCTACTGCTGCGCGTCAAGCTGAGCTGGTGGCTCAGTTGAAGACGAGGTTCGTCGGGGAGAGTAACACTCTCGCCCAAAAAGATGAGGAGATAGCTTTTCTCCGTGCGCAGCTGGCTGAAGCGCAGGCGAAAGTGGGGTCCTTCAGGGTGTACACGGATAAGGTCATGAATGAGAAGTTGACCGCGATGGCTGAGCTGGAGCAAGCGCGCGGATAACTTCATCAGTTTAGGGCCAACCTTACTTGGGCAGTAAGGTATCTTGAGGAGAAGAAGGAGGAGCACTTCGCGAACATTGCTGAGTTCAAGGTGCGTATGGAGAAGATTGTTCAGGCGCAGGAGGAGAAGCTGCGTGGCCTGAGCATAGAGTATGATGAGGAGTTATACCCTCATCTGATGTCTACCATTGCTGAGCGCAGGTACGTCCTTTTCATCTTTTTATGCAATGTTCGCCTTATTATATTTTATATGTTTCTGTTAACACAAGTTGTCCTTGTTGATATAGGTGGTTGATCAGCCATGGGTTGCGCCTGGCTGCTATGGGCACATTGGAGTCCCAAGAGGTGTTGGGGGCCTTTGGGAAAGTAGTGCAGTGCGCTGTGGAGCATGGAAGGTCGCAAGCTATGGAGGATCTCCATGAGGCCAAGGCATTGAACGTGGCCTTGACTGAGGTAACCGGCTATAACGCGAGTGCGTATGACGAGCTGGTGCTGGCCATGGAGGGGATGAAACTTCTTGAGCTGCCTCACATTGCACAGTTGGAGCGCGACCAGGACAACCCCATAAAGGTAATTATGGAGGGGTTGACCCTGGAACGCCATATTTTGGAGGATGCCGAGGCGCAGCCTGACTACTTCCTCAAGCCAGACGAGTCGCAGCTGCAGGTTCCAGTGTTTGTGCAGCCTCGCCATATGCTGAACCCATTTGCTCTGGAGAAGGAGATTCCTTTGAAAGAGGTGTTGGAGCGCCACGCACAGAGAGCTGCCCAGAAAAAGGGGATTAAGGGCAAAGCCGTCCTATGCGGTGTTGGCGCTGCACACATTCCCAGATCTGATGGAGTTCCCGTGAGTGTAGCGACTGTATCGCCTAAGGATGCCTTGCTATTGAGAAAGCTTCAAGAGGCAGGCAGTTCCGTTGCACCGGAGGATAGCCCTGAGCATCGTCATAGCGTATAGGCTGTTTTTGTAACTTGTATGTTAATTATAACAAAGTGTATCTTTTGCTTGTAGTTTTGTGTAAAAATATTGAATAAGATACTCTTTTATGCATAAATTAAGTGTGTGACTTAAGATTATAAAAAATATACTTGCATTAATGTTTGCGAAGTTTTATTATTTGACCAAGAGTCTTGGCTCGTTATTTACTAAGCTTGGTACAGTGTACTTAATATTTGTGCATCCGTCGTGGGGCACGCAATGTAAACCCTCTTACTCAACAAGTGAATTAGTAGGTTTACTCATCCTTTATGCCTTCGTGGGTCTTTATTAGTGCATGCACGCCATGTAGGCAAAAATATAATATAACAATATTGACATATATAAGAATGTACGCAATAAAGTGAAATGCGTTATGGAGTTAGCTAGAAACCATAACATTTTATTGATACTTGCAAGTTTTTGAAAAAATAAAATACAATTCCTAAGAAAGAAAAGAAAAAACAAACACTTATTGGGCACATCCTAAAGTGCAAAGTTGTCTGTGTATGGGCCGTAGCCTTTCCTAAAGATAGCATCTTTTAAGATTGCAGATATTCCAGGTGCGTGCTAGGCCGTGACCTTCCATATCGCGCAACCTGTATGCGCCATTGCCTAGCGCATCAGTGACCTCGTAGGGTCCTTCCCACTTGGGTCCGAGTTTGCCTGTGTCTTTTGCATGGCTTGCTTCATTGGCGCGGTATACAAAGTCTCCTGGTCTGAAAGAAGTGTGTTTAACCTTCGCATCATAATACTTCTTCATTTTTGCCTTAGCCTTTGCTTCGCGTATAGCTGCGCGTTCACGTCTTTCTTCCAGTAAGTCCAAGTCTATGCGCCGCTCCTCGTCATTTGTTGTGACGTTGACCTCTGCTGTTCGTATAGTTGGCATTCCTATCTCAGCTGGTATGACGGCTTCTGTTCCATAGACAAGGGAGAATGGCGTGTCTCCAGTACTGGTTTTGATTGTGGTGCGATGCGCCCATAAGACATGTGAGAGCTCGTCCACCCACTTTCTTTTGTGTCTGTCAAGGCGTGCTTTTATTCCTTCACCTAGACTGCGATTTGCTCGCTCAACTAAACCATTGGTTTGTGGGTGTTTTACTGAAGCGAAGTGTTGTGTGATGTTTAGTTGTGTGCACCAATCTTTGAATGGGTTGTCGCAGAACTGCTTCCCATTGTTTGATATGATTTCTCCAGGAAGTCCGAAGAGACAAACAATGTTATCCCATACAAAGCGTTTGACCTGGTTGCCCGTGATACTCACAACTGCCTTTGCCTCGATCCACTTCGTGAAGTAGTCTATGGCTACGATGAGGAATTTTAGCCCTCCTGCTGCAACTGGAAAGGGTCCTGCGATGTCAATGCCCTACTTGTAGAATGGCCATGGTGAGGTAATGGGTGTTAGTTCTTGTTGCGGTTGGCGCGGAATTGGCCTGTGTACTTGGCAATTGTTGCACTTCTTTATCATATCGCGCGCGTCGCGGTGCATAGTTGGTCAATAATACCCCGACCGTAGAGCGCGCGCAACAATAGATCGCGGCCCTGAGTGCATGCTGCATGATCCATCGTGAATTTCTCGGAGTACATAGTCTGCTTGGAGGGGTCCAACACATCGAAGCCAAGGTTGCAAGAAAGAACGTCGGTAGAGTATGTTATCCCGTAGTTTGAATCGCTGCGCTGTGCGCCGCACCCTTCGAGCGTCCTTAAGATCTTGTGGTAAGACTCCCTTGCTAATGAATTCAATGATAGGTGTCATCCATGTAGGATCTTGTTCTTCTATCACTGTGGATACTTCCATCTCCAAGATTGACTTGTTTTGTAAAGTTTCTACCAATACCTGTTTTGATAAGTGCGCAAAGCTTGTGGATGCAATCTTGCTAAGCGCATCAGCCTTCCTGTTGTCCCCTCTGGGTACTTGTTTTATTGTGAACTTATCAAAGTTCTTAATCAAGGACTTGGTCTTATCCAGGTATTGGATCATGTGCTCATCCTTGGCTTCATATTCACCTAGCACATAGCTGAGAATTTACGTTTGCCTCCAAGTTGCGTACACCCATTTGGATTGCAATGCGCAGTCCAACTAGTAGGGCTTCGTATTCTGCCTCATTGTTTGTGGCTGTGAATTCGAAGCGCAGCACGTAGGTGAATTCCATACCTTCTGGATTTGTAAGAATAAGGCCTGCGCCTGATCCATCTACACATGAGGATCCATCTGTGAACAGAATCCAGGGTTCCTGCAGATCTGTTTTGGTTGTTGAGGTTGGACTATCGGTATCTGGCTTCTCAACAATGAAATCAGCTAATATTTGTCCTTTAATTGCAGTGTGCGGTCTATACGAGATGTTATATTCGCTTAACAGCACACTCCACTTTTGTAGCCGTCCTGATACGTCAGGTTTAGAGATAACTTGTTTGATTGGCTGATATGTGATTACAGCTATTGGGTGCGCTTGAAAGTATCTGCGCAATCTTTTAGCTGTGAATACTAGAGCTAAGACCAGCTTTTCCATAGCACTGTAGTTAGTCTCTGTCTTCTTTAGTGCTTTGCTTACAAAGTATATGGGTGTCTGGACGGAGTTCCTATCTGTCAATAGTACTGCGCTAATTGCTCTATGAGTTTCCGATAAGTACATGATTAGCTCTTCCCCTGGTCGCGGTGCGACAAGTTTGGGAAGAGATGCCAGATGTTGTTTTAGTTGTTAGAAAGCTTCTTCTGCTTCCTCGGTCCAACGAAAATCTCCCTTTTTAGTATACTTCGTGAGTGTTTTAAAGAGAGGGAGTGATTTATCTGCTGACTTAGATAAGAAACGGTTTAGCCCTGCTAGCTTTCCGTTTAATGACTGGACTTCTTTGAGTGTGCGTGGTGAGGGAAGATCGATAACAGCTTTTGTTTTTTCTGGGCAAGGCTTGATTCCATCAGGTTCTATTAAGTATCCAAGGAACATGCCTTCAGTTGCGCCAAAGGTGCACTTTTTGGGATTTAACTTCATGTTTATTTGTCCCAATGTTTTGAACGTTTCTTCGATGTCGCGCACCAATTCATCCTCTGTGTGGCTCTTGATGACAAGGTCGTCAACATAGACCTCCAAGTTTCGGCCTACTTGTTTCTCGAAAGCTGTGTCCACCAATCGTTGGTATGTTGCGCCTGCATTTTTTAGGCCAAAAGGCATTTTTTTGTAGCAGTACACTCCTTGACTGGTGTGGAAAGCTGTTTTTTCTTCATCCTCGACTGCCATCTGGATTTGATGATACCTTTTGTATGCGTCTAGAAAGCATTTAAAAGGATATCCGCACAGGGATTCTACCTTCCAGCCTATTTCTGGCAGTGGGTAGCAGACTTGTGGACATGCTTTGTTAAGGTCTGTGAAGTCCACGCACATTCTCCAACTGCCATCACTCTTTTTTACCATCACTGGGTTAGAAAGCCAGTCATGATAGTATACCTCGCACATGATGCCTGCATCTACGAGCTTGTGTACTTCTTCCAGAATAGCTTTTGCATGATCTGGGGCCTGGTCGCGCTTCTTCTGTCGTATTGGGGGATATCCTTGGCGGATTTGTAGCTTGTGCTCCGTGATAGAGCGTGGCACTCCGGTCATGTGCTTTGGTTCCCATGCGAAGATATCTAGGTTCTTTTGCAAGAGTGCTGTTAGGACCCTTGCTTCGAATATCTAACACAAGTTATATTGAGAATAGAAGAGATATGTAGAGAGAGAGAGAGATAGAGAGAAGAGAGAGGAAGGGAACTCTTGTGTGTGAAATGAATAACTTTGATATTACCAAGAGAACCAACCTCTAAATGAGGCCTTACATGGGTATTTATACTTGTAGTCTAGGGCTTCACACATCTTTGACCATATTACATAACTAGCCCTTAGACTTTATACAAGCATGAATAATACACATGAACTTATTAAACTAGCATATACTAACTATCACATGAATATATTTAACTAACTGTTTGACTCAATAATGATCGTCACTTTTAATGCTAACAATCTCCCCCTAAGGGACGATCATTGAGATCTCTCTTTGATTACATAAATGATCAACACTTCTAATGCTAACAATCTCCCCCTAAGGGTGATCATTGAGATCTCTCTTTTGTGACCTTGATCGTTGATCTTTGAAGCTTGTTCTTTTTGAACTTTGAGTCTTTGTGTAATAGTTTTGCTAGTTCCTTTGTTCCAATCATGCTTTGTGATCTTTCTTGCCTTTGATCATCATCTTCAAATATGGATATCTTTACGTCTTTTCCAACATGCTCATACTTTGTTTGACTTTGAATCCTTGTGAAGTTCTCTTTTCATTGACTTTAATCTTTGTTTCTTTAGTTTGTAGATTCTTTGACTTTGACTTAGAAACGTTCTGAACTTTGCTTTGCTTTGATCTTTGAAGAGAGCTTTGCAGGGTATGAGCATGTGGATCTTTGAGTGATGGTAACGGTCTTTCTTCAAGGAACATTCATCAGTACCTGCATAAAACAGTTAGCAATAAAGCATCCGGTACTTACAGGTTCGGAATTAGAGATTGTTAACAGCATAGTGTGAAAACTCTCTCTAACCCTTGCCAAGGCCGTTCCTGAACCAGATACCCCCGAGAGGGCTTACTAGATCCACCGAAGTACATCAATGATTCCGGTGAGTTGCTGGAGATCACCCCACAACTGTAGACCGTTTGAGACATAGTAACCATCATGATAGATAAGGCAAGATCCGTAGATCTCATCAAGACTCTTACAACTTGTGTCCTTTTTGGCGAACACAAGTGTATTCATAGGAAAGTGTATCCTAAGAGATCTTTTAATGAATCTCATGGCTCTAGACTCGATAAGTGCACATTTAGTTTTCCTATGCGGAGACTAGGGAGGGGTCTCCTGCTTCAATATCAACCATCTCTAAGAGATAAGTCGATAGATTACACCGGTTCCCCGTGAGAATGAAACAAGTCCTTTTAAGAGAACTTGAGTGGCTAGAAGGTTTAGTGCAGTGCGTCACTGGGTCCATGACGTCTTTATCTTCAATACCGGTGTCACCTTGGTAACAACCAGTAGCATATGAATTGAACCCGGTGTCTGCCCTAAGGTTGAACATATGGAGGGCTATTTCTTTTCACCCTTTTTCATAACTTTTCTTTTTAATTCTTCAACCCCTTCTTTCTCCTTTCTCATTTTCTCCTTTTTTCAATCATACCTAAGGACTTCTAATTCTAATCTATTGGAATTGTCCTTGGGTAGATCCCTCCGGCTCTGGCGGATCATAGGACGGTTTTTCCTAACCTTAGTCACCTTATAACTTCATGACTATCCTATTGTTGCCATCAAACCATTTGTGAAAATCTCTCAAAGTGTTTATAATAATAAAACATACTTTGTTAACACTTCGAGAGTTTTGCATTTCATTTGAAGGACTCCCCCTTCACATGTGCTCATGGATTTTTAAGAAATTTGCACATGCGTGAGGAGTTTGCACTTTTGAATTGATTCACTTTCAATGAACACAACCGATTCGAGACACGCTTACATCACTAGTTAGACTAGCTTGAAGTTATTACATGGCCTGGTCAAGTCCACAGAAAGTTTCTCGAAACGGTACATTTCTACTAAGACAAATCCTTTTCGAGACACGCTTACGTGGCTAGTTAAAGAGTTCCATTGTCAGCTTTTAGGTGACAACTAGCTCTAGTAACTAACTTGATGTTATTACCCGTCGAGGATAAGTCTTTTCGATCACTAACTTTTGTTGTTTCGTCAATTCTTGGGCCATTTCTGAGTCGAGCTCTTTTGAGATTCAAGACGATCACATTTTAATCACGTCTTCTCCCCCTCAAAAATAGCATATCCATGGTATTTTTGATACCAATTGATTAAAACCTTTTCTTTTTGGATAGCTTATGGGAGAAACGGATGTTTGTTAATTCCGTATTTGTTTCCTTTAAGCATGATCTTTTTGGAACAACTTTATATTACTCCCCCTCAAAAATAGAACATTTTGATTAAGTTAAGCGATTTAAGGATTTGAGGGAGTAATATCTTGAGCAACATCGTGAAAAGTTTTGAAAACCTTTTGAAATATGTTTCAAAATTTTGCTCAAAAATTAAGAGGACTTTGATAAGCTTTTTGGAGAGAAGTCTTCTTATCATTTAGGATTGTCGCACATAAATGTACAACAGGGTCCTTTCGTTGAAAATCACGGGTTATACACTGTTATGTGTGCATAAGCCATAATGTTTTTAGGATAAGTGCTCAAAAAATATTTGAAACCTTTGAATTGATTTAAGCACTTTCCTTTCTTTGAAGAACGAGTCCTTAGCTGAAATACTAAGAAGTCATCATTGAAGCCCGGGTTTCGTACTGAAGTATACGAAAGCCATCTTTGAAGCCCGGGTTGTAAGCTGAAGTACTTACAAGCCATAATGATTTTGGATTAGACAACAACTTTTGGAACCCATTTAAGCACGGCGCCAACTGGGTTACCATATTTTGAAATCCATTTGTAAGTTGTGTCAATCCGAGACAAAGAAGTTGAATTCCAACGAGGACTGAAAACCTGTGTTTCATTTTGAAATAAAGCTCGTGGAATCAACGGTGATTTAAAACTCTTTTGCTTTTGAAAGTTGTTTGAGAAACTCGGTGTGTCTCTTGGAGTTTTAAAACTTGAAGAAGAAGTTTTCCATCCATTGTTGAAACTCGGTGTTTCATTTCGAAAATTCGTTTTTGAGATGAATGGAAACCTTCTGGAATTAGGATTTTTCCAAGCATAGCCATTCCTTTGTTGTAGCGGAAGCATTTCAGAGTATGGATAATTCAAATGTTTTGAACGGCTTTGCTTTGGTTTCCACACTGGCTTTACCGGAGTAAAACAAGAGTATGGAGTTTTAAAACCTTGATTCTTTACTTTATGAGCACTTGCATTTGAAACCTTTTGAGGAGTAAATGTTTCAGAAAAATTAGGTCTCTTTGAAAACTTCCTTCCTTTTTGCAAAGAAAAGGTAGTAAACTGAGAAACCTTTTTCGAAAATGGTTTAGAAGATTCACCCGTGTAAACCTTCTCCGAAACACTTACTTGTGGTTTAGACTCGTTTGAAACATGAGATTTTCCTTTTGACCGGTTAAGAACATCAAACTTTGCTTTTAAGGCATTGTATGACGTTCTCAAATCATTGTATTCTTTTTGAAGAGAAAGATGATCTGACGATGCCAGTTTTTCTTGTAAAGAAGCATTTTGATTTTCAAGATGTGCAAAATATTTTTCATATTTTTCTGTTTCAATTGAAAAATCATTTTTGGCATCACCAAAATCCTTGATATGTTGTGCAATCGTTTTTTCCAATTCAACAATTTTCTTTTGAAGCACAGACTTTTCTTTTTCAAAAAGATGATTTGGTGTGATCTGAGAGTCAGATTTGTTTGAAGTTTGATTCTGAACTCTTGACCGCTTGATTGAATCAAACAAGTTTTTGTAAGTCTGTTTCAAATGCTCATTTTCTTTTTGTAATGATGCCACAGTATGTTCCAGTTCAAGAATTTTTGTATCAAGTTCATCGAAATCAAACTTGATATTGGTATCATCACAATTTTCTACAAAAATCTTTTCTTTTTCTTTAAGCACTGATGGCAAAGAGTTTTCAGAAGACATTTTCTCATTCTTCTCTTGCAGTTTAAGTTGGAAAGAGATACTTTGTGCTTCGAGTATTGCAAGATGTTTCTCAAAGTGAGCAGTTCTTTTTGACAATTCTGCTTTGACATCAGTTGCTTCTTGTGAAAGCTCGGTGATTTTCTTTTTGAGACAAAGATTTTCATATTTCAAAGAAGATGTTTGTTCAAAATTCTCATTCACTTTCTCATGGCAAACAGATTTTGATTTGAAAGACTCTATTTGATTTGTGAAAAATTCCTTTTGAATGTCAAGTAATAAGCATTTTTCATCAAATTCGTCTTCAAGAGAATGAACGTACTTTAAATCTTCTCTCATTTCAGTGACAAGATATTTTTCAAAGTACTCAAAACTTAAGTTGAGATTTTTCACATGAGGTCCAATCTCATTTTTCAAAATCTTTTTGACTTCAATCTGAAGGCGTTCATCTGATGAAAGAGGATTAGACCAAACGCTGTAATCGATGTTTACTTGCTTAAACCAAATGGCTTTTAACGTATGCTCAATGTGATGTTTAAGATTACAAAATTGTTTCCTTGCTTTATTTTGCCATAACGTAGCATCATAAGTAGCAAGTTGAGCTTCTTTGAAAAATCTTTTCACATTTGTGTCTTTTCTTTTGAAAGGTGCTTTTGGAAAATCTGTCAATTGTGTACAACCATACACAAAGCCGTGGTACGAGAGTGGGTTTTTTGTTTGTTTTACTTTCAAACGTTTTTCCTCTTCAGATTTTAGAATATCTTGAGATTCAAACAAAAGATCATCTGACAATTCTTTTCCCATATCGTCAGCGTTATACAAAATAGGTGTTAACTTTTGCACTTTGTTTAAAAAACAAGGTTTTTCTTTTTCCATATTAGCATTATTTTCAAAACCAATTCCAGATGTTTGTTTCTCAACCTCCTCATCTTTAGTAGGCAGCATGTTGAATGTCTGAGAAGTCTGTCCCAATTTTCGAAGTTTGTTTTCAAGATCGTTTGTTCGTTTTAAAAACTCTTTGTTTTCATTCTCAAGTTTTGTGTTTACAATCTCAAAATTTGATGTGGTTTTCTGAAGCTTTGAATTTTCACTTTTTAAATCATTGTTCTCTTTTAAAAGCGCTTGAACCTTTCTGTTGTTAACAACCATTTGAGTATCCAGATTTTGAATGGAACGTTTTTCACGAAGAACAGCTTCTCTATAACCAACTTCAAGTTCTTCATTTCTTTTTAAAAGTGGTTTGACAGACTCTCCATACATTTCAAACTTTTGAGCTTGAGATTTAAGGTTTGAGTTTTCAAATTCAAGTTCAGCTTTTCTTTTTGTTACATTTTGAAAACCTTTTTCCATTTCTTTAAATCTCTCAAGCTCTTTTGTCAATGAGACATTCGTTTGCTTAGCTTCACGATTGTCCTCTTTGCACTTTTCAAGTTCATGTTTGAAATTATCGATTAAAGAAGCAAAGATAGCACGATCTTGTTCATAAGAAGATCCATCCTGGGCAGGCTCACCTCTATTAGGATCCATATCTGGAGTATCAAAAGTGATATTACTATCATTTTGTTCCACCACATAAGTGTCACTAATAGACTCAGGATGCGCAGGATGTGTCTAATCATGAACAAACATATTCTCAAATATATTAACATTATCATGAGCATATGAATGTTGTACCGTAGCCAATATCTCTGTGTCTGATGAAGGTCTGATATGATCATCCTCGGTATCCCAAACAGCTTCATTCCTTTGTGTACCATCAGCATCCGAATCATAGCTAGGAGCCTAGGACTGCTGCTTACAACCTGCTGTTCTGAAGATGAATCACTGCCTGTGAAAACCGAACTGACATCTGATGCATCAACCTCATTGACTATTTCCTCTTCATTTTGAGAATCTTTCTCTGTCTCTTTTTCAATCACCTCAGTTTCCTCTAACTGCATCTCTCTTTCCTTTAGCTCTTTTTCCCGTTTCAGCTTCTCAATCTCATTAAATACAGCTTCCTCAGCATCAAGTATCTTTTCGAGTTCATCCAATTGATTTATGCATTGAGTTCTAAAGGTCGTATAGCTTACCCAAAATTTTTGGTAAAATGCATCGATAAACTCTGACTGTCCCATTATCCAAGGGTTAAAGATACTCTGAAATTGAGTCTGGATCACTTTAAGAGCAACCCTGCAGTCACATGTTTGAAGTTCTTCTTGATTGAGTAGTTTTTCAAGGTGATTCAGGTTTTTATTTAGTTTTTCTTTGAAATAATGAAATCGGTCTCTGACGTAGTATTCAAATGCTTGTTCGAACCATGACTCATAACCTGATTTGTTTATAACCTTCTCAACCTGTGACTTGAACACTGTAAACTTTTTCTTAAAATCTCTCTCTTGGATTTGCACTTTCATTTCCATTGTTTAATGATGTGTGATAAAGTTGATCTTAGGATCTTTTGTGATTTCAAATTTCCCTCCAAAATAATTTGAAAAAATTTACTCTCCAAAAATTTGAAAATCACAATGAAAGGCAATTCAAAGGTTACCAGAAAAATTTGAGTTTTGAAAATTTTTGCGCCAAAATTTACCGAAATTTTTGAATTTTGGCCTAAAAATTTGAATTTCGGGCCAAAATTTTCAACGTTACACCAAAATTTAAATCTCGCGTAAAAATTGAACGTTAAGTCACGTGTGAAAAATAAATTTTACTCAAAATTTCCCGCCAAAAAACTCTTCTTCTTTTTTTTTTTTTTTTTTTTTTTTTTGGATTTTGGAAATTGATAGGATAGCTTGTGTAGATGAATGGATCTTTCCAACGAAATAGGAGTTGAGTTAGTCGAAAGCGGAGTTACTGATCAAACGATACAAGAATTCCACTTTTCTCGAAAAAATTCCCAAGTTTTCGATAATTATGCCAAGTTCTCGAAAATTTTTTAAGTTCTCGATAATATTTCCAATTTCTCGAAAATTTTTCAAATTCTCGAAAATTATGCCAAGTTCTCGAAAATTATTTCAAGTTCTCAAAAATAATGCCAAGTTCTCGAAAATTATTCAAGTTCTCGATAATTTTTTCAAGTTCTCGAAAATTAAGCCAAGTTCTCGAAAATTTTTCAAACTTATCTAAATTATACAATTTAGAAAAGTATCCCAAGTCGAAGTGTTTTCTTTCTTATACAAGAGAGAAAATACCGAGTAACCAACTATGATCACGAAAGGAGCCGGTTCATGTTTTCTCGAAAAGCATCCAGGATTGCGAAAACAAGTACATAGAGATTTCGAAACTAGTACATAGTTTGGCAGATTTTGATTTCGCAAAAAGCACTCCCAAATGAAGTTTGTAATCCAAGATTCTTGTACTTCAAGGCTTAAAAACACCAAAACTTGAAGAAAGTTCCAAACTTGATGATTTTTATAAAACTTTTTCGTGATCAAGAAAACAAGTACAAGAACCAAATCGAGTTTTTTAAGCAAGAATTTTTCAAAAAGATTGAAACTTTCTTGTTAGAGAAGGTTTGTAACACTAGTTTGTAATCAAAAAAGTGTTAAAAACCAAAAAAAACAAGAAAAGTAAGAATTTTTGATAATAAATTCGTGATAAAAAGCTTAAAAACACGAAAATAACAAACCCTCAACCCTCCTAAATCATTGTTAGGCTCTTGATACCACTTGTTAGGACCCTTGCTTCGAATATCTAACACAAGTTATATTGAGAATAGAAGAGATATGTAGAGAGAGAGAGAGATAGAGAGAAGAGAGAGGAAAGGAACTCTTGTGTGTGAAATGAATAACTTTGATATTACCAAGAGAACCAACCTCTAAATGAGGCCTTACATGGGTATTTATACTTGTAGTCTAGGGCTTCACACATCTTTGACCATATTACATAACTAGCCCTTAGACTTTATACAAGCATGAATAATACACATGAACTTATTAAACTAGCATATACTAACTATCACATGAATATATTTAACTAACTGTTTGACTCAATAATGATCGTCACTTTTAATGCTAACAAGTGCGCACACAGCTGCTTTACCTTTGTCAAATAAAGATCCTCCAATCGAGACTTGTTGTTCTGGTTAACCAGGATGAATAGCGACCTTTAAGTTTGGTGTTTTTTCTGTGCGCTGTTCTGGAATACTCTCCACCTCAGTGGTTACTGCGTTGCATTCTTTTGGTGGTACTGTTGTGTTATAGAGGGTAACAACTCCTCCTTCCACTGGGAATTTGAGCATCCCATGTGTTGTGGATGGTACGTCACGCATGGATGATATTCCAGGTCTTCCAATGATTCCATTGTATGGTGATGGAGATTTGATAACCCTGAAATTAATCCATGTTGCTGTTGAATGTTGTTCATCACCCACGACCACTAGCAAGCGCAATTGTCCCATAGGCCAAATCTTTTCTCCTGTGAATCCAGTCAGCGATGTTGTTGCAGGTATCAATTGACTTTGGATTTCAGGCCGTAGCCTTTTGAAGCAATGATCGTACAAGATGTCTGCGGATGCTCCTCCATCGATGTACATGCGGTGGATATCATGCCCCCCGTATGTATTTCAATGGTTAGCGGTTCTACTACTGCGCTGTCCGCAGCTAGAGTAGGAAAGGATATCTCTTTTTCTGGAGAGAATTTTTGACTGACTTTTTGTTTTATCTTCCGTTGCCATGACTATATCGTGTATATGGTGTCAGCTTTTTCTTTGAGAGGTTCTTTCTTGCCCCTATTCCTTTGTTTATCCTTTTAATGTTCTTTACGAGGTGGTCCATTCTGCCTTCTCTTACTAAGTTTTTAATCAGTTGTCGTAGCTGGACACACTCGTTGGTTGTATGGCCTTTCTGGCCATGATATTCGCAGTATCCATTCCCTATGCGCTTGTCCTCTGCGGTACGCATTGGTGGAGGCTTTGGGAAGTTTGCTCCTTCTATAACAAATATTTCCCTCGGAGTTTTTGTGAGAGGGGTATACTTGTCATTATCTCGTCCACTGCGGTAATTCCTGCTGCGGTTGTTATTCTGATCATTGGATTGTCTCCTAGGCTGTTCTTGTTGCCTATAATTCGAGTAGCCTTTTTTGCTATCCGCAGCGGCTGCTTCTCCTTGTATGAAGGATCTTGTGCGCTTTGTTAGCTCATCGAAAGTTTGGGGAACCTTGTCGTTTAGCTTCCGAATGAGTTCTTGGTTGTTAATCCCATTCATGAACCCTGAAATTTTTAGAATTTCGGGACACGCTTTGACCTGTATGCACTCATCCTTAAAGCGTTCCATAAAAGCACTGGTTGATTCCCCTTGGCACTGTTTTACTCTGGCTAGTTCAACAGGGTTTTTAGCGCACTTCTTTCTTTAGGTAAAGTTTAGACGGAATGCTTTCCGTAATTCTTCAAACCCACCGATGCTCCGTCGTGGGAGTTTGCTAAACCATGTGCGCGCATTCCCTACTAATGTAGAATTAAACATATGGCACCACACAGGTTGTGGCCAGTTTTCGATAGTAGCAACTGATTCGAAAATTTTTAGGTGGTCATCCGGATCACCTGTCCCATCATATGTTTTTACGTTAGCGGGCATGCGCCTCCTTTTTTGGTCGGAGTAATCGCTGATGCGACGTGTAAACGCATCAACTTTCTGGCGACGCCATGGAAGAGACATGTCTTCATTTTCTTCTTCGCGACATCTTCCTCTTGACTTCCAATGTCCTGTTTCCCTATCCTCGTTGTTCGAGGATTCGCTGGAGGACGAGTAATCTCTTTTGCGGCGCTTGCGCCGGCTCCCTTCAGAAGAAGAGCTTGAGGGGCTTTCACTTGGGGATATTCTTCTCCCCAATCTGTCGTGAATTCTCTTGTTCCCATACTTGGAGGACCCTTCGCTTGGTGAATGTTGGGGTCCTAATCGGTCTTGTATCCCTCGACTGCCAAGTCTGGAATGAACATTATTGCGTCTCTCACTGTCTTCATATTCCTCTGAATATTGAGAGTCAGAAGTCGTACCCAGCCTATCGTGGATAGTGGTACGTTTTTCGTTATCCGCGCGTCTTCCTCGTGGGTGGCGCGGTGGTGATGGTTCGCGTTCAGGACCAAAATTGAGCCGGGCTTGAAGGCTCGCACTCGACCTTCTCCTTGCTTCTTCTTGCATGAGGGCAGTTAGAGTTTCATAATTTTGGGATACAAAATTTCCCAACGTTAGTTCAGGTGTGTCCTCAGTTGCTACAAGAATATCTGCCTCAGTATTGGGCACCCTATCTCGGTTAGGCGCGCCTGGTGGTACAGTGTTGTCCACTGTAGGTACAGTTTGGTGAGGAGTAGTGAAGAGGGTGCGCTAGAGTTCCTCAACGTTTGGGACCACTGTGGTGGTTTGGGTAGTCCTTATAGGCAGTTCTACCACTGGAAGAGGTTGGGTTGTCCCCGCCTCTTGGTGACCAGGTGCGCTGGTTGTCCCAGCAGCCTGCTTAGGGGTTGAATTTTGTTGATTCTTCCTCTGGGGGTCACGTGTTTTTTCCAACTGCGGAGTCCGCTGGCTTGAATTTTTATTCTTCGTCATTCTAGTTCCTTAGTTCTTAGTAGGGGTCCCACGGATGGCGCCACTTGTTGATACAAAAGTTGGGCGTTCCTGATTATGGGCTCTTGCTCTCGTACCAATTCGCTTCTTAATGCTTGAAACCTGCGCACTAAGAAAATAAACAACACCGTTAGGCTTATCGTGGGATTGTCTCCCACGATTAGACTCCGGCGTGAGAGTAAGTAATTGATTTAGGGTTCTCGTAAAGAGTTTTAGGGTTTGTGAATCGTACATTTAATGAGAATTATGTCATTCCTTATATAGGCGCAGAATCCTTGTAAGGTTCGTGCTCCTTACGTTTCGCACACGTGGTGCTTATCCGGTTTAAGGATATCTATTCCATAAATAGGAGATCATTATCTAAACCGTATATATAGTTTAGTTGGGCTTGGGCTTATGTGAGCCCATTCCCATTATTGATGCGGCCCAAGTTATAATAGCCCACGCATGGTGGCTTTGGGCCTTAGTAATGTTTATTATTTGGGCTCGTGACCCATATATAGACTATACGTCATCAATGATCATGTTCACTGTAGACGGCAGTGCATAGTCCATAAGATACGGAGTTTCTGTAGCATCGTCATTTGGGTCATTAGCACTGCCTCAGTTAGTGGCAAGGATGGAGACAAACTTTTGATTAGCGGGTCCAAAACTAAAATTAGTGACTTGTATACTAAAATTATAATTCTTGTTCAGTTGGTTCAATTGAACCCGCTCGGCCATATGTAGCTCTGCCCATGGTTATCAGTTCGTAAGTGGGTCATAATTTCATAGTGCTTATAAATTTTTACTTCAAACATTTCAAAGTGCTTATAATAGTTTCTTTCAATATAATATACTATAAACTAGGGGTGTTTGGATTAGCTAATTTTGGAGGAGCTTAAGCAAATAAATACATTTACATACATAAGTCAATTAGCTCCACTTTTTGTGCTTATTGGTTTCAAAACAAAACAAGCCAATAAAGGGGTGTTTGGATAATTGGATTATCTTATAGTATAAAAAAACCAATCCAAACACCCCCTGAGCACCTAAAAACACGATAAAAATAGCACATAAAAAGACCAACAAAAGTAATTCAACTTAAAATAATGGCAGCTCCAGCAAAATGTTTTCTAGTCACTGGCTCCCCTGTTAGTTTCACAAATTCAATTCCTATTACTCAAATAAAATACTGTAGAAGCTGAATTTGAATGGTTATTTACTTTTTAATTTTTTTTTTGCTGTATAGGGTGTGGGTAAAACCACTCTAGTGTCCAGGATTGTGGAGACTCTCAAAATTTCAAACCACAATTTAAAGATGCAGGGTTTCTTTACTCGTAAAACTCTATCTATTTTTTATTAGTCATATGATTATGTATTGTTTATGTGATAAGTTATGTCATTAAAATTTGGAATTAAAAAACAGGTGAGGTCAGACAAGGTGGTGAGAGGGTAGGATTTGAAGTTGTTACATTAGATGGTCGTACCGCTCCGCTTGCTTCTATTAACAATACTTGGTTAGTATTTATAACTCGTAGCGGCGTCTTGTTGGGCCGCTTACATACCGCTTGACTTTGTGTCACACTTTATTTTTCGTAGGAGGTGTTTGTTTCGGCTTATATAGCTGGCTTATGGCTTATTTGGTTTTGGGCTTATATTTTGTAAGCTCAGTTTTTGGGGGCTTATTTTAAAACTTTTCGGCTTATATAGGTTTATTTTGTCATAATAAACTTATATAAGCCGAAAAGTTTCAAAATAATCCACGAAAAGTGAGCTTACGAAATATAAGCTCAAAACCAAATAAGCCATAAGCTGGCTATATAAGCCGAAACAAACAAACCCTTATTATTATTTTGAAGTTTTTTAGCCTAGACTGAGATTATTAGCAGTAAGGGGTGTTTGGGATTGGTTATAAGAACCGTTATTTTTTATTTACGGTATTTGAGTTGCTTATTTGAATTGTTTATCTGAGAGTGAAATAAGCAATTTTGAATAATTAAGTTGGTAGTCGCTTATTGTAAACTTTTTAAATGGAGCATAAGTACTTGTAATAAGGGATCCCAAACACCTCATTAATAGTTTGTAGGCTTGATTAGTATGACAATTTTCCGAAAAGGAATACACCCGACTTGCTCAAGATGTATAATTAATTTAAGAAGAGTTTTTATAAACTACTGGACTAGAAGTCTTGATAATGAGTTGCTTTGTCAATGGCAGTGCAGAGTCCATTAGATGGCCAACTGTAGGGAGATACAAAGTGGATGTTGCTTCGTTTGAGAGTTTGGCTTTGCCTGAGTTACAGGTCTGTACTATTCTGCTGGCCAATTATATGATCTAGGTGGAGTAGTTCAAACATAATTGCATATATACTGGTACCCAGCCACTTTAATTCGGCTGATGAGAGGATGTATATGACTGTGAGTTTAGTACCAATGTCATTCTCCGCGTAAAGAGATGCACTTTGACACCTATGGTCAATTGGACTGATTTTCACTTCACAACTGATTTAAATTCCTAAAAAGACAGCTAAAAAACTTATAAATATAACAACCTAAAAAACAATCACCGCAATTAAAAAGTATTGGTATTTATCCGTAATGTGATTAGAATAAATTTTGGAATATGGAAAGTAAGATGTTTGACCTGAAAAGTCAAACTCTATTTTGTTTTAGGAACAGAGGAGGATCATTTTATTAATTTTGATTTTTGATTCTCAGATAAAAGAAGACACGGATTTATTTGTGATTGATGAAGTTGGTAAGATGGAGCTCTTTAGCTCATTGTTCTTCCCTGCTGTGTTGCGCGTTTTGGAGTCTAATAAACCATTATTAGCCACCATCCCGGTTCCAAAAGGTGGTCGCGATATACCTGCAGGTAAACATACACTCATACTGCAGTCTTGTTCATCCTTACTCTTTTTTCCATTAAATTTTCTTTTGAATACAAAATAGTCAGCAATGAACTTTTAAGTCAAACTTAGTACTGTCCGAATTTAAAGCACCATTTTACATGAAAATTATGACATTTGACTTGATGCATAGTTTATAGAAAATGGTTGACAAATTTTCAAACGCCTAAAATGCTCATCACACAAAGTAAACCAGTGCAAGTTTCATCAAGTTGAATAATATGCTGACCATGAAATGTCAAACATGAAAATTGGTCCGTCACGTGACCTTATTATCTAAATGCTATGTATTTGTGCAGTTGCAAGGTTGAAAAATCATCCGGGAGCAACTATTTTTACTTTGACAACCAGCAACAGGGATGCAATGAAAGATCAAATATATTCCCAGATAATCGACAAGCTGGTTTAACCCCCCTTTATCCATGCAGTTGGACTAATGGGTCGTATCTTGTGTACAATACACTAATAATGTAGCTTTTTCATTGAGATATAAAACCTAATCAAGTGTTACTGTTTTCATTTTCGTCATTTTAGCTGAAATTTGAAACTAATATTGTATAGTTAAAATCATTCCAACAATACAGTATTGAAAAGGAAAATAATGTGATACGCACGCATATAGAAAACTATAAATAGAAGCAAAATAAAAAGTTGAAGTTCATAAGGTTGAAAAAGATTTAAAACCTATAATTATGCTTGGTCTAGTCTAACTAGTATATGTTTGCTTACTGAACACAATAGTTAACCTTACCTATATATCAAAATCACTGCAATAAACATAAACCTTAGTTTTCTAAACTTGACCTAAATTTAATAGCGTTAATTACGAAATCAGTACTTTTTGTTGATGCGTTTCCCAAAGGATGACAAAATCAGCTAGTGTTCCTAATTTAGTCATGTGCTAATATGCGATCGTGCGATCCCATTAGTTTCTTGACACGTGTCCCTGATAAAGAGGTGGATACCAATCATTGGAGGCCCACCCACTAGCACTTATACCCCACGTGTCTATAAACAAATGTGCGATTTGAAATGTGCTAATGTGCAAAATTCGGCCCCTCACGTGACGAGATTTCTTGGAAAAGAAAACAAATCTTAAAAAAGATATGATTTGTACTTTCCCAAAGTACAAAATTTTAATAAATAAAGTCTTAATAAGTTGACTTTTATTACTAAATAACCAATCATACTCACGAAAAAAAAAAAAAAAAAAAAAAAAAAAAAAAAAACCTTCCAAGATTAACATATGCAGAAATTCTCAAATGCCATCAATTTATGCCTAACCAGGGTGATTTCTTGCTAGTTACAGTATATCATAAACAACACGCAAATCAAATATATGCTATTATAGAAAGGGAAAAGAGTAGTAAAAAACTATCGATGAAATATAACTCAAAAACGTGGAGATCATCCAATCACAAAATATATGGACAACAGGCATTTTCAAGCGTTTTAAACTACAGCAAATCAGTAGGGGAGGCTGATCTGATGATGGTTTTGGACGGGATTGACGACTTTGTCCTTGATTTCTACTACCTCTTCCTCTACCAACCGCATTTTGGGGAGGTGGAGCCAATCTTAGTGTCTGCGTGCTCTTTGGTGGATTAGTTGGACCAGTTGATGCAAATATAGAATTAAGATCGGTGGCCTTAGGACCAGTTGATGCACCCTGATTGTTTCTCATGAACCCAATGGAGTTCTGGGAAGCAACTCCACCATTAAGACTCCACTATTACAAATAATAAAAAAAAAAAAATCAAATCAAAAGATATGAAGTACATAATCAAGATTTTGTTTATTTTCAATGATACTTACTTTTGTACTTTTCGCACATTGGCCGGAAATCGCACGTTCTCCGATCGCACATATGAGTGGGTGGGGGGTGTACGATGGTCGGGTGGGTGAGCCTCCAATGATTGGTATCCACCTCTTTATCAGGGACACGTGTTAAGAAACTAATGGGATCGCACGATCGCACATTAATACATGACTAAATTGGGAACACTAGCTGATTTTGTCATCCTTTGGGAAATGCATCAACAAAAAGTATAATTAACACAATTTAATAAAATGTCTCATAAAACTGATGTATCTTATTAACTACGGTTCTATCCATATACAGATGCGTGCTCATAATTTACATAATCTCTCATTAGCTTCTGAAATTTTAGCAAAGTTCCATGGAATCACTAGTCCCTCTAGAGTCTAGACTGTCACATACTTTCTGATGAGTGTCTTCAACACTGCTGGGAACCCCTTGCCATTTTATTGCCGGACCATCCACGCCCATTTCTAAGCAGTACCAGAATTTATTGGCTTCAACGTCCTCACCCATGAATCCTATGAATGCTATGAAGTATGTATCATTTCCCAAAAGAAGAGCATCAACCTGATAACACAAAATTGTCCCCCATGGCAGTTGAATACCTAAAGCAACGTAAAAGGCCTTATTGTCTGAAAATGTATCTTACTTGTCACTTTTTTTATCATCGTTAGAATCAGACTATTTAATAACTAACTTTTTGAATTTCGTTGACTCTTTGTATCGATTCCAAAAAATACATGATTCGATTCTCAAAAATACTTGACTTGATACCCTAAATACGTCAATCGATAAACTTTCAAGTTATATGGTTTATTAGGCCACTCTTTGTGTTTTACCATATACTTTTTTATAGGACACTAAATTTGGTTTCACAATATTAGTGTTTATTAGGACGCTCCCATTTGTTACAACTTTTTTATGGGACACTTTTATTTTGGTCCTATTAAGTTAAAGGTCATATAACCTAACCTAGTAGTACACTAACGTAGTGAATAAATAAGAAAAGTTTTGTATTTTCTGTATGGATAATAAAAACTAGGGGTGTAAATTGGTTTTATTTGTCAGGATTCGACACCACGCAATGAGAAATCAAGAGAACCATAACAAAAAATTAACATAAACAAAAAACATGAGACTTAACGAGAGAATAAACGCTTCTCTTAACACTAGAAAAAATATTCTTGATCAAGGCTCTCTCAACTTATTGAATCACACAAGGAGCCACGTTCAATATATTGAATATTCAGAGACTCATAAAAAAGGAGACGGTTTGCACACTCTCATAAATGATTGAGACACTCCAAATTAGAGTGTTTTAACATTTATACCCTCACACTACTTTTACTCATTCTTATCATGTGAGATATAAATACATTCTAATTTAGAGTGTCTCAATAATTTATGAGAGTGTGCAAATCACTTCCCAAAATAGGCCTCTATTCACACCACGACTCTCATTAGTATTCTCAACCTCCTCAAAAATATTCTTTAGTTAACTAACTAATTCAATTCCAAAGGTTGTATACTTTAGTTAACTTGTTCTTAATTAAGCCCTGCAAAAATAGGTAAGGCGTAGCAATTCCATAATTTCGATAATTACCAAGTTAACAACAATAATTTAGAAATCTTCCCTTAATATGAATTTATTCATCACGGAGTATCACTTCAAGTTTTCACTTTTAACCTTATACTTTTACACCTTTTTAAATTTCAACTATTTATTTACTGTATATGAATTATATCTATTAATAAACAAGATTTCAAATCCATATCGAACTTTTATAATTTATGTTGTTGTCGTACAAATTTGTTTTAATCCCGGGCAAGTAAAACCTTGTTTCAATCAAACATCAAAAAGTTGCCCAAAAGCTCAACCTTTACGGCTAGCAAGTTATTTTATAGTATTATTTATACACTCAAAATTTTATGTCTATGACATTTATACCCTTAATACTTGTGTTTTGATTAGCACAATCACCTCCCAAAAGGAAATACAGCATATAAATTAAATTGTTCACCAGAATACGTACTGTGGTTATAGACTTCTCCAATAGTTTATGTCTAAACTCATTCATGATATATCTAATTAAGCAACCACAAAACTGCATGTAAAAAACGAAACAAACAAAGCAAAAACAAAACATTACATGAACATCATAATAGTAAAATACTTTAGTTTTATATCCTATTAAAATATCAAAACCAAACGAACACTAGTTGTAACTTTTGTAACCAAAACAATAAAACCCAAACATCATAAAAAAAAGAACTACTAATCAATTATTCGTCTCAAGAATCTCGCGCACGTTGCCATCTTTTGGTTGTTGATCAACGCTCTTGCGATCCTTCAGTATGCAAGGCTTCAACTTTGTCATCAGTCCGTTGAACGTCCATTTATCTGCTGTTTGGCCAAGCTCACCGCAGCTATCACAACGTTGAAGATCTCGGAATATAGCTTCCTTAGTAACATATGCACCAACAAGACCTCCTCCAAGGAAAGTCAACACTGGAACAGCCAAATAACGTAGACCTGTTCTGCAGTACAGGGCCATAATGTATGTAATTTGTTAATAAGAACAAGAAAAAATAATTAGTGGTTAATACGCGTAACAAAGATTGGTTTATATAGGGTTTGTGCGAATTAAATTTCTTTCTCACCAAGTAACCTTTTCTTGGTAAATAATTATATTGGTAACTTCTTCTTCAAGAAGAGATTTAACACCAAATCTCTAGCTTCTAGAGTTTACCTTTTATTTATAATTTTACTTATTTACTTATTTTATAACTCGGATACTTTTTATTAATATGTGTTAAGTTTTTTCTACTATTTATAAACGTGGTAATCAATATGATCCGTTTATGTATTGTTTTATTATTATTTCATTTTATTGAATATAATATTTATTCAATAACTTATGTACAAAAAGATAAATTAGTTGTTCATTTTTTTAGCAAATTAATTGTCCGTGAAGTGCATTTTAATTTTATGTTTGTATTATGGGATGAAACTGATTTAGTATAAGGGGTTTATGTACCATTCAGCCAACTTGTTTTACACAACTATTATAGAAAAAAAAATGATTTTTATTCTTATAGACTTATGTCTAACAACAACATTAAAATTTATTAAAATATCGAATAAGTAAATGCTATTACTTACTTAATAGCAAATATAGTAGGGGTAGCAATTTTTGATACGACACGATAACTGACACGAAGTTACACATGTTTGGGTTGAAGATAAACAAGTTTGGGTAAAAAAATTGGTCAACATGTCCGACCAGTTTAATAAACGGGTCGTGTTTGTGTTGAATAAGTATTAAACAGGTTAACTCATTAAGTTTATAAGTCCCGAAAAATAAAATATATAACTTGGATTTATGTTGAATTTGGATTAAATGTATTTCGTTATGTACTTAATATGACATTAATTTAGAATTATAACTAGAATATCATTGAAATTGTTTTATAGTTGTTTGTATGTAATTTTTATCATTTTTTAAATCATTAAATTATTTTTTTTAATTTAAACTAGTTGAATCGACAAATTACCAACCTTATAAACGGGTCCTAAACGGGTTAAACGTGTTATGCAGGTCTGAGTTAGAGTTGAGTATCTTGACACGATTAATAAACCAGTTGTGTTTAGGTACAGGTTATACCAACCCGCCAACCTGCAAACCCGAATAGGTCAACCCGAACACAACTCGATTGACACCCCTAATATACAGTGATCATTATGCCTTTGCTCATGAACGTACTAATAAGTTGTCTAATTCACATGCATGAACTCTCTTTTTTCTGCAATTTTTTGCTACTGTCATTTGTCATAAACAGTTTTATGTCTATATAATTTTCATCTTTTTCCTGCAGAAGATAAGCTGCTATTCTATGATGCTTATAAATTGCTCAGCAGTAAATGTTTTTGGCTATCTTAAGATGTTTTTGCATTCGCTTCAACTTTTCATGATCGACATGTGCTTTCTATCAAATCATGAAAAGAAAATCATTATAGATGACGAAGCTAACTTAACATTTTGTAAAAAGATTCGAGTGTAAATTAAATGCGAAAATAGAAACAAGCTAGATTTATCCTGATTGCGCAACTTTGAAATAAATTCTATTCAATTTTCAATCACTTATCACTCAAACAGGCTAGTCAAGTGTTGTCTTATCACACATATATATAGATGGTGGAGTTGGCATTTTAACAGATTTCTAGCTACAACTCGTGCAGTTAGTATCTGAGTGACGGGTGTTGTTTTCGATTGGATCGTGATCAGCTTATGAGATTGAAGATTTGCATGCGCGGAATATTAAAAGTCACAAACTTGATGTTCATGTATACGGTAATATATCCCAAAGTTGTGTGTTTATGTAGTTACAAGGTTGAAGAATCACCCAGGAGTCTGATCACCACAACCCTTTTTGTCCATGCAGATTCAACCCTTTTTGCCCTGCTGCCAGACTACAATGGTGCATACATAAGTACTACTACTATAGTATTTGCAATAGAAGCTTTAGCTTTTATATATTATAAACAAGCTAGCTTCAATATCTTAGTTAGACTACAATGGTGTACAAGTACCTTTTGATACTTATTGCGGTTATAAAACTCTTCAAGAAAAAGTTATAGTACATGTCAAATCTATACATATAACAAATTCACCTCCAAAGTTAAATTTAATTCAACATTTTAACTGATTTTTAATTGCAAACACATTCAAATAATATCAAGAAAATCAAACACAGAAGTGTAGGAAGATGAAAAAGACTGAAAACGCATAAAAACGTAAGATCATACAGTTCACGTATAGTGTTCAGCTATTTGTAGCATCTCTTTCAGCATAAAAGAAAGAGTTTACTGCTATATCAGTATTTAACTTTTATTGATTATTAGTCAAATGATAGTAATAATCTTTACTTTACAAACTTCATATATGAATAATCATAATTGCATGAAAAGAAAGAAGGCGAGCTTCTTTGCTTTGATCTAATAAAAAGCCGACTCAGCCAACCACTAACTCAGTGTAGGTCGATTAAGAGACCTACATCTCGGCCTTCCATTTTGAGGCTTCCTCTACACACATCTCTATGTGCCCGCCTCACTTCCATATGGAGAAAGACACCAAACGCATGCCCCTTATTCATCTTTGCCAACGACCTCTTTTCTTGTCGACAGTGCTAGCCAAGCTGGCCCAATCTTTGCTCTTTCCACTAACCGCTATCATAACAAAGGTATCTTATGGGAGAAGCCTGCCATCTTCCGATACTAAGAAAATAGGGTGTAATGCACTTTCATTGAGAGTAGCACCTCAGGCTCACTGGTATATGTCGCAAAGCCATAGGTTACGAACTGGCTAGCCTTTTCATCTAAAGGCAACTAACTTGAAACACACCCTAAATAACTACACAAATATCCACAATATAACTTAACCCTCAATCTCTTGTGAAGAACACAGAACCTTATTTATGCCCATTATCATATCAAATGACAAATTTTATGCTATAAACATATAACATGCTCAATGTATCTACTTAATAACTAAAGAGGAACCTAATATTGTCTATTTGGTCATTAATTAGTCAAATAAATAAATTAACCTACTAATTAGTAAGATTAACCTTCTTAAGAAAAAGAGATCAAACGCTGTGCTAGATATTAATAACCAATATTCCATCACTAATTTAAACGTCATAATTAAATTTTAAATAAACGCACCAAAAGCATACTAAACATAATTCATGGTTCCTATCGAGCCTCCAAAGCCATCTTATGGCCAATCTTCACGATTATTTTTATCGCCTGGCCTGTCAACAGTCTTGTGATCATCCATTGAGATTGTCTGCGTCTTCATCAACAGATTTACGAGTGCTTGACTGTCTATCCTGTGCACGACCTTGTAGGTCCGCTGACGGAGGGCACATTTACTTTGCTGATCATGCTGCTCAAGTAATGCTTTCCGAGTAACATATGCTCCTAAAAGACCTGCTCCACAGAATGAAATAAACGCGATTGAGGCTTCTAATGTCATGTTTTTTTAATAACGATTGTTAATGTTAATATCAAATTAAAATAGGATGCATGAGTGTCTTCCTCCCTAAAGCTACGCCATTTATTAATTTTGGTAATTATCTCCTCAATTTCAAAATATTACGTAGATCAAATATTATACTCCATTTATGATAAGTCATTCTATTATAAGTCTAAATATTACCTAGAGGGTTTTGGCTCAGTTTGTACCAACGTTCAAAATATCCATAAGCTCACTAGAGAGATTTTGTGGATAAAAGATCATATGTTCGAGTTTTGACCCGTGCTCACTCCAGTTGGTATCCCGCTGAGCCAGGAGAATTGCTGGAGCTATTCCTTATGGGGTGGAATTAATCAAAGTTATTATATATATAAAGGTGTTCCTGCCAATTCACACACTTTCTGGATTTAAAGCAAAGTTATTATATAGGGTAAATTGCAAAAATGGTCCTTAACGTTCCACGAATTTGCAAAAACGAGACCGAGACAAAAAGTAGCGCAAAAAAGACACCAACGTTCCACATTTTCGCAAAATCGCCACTGAGAGGCCTCTTCCGTTAACTTCCGTTAGTTTTCCTCTTTAAGTGCAGTGAAATGACTAATATACCCTCGTCTTCTTCCCATTTGAATTTCTTTTTAATTTGCAATTATTTTTAATCTCAAATGAAGAACATCAAGAACACCAACCCTAGAAATGCGCAAAAAAAAGAAAAAGGAAAACAAAACAAATTTGTTGTTAAGGATCTTCAATAGTTTCTCCATTCGACAATTCTTTGTGTTGATATAGTCTACGAGTTCATCAATAACCATTGTATTCCATAAAAACGAGTCGTTGCTTTGATTCTGATTAAATTATATGTTACAATACGATGTAGAAGTAAATCATGTCTTCTACAACCAATTTAGGAAGCTTATACTCACGAGTTGTTGCAACGATTCCCTTAAGAGTCTCAGACATAGCAGTTTTCGTAACTTTGTACTCCTTGACCCCATGTTAAACTGTTTGGGGCCAAAGAACTCGAATAAGCGAAATAGGCAACAACTCTCAAGTACAATATATCCTACTGCAATTTTAGCTATCCAACTTCCAATTTATTGCTGAAAACATAATCAACAATACTACAATATAAATGAGTAAATGTAATGTGATTATGTGAGGTATTGAGCACTTGAACTGAAGGCGCAATGTAAACAAACCACAAGAAGTTAGCAAACCACCAAATAGAAAAAACAAACTTGTGAAGATGAACCTATCAAATAACAAAACTGATATGGTTTATAGAAAGGATTGATGGAATAAAGTTCTTCTACAAACAAACCACCTGAACTTTCAATACATGTTGAAAACGAACTTATACAATTAGTGTCGGTTTCTGGGTGGCCCGAATCCTAATTTCTATACCCAAAATCCAATCCAAAAACCAACTTGATATTTCTGGTTAGAACCAAACAACCGTAATCAAATTGAGTCGGGCATCACTTTAAAGTACGCCCCTGGTGGTACCATCTTTTCTAAATGCTCCACGAACTTGATATATTCTATAACACAATTAATGACTTCCGATTCTTCAGCTTCTAAGAGAGTAGCCACATACTCGATTGAATATTTTGCGGTCAACCTGGCAACATAATTGATGTTATCAAATCTGACTCGATATATGACTTGAGATCGTAAGTCCATTTCTTCTTTTTCATTTAACGCTTGTGAGTCTTGATCATTACTCGATTGAATATTTTGTGGTCAACCTGGCAACATAATTGATGTTATCAAATCTGACTCGATATATGACTTGAGATCGTAAGTCCATTTCTTCTTTTTCATTTAACGCTTGTGAGTCTTGATCATTACTCTCCAAATTTATTGATGTAACAATTCGCAATTTCAGGTTAATTACTATTCCCGGAAAATTTTACTATTCACTTTTACTATTCATTTTCCCCGAAATTTTCCCGAAATTTGATTTTTGTTTCTTGGCCTCGAGTGATAAATCATTTCTATAGCAAATTAAAAGTTTGACACTCATCAGATCACTTTCGTGAAAGTTATTAAGGAATTACACGTTTTAGGGTAAAACGTCATTCAAAAATTCCACGCACAACGAAACTCGACCGCGTTAATTTTCCCCGTATCAGAAAAATGTTTGATACACTCATGATTTATTTGAGAATAAATCATGACTGTGAAAAAACATGACCAAATAAACTTCGGCCGTGAAAAACAGGAATTTTCATTTTTAAGCGTTTTTACTCAGCCGTAACCTTAGCCTATACCTGCACCGCGTTTCTAAGACGATTTGATTTTTCACATTTTTGGAAAAAGTCAACATATTTTTCCCTCCTCCTTTGACCAAAAATCATTCCTTGGTTTTGTAAATCATTCCTTGATTTTTAGACTTACGGTTTTATGTCTAAAAGACATTTAATACCAACCGACACTAGACTGAGCCCAGTCTAGACATTATAAGTCATTTTAAATCATTTTTATCCTATTAGAAAAGTAACATTTTACTTTTCTCAATTTTACACAATATTCGTACATTTTACGTATTACGCGTTTTAGACCCGTGTTTCCAGTTTTAGCACCCCAATGGAACCTACCACTCATTTTATATTTTATTATGGAGTATTTTGACAAGTTTAATCATTCTTCCAAGTTTCGTATTTTTATGATACCCGGTTTTACGTATTATGACTTAATCATTTACGGTTAGCATTTCCCGGAGTCAAAACTCATCCAATACTTAGGATAATATCATCCAAGACCAAGTCACCCCTCCTTATCCATGTTGAACCGCCATAGGGGGGGGGGGGGGGGATTCACCCTTGTGTGGCTTGATCTTGACCATTCATTCCCTAGATCATAACAAGTGTAAAACTTGGCCACCAAGTTTGGAAAATATCCTAATTCTTGCACCTCCTCAATGCACCTTCCTATGCACCTTCCTAACCTCCTCAACTCACTATAAAAGCCCCCTCCTCCTCTTCTTGTACGCCACACATACCACACACCAACACCATTCCATTTACTAGTTTACTTCAAGTTTTGTGCAAGGATCAAGTGCTATAACAACACATAAACCCTAGTTTGGTTTTGATTCATCAAAACTACTTCCAATCTTTAGAACTTTGGTGATTTCTCTTGAGTTTGAATCCACTCAAGTCACCTCAACTTTCATCATCTCTCTTTCAAGAATACAAGGGTAGAAAGATTGCATGAAGTGAAGTAGGGTGAAGCTTAAGTCTATCAAAGTCCTTACCTTACATGTTAACTTCCTTTCTTAATTGAAAGCCAAAAGTTGTAAGCAAAACCCTAACATACTTCTTGTTAAATATCATAATCATGTTATTTACATATCATTCATGCTAAATTATGTCTTGTGATCATGTCCATGATGTATAAAAATGGGTAAAACAAGTTATTATAAATGATTGTTAAGTTAAGTTATTTAAACAAGTAAACTAGTGACTTTCTTGGTAAAATCTGATCATAATGGTAAAATTATGATATTGGATCATTACATATTGTAGTAGAGGACCTAACAAGGAAACCATAGCAATTTGAACCACCTAAAACGAGTATACGAGTCAAAAGTTATGACCATTTGAAGTTACCAAAACTTTGCGGCAAAACTGCCAAAATAGTTTCTGTGACAGAACATAAAACACGCAAAAAGAGGCCCTTCTGGTCTGTTTCATGAAAAAGTTAAAGCACGAAAGTTGTCCGGAATCACGTTTTCTTCAAAAACTCAAGAGCAGGTCTCCAGAAAACCAATAACGAATGAGATTTTTCTCTGTTTATTAACAGCTATTTTACATATATATGTCACTATATAATAGTTATGGTTTATAAAGACCAAGAGGTCTTATGACCTAGATTCAAGACCACAACCATGGCTAGAGCCAAGGTTGAGTCTCAAGACCATGGAACAATGACCAAAGGTCATGGCAAGGCCATGACTAAATGACCATATAAACTTACTTAGGCGAAAACATGAACCACAGAGTTGGCGATAACTTAAACATACAATTTGGATCTACTTCATCTAAAGAATCATGAGATATTATAAATAATTGTCATACAAGTTATAAGAAACTTACCCTAATAATAATCTTCATGTAAAGATAAACTTTCCTAAGTTTATTCAAATATTGGACATGTAACTTTTCGGATCAAAACTTATATATATATATATATATATATATATATATATATATATATATATATATATATTATCAACTACTACAATAGTAGGGAGCCTTATGTGAGGAGTTCATTATGTAAGCCGTCGAGATGAGTTGTGGATTTACGAATTAAAGTGTCCTGGCTCCTCAAACGTTTACTAACATGACTTCTGAATTATGTCGGCCCGAACGGTAGTAAACGATATATAAACTATACATGTTTCATGAATCATTTCTTTTCAAAGACTTACACTATACATCGTACCACATCATGGACTAAATGCAAGACATACATATATAGGAAATTCTTCATATTCTTTACTCCAATCCTAAGTCGCAACATTCCATTATAGGTTGCTCGTAGAAACCTTCGCGATTCGACCATCACATTCACTACTTACTACATAACTTAAGGTGAGTTCGTAGCCCCACTTTCTATTGTTTAACTATTTTACAAACCCATGGGGGGGGATACATGCTATTATTTTTCTACTCGAACACAATGCTTTCTACTGTATGCTTACCCGACTATGTTTTATTGTCACTAAGTAACGATTGCCATGTTCGAAGTCCCTATATCATGAACCATTAGTCACTAGCTATAGTGAGCGCAAATATTGTGAATAGATCTATTGGGATTGACGAATCCCATTTGTGTTGAACAACTACGAGTTCAAACAAATGCACTATATTTGATAGTTTGAGGTATAATGGCAATATTACCTTGGTAAGGCTTCTACAATGCCAATTTTTGGTTCGATGTTAATGCTTTGGTTGCATGAGCTTAGTGAAATAATAACGACTTTTGTTTTCTAACTATGAATGTGTGATTAATTACCTCACATTACGATTATTGTGTTCAACGATTTAACTACAAACTCTACGAATTCCACTCAACCTTTGTGTTGACCTCTTAAGCATGTATTTTAGCTCCATGATGATCAAGGATGGCACGGAAGGGCACGGATATTCAAGAGGGCTATAAATTTTATTATCATTCAAAAACTCATTTAATGTAAATTGTAAACATGGAACCATCTGGGACCTCATTTTGTAATCTCCGATATTTATATAATTTGAATGATAAATCTTTTAAAACGACTCAACTAGAGTTCATTTTCTATTATTATGACTGTTGTGCCGTCGAGTAACACCCAAGTTGAATTCCGCTGCATCATGAATTGGGGGTGTTACAGATTGGTACCAGAGCCATGGTTATAGAGAAACGGGTCTAATTGAGACCTAAACTATAACCACACGTACAAGCAAAAACATTTTATAGCCTTCCGCTTTCCGTGTCTTCCATCCTCCAGACGATTATGGACTTAGTAAGCATTTTATACTACACAAACATGTTAGCATATGGATATATGTACCATTAGCCTAATTGAGCATTTCCCCGTAAGCATTTTATACTACATGAACATATTTGTATATTGATTTATACACACTTGTCATATTTTGAGCACTTCCCATAAACACTGAATTGTTTTAACATAGTAATTCTTCTCATAGAAATCATGTGCGTACCCACTTCTCCCGATTATGTGCCCACCCTACCTAATAACTTCCAAGTCTTACCACCCTTACCCGAGTTCGGATTTGACTTCGTAAATGCCTTCGCTTCTGATGACGAAGAAGAACCTTTCGAAGATTCAACCGACGAAGAAGAGGAGGAACCAATGCCAAATATTTTTGCGTCGAATACTTCTAATTATTTTGAACAAAATTGGGTTGAGGCAAACTCCGAGGAGGATGATGAATACGAATATGTACTAGCACCATTATCACCACCACTATCACTTCCCTTTTATATCCCTACATGTGATGAGTTGGATCACTCATTATGGATCGTATCATGACCACCATTGATCCAACAAGAAAGTCAGCATGGAAACTATAGCTTCTCAAACTTCATCGACTCGTACCTCCATGACACACTAAACCAAGAAGTTGCCGATCAATCAGAGCTGCTCAGACCTCCTAACCCACAATAGACTAGTGTGATGATACTAGTTAACTTTTGTACTACTAAACTGATTAGACTCAGTTAGTAAATGTTACGAAATCTATGTAATAACTAGCGATAGTAAAAACGTTGTAATTACTAAACTGAAAGTATCAGTTAGTAAATTTTGAAGAAGCTTGTAATAGGTTTCGATTTTGTAAATCAACCAACGTTGTATGAATAAAACTTTTGTTTTATACTATCATGTGTTATGCCTTTAAATCTTCAACGTAATTATTCTATCATTTCCCATCAAAAATCATGCACTATGTTGTACTACGTGTATGTCATCCCTAGTAATGGGAGTTTTATGACTTAAGAATATTTGTTGTTCAATAAACAACTCTTTGTGATAATTCTCATCTATTGTACTTTCTATCTCCAAACCCATTTGACTGATTAGTAGACTATTACCATTCTATAAGATTTACCCAGTTATCCTATAAACCATGCAACAAATTTTACTTCAAGCTATTTTACTACCACTTTATTGTTTCACATCATTTTACTCCAAGATATTCTACCACCATCTTAGAAAAATTACTTCGTTGATACCACCCTATAAATTGATATCATATCTTCTTTACCCAGCTTCATCTCAAACCACTAAAACTCATCAAACCAAAATGAAGAACACAAGCCTCGTTCATCTTTTCACCATCATTATCTTCACAACCGTTGCAACCACAAGCTCATTAACAGATCTTGATGCACTTTTAAAGCTCAAATCATCCTTAGTTACACCACAAGCACCCTCATCAGCTTTACAAGATTGATTACCATCTAAAACTTTTAAGAAACACAATAATACGTGACTAAACCGAACATCACATTATCGGTCCTTACTTATACATAGCCTAGCTACCTATGTCTAATTAGGGAGGGATCATGTTATGCTGGGAGCAGTCAACTGTATGTTTTCTTAGAAACAAACTTCTCATAAGTAACCTCATCCTACGCCATACACTGAAACGACAAATCAAACTACATCAATCTAGTCCTCATAAGTAACCACACCTCTTCATCGACACCACTCCAACGTATAACACACATAGAACTTCGGGACGATGTTCCCCGTAAGGGGTAGAGACTGTAACAATTCGCAATTTCAGGTTAATTACTATTCCCGAAAAATTTTACTATTCATTTTTCCCAAAATTTTCCCGAAATTTGATTTTTGTTTCTTGGCCTCGAGTGATAAATCATTTCCATAGCAAATTAAAAGTTTGACACTCATCAGATCACTTTCGTGAAAGTTATTAAGGAATTACACGTTTTAGGGTAAAACGTCATTCAAAAATTCGACGCACAACGAAACTCGACCGCGTTAATTTTCCCCGTATCAGAAAAATGTTTGATACACTCATGATTTATTTGAGAATAAATCATGACTGTGAAAAACATGACCAAATAAACTTCGGCCGTGAAAAACAGAAATTTTTATTTTTAAGCGTTTTTACTCAGCCGTAACCTTAGCCTATACCTGCACCGCGTTTCTAAGACGATTTGAGTTTTCACATTTTTGGAAAAAGTCAACATATTTTTCCCTCCTCCTTTGACCAAAAATCATTCCTTGGTTTTGTAAATCATTCCTTGATTTTTAGACTTACGGTTTTATGTCTAAAAGACATTTAATACCAACCGACACTAAACTGAGCCCAGTCTAGACATTATAAGTCATTTTAAATCATTTTTATCCTATTAGAAAAGTAACATTTTACTTTTCTCAATTTTACACAATATTCGTACATTTTACGTATTACGCGTTTTAGACCCGTGTTTCCAGTTTTAGCACCCCAATGGAACCTACCACTCATTTTATATTTTATTATGGAGTATTTTGACAAGTTTAATCATTCTTCCAAGTTTCGTATTTTTACGATACCCGATTTTACGTATTATGACTTAATCATTTACGGTTAGCATTTCCCGGAGTCAAAACTCATCCAATACTTAGGATAATATCATCCAAGACCAAGTCACCCCTCCTTATCCATGTTGAACCGCCATAAGGGGGGGGGGGGATTCACCCTTGTGTGGCTTGATCTTGACCATTCATTCCCTAGATCATAACAAGTGTAAAACTTGGCCACCAAGTTTGGAAAATATCCTAATTCTTGCACCTCCTCAATGCACCTTCCTATGCACCTTCCTAACCTCCTCAACTCACTATAAAAGCCCCCTCCTCCTCTTCTTGTACGTCACACATACCACACACCAACACCATTGCATTTGCTAGTTTACTTCAAGTTTTGTGCAAGGATCAAGTGCTATAACAACACATAAACCCTAGTTTGGTTTTGATTCATCAAAACTACTTCCAATCTTTAGAACTTTGGTGATTTCTCTTGAGTTTGAATCCACTCAAGTTACCTCAACTTTCATCATCTCTCTTTCAAGAATACAAGGGTAGAAAGATTGCATGAAGTGAAGTAGGGTGAAGCTTAAGTCTATCAAAGTCCTTACCTTACATGTTAACTTCCTTTCTTAATTGAAAGCCAAAAGTTGTAAGCAAAACCCTAACATACTTCTTGGTAAATATCATAATTATGTTATTTACATATCATTCATGCTATATTATGTCTTGTGATCATGTCCATGATGTATAAAAATGGGTAAAACAAGTTATTATAAATGATTGTTAAGTTAAGTTATTTAAACAAGTAAACTAGTGACTTTTTTGGTAAAATCTGATCAAAATGGTAAAATTATGATATTGGATCATTACATATTGTAGTAGAGGACCTAACAAGGAAACCATAGCAATTTGAACCACCTAAAACGAGTATACGAGTCAAAAGTTATGACCATTTGAAGTTACCAAAACTTTGCGGCAAAACTGCCAAAATAGTTTCTGTGACAGAACATAAAACACGCAAAAAGAGGCCCTTCTGGTCCGTTTCATGAAAAGGTTAAAATACAAAAGTTGTCCAGAATCACGTTTTCTTCAAAAACACAGGAGCACGTCTCCAGAAAACCAATAACGAATGAGATTTTTCTCTGTTTATTAACAGCTATTTTACATATATATGTCACTATATAATAGTTATGGTTTATAAAGACCAAGAGGTCTTATGACCTAGATTCAAGACCACAACCATGGCTAGAGCCAAGGTTGAGTCTCAAGACCATGGAACAATGACCAAAGGTCATGGCAAGGCCATGACTAAATGACCATATAAACTTACTTAGGCGAAAACATGAACCACAGAGTTGGCGATAACTTAAACATACAATTTGGATCTACTTCATCTAAAGAATCATGAGATATTATAAATAATTGTCATACAAGTTATAAGAAACTTACCCTAATAATAATCTTCATGTAAAGATAAACTTTCCTAAGTTTATTCAAATATTGGACATGTAACTTTTCGGATCAAAACTTATATATATATATATATATATATATATATATATATATATATATATATATATATATATATATATATATATATATATATATATATATATATATATATATATATATATATATATATATATATATTATCAATTACTACAATAGTAGGGAGCCTCATGTGAGGAGTTCATTATGTAAGCCGTCGAGATGAGTTGTGGATTTACGAATTAAAGTGTCCTGGCTCCTCAAACGTTTACTAACATGACTTCTGAATTATGTCGGCCCGAACGGTAGTAAACGATATATAAACTATACATGTTTCATGAATCATTTCTTTTCAAAGACTTACACTATACATCGTACTACATTATGGACTAAATGCAAGACATACATATATAGGCAATTCTTCATATTCTTTACTCCAATCCTAAGTCGCAACATTCCATTATAGGTTGCTCGTAGAAACCTTCGCGATTCGACCATCACATTCACTACTTACTACATAACTTAAGGTGAGTTCGTAGCCCCACTTTCTATTGTTTAACTATTTTACAAACCCATGGGGGGGGGGGATACATGCTATTATTTTTCTACTCGAACACAATGCTTTCTACTGTATGCTTACCCGACTATGTTTTATTGTCACTAAGTAACGATTGCCATGTTCGAAGTCCCTATATCATGAACCATTAGTCACTTGCTATAGTGAGCGCGAATATTGTGAATAGATCTATAGGGATTGACGAATCCCATTTGTGTTGAACAACTACGAGTTCAAACAAATGCACTATATTTGATAGTTTGAGGTATAATGGCAATATTACCTTGGTAGGGCTTCTACAATGCCAATTTTTGGTTCGGTGTTAATGCTTTGGTTGCATGAGCTTAGTGAAATAATAACGACTTTTGTTTTCTAACTATGAATGTGTGATTAATTACCTCACATTACGATTATTTTGTTCAACGATTTAACTACAAACTCTACGAATTCCACTCAACCTTTGTGTTGACCTCTTAAGCATGTATTTCAGGTCCATGATGATCAAGGATGGCACGGAAGGGCACGGATATTCAAGAGGGCTATAAATTTTATTATCATTCAAAAACTCATTTAATGTAAATTGTAAACATGGAACCATCTGGGACCTCATTTTGTAATCTCTGATATTTATATAATTTGAATGATAAATCTTTTAAAACGACTCAACTAGAGTTCGTTTTCTATTATTATGACTGTTGTGCCGTCGAGTAACACCCAAGTTGAATTCCGCTGCATCATGAATTGGGGGTGTTACAATTGATTTGTCGTTAAGGGTCTTCCTTAGTTTCTCCATTCGAGTTTCCTTTGATTCGATATAGTCTACAAGTTGATAAATCACATCGCACTCTTGCCATCCCCAACAATCAGCCGCTGCTTTGATTGCAATTGTTTTAATCGTTAAGATTAAAAATAATTGAAAATAATTCCAGTAATCAGTGCATATGTTCTTCATTTGAGATTAAAAATAATTGCAAATTAAAAAGAAATTCAAATGGGGAAGAAGACGAGGGTATATTAGTCATTTCACTGCACTTAAAGAGGAAAATTAACGGAAGTTAACGGAAAATGCCTCTCAGTAGCGATTTTGCGAAAATTTGGAACGTTGGTGTCTTTTTTGCGCTACTTTTTGTCTTGGTCCCGTTTTTGCAAATTCGTGGAACGTTAAAGACTATTTTTGCAATTTACCCTATTATATATAAAGTCAACGGATCAATTAATCAAATGGGCATATAACAACAACGCATGTAATACTCTATAAAGTTTTAAAAAGGATATCCAATCAAGCATTTTTTAAGGGTCATTATATGCTATTAAACATGTATAATGTCTAGAACATGGTATTAATGGTTAAATATAAACAATATCAAACTCAACACCATGTCAGTTAACAAAGTCAAATATCATTTGTCTAACAAAAATCTATACAAAATATTAATGGATTTTAACACATAATGAAAATTTTGTAAAACCCGTGCATGCACGAGTATTATAACTATGTAAGTATAAAAGTTACATAATGGAGGTAAATACTTATTTAACAACTCCGTATATTCACCCGTACATGCTTTACTATGCCAAAATAGAAATTTACAAGATAAAATTTACATTCTTAATTAATTGTATCATTAAAATAAGATAATATGCCATTTCTATGCACAAATAATTAAAATCTAAATATATATTGACCTATATTAAAACACTTTAAGTACCATTTATGTCAGAGCATCGTGCGCACGGGGTATATAACTAGTACGTAGATAAAACGAAAGTTTAGCTCACTCAAACAATTATTAAGTTCAAATACAATAATTTATCATTTTTTTATGAGAAAAGTTCATTTGTGGATCAAGTTTTTTCTACAAACTGAAAGACAAATCCCCATCATCTATCTAATTTGATCTAAAGGTGAGGATTAACATAAAATTTAATATACAACCTAAGTCCATGTTTTTTTTCTTGTCTTTTTGTCTTTCTTATTTACTATTTTTTTTTCTTTTTTTTTTTCTTGTTTCTATTCAAGTTTTTTTTTTTTTTTTTTTTTTTTTTTTTTTTTTTTTTTTTTTTTCTTTTTTACTTTTACGTTTTTTTTCTTCTTTTTATCTACATTTTTTTTTTATATTTTTTAATAAATGTTTTTTTAATTCTTTTTTCTTCTTTAAAAAAAAAATCACATGTATTTTTTTTAAATTCACGTTTTTTATATAAATTCACGTTTTTTTTTCAATTTCTTACCGTTTCGTCCGTTTTCATTTGTTTTCGTCCGTTTTCTTACGTTTTTGCCCATCTACGTCTGTTTTCATACGTTTTCGCCTGCTTTCTTATGTTTTCGTTTGTTTTCATACGTTTTCATTTGTTTTGATACGTTTTCGTCCGTTTTCATCCATTTTTCATACGTTTTCGTCCCTTTTTAGACGTGTTTTTACGCTTTCATTCATTTTCGTCTGTTTTCATACGTTTTCGTCCGTTTTTGCCCGTTTTCGTCTATTTTCATACGTATTCATCCGATTTCGTTCGTTTTCGTTCATTTTCATAAGTTTTTGTCTGTTTTCATCCATTTTCCTTTATTTTCATCCATTGTTTTTGCCCATTTTCATAATTGCTTTTACACTTTCATATGTTTTTATCCGTTTTCATATATATTCGTCCATTTTCTTACGTTTTCATTTGTTTTCTTATGTTTCTGAATATTACAAGTGATATTCATAATATCACTTGTGATTTTCTGAATATCACTTGTGATTTTCTTATGTTTTTGTCTATTTTCTTACGTTTTTCATATGTTTTGAATATCACAATTGATATTCAGACTATCACTTGTGATTTTCTGAATACGACTTGTGATATTCTGAATATCACTTGTGATTTTCTGAATATTTATCTTTTTTGGTTTTCTGAATATCAATTGTGATTTTCATGTTACAAAACACTAGTTGAAAATCACTTATGATATTCAGAAAATCACTTGTAATATTCAGAATATCACTTGTGATATTCACTTACAAAACATTAGTTGAAAATCACTTGTGATATTCAGAATATCACTTGTGATATTCAGAATATCACTTGTGATATTCTGAATATCACAGAATATCATTTATGATATTAAGAATATCATTTGTGGTACTTAGAATATCACTTGTGATACTCAGAAAATCAAAGAATATCACATGTAATATTCAAAAAATTACTTGTGATATTCAGAATATCATGAAATATCACTTGTGATATTCTGAATATCATAGAATATCTCTTATGATATTTAGAAACGTATGAAAAACGTCTGAAAATGGCCAAAAGCATTTAAAAATGGACGAAAATGAATGAAAACAGATGAAAACGTATGAAAGTGTAAAAACACATATGAAAAAGGACGAAAATGTATGGAAATTTGACAAAAATGAAAGAAAACGGATGAAAACGAACGAAAATGTAAGAAAACGAATGAAAACGGACGAAAACATATGAAAACGGACAAAAAATGAACGAAAACGTATAAAAACGGATGAAAACGTAAAAAATGGACGAAAACGTTAAAAAAATGATGAAAACGTATGAAAACGGACAAAAACGCCTGAAAACAAATGAAAACGTAAAAAAACGTATGAAAACAGACGAAAACGTATAAAAACAGATGAAAACGTATATAAACGGTCAAAATCATATAAACACAGACGAAAACGTATGAAAACTGACAAAACGGATGAAAACGTATAAAAACGGACAAAAACGTAAAAAAAAGAGACGAAAACGTATAAAAACGGACAAAAACGTCTGAAAACAGACAAAAACGTATAAAAACGGACGAAAACGTCTGAAAACGGACAAAAACGTATATTAACATGTGAAAACAGACAAAAACGGACGAAAACATAGTAAAGTGAAAAAAAAATCCTGAATTTATTAAAAAAAAAAGAAAAAAAAAACAAACTTGATTTAAAAAAAGCAAAAAAAAAACGTGAATTAGAAAAATAGAAAAAAAAAACAAAAAAAAATAAAAGGAAAAAAAACTTTAATTGTAAAAAAGGAAAAAAAAAAAGTTAATAATAAAAAAGACAAAGAAAAAAGGAAAAAAAAATATAGACTTAGGTTTCCATATTTAATCTTAGATTAATTCCCACCATTAGATCAAATTAGATGAATGGTGGAGATTTGTCCCTCAGTATGCAATAAAAACTTGGTCATTAAAATAACTCACATCGTTTTTTTATATGTTTTAATTTTTTTATTGAATAAAAAATTTGTGTTTTTTAATTACACGTTTACAAGTGCCCGTGAACACATGTAAGCAATACTATGCTCAATTGCATAGGTATAGTAATTCTAAAATTGTGGGTAATAAACAAAATTCTCTAAAATTACTAACCACTTTCTATAACATATTAAACACAAATATAATTCACTTCATGTTAGAAAAAACAAGAAGCATATTTCTAAATATATCATAATATTATATTATTTTATGAAAAAATTTGTTGTTAACAACAACCTTAAGAGCATTTATTATAGCTGTTTAAAATATGTTCATGAAAGTATAAAGAGTTTCAAACATTTGTATAACATAGTGAGGAACCATTTCAAGTTTAGACGGCATGAAAAAGTCTTTCATTTTGAAGTGATTTATAAATTAATTCATTGCATGATTTGACAATTTTATAAAATTACCAAAAGCTTTATCAATAATGAGAATAGGTTTATTGTATGAAAAGGTTTGTAAATTGATGACATTTTACGAGGTGACAATTTTATAAATTAACCTTTTAATAAGTTCACCAGTGAATGCCTTAATGATTGTTGTTAGCATTCCCAATATCATACCACCTCCGTCTCAAAATTATTGTCCATATTTTCTATTTAGGATGACTCAAAATAATTGTCCACTTTCCTTATTAAGTAAAAACTAGAGAATCTAGTGGAAGAATATTCTATTTTAGTGGTTGAAAATTAAAGTGTCCACACTATTATTAAACTTTGTGTTTTCTCTCTCATGACAATAATTTTGAGACGGATGGAGTACTATTAATAGAATACTTAAAATTAAGTATTACACATTTCAATGCTAAAAGTACAAGTGATTCAAGACAAGTAGACATTTAATATAATAAATGAGATATAATTAGACATGTACAAGTTTAGTAGCTTCATGTACACACCACTTTGTCTTTGCCATTAAATTTTAAAATTAATGACTTAAAATTGAATTATGTACATTAAATATAATTAATTAAATAGTCAATAAATACAATTAATACACTTATTAAAACACCCCTTACATAAGAAATACAAATTATCAAGCATATTGTACAACCAACTTAAACGCAATTCCTACATTAAATGTCACTAATACAAATAATAAAGCATATTATACAAATTTTTAAACCCGAACGGGCAATGGGCCAAATGGGCTCGAGCCCGAACGGGCACGAGTCAAACGGGCTCGAGCCCGAACGGACACGAGCCAACGGGCTCGAGCCCGAACGGACACGAGCTAAACGAAATTTTTGAATGTAAAGCTATTGCCCAAAAACGTACAAATAAAATAAATTATTAACCGAAAAAATTAAATTACAGGGTGCCCGCAGCTATATCGCGCGGGGTCCTGCTAGTTTAAAGATAAACATTAGGAGATATTAGGAGATATGGTAGGGGTGTGCACGGTTCGGTTTGGGTCGGTTTTTGGCTAAAACCGAAACCGAACCGTAGTGTTCGGTTTTTATAGAACCCAAAACCGAAACCGTTCTGTTTTTGGCGGTTCGGTTTTTTCGGTTTATTATCGGTTTCGGTTTGGTTTTTCGGTTTTTTCGGTTTCTAACCGTTTATATTTGGGCATGAAAAATATATACCAACAAACTTATATTACATAAAAAATTTGGTTATTCTTATTTACTTTTTTTTGTCAATCTAAGCATAATAATATTTATTGCATAAACCTTTAATTACACACATATAAATAAGAAACACACATGTAAGTGAATATACATATAGTATAATCATGGTCATATATTTATTGATATATTCTAAAATAAACACACGACACGATAAACACACATATAAACATAAACGTTAAGATAAATATATTATAAATCTACCAACAAAATAATATGAATTTATAAATTTGATTTATTTAGTTATTTATTCATATAATATTAATTATATATCAGTATATAATAAAATTGGTTCGGTTCAGTTTTTACGGTTCGGTTTTTGGACGAAAACCGAAACCGAACCGTATTTTTCGGTTTTTGAAAAATTAAAAACCGAACCATCGGTTTTTAGTTTCGGTCGAGGTTTTCGGTTCGGTTTTTTTGGTTTTCGGTTCGGTTTCGGTTTTTTCGGTTTTGTTTGCTCACCCCTAAGATATGGTATCGCTTGTTTGAATCTTGAAAAAGTTTACGAGATAATTACTACGTAGTACTATTGAAATATGCGTGGTTTGGGGAGAAAATTTCTCACAAGCCCTATATACACATTAACAATCTTTTTTTAAATTAACCAAAACTTATCATCTGTTAAAATCACAGGTGACAAATGGTGTCGGCTCGGTCACAAGATATGGCAGTAATGGTGTTCTTGTCATGTGTGGGAGGAGGTCTTTTAGGAGCCTATGTCACTCGAAAAGCTATGTTTAAGCAGCAAGAGCAACATACATGTTGCGGGTGCGGTCACAGGCCCCTCGATGAACTCCTGAACAATCAAAAAAGCAATGGAACGAAGAGCCTGTGGACAGTCAAACACAAGGTATAGTCACAAAACGTTGATAGATCATGAGATAATTAAAGAGAAGCACAATATATAGACTATCTAAGGATTGTTGACAACAATATATGCAATTGATGGCTATAGATTCAATTCTAGTTAGTATGTTTTTATAATGCTTCCATCAAATTATCTTCTATTCACCTACGTTAGAAAAAGCTAGGGCAACATTTTAGCTTTAACAAGCTTAATTTTGTTCATGATTTACATTGCGATGGAAGAACTGTATAAGTAAAGGTTTAATTCATCTTTGTTTAATTGTTTTGATTTTGTTATCCGCTTACGTGACTAGTTCATTTGTTTCAATATGTGACGTGTTTTGCCCAAAGTTAACTTTAATTTCGAGCATTTATCAAGTGAGTTTCCATGTGCTTTTAAATTGGGTTGCATTAAAAAAAAAAAAAAAAAAGAAAAAAAAAAAAAAAAAAACTATCATACAAACTTGTTTAAATGATCATTAATTATTTGCTACGTATTTTGATTGTTTGATAATATGCGAGATTTGCTATATTTACATGTTGAGATATATCAATGTTGAATCGTGAATCATGATTGCGTATTGTGAACCATGAAACATGAATCGTTGGAACCGTTGAACCAAACGGGAATACGAATTGTTGGTATATGTTATAGTTGGAACTGTTGAAACGAACGGAAATATGAATCATTGGAACCGTTGAACCGAACGGAAATAGGAATCGTTGGAACCGTTGAACCGAACGGCAATATGAATCGTTGGAACCATTGAATCGAATGGGTATCTGTTGAATCATTGGAACCATTGGACAGAAGTGAAATATGAATAGCCGGTATATGTTGTATCGTGTTATAAGTTGAATCGTTGGTTTCTATTCAATTGTTGGTATTTGAATAGAGTAAGAAAATGTTGTAATTGAATATCACTTATATGATATTTGAACAAAATGCATGATTGTTTTACAAGTTTGATAATACAAAAGTGTTTGATATTATATGAATTGTTTTGTATGTGAAAACTATGAATTCTCACTAGGTTTTTAGATGACAAAAACTTTTTAAAAAATTTTGCAACCTAAATGAGCTACTTTAGGAATCAAGAGATTATTTGGGCTTGGCTATGAGTAGACGCTTCCCTTGATATAAAGTTAATTAAAGTGTTTATCACTTTGTAAAGGCAAAGTGTCATAGTCATTTTGCTAAAACTATGACTTTTTTTCTAAATGCTCCTAATACCCTTTTGACACCGTCTGCCACTCATCTGCAAACTATTAATTTCCAAATCTATCATTTTCAATCGTATTCTTCTATTTGTGTGCACAATGCATCGTAACATGTTCAATTTGTACAATAACATAAATAAACATGATAAAACATCTAACAAATTTACTAATCTTCATCTTTTTCATTTTATGTTGCATCCGCACTTTTCATCCATTTTATATATTTTTAGCAAACATAACAATCACATAAACCATCAACGTGACAGTCACATGTAGAAATTGATTACAATGACTCAAACTAATATATTATAATATTAGTTAATAAGTGTAAACAATTTTTTTTGAATATTAGTATTGTAATTGTTGGTAAAATGAATGAAAAATAAATGTGAGAAAGAAAATTTATGTTGAAAGTAAGTAGGTTTTTAAAAAAAATGAAAGAAGAAATTTTTTGAATATTAATGTCGTAATTGTTGGCAAAATGAATGAAAAATAAAAGTGAGAAACAAAAATTATGTTGAAATAACAACTTAACATCTATCTGTTATCTAAGCTTTTTCAAGATTAAACCTTTGCAAGACTAATCTTCTAGTAATATTTATCTTTTATTTTCAAGTTACTCACTTATCTTATATCGTGACTTTAATTCTTATTGATGAATTCAATATTTTATTACTATCCACTTACATGGTACTATCTACTATGATCTATCGATCCGTTAAAGTAATAACCTTGGCTAGAAATTACAATACAAAACAATAAAATATTACAATTCACATGTTTATTCAAATACAAATGAAACATCATGAAAAACACTGCTTTTTGTCAGTGAGAATGTTCACTGAAATATATATTTCAGTCATATATATTCTCAAAATTTTACATGTCAAATAGCACAAACAAAAAAAGAAAAACATGTGATCTCTACACACATTTACATCCCAATTAAATCAGTAAAAATATTTTATTTCAATTTAGTATGGTTAAATATAATAAATCATGCACAAAACTCTAAAAGGAAGACGAAGATCATGAGGTTCGCCGATCATTCTCAGTACTTCGCAGCACCTCTTTTGCCATAGAAGAAAATGTCTGAGCATTGTCTTGCATTTCTGCAGTTCTCAAGTTGATTCCCTGTCCAAATCACAATATTTTTTTATCTTTTTACTTTAACTAGTCAAAGAAATTTGTTCTCGAGTCATAGTCGCAGTTATAGCAAAAACAAGCAACGAGGAAACTAAGAGAAAACATCAATGTAAACAATGAGATATTATAATCTACCTTTAGTTTTTTTATGTTTTCACTGAGCTTGTTTTGTGCCATTTTAGCAGCACTCGTGTCCTACAATGTCACCAACACAGATATCAATATATTATCTGTCTATAGCAGCTTAAACTTGATAAATCAGCTTACAACTTCACAACCTTCAGCAAGCTAAAGCTTATAATTTTCTTGAATGATAAACATTTATATAATACTTACGCCAGTCAAAGTGAATCCATATTTTTTCTTTATTTCATCAACTGAACCAGTTTTCTCATCGACTGGTTCTTCCTTTACTTGCACTTTCTCCTTTTTAACATTCATCTCTTTCAGTTTACCTGTAAATATAAAAATTTACCTTCAAAATCGTTGCATCACATAGTGAAAGTGGTGGGATGATGTTGAAGATAAGTCGAACCAACCTTTAAATGCATTAAATTTACTAGTAAGCTTCTTCTTGTTAAGAGCTGCCATCACGGTATTTCCTTTTGGCTTGTCTTCTGGACCGTCAATATCAATATCATCTACAAGAAAACATGTAAAGATGTAAAATTTGTTAACATCCTAACAAAAGTTTTACATGGCTGATGTGGGAAAAGGTCAAACCTATATCCAGTTCACCATCATCTTCATCGGTGGGGATATATTCCCGACTTTCACTCTCTAATGGAAAGTTAGCCACTGAAAATAATGTTGACAGTTCTTCGAAGCTTTCTCTAGCATATTCTGGTTCTGCTTCCGGCTCGTGCTTTGGTTTGCTTCCTTTAATCATAGAACTAAAGATTCCCTGTTGTCGACAATAGCTTGATATATAAGTAACATTTTATTTAAGTACTGTAGATCTAAGAGTTCATCAAAGTAATAACCTTTTTCTTTTCTTTGTGGATTGCGTGATCAGAACGAATTCCTTGTGGAACTATCAAATCCTTGATATAAACATTGGTAGCCGAGTCTAAATGCCTAAGACAAAAAAATGTTGCCATTAAAAAATGATTACAAAAAAATAAAGTAAAGAAAAAATTCCACCATCGGGTTCTTGTACCTGAAGATTTCCCTGTGGAGTATAACTGAAGCAATAATAACTTCCTGATCCCCATTAACCTGCACCATGGAAATTTTGAGATTAATTGAATTTGACGATTATGCTACTTAATTAAAATAGATGACTGCCGTTCGTGAAGCATGATGAATATGCTACTTAATAAAAGTGTATTACCATGATGATATCACCATTTTGTGAAGCACATATTGAACTATCAGGTAAGGAATTCGGTTTTGAAGTTGAAAGTGTAAGGCCTCTAATTGATGTTGCCTTCAAAAGGGATAAGTCTGGAAGGGATCTGAAATTCCAATATAACTAAGTCACATCACAACGCGTAGAATGTTATACCAATATATCTTAACTGAATGCAAAGTAAAGATCACCTAATTTCAATTTTTCCATTAGTAAAAACAAGTACAAGGCCCGTATCAGAACAGCATGTTGAAGCCCAGCAACAAACTGAGGAAGTGAACTTCTTTTTGTAGCAAACCTTCTTCACACCCTGAACACAATATAGAGTTGTGGTACTGAGTATAATTATACTGATTATAATATCACTGCTCAAGAAAAGTTAATCCTTTTAACCTGAACTACATGTGGAAGTGAATACACATAAGTAGCTTTTTCGGAACACATTAGCAATAAGTCCTTCACTATGCCATCATCAAAAGAATTGCCACCCTTAGATGCATTTGATCCCCTGCCAGATGTCCCCTGCTCATCTGCAAAGTGATATATAATTGTTCGGTTATATTTTCATATGTGACCAAGTAAATAGTAATATGAAAACCTTTACAAGAAAGTGTGATTTGGTACCTAACATGTGGATGAGTAAAGCTTTAGATGGTTTTTTAGGATGGACTGGTGAAGTGTTGAGTATATTTCCTGTTTCACTTTCAAGAGCCCAGGCGGATGAATCCTTTGTCGCTGCCACTAGAACACTCTTTTCAAAACCATGCAAGCTGCACATACCAAATTGTAGAGAGACGACAGCTGTTGACAATTCACTTGCTATGCGTCTCTCGTATAACAAAGTTGGTCCCCCGATATCAACTACTGAAACCTGTGTTTATAATAGCTGCATTAAGTAGTAGTTTGAATAGAAGGAAAGAAGAATAGGAGATATGATTTCTTACATATCCTTTATCAGAACCAACAGCAATATATTTAGAGTCATGGCTTGTAACTATTGAGAGCACTGCTCCATTAACCTTCACAAGTTTAACACTTTGAATGATGTTGCTTCCTTTCTTTGAACTTCCTGCTAGAAATAGTCATATTTTTAGCAATACATAACATCAATCATGCAGAATTTCATATAACGTCTAATACCTATAAGCTATAAATATGGAAGTTAATGCTCAGTACCTTGTAATGACAGAAAACTGCTCTCTGTCGCATATGGCTCGGGCTTAAACTTGAAAATTCTAACCTGCAGCATAACATATTATACATCAAACCATGTAACTCTAATTGAAACGTAACCTACTCCTACAATCTGCTTGCAGATAACTTACTGTTCCACTTTGATCTCCTGATATGAGTAACCGTGTTTCCATATCATAACACAATGCAGTCAGGGGTACACCACTTAAAGCCTCATCATCCTCACTCTGCATTGTTGGAAATTGCATTAATACAACTAGTTTTTCTTATAATACTATATTTTTCATCTGTGTATCTTAGTCTAAATAGAGAATTTACCTGCTGATTGAAAGATACAATTGGAATCAGAAGTGGAGATGATGCATCCCAAAAGTTTATAGCTCCATTACTGTGTCCTGTTATATATATGTTTTTAAAATTCGAGAAACTGCTAAAACCAGTTGAGGAAGATCCATCTTTTTGCTTAGCATCCGACCAAAAAAGTGAAGGAATCTTTTTTGACAACAATGTGTAATCCTGTAAACCAAACACTGTATATGAATACGGTTTTTGCTTCTTTTTCATTTATACAAAAATGCATTTCTAATGAATTAGAAAAGTTGATATTACCTCGTCAGCAGAAGATAACATGCATGGATTGTCAGTGATGAACTTTGCAACAGTGATGCTTGGGTCAGCATATGGTATTCTCACCTTAACCTCTTTAGGAAGTGAAGGTGGAGACTTAGATTGGGACTGAACCAAATACTTTTCAATCGAAACATCATCATATACATAAACTTGGCCTGACTTGCCAAGCACAATAAAGCAATCCTCTTTATGTTTGTTCTGTTCATTGTATGATGAAACAATCTCCATGTCAACACATGGCTCAGGTGCAGCAATTGGCAGTTTTGTAGTGCGAGATTCAATCTGGTCGTTTATTATTACAACCTACCACACAGAATCAAACAATTTTACCACCAAATAAAGTTCATAAGCGAGAAATAACCTGTTAAGGGAAAAGTTTGTTATTACCTGTAACAAGTTCGCCGATGAGAAGTCGGAAGCACCGAGAACATATAACCGACTTGCTTTCCCGTCTGCATAAACCCATTTCAATCTGGCTATTGGGATTTTGTCCAACTTATATCCAAGATTTAGTTTAAATAAAGGACCACTTTGGGTCCCACTTAACTCCTTATCAGTTGCAGATTCGGTTTTTGAGTCAGGAACACTCCAGATTAGAAGTTCTCCATTGTTGTACCCGATAACCACTTTGCTTCCAAAAGGACAAGCCCAACACGCAGCTGTTACTTTTTTAGTGTCGTGATTTAGTGAGTGCATCAAAGTTCCTCCAGTTGTAAAGATGGTTTTGCTATCTTGAATTGACCATAATGTAACGAGTCCATTTCTATATATTATAAGAATCCTGAATTGGGAAATAAGACATAATGTAAGATTTGAGAGATTTTTTAACAGTTGTGTTTAGAAGGAAAGCTCTTAAACATCACCTCTTACTTTCAGCAGCTGGTTGAGGTAGTATATACATAACAGCAGCATCACTGAGATCCTCAGTTGAATTGCCTAAATAGGTTATTCAAATTGAAGTTGCTATTACAAATACATTAATCATCAATAATTATCATGAATTAACTGCTAACAGAACATCAGTCTAACATTCAAAAATATGTTTACTATAAAAATGTTAGTTTCAGGTTTCAGACTTTTAAGTACTTCAAAAGGGACCCGTATACTAATAACCTCAATGGAAATAAGGAGTGTCAATATATAGGAAAAGAAAGGTACTCTAACGTGTATCAGATTTCACTTCTGATTAACTACTATATATCATATTTCCATTCTGACAAATGAGGATTACTAATGTAGTCAAAAGATCTCTGTTCTGATTAAACCACCTTATGACTAAAGTAATAAAATACTTCTTGTAACTATAGTCATTCCAAGTAACCAAGAAATGCATGTAGGAAGACTTAAGTCCTGTAAAAAAGTGGCTCACCATGAGATGCTGAAAAAGGAATTCGATAATTCATTTGTACTATATCACATGATTCTTTTTCAAACTTCAAAACCGAAACATTACCAAACGAGTCCCCCACATACCTGTAACGGACAAAAACATGTAAACTGAAAAACTTATATATGTACAATTGGAAAACTCTCTTATGAAATTTAATGAACACTTACATGTAAAAGGTACGTTGAAGGACTGTAAAAGATGTAATTTCGCCCTTATATACATGCACATGAGCTAATGACTTCTTTTCTATGTCCCAAACCTATGTATACTCAGCAGTAGGTTTGATATCATATTAACTTGATGGAATTAGTACATCAATAAGAAGCATGCATCTGATATATGAGACAAATGATAGAGCAGAATTAAATTGCATCAATTTGTATCCAAAGTACTTACCTCGATATGATCTTTCGCATTAATGTTTATAAGAAACGGTTGGTTATGGATGAACTGAAAGTAAGAGTATATATCAATAAATTAGTTTACAGAGGCCATTATGGTAATTTATTTGGAAATTTTAGACGATGATGAACCTGTAAAAATTTGCTTGGTACTTCCTCAGGAGATTCCATTACTGCCTGAGTGTTATCTTGTCCAAATAACTTAATACGGCCATCTCTAATAAAAAAATACAAATTCTATTTAACGAGATATCCAAATAAGAAAATTCAATGTAAAAGTCCAGTAGTAATTTGATTGTGTTTATGTTAAAGCATTGTATCAATGTATAATGTGTTAATTAAATTTTTAATCTTACGAAAACAAACATGAAGACCAGCAGTACACCATTAGTAGCTGCAGGAGCTACAATAACAGACAGTGCGGGTAAGAGAAGCTTACATGGTTGACATAGCAAGAGTCTTCTGAATAGGGTCATGAGCCAGCAAATTACATCCTGATAAGAGGCCATAATGGAAAACAGGGCGTGGATTTACTTCGTCAGATTTCAAAGCATCTCGATTTCCTCCAGGCTGCAGCATAAGAAATGTACGAGTCAAAATATCACTATTGAGATTCCTAACAGCCAAAATAAAAGAGCTATAGCTACTATTTAGTCTTGGTTATCTTCTCGACAGGCAAAAGTACTAGATTGCAAGGATAGGCCATACAAGTTTATAATGATCCAAGTAAAATTTAACCAACGGATTCAAACAATGATCTAACAACTTAGAACTAATAAACTGCCTGAATCTCTAACCAACATCCACTACTCCAGCCGCAGCATATGACATTTTGACTATCTTACAAAAACCAATATGGTGCAAGTTTAGTTGGATAGAAACTACCAAACGTTTTCCATGTTTTGCACTAAAAAATGCACACCATTGAAACTTTGGTAGAAAACAATTATATTGGATATTTAGAATCACCTCACAATAGTTCATTTAGCAGTTGCTTAAACATATAAAATCACAGATTCCATTTCATGCGACCATACTAATACTTATCAATATCAAACATCATTTTACTTTATTCATTCAGGGTGCGTTTGGTATCCTATAATGGTAATGAGACTATGACTATGAAAGTAATTAAAGGTGTTTGTTTAAGATGAGGGGACCCACCACTATGGTAATGAATGATAGATATAATTCATACTCCATATACATCAAGAGAGCTAGGTATGGATCTTTCATAGGTGAGGGACCTATCACTACTATCAAACTCATACTCATTGTCATTCATGGCAGCATACCAAACGCACCCTCAATTTATACGCATTTCAGTTACAAACAAGTGTTATTGTGTTATGATTTTATCACTTATGAAACATTCCACAGCTTTTGCATTATACCCGAGAAACAGGAAAAACATTTAACAGAATTATAGGTTAAAGTTCATGGTCACGTCACGGTTCTTATTATCATTTTGGCTCACGATGAAGTTTGATATAGGTCCGGGTTCAATTGAACTTTGCAAAAATAGCTCATGGGTTCAATCCCAGCTCCTGGGGACGGGTCAAAAAAGGTGCACGAGTGAGATTTTTTCGCCGATTTAAACATTTTTGAGAGATGCTACGAATGCTATGACACAGTCAAAATGTTATAACCTAAATAACACAAAAATAAAACTCTGAAGTTGAAATTTTTGTTGAAGATAAAATATTTTATTCAATCGATATAAAATTATATAAGTTTATGTTTCTTCAAGGTGAATGCACTATATGATTGGACCTAAAAGACCAATTGGATTGGATCTCATTGACTAATTACAAATCATATGAAAACAGTGAGTAATTAAACTATTATATTTCTCTTCTAAGATCTTAACACGTGTGGAGCCATGAGTCAATTATTGACATATAAAAAATGATAACAAGATAAAATATAATAGTATCAAAAATCATTTTTTTCCTAGTACGAAAATTTAGTGGGTCAATTGAATATTTTAAACATAACTAAATGCAATTTTCCACGAAAAGAAACAAAATATATGACATTTACTTTGACTGCCTTTGCAACCACCTTAACCGAAAGGTAAAATAAAGTAACCACCTAACGAATTTAAAACTTTTGCCATTTAAGGCAATAGTTGATATTTTTTACCAACTATACATTGTCATTTACTCTACTTCAACTCCAAGTTTTTAAAAATTTGTAGATTTTAGAGTAACAGTTAGGAGGACACACTTCAAAAATTTTATTGAGACATTCCACTATATCTAAGGCTCTAAACGAATCGAACGAGCACGAACGAAGCCTTATTTATATTCATTCGTTTAATTTTAACCGGACAAATAAACACGAACGCTTAATCGGACAAATTTTCTTGTTCATGTTCGTTTATATTCGTTTATTAAAACACTAAATGAATGCTAAACGAACATAAACGATTGAACACAAATGAACATAGACAAACAAAAATAAACTTTATTAATTATGTCTAATATATCGTATTTTAAGTATTTTTTTGTTTAAACAAACTAATTTTAAAATTATTTAATTAAAAGATATGATATTCGAACATAAATGAATAAATAAACATAAACGAACGTTAATGAACGCATAATCGGAAATTCACGAACATAAATGAACGGACGCGACTTTTGTTAATGTTCGTTCATTTAACTAAACGAACATAAAATATTGTACATGTTCGTTCATTTAATAAATAAACGAATATAAACGAATTTTTTACCGGACGGTTTATGAAATGTTAACTGAACGTTCAGTTCGTTTACAGCCGTAACTGTATCAGTTGTACTTTAGGCATAATGTGTTTTAATTGTTTGTATAATGAGTGTCCTAATAAATTTTTAGATTGCGCCGATCACTTCCAATTTAACATACCTTAATCCCCCAAAAAAAGGGAGATGATTTGTGCACCATTTTTTTGCTATACACCACTAAATCACACCATTAATGTACACAGTACAACACCGCTATGCATAATTTAGTGGTGGATTGCAAATAAAAATGGTGTACAAATCACCACTCCTAAAAAAAACTTGCTATTTTATTTTTGGAAATGACATGAAATTTAAAATAAATGTGCATTCATCTCGTAAAATGTGTCTTTATTGCGTGATAATTACATCTTATTACCCCTCCGATTATCTACGGTACAGTTTCCCCAAAATTACAGTCACATGTATCACACTCTTTTGAAACAAAATAAAAATAGTAACAGTAATTATTCAAACAAATTAAAACAGTGATCGATCAGCAATTAGACATCTGGATCACAATTTCACACAAAAAAATCATACTACTTTACTAACAGATGAAGCTTAAAGATATTTAAAAAAAAAAAGGATCAAACATAAAGCGTACCTTCTTCAAGGAAGCTATTTCAACGAGCTTTTTAACAAACATTTCTCACTTAAATTAACGCAACTTTAGGATGATCGGAAGATCTGCGGGAGAAAATGGTGATTATGCCGGCGGAGTGACTGTGTGTTTTTGCTTAGTGAAAACCGCTGTGAGAACTAGTCTTATAACGGTTGCTTTTTTATTACGGATGTTTGAGAAATAAGGACAGGTTCTGGGATACTTGCTGTTTAAATTTGATCACATTTTTCACTTTACCCCCTTTAAGTATTAGACATAAGCAATTTACTCCCTTCTTAGCTCTTGCATTATACACTAGATAGTAAATATTAAGTATAATAATACATGATGCAATATTTCAATACCACATTGTACAATTCAACACTTTAATATACTTGGATTTTAGGCAAAACATAACATTAATATGCTTAATTGATAATACTCGGATTTATAACAAAATTCTAATACTAATGACAGCTAAACAAAGTTGTTGTTAATTAATCTTTCTTTATTCTTTTCATCTTATTGCATAACTAATAAGTCATGAAATTTGATTCTTATGCTATCAAACAAATGATAAACAACGAAGAATGGTCTATCAGGGTTTGTCATGGTATACAAGTTGGACAAACTTTAGACTTAATCAACTATACCTCGCTTTCAAATCCGATCTTATCAATCTTTGACCCTTAATCGAGCAATATTTTTTGTTTCCCCATCCATTTGTGCACATTCCATTTCTTGTCTTCTAGTTTTAAACAATAATACGAGTACTTGAAATACTGTGACTTATATACGGCTTAGGATCTTATAATTTGGTCATTTCATTTGTCATCTCAGTTTATCCACATTAACTTAAAGTCAAGTTAAAATATATACGAAACACAACAGTTTGAAACCTATCAATATATTAAGAAGATAATAATAGGAATACAAATTATGTATACAAATCATCAAAGACATATCATATCATCCTAAGTTCAAACTTAAAACCACTGTAAAAATATTATTGTCAGTTTTTGGGTGTGTAGCTTAATTAGTTCAGGAGACTTTGCAGGAAACTAGTAACTTTTCTCAAAAAGAGTAAACACTCTCCCAACGAGCGGGTAGTTGAGTCTGTCTAACATTGTTTTTCACATATTTTCGTTGAGGTGGGGGCTTGTTGGCCGGTCAATTGTATCAGCTTTCAAAGGTTTTGCAAGAATACATTAATTATATAAATAAAATAGGGTCAAAGTTATATATTTTGTAAAGATGAGGTACCATATTATAAGAATAGATAATAGATAGTGATGTAAAGACAAGTGGCAATTAGTGAGTGTGATCCGGAGATTGCGAGAAAAGGAAACCGAGTTTATGGTCTGATTCGGTACAACTGTTTGTTGGTAACGACAAATTTAAATCCATTTAGCAAAGATAGAAGATCGTGTGGCTCTCGTGCCTTTGGACTTTGATCTCAACCGTTAGATCTAGATGTAGGACCTACTTTATCTTTTTCTTTGTAGATCTGGTCCATGAAACCATTTGACTTTTGTAAGAATTGTTGACACATAAGCTTGTTAAAGGATTTAATTGTCATTTGAAGTTTGGTCGGCTAACATGTTTGTTTCTTCCATCACATGAAAAATACTAGGTTATGATTAGTTACAGGGGCCCCTTAGTTACGTGTTGTTGAATATTTTTAGAAAACCGGTATTCAAAGAGAGTTCAAATTCAAATATGCATCGTAAATTCGTAATAGTTAGAAGATTTTGAAACCCATCGTTTTATTTTTGGAAATACTCTCATCTCTCAAATCGGGTATGACTACTTGCGTCCTACTTCTCTCATACCTGACGACATATCTTAGTTACGTATCTTTCTTTTTCTTTTTCACTTTAACTTTTAACGGCAACACTATCTCACAGCATAAAACACAAAACTCTCACGGGACCTAAGTATGATTTGAACGTACAACTATTTGTTTAGAAAGTGTCTCTCACAACAAAAAATAATATTAAGACACAAACTTTTTGTTACTTATTTACATATTTATATATTAACTTCGATCACACATATGTTTTGGGTGAGATTTGAACCACATTTCATTGGTCGATGAATCTCCTTACACCGTTGGGTTAAGCATGTTGGACCAATTCAGTGTCCAATGATCTCTGACTAGATTTAAACATAAATTAAACTAAGCATAAGAAGACTTGTTGATAAGGAAATCATCGAGCAGCCTCAGCAAGGTTTAAGTCAGAGACATCGTGAAGAAATCAAAGATAACTTGAAGATATACTTGCTAGCTGACGCGGAGTCAACTAGAATGTATAAGAACTAGAAGCTGGAGGAAAAATGATCATCAGTGATCGACAATGTCCTAATGATCATATCAGCTCTCTGATCCTTCGAAGAGAGTGTAACTCAAATTATCTCTTTGATATTTAAATGCGACTTCTTCAAGAAAGCAAATGAACGGGGATAAAGTAGAACCTTGAAAAAGTTAAAACAAGTACGAGTTTTTGAAAATGCAGGAAAAGTTGTCATCACTGTTCTTCAAAAGCAAGATTGTTATGTTTTCAGGAATAAAAGCATTTAACGAAAAATGTACCTCTCCAGTAAATGTTTGACACGTCTCAACAACCTTACATGACATCCTCATTTGTCTCCTATAAGATAATGTTGGTCGGAGTAAATGTTATCGCTTATTAATTATCTCATTTAAGAAATGCATTTACTATCGTTTTGAACTTGACATTGTCTCTGGTCCAATCAGATACTCAAAATTCACTTGTAAACTCTTACCTTTGTTTGAGTTTACTTGTTCGAAGAGCAACACCTTTATTGTCATTAAATTAAATATTTATCCGCAAGACAATTTATAATTATTTGATTCATTTAAATAAGAATTGTACGTTAAAAAATGTACCTTAACTGTTTTAAACCTTTTGTTTATTGTTTTACTAAAACTGTGATGAAATAGGAAACACAAAACACCTTTTAAAACTGTGATGAAGTAGGAAGTACAAAATACCTTTTGACTCATCTTATTACGTTTATTTATACTAAGGGATTTTCTAACTTGTGCACTTAGGCACATGTTAAGAGGTGAGCCTTTGTGTCCTTTTTTATGAATTCTTATTATTTTTCAAATAAAAAAAATTATTTTGTGTGTACTTTTTGTGAATCCCTGAGTATAAAGGACACACAGACAACTTTTATCATGTGCTTAAGGGCACATGTTAGAAAAACCCTTATACTAAATAGATAGACTTTTCTTGAAACACAATTTTTTTTTTGAAAATTGACTTTCATTGGGGAAATCCAAGTCCAATTTGAAACCCGATGGGGGGAAAACCTTCAACTTAAGCCACCCGAAGGCACGACACTTAAATTGAAGTAAACCCTGCCTTCTTCAGATTCGAACCCTTGTGGGTTGAAACCTTCATTGAAGGACTTTGAAATCGTACCGACATGGCAGTGGTAACCTTCTTGAAACACAATTATATGATCACTTTGACATAAATGACTGATATCTCAAACATATAACCACGAATTCGATGCCTAGTATATAGACATTCGTACCATTATTAAGTTAGGTCTAGCTATCATGATTTGACATAGACACTCTATTAAGCCATTCATTTTCTTTAAGGAATAGTCGGTGACTCGTGCACGCATGTGATCATGATTTCTAATTTACAATTAATAAAAATATTGGAATATACTTTATGTTTGTTACAGTGCAACTAATAGTGAAATCGTATTACTAAAACTAGTACGATAGGTCATTGACATACAACGAGTCTAATTGAGTTCAAAATGGATTTCTATTTTCTAGGCTTGACGGTTTTGTTAGCAACATAAATACAACCAAGGCCAATAGGTCATCCAAAAAATATACAAACTTGGACAATAGAGCAAGTGTCTTTCAACCACTTGGTTAATGGTTCAAGTCCTAAGAGCCAGAGGTGCCATTCGTTGCACAACCTCGCCACTCCTACGTGGATCTTCTTTTTGCTCGCCACCCCTCGCCATGGTACCCCAAACACCTCGCCATAGCTCGTTGTAGTTTCCTTGCTCGTGCAGAAGACGAGCTTGGAAATCTGACAAAAAGAACAAGGTGGAGCATGCATGTTTATTGTAAACGGTAATATTACCGTTTTTAAAATCAAATGGTTATTTTTTTTTTCTCTTTTTTTGTTTTTAAAATGTTTTACATACCCTATAAATACGAAACCAATTTCACATAATTTCACCACTACAACTCAACAAACATATAACTTCAACCAAGAAAATGTCTTAAAACCCGAACGTACCCGACTATTTCACAACCCTCCTAACTTCAAACCAACGATACGGGAGATCGTCAAATGCTTCTACTTCCTCGTCGCAAAATTCCCCACAACCTTCATCGCCATATGATTCAGAACCTTTCAATCCGATGGACATTTATGCTAATCAACAACGCGTGTTGCAACAAGGGGGATTCGTAACTCATTCTCAACGAATGTTGCCACCACAATTTTTTAACCCGTCTAAACCATCCTCGTTCCCTACTCATCAATCACAACCCTAAGTCGAACCACAACCTCAGGTCGAACCACAGTTTAAAGTTCCAAAAGCACGGTCACCGGCCAAAGGTAGAGACAAGAAAACCAAGGCCGTCAAAGGAAAAAAAGTCGTAAATTTAGATGCCGACGATGACGATGACTTGGAAGAAGCATGTCAAACGCGTGTGAATCGGAAATGGTCCAAGGCCGAAGAAAAGTTTCTTGCGGAAACTTGGATAGAATTTTCACAAGACAAAGATATGGGCAATGACAAAACCGACGAATTCTTTTGAAACGAAATTACAGAAACGTTCAACGACAAACTTTGGATGACCATCGTTCCAAGAATATGCTTACCGGTAAATGGACGAGGATGAACGGCGACTGTCAAAAATTCAACGCTATATTTAAGCATTTGAAGCGTCGAAGTGGTCAGAATGAGCATGATCAAATCAACAATGCCAAGGCGAGCTTCGAAAAACGCTTTAGTACGAGGGGTTTCACGTATGAGCATGTTTGGGAGTTTTTGAGAAATTACCCGAAATGGGATGCTGAGGAGCCGTTAGACATTTCTTGTCTCGAGGATATATTCGGGCCGGACGCACGACCTCGTCCCGAAAGAGGCAACAAGCGAGCTGGAAAGAAACAAAAGTTGATGGATACGTCGAGCGCGGTGAGCTCCGGTGGGAGTCAAACGAGTACTTTTTTGGGACAATTATCCAAAAAGTATACGCAAGCAAAAGACGCTCAAACGGCTTGTTACGAGGCGAGGAGGAAGAGGGAAGAAAGGGCATTGGAAATGCAGGAAATGTAGATGCTCATGCTAAATCCCAGCTTGGTTACTGACCCGGTCAGAGCCGAAATCATTCATAGGAGACATGCAAAAATAACGAAAAAATACCAAAATATCGATGAGGATGCCGATGAATAAAATGTTTAATATGCATTTAGTGTCGTTTTTTATATTTTCGTATTGTTTTTTTTTAAGTTTCGTATCATTTTTTTTTCCTTTTCGTGTCGTTTTTTTCTTCGTATTATAACTTTTTAATTTGATGAAATAAAATTAGTATGGTGTGGTATTTTTAATTATTGTGAAATGAATTAAATTTATTTAGTGAAATGAATAAAAAAAAATAAAGTTGTAAGTGATGAGCCCCAAATGAGTGAGTTGAGGTTAGTTGTGATTGAGGAGGGGGTTAGTTGTGAAGAGGTGTTAGGGTGATGTGACACCCGTTAGCCTCAAATGAGGAGGTGAAGCTAGTCATGACACCGTTGGCTCTAATATCTTACTCCTATATAAAGAATAGACAATTTTGTCTTAGAACTTTTAAAAGATATAATTATTCATGCTTAACTTATAACACTTTAATGCATTCTTACTATATATTTTAGGGAAAATTGCATATATATATCCCTCCAAAGGTGATTAATTGCATATAAATCCTTAGTATAAGTTTTTGATGCAAATAGACAAAGATTTTTATGCATGAAAAGGATATATATGCAATTTTTCATAAAATACTACAAACTCATATTAATGATCTCTCAGTTACAAAATGAAAATTTTAAACTCGTCAACATAATTAATTATTGGACAAAATTATAATGCACTTAAATTATGCATTATGATTTTTTTATTTTTATTTTTAGTATAACAATGGTCATTTGAGGTTTATAGACTCATTTAGTAATAATAGATCCATTTGGCGATGATGCATGTAAAAATTGTCAAATGTGTTGTGAAAATATATGTTGGCATAAGATGAGGAACTCACTTTAATGAAACAAATGTATCACTACCACTATTATCTTTTGGGTTTTGCTAACAATAGCCCTAAGAGTTGTCGTTAAGCAAATAATTTTTATTTTAATAACTCTTTTTAATGATTCTGATTGGTTGATAACCCCGAAGAAAGTGGAAAAAATCCCGGAAATATTACATATACAATTAAAGATTGATTGTGATTGGATGAAGTATATTATCAGGCATCTTGCTAGTAAATTTTTAAGTATGTGTGTTAGTTAGCCATTAAAACAAGGATAAAAATACGAAGACAAAAGCCATTTTTCATCAAAGTTTCAGGTTAACTCGCATGTTCTGGTCAATGTCAAATGACAGCCGTTCTCTGTATTATTGATACGTTCAGTTTGATTAAGAATGTAAGATTGATACTACCAAGACATGCACATAAATCTAAATTTAGTTGAAATCTAGTTTTGCTACAAGAAAACAAGTTAGTAACAAAGAATACCAAATGGATTCCAGCAATAGCTTGTAAACCAACAAGCAATGAGATCATTTTAAGAATATTGCCTCACATATGAATAATCTCTGATTCCTAATTGCAAACTCAAACAAAGTCTATTTCCGAGTAACCTAAATATTAAAGGAATCAAATAACAAAAACTGAAAATATTTTTTTGCAAAGTGATAAAAAGATGATAAGTATACAGTACTTGCAGTAAATGGGTGTGTCTTGATCTTTGGATACCCAAAATTGAGTGTTGTACAAATTTCATGGGACATGTAGTAATGGTAGAAGTAAACATACAACGCCCAAACTCTTTCAAGAGCTACAACCAACGTTATATACAAGTTTACATGTCTCATTAACAGAAAATAAAATATACCTTTAGATGTCAATGAACCCTGCTTTTACTATAGAAGTATATACAACACAGCTATATCAAATTCCTTTCTCAAGACATATACATGTTATTCACAAGTCACAACAAATCCAAAGATATGCTACTCTCCGCCCGAACTTAAACGTTGAGCTGCACGCTCAAGGCTCGGTAGATGTCGAGTTAGCCCGTGCCATGGACCAGATGAATCGTGGCTCCGATTTTCAAGCTTGACAATCTGTTTATGCAACTCCACTAGGTTCACAAGGGGTGCAGTTGTTGGCCGACCATGAGCACACTGGACAACACAAACCAAATAACATTTTACGTTGCTTAATGTACAGCAACCCAAAAAGGGTAGAGAATAAGCAGTCTTTTTACCTATCAACTTACCTGGAAACACATTGAAGTCTGCTTAAGCTCTTCGACAATAAGAGAACATTCTGATAGTAGGAGAGCATCTCCAAACATGATTGCACCTATTTATGAAATTATTAACTTAGGTTAAAACATATACTTTCGTTAAAGGCTTAATCAAGTATATGACTTTTATAATAGAGGTGGCAATCTGGATCCATTTATTTATAAATGCTCGATCTGAGTGTTTTTTATCAAATGGGTTATATCAATATATTGGTCAAAACGGGAACAGGTTGTTTTATCAGTGTCTTGTTTATGCCTACATGATACAACCATCAAAACGTTTTATTCAGAGACTTGGGTTTATAATAATCTTTGTAATATAATTAATAATTCATTCTTGATAAAGATGGACTGTTGGTGACTTGGGGTCAGGCCCGCACCCATCATGCTTTGTTTCAAACCTCATACTAAAAAATGAACCAATATAACCAGATCCTGTTGGAACATTATTCCTGAGCGCTCATTTTGCATCTTGGAAGTCCAAAATTGACTCTTTTTTGGGATAGACACTCCATGGATCATACAGAAAATGTAAACAGTGGTCTTCTTGCAAGATTTCTAGCTAGAACTTACCTATTTGTCTTGTCATTAATACTGCTGATGCTACTAACTAGTTGTCCACAAGGTACCCATGTATTCATCATTGGAGGGATATAAACACTTAAAATCATTTATAAAATTTTCTCGGGACAGACCAAATATTCTAAATTAGCGAGCAATAATGCATGTACAAGTAATGCAGCTACACATCCTACTATTGGTAGATAAATCAAGAAATTATGCTTTTGCAGATGTAAAAGCAAATTATCGATATGTAAACTGTACCTCTGCAAGCTTTTGAATTTAGAACCCGAAGAACAGCTGGTGGTATTAATGAAGATCCATCAGTATCAGCAAGCTGATAGATAGACTATATTAGAATTAGATTGCACAAAGAAAGTTATCGACCAAAAATTCAAAGATACAGCTCAAACACCTCTTAAGACAGTAAAAACTATGTTACATACCTGCTGTAGAAATTCTAGGAGATCTGCATCTGTTAAATTGACACCCAAAATACATGGAACCTGTGTGTTCAAATATAATATGGATATGTCATCCCTTATACTAATAAAAATGCAAAGAAAAGCTTCTTCCTTGTGTACATTACAAATAAAAAAAGATTCGTTTAATTGGGAGGAAAGTAGAAACTAACTATACGAACTTATAAGAAGATTTTAGAAGATAAAAAACAGGGCGAGTGTCCACTTATAACTCATTTTATTTATTTGAAGCATTAATATGCTGAGTTTCTCAAAAGATTCCGTATGACATGGTCTCTTCCATTTGAAATATACACATGGAAAAGTTCATAATGCCATATGAATAAAACAGAACAAAAATGACGATCAAGTTAAACATTTAACTTACTGCAATGAGTGTGGCAACAGATGGCTGGTTGTGCAACAAGTTCAGATTCCTGTGCAAATAGGTAGGGGGAAAACCTTATGTATATGTTTAAAAATACGCAAATTTTTTCAAAAATAGAAGTAGAAGAATCTGATTTACTTTTTAAAGGACGCTGAACTCTTAGCATGAAAGTTGCAGATCCAACCCCATTTCTGGATCTGTTCAGAATAGTTGTTAAGTAACTGATACCCAATCTCAGGTAAAACCTGTGTCAAAGATGGAAAAACAATTCATAAGTGAAATAATTGATGAAATCTTCGCAACTAGCAACAAGCCCCAAGCATTTCAACATAGATCATACCAGTTCTTGCTCTGCATCCAGATAGCTGGTCGTCTTTGTTTCCCCAGAAAGCACCTATAGATTTTGATTGTTAGTTAGGCTATGTTACATAACATTTATAAGCTCAGGAAGTACCTCTTTACCTTCTCTCTCAAATCTTCAAGTCGTATTCTTTCATCAGCAGCATGCTGCAAACACAGCCATACACATGGTCAATCTAATGCAAACCATGCAAGATGACTTAGATGACTTTAACTGGACTATTTAGCAAGATGTTTGAATCACCAAGATGTATCAACAGTCATAGTAATGGGAACCTCTACCCCTATTGGGTCATTCGGTGACATCCATATATAAGATAGTAAATGCATCATGAATACAAAAGTGAACCTAAAATATCTCCATCAAAGCAGATCAAGTTTAGTTTTTATAGAATATGAGTGCAAATGAATCTTAAGATGAAAAGAGTTTACATACTTGGTCAATAACGGCAAGTATTCCACCACCCACAACTGGAATGAATTTCCTGTCAACTTGTTGAAGAACTTTACACTCTGCTAGGCATTTCTTACTGATAGACTTAGGTAACAGAGAATCACCAGAGAGGTGCAATATCCCAGAAGATAAGTCAAGTACACTGTCCTGACTGGTAAGATCGTCAGGCTTCTGTATACTCTGTCAATAACAATGAAAATTCGAATTACGAATTGGATACTATATCACAGTTGCAAAGAAAGTAACCATAGTATACATATCAGAATTTTCAGAGCACTCAACTGAATTCCAACATCCATTACGCCATTTTCCCCCCAATGTCTAATGCACCTTGATCCTGCTTTAAGGTGAAGTCTGAAAAGTGAGATGTGTAATGTGAGCATCCATGTCATCAGGTCATGCATCCCATATTTGTTCACTTGTTATTTAACTTTATTTACTTCTATTAAGGGGGTGGGGGAATAATTTGCTGCGACTTTTGTACACATACAAACTTGATATATTCTTTTGTAAGAAAAATATGTTTTTTTTGCACCCGTCCCCCCCCCCCCCCCCCCCCCCCCCCCCCCTCCATTAGTCCAAACAGATGTTTAAAAACATGACAACCCCAAGTATAACACTGTTTGTTCAGAACTTATGAAACCCTCACACCTGTTGCTGGGGTACAAGTCATACCTACAACTAAAAACATAGATACCTGAATTTGTATGGCATACATCAAGGCAATGGGCCGCCTCAGTTTCAGAGTCTGTGGTCTCAGCTTTATCAATGACTTTATTCTGATCAGGTCTAGAGAAAAGGAAAAACAACTGCATGAAACCAATCTGCAAACTCAATCTGTGACATACATTTTATATGTTGACATTACCTAGCCTTAGATTGCAAGTCACTGACAGAAGCTACTTCCGGTGCCAAATGATCTCTAGGTGATAATTTCTTTATGTGCTTCTGATGGCTGGCGGTGCTGGCTTCTACAAATGAGAATATAATTAACTTCGAATGGGCTCCATAGCCAATATCATTTCACATAAAAAATAAGTTCAGAAAATACCTTGCAAAGTAGGGGCATGAAGTTTCTCATCATGGGGCTTATCTGAGTTACCAGTCATACAACTATTTAAAGCAACAAATTTTTTCTTCCCTCTGTAAAATGGTGGGGCCGAACAGCTTCTTCTTCGTTGCTTATCCTGAAATCTACAATGACCCATTTTGCTCTTTTCCACATCAGCATAAGATATTGATGACATATGGTGTGATGCAGCTACAGGTATACAAGTTTCATCTTTATCAAACGATTCAGAACGTTTCCACTCTGTTTCATACTCGAAATCACACCTTTGGGGGGACAAAAGACTGTCATTTTCAGAGTTCCTAATATTCTTCTTGCAACTCACACGGTCCTTGAGGGGTGAGGAAGAATCCATATGGTTTAACCATGAGCAATCCTTCCAGGAAGAGCTATATTTCATTTTATCAATGTTGAAGATATCTGTTTCCCCTTCTTTATAAGCTGAAAGGTCAAATTCATCATCTATGTGATGTTTGAAGTGTCTTTTAGACACAACATCAGTTAGTGGTTCAGCATGCATTTTTTCACCAAACGCAAAACCGACCTTAGAATTGAACAAATCACAATTTAAAGACCGACGACTTGATTTAGAATCTCTAATTGATGCAACTGGACTGGCCCAATAACCTTTATCCTCTGTTAAGCAGAGTCCACCGGCCAAAATTGAATCAAATGACCCTTTCAATAAAAGAGGAGAGTACGTACCCAAGTTGCTGGGAGTGGTGATCCTCAGAGGCGACCAAACGGTTGCAGCATTCAGCCATGGTTCAGAACCCTTAATTATGTGATCAGCTTTTTTAAAATCGAATCGGTCATCCATGTAAAGCCATTTCTTAAACCCATCAGCCGGAGATCTGAATAGATCATCACCCCTTGTGCTAGCAACAACAGCTGGCACATCCTTGTGAGAGGAACAACGTCTCAAAAAAGGCTTCATGGAACCATCATGAATGTTTTGTCCATCACTATCAAAGTGAAAAGGAACAGCAGATAGTTCTTTCATTACTAATCTGTTTTCTGAACTACCGACAGTATGCAGAGAACCTGGATTCCATTTGGCATCTAAAAGATGGTCCATGCACTCTTTAGAAGGCTCCCCACTACACTTGGTATTTAAGTAAATACCTCCTAGAGATGTGTAACTATTAGGTACTCCCAGGAGGTTGCTGCTCTCATGTGGTGTGGGGAATTCACATTCAGGAAAAGATCTTGTACTAATCTGTAGCAAATTGTCAGGCTGAAAGGCAAAGTCCAGTTCGTTTCCATAGTCTTCAGATTTTACATTTCTCTGAGTTCGCCTACATGAATAGCTACTGAATGGCATATGCTTTGGTTCTTCTCTTGTCATCTCTAATTGGGGTGAGGAAAGGACAAAAGAATCCTGGTGCCGTTGCTTTGATTCTTCTCTTGGCATCTTCATTTGAGGTGAGGAAAGGACAAAAGAATCCTGATGCCGTTGCTTTGGTTCTGCTCTTGGCATCTCCATTTGAGGTGAGGAAAGGACAAAAGAATCCTGATGCCGTTGCTTTGGTTCTTCTCTTGGCATCTCCATTTGAGGTGAGGAAAGAACAGCAGAATCCTGATGGCGCCGTGCCATGCACCTCTTCTTTGGAAGTTCATTATTCAGGGGATCTGATTAACATGATTTTAGCAACAGATGAGTTCTCATGTAACTAAACTACTATACCACATTTTTTTGTTGGTTAATATGCAAGGCCAAGAAGTCACTGTCACTTATACCATATACAGATTCCACTATACACTAAGCGTCAATGTATGTTCATCATATGGTTTTAAAGGTCCATAAAACCACAACATGAATAATAATGTTTTGTGCTTTTACCTTAGCCATGTAATGTGTTATTTATAAAAGATGATTGTATGTAAACCCATGAACATTGGGTAAGGAGGCTTGCTGTTCTCCTAATTAGCTTGCTAAAGAGAGGAGTATTTTTATTAGCACGTACAATTAGAACACAATAGTATATTATAGATATGATGCCTGACTAGACTCTTCTTGTAGCTGACTAGCAGGCTGGAAAAATTGATCAAGAACTCACTGTAAACAGGGTTTTTCCAGTGCCCACAAACTTACAAAAAGTATTACATAGAATGTGGAACAGAGGGAGAATCGTTTTCCCCAAACTCAACTTGCATCGTATAGCAGCTAAACCAAGAGTAGGATAGTAGGATACAAATTTACTTGAAAGAATGATATTAAATGAATGGAAAGGCACACGGAACTTCTTACAGGAATTAATGCTATTACCATTTCTGGTTGACGAAGTATCAGCTCCATTCCATATAGCATCTTCAGATATATGAGCACCTTGACAAAACAGCAGACATCAAAATTCAACTTCAACAGGTGGAACAGTACTGAACATCTCAGCTGATACTAATAATAATTACTTAATGCCTAGAGCTAACCACATATCATACCTTGACTCCAAAAGCATGAAATAGTTCCCTTAATAAAAGCAAATACTGATTCCCAATCCTACAAAACAGATACAGATAGATCAATGATCAACAGAGAAGTTTGAATTTCAAATGTCTTCTGAGTATAAATTTATGAGAATAAGCTCGAGCAATAAGGTAAAAGCACCATATCACCAACTACCACATGTCAATAGTGTAAAAAAAAACTTGCAAACTCCCCATACGAATGTAATTTCAGTTTTCAAACAACTGAAAATCAACTTCAGGGGAGTAATGAACTTCACGCTTCATTTGTGTAAAGAATTGGAGCATCAATGCCAACCTTTTCTCTTGATTAGCTATTTAAAATGTTTGTTAATTTCTCTCAGGGATTCTCCCTCAGAGCCCTAACACTTTGAACTAGATAGGTGTCACCGTCTGCCACATTCAAGGTTTAAAACTTAGATACATCAACAAAAGCAACACATGAAACATGGCAGGTTGAGATGGTTGGTCCTGGGCTAATGTTACTAGGTGAAGATGTTCACAACTATTATATGAGCAATTGTTTGAATAATCTGATAGACTAATCCATCCAAAAAGTCGACCACAAAGATCAATAGTAAGCTAAGAATACACCAGCATTTATACATCATAAGTCCAAGGTCATAAGCAGATATTACCTTGAATTCAACACAAGTCTTGGTAGGTTCAAAGCTCAAATCATAATGAGCTCGCGGGCAAGTTAAGTTCAATATGTAGGTTGGAGATGCCTGACACCTGCTCCTCTTTCCACAATAAGACCTACTGTCAGCCTTCAACAAATCTGAACAGCTATGCGTGGCAGCCAACTGATTCAGCAACTTATGTATAGGGCCTTTGGATATATATCTTGAATTGATATCTTTGTTAGAAGGTCAAGAAAACAAATGTAATAATCTATTGTTACCTATTTATCTACCCATAAACCCGATACATTGAAGCATAGAAACAATGCAAGAATGTGGATACAGATATATTGGAAGGCCTGCAAAATAACGAACCTTGAATAAGAAACACATGATGAAAACAAAACAGAAGCAAAGCGAGCATACCTTCACAGAGAAAGTTTCATTAGGGCCACAAATGTATCCAGATAGCTTTAACTGCCCAACAGACACATCCAGCTTATGCAGAGAACTAGAAGCCTCGACTCCAAAACCACTTTTCAATAAGGGCAAAGGAGAGGATGAAGGGTACAAGCTAAGAAGCTCGTCGCCGCTGCACGAAGATGATAAATTTATAATATAACTTCTTAGAAAGCAACAGAATCACATACGCTGCAAGTAAGAAAAATGAGCACCTCTCTACATCAACCAACTTAAATCGGGATCTCAGGTGGACGATAGCAATTCTCAGTATGCATTCTTTAACAGAGTGCAGAACCTTTATCGGGCTTCGGATATATGTGATAGCATAATAAGTTGATATCAGCGTAAGAAATAAACAGTGCTTACATTAATATAAGATATTTAACTTATGTTTTAGAATTTAGAGTTGAAACAAAGTAAAAAGAACCTGGACTGTATTTGCCTTCTTCGAACTGGCTGGTTATAGAATAAATCACGAACAATAACTGCAACATCCAAGACATGCCTTAGCGAAGGTACTCTAATCCATGCATAGCTATAAATAAACTATGGGTTTCAAGGAGAATGCCAGAATCGATGTTTGACAGATTAATTTGCATCACCTATCATAGTCTATTAAGAATAACAATACAGCTGGTCTTGTATAAGTGTATAACACTTGAGTATACATTACCTGTTGTGCCAACTTCTTGTCTATCACCATCGATTCCTAGATACAAGCATTTGCAACCCTGAAAAACAGGAACAAGAATCAGAAAAAGCAAACTGCCATTAAATGTTAATATCAAAATTCAGGACATATAGGTACTTGAAAAAGGCATTATAGAACCCATACCTTTATAACCTTGCGGTAACCGTTTGGCATTCCATGTGCCTTTGTAGAAACTTCCAACAGAGAAACGTCAGAAATTGAGCTTAGTGCTTCCCCTCGAAAGCCAAAGCTTTCTGGAACAGTGTTCTTACCAGCCAGCTGTTCGAACTTAGAAGTTGCTTCATACAATGCAAAAATAAACACAATCATATGACATGATAGCCAACTATAAAAGATTTCTAGAATCCATTTTGGACTGAATATGACATGACCGATAAGACTTTCTTTAGTAAGATAGCAATTACATTTAGGCATTGTGAAACTATACAAAAGCAGACGCATATGAGCTGTTAAAATCTATAGGAACCAGTAAAATTAGTAAACTATTCTAATATAAGATATGTTCAGATACATTTCTTGAATTAGTCTGTTTATCTAGGATTAACTTAGTTTCCTCCTTTTAGCATTGTATCCTTCCCAATAAATAGAGATGGTTACTTGTTATAGCATTGTATCCCTGATAAATAAAATTTTATTATATCCATCAGGAGTGTGTGTTTAAGAATCCTATGCATGAATATCTATGCTCTTCTAAGCAAGTTGATCAAACACAAGAACAGTTGGCTCATATATGGCCTGTTTGGATATGCAATATGGAATTAATCATCTGATTCTTGCAGCTTCAAATAATGATAATCTGCGCTTAGTCCCTTGAAGAAAGTTATTCAGATTATCTCACTATTTGGGGGGCAAAAATCAGTTTTTGGATATTTTACTTTCTTAGCAATAAACTGCTCATTTAGGGAAGAAATATAACTACTTCTTATTCTAGTTGTTTACCCAATTCTGAAGACTTCTACTATGACTAAGATAAGTATTGGAATTGTAAACGGCAATTTACAAAAATGGCTACTAAATAATTTATAACTGTTACAGTATATCAAATATTATCGAGCCTCTAAATTCTAGACCATTAAATCTCTAATCGTTTAGCCATTTGAATAAAAAAAATTATAACCTCGCCCTCGAGGCTGTAAAACGGCAAGGAGGGTAAGATATGGGCTTAACACAAATGCAATTAAATTCCCAATTCAGCAGAAAATAACAGAACGAGACATCAATGTAATGAACATACACACACATTACCGGGATGTAATAGGTACAATCTATCGTAAAATTTCCACTTACCATATCTTTCTCCCAACAAAACCAATCCATCCCGTGTAATACCACACCCTGCAAAACCACATTTTAGAATAAAATTAAAACAACAAATACAACAGATAACTCACATATCACTATTAACGAAAATAAGGTAAGTTACCATCATCTGTAACTTTAATATAATTCGTCCCGACACCAACAGCTACAATAACCTGATAAAAACATAACTCACATTTCACAATCGATCAAAAACAACACACTAACGATCTTTACGAACAATAACGTTATTAACCTTCGTGGCACCAGCATCAAGGCTATTGAAAACCAGCTCTTCCACAACCCTAGTCAAATCAAACAAAACAATGCCCGAACGCATACAGCTCCTAACTGATTCCGGCAATAACTCGATTCGCCTCATCAATACCAAACCTTCATCACTTTATCACTCTAACTAACACAATCAAAATTTACCTTACAGTTAATTAAATATCACAGTAATAAAAACCAAAAAGTTACTGCATATAAACATAAATAAAATTCATAATGTAATTAATAATATAAAGTAAATTGTATAGTTATTATTTACTACGGTGAAACCCTAGAATTTATTATAAAGTGAAATTACGAAATGAATTTAGAATAGAAATGGTTACCGGACGGTGGTGGTGATATACGGTGTCGAGTACCGGCGATTGTGGGCTCTGTTGCAAGAAGTTTGTGTGTTTTGCTAACCTGCGCTGTGTATCAGTGCCCGCGTAATGCCGCCTTGTTTAAAACAAGGTTTTGTTGTTGGTTATTAGCGGTAGACGTGGGTAGAAATGAATGCTAACATTTTAAGAACTAGGTGCGTTTATTTATTAAACTAGTTGGATACCCGCGCACAGCTGTGGCGAAAAATATAGTAATATGGTTAGTATTGCTAGCCCAACTCTCCCCGCAATTCCCTACCCGCTTAGTGAATTCGTTTCACAACACTCCGAACGTATATGTGTTTGTTTGGGTTTTCCGTAGCTTTCTCGTGACATCATTATTACCGTATATAGAAAGATCCTCGCAATCTCTTTCACGTCAAACACTCACCCAAAAGTATATGATTTTAACGAATCAAGATTTTATTGATTGAAATAAAGGTTAAAGTTGTAAAATTTTGAATAAAAAACCCGCTAAAAATCTACAAAACTAAAAACTTGTAAAAATATATCAAAATGGATGTTGAATTAAAGAACACAAAATTTTAGAAAATATGGTGAAATTAGATAACAAAAAAAATAAATAGATAAAAAGATATTTCAATTTGAAAATAAATGTGAATTTTAAGTTGGGAAGTGACACATGTCACCTTATTATTAGAGCTCCTTATCTTAATTTTTGGTTAGGAGTTAGGCTTGGAGTTAGTTGAGAAGTAACACATGTCACCTCATGATTGGAGCTCCTTATCTTAATTTTTGGTTTGGAGTTAGACTTGGTTTATCCATGCATTATATAGTAGTATAGACTAGACTAGTAGCGTGCATACAAACGGGATTTTATAGCGGAAGATAGTTTCATTGATAAAAGAGTTTGTGGGTTATAAACTCAAAATAATAAAAGTTTGAGGATTTAGAGATTAAACATAATGTTTTAAAACCTGTTTCGACCCGGACGGTTCAACCGATTGAAACCGTTCCGGTCGAAAAAACAGATCAAATTAAACCGGTCAAACCGTCGCGTTGAGTAAAAAATGAGTCAAATTAAACCGGTTAACTCACTCGGTTTGAAGCGACCCGGGTCAACCCGATTTTCTATGTGTATTAATAGTATGTTAATATTTTCCAGCTTTGCATATGCTTTCCGAAAATAATATAAGTTTCCTTAAATAGATGACTGAATTTTTAAGTTTTTCCGAAAATAATGTAAGTTTTCATAGATAGATGATTGAATTTTTAAGTTTGACCAAGATTAAGGGGCCGTTTAGTTGGTAAAAAATTTTCCTGTTTTCCTATTTCTAAATTCCTAAAGAATGAAAAAAATGAGAAGAGTATAATAGGCTTTTCAAACATTTAGTTAAAATTTAGAGAATGAGAGTTTCACATTTTTTGAAAATTGTTGGAAAAATGTTTAACTAAACGAATTTTCAATTTTTCTCTTTTCATTTGAAAAATTTTCTGGAAAAATAGAAAAATTTTCACCAACTAAACGGCCCCTAAGTTTTTCACTTTTTCACTTTTACTGTTTTCTCTTTATAGATAGTATAGATAAATGAACATGAACAAGATTTTATGTTTGTTTAGTTCTACAAAATGTGTGAATTGGTAGAAACATCCTAACCTACAAATAATAGCTTCGGCAACTCTTCTGATTAAGTGGGAAACAACTGGAGTGAGCACGAACCGAGATTTGAACCTTTGACCTTGTATCAACAAAATCTCTCTAGTGAGCCCATGAGTTTTTTGGAGGTGGGTACCAGCTGAGCCAAAGCCCTTTAGTTATGTTTGTTTAGTTAAATAAACGATTATGAACAAAAGTCTCGTTCGTTCATTTATGTTCGTTAACTTCCGATTATACGTTCGTTAATATTTGTTTATGGTCGTATATTGTATATTTTTAATATATACTTTAAAAATCGGTATACTTAAACAAATAAACACACGTAAAACACCATATTCTGTATTTTTTTTTTTTGTCTTCACGCATTTTATGTTCGTCTATTTACGTTTGTTTAATTTGCAACGAACATGAACCACCTCATTTATTAATGAATGAACATGAACATAAACAAGAAAATTCGTCATTTACTTGCTCGTGTCCGTTCATTTGTCTAGAAAATTGAACAAGACTCCCTTTGGTATTTGTTTGGTTCGTTTACGGCCTCGGCGGTACCGGTGTTCACTCTTTACTTTAACACCCAATAAGTTAAAGTAAACCGACTTGAAACCGAATAAATCCAAACTGAAATGGATTTATGATGCACATTTTGGGCTTTTTTTTTTTTTTTCTCAAATCAAACCTCAAACCGAGATTTCTCGCTTTTACGTTTTTCAAAACCAAACGCGAAGCAAAAGTCAATTTGGTTTTTTCAGTTTTTGAATTCTTTTTTTACGGTTTTTGGTTTTTTCTCTTTTTGGTTCGAGGTCAAGCTAGTGGTATAAATTCACTTTCGTAAATTACCAGTCAAAACAAAAATATAATGGTACAAATTCGTTGTTTCATGCTGGTATTCAACCATTATCAATGGGAGGTGATTTGTACATCATTTTTTTTTTGTCATACACCACTAAATTATGCATAGCAGTGTTGTACTGTGTGCATCACGGGTGTAATTTAGTAGTGTATAGCCTAAAAAAAATGGTGCACAAATCATCTCCCATTATCAATAAACTCTTATAAAGTATACATGGGAATTATAGTTAGCCAGATCTTTTAACCTCGCGCGTTACAACGGGATCTAAGTAAAAGTTTATCTACAAATTATATATCTAATAAGCTAGTGGTAATGATTTATGGTTATGATGAAGTTAATTATAGAGTCTCCACATATGCATATATGCCTATGTTAGTTGATGAGTGTGTAAATACTCATCATTTTTATCGTATCTGAACTGCCAAAACATCCAAAAACACTCGAATACGCATCAAAATACTGAAAATATCCCAGGATTGTGTTTTATATGTTTCTGATGCAAAATGTTTAAAAACAAATGAAAAACGAACAAAGTTTGCACAATTGGCAGTTTCAGTCCCTCAAGTTTCAAAAATTTACAAAATTAGTCCCTGAGCGTTTTTATGAAAGAAAAGTCAACCCAAGGCTTTTAAAAGTAAAATATTATCAAAAAAACGATCCTTGGGTAAAATTTTTGAGAAATTACACATTGGGTCCCTGGAGTTTGAAATTTGGCAAAAATGGTCCCCAGTGTTTCAAATTTTGGAAATATATCATATTGGTCCTTGTGGAATTATCATATTAGCAGGAATGGTCCCTTTTGTTAACTTTGGAATAATGGCAGAATACTACCCTCAAATTTCAGATTATACAACTTTGGTCCCTAACCTATTTACACCAAATACCAAACGGACCTGTTTTGTAATTTGCCCCAACACCACACCAATCCAAAAGCCAAGCCCACCTTATCACTCCAACACTCCAGGCCCACTCCACCATCTCCTCAGCCCACCAACAAGCCCACTCCCAATAAAAATAATACCCCGTCCCTTTTTAATACCTAGTCAAACCTAGGTCAACCTCCATCCACCTTATTTCCCTCCCCAACATCACCATGTGAAACCCCCCCCCCCCTGCCACAACCTGCAAAACCCAACATACCATCATCACTATAGACCTGCTCACCCACTCAACACTCTTCCATCATAACCCCTATCCCCAAACAAATACTAAATTCCAAATCACACCACTGGCAACAAGTTACATTGCTAAAGGCCAAATTGTGTTTTCCCGCCAAGATTGATTGAAGGGTCAGGATCAAATGTGACTAATCCAAGGGATGAGAAGAAGCTCAGAGGAAAGAGACAAAGAGGAGCAAATGGAAACCCTGATTTTTAAGTTTCAGTATAAATTAGTCATCTTGTAAGCCTTTCATGGCAGTTAGAGTTTTTAGTAGGGTTTTTAGGAGTAGTAGTAATCTAATCTTAGTGTAATTTTTATTTAATGTTTCAAATTCAGTATTGTACTTTTTCATATTAATCAAGAATTTCCAGATTTAAATACATTTGCTTTTCAAAAATTCTGTCTTAGCTTATTAGTTTCTTGGCTTTTGTAATTGCTTAATTATGCCCCCTTACTGCTTATGATTGTTGAACCAAGCCTATTCATGTTTCTCATGTACTGATATGCATCAGTTACAAGTTTAGGAATGCTCTGCTTAGTTTTTCCCTCACATTTGCTTAATATAGCTTTTCTTAGCTAGATTATTTAAACTGCTTACTCTTTGTTGCAACTGCTTATTGTGGAAGGACATATGCTATTTAAGTAATTTTGAACTTATTTTAACTACTGAGCTCATAATCTCTTGGTCAAAACAACTTGTTGTAGTTTAAAAATATTGAAAGTAAGTTTTAAAGGGGTGTTTGGATTTATAAATCTCACTGTGCTCAGGAGAGTTCTAGTACTATAGATTGTTGATTTTTCATTCTTAGGGTCAAAAGTAGCTCAATCAAGCCTTAAACTTGGTAGGACTTAGTGAGAAAGTCAAATGTATGTTTGATCTTATTTGTTCATTAACTGTTAAAGCTTTTGGTACCATAATCACTCACACAAGTTCATTAGTAGTTAGGATTGCCTAATTTAGATTCATTTTAACCTAAAACTACATTTTCAGTCATTAGGTTAGGATTAAATCTCAATAAAGTCAAATCTTTCACAAAATCTCAAAAGTCAAAAGCCTTGCTGTGAAATTAGACACTTTATCTTTGTGACCTCTAGGGTTCAAAACAGATTGGAACTAGGGATTGCTTGTTGATTTGTGTAATTTTGTGGCTTGTGTATATGGTTTAGGAAGAATGTTGGCTTTTAGAACTTGTTTGCTTGTTTGAATTTAAGCTCTAAGTTGCTTATTGCTGTTTGACCTCCCCTGTACCAGGCTTTATAGCCATTTTCTTTAGCTCACAAAATGATCATAAGTACATTTTAGGGTCTGAAATTGGGTTTATAAGATATTTGCTAGCTCACCTTTATGGATCAATGATTTTCAGACTTTAGCTTTAAGTCAGTGAGCTTGTGCAAGCTCTTGAACTAGCCCCCCCTAGGCTGCTAGTGCATCATCAAGTTTTAGCTAGATTTTTACTTTTACAGTGCTTTTTAGCTTATTTGTTGATTGTAATTAGTTTAGGTGTGTCACCTTAGGTAGGATTTAGGTTACCTTGTAGTTTTATAGCTTGTCACTAGCCTCTTGATAGCTTTTAGAAAGCTTTTAAAGCCCCATAAGGCCTGTTACTCAGCTTGGCTGCCCAACTTATAAGCTGGTCCTCAAGCTTATTTTAAGCTCAGCTTGCCTTCATAATAGGACTACAAGTTCTTTGGTGGGTTGTGCCCTTGTATCTTAACTTTTTGTTTCATCAGCTTGTCATTTCCTAGCTTTTAGTTAGCTTAAATTAGCCCCCTTTACCAGGCCTGCTGCCCTGCAAAATCAGATTTCATCCAAGTTCATTTTACCATAGAAAGGTCAATTCTTGACCTTTTTCCTTAATTTCTGTTGATTTGGAATCCCACCTAGGTTGTCTCAGCATTTGTGATTTTTATTTGTTCTTATGTGCTTATTTCCTTGCTCAGATTTGGCCTCAAAGTTGCCTCTTGGCAACTGTTTCTGCTGGTGCTACTTAGCAGCTCATTGAGCTTTGTTATATGCATGTTCCAGCCTTTGCTTGACTTATTTGTTGTGGTTTTAAGTTTATTCAGATGAGGTTGAACCTATGCAAACTTATGTTTAGCCTAAGGTTAGCTTGTACTCAATTTTGAGTAGCTTTTGGCATGTTTAAAATCCATTTTAGCTTAAACATCCCAACTGTCGGGAAAATAAGCTTGCACTGGGCTTATTGAAGCTTTTCAGTGAAACTTGTTTTTTAAAAAGTTTGTTAGTTTTGTTGTTTAAAGGTGTTTGTAAAAGACAAAATCAAAAATAAAAAGATTGCAAAATAATTGTCACAAGCCAGGCTTGAACCCTGGACCTCTAGGGTTGACTGGTCAAAATTCAGACCAACACCAAGCACCATCTGGGCCATGTGATAGTTATTGTTTTAGATTCCCCTAGTTCCTTTTATAGTACTTTTATTTCCTTTAAGCTTATTTAGCTTATAAGCTGATTTCCAGCTTATTAATAAGCTTTTCCACACTTTTTATATTTTTCCCAGTTTAGTAATAGTATAAACTATTTTAAGAATAAATTTTATATTTTTCACTGTTCATTAAGTATTTTTAGTAATTTAAATTAGTTTTATTAGTTAATATTTAGTAATTAATTAATAATTAATAATTAATAATTAAAAAGTCAAAAAAAAATAATTTTCTTTTTTCTAAAATTTTCTTTTATTATTAGGTTCGTAAAAATGTAATTTTCATGTCCGTAGGGTTAGCGTAGCTTAAAATTCACTTTTTATTTCGCGCACTCGCGTTTTTATTTAAATAACTTGTACGTTTTTAAAATTTAGGTTACGTTTGTAAAAGTAATTTGTTAAATAAAGAAAAACCAAAACATAAAAAAAGTGATAGCTTCTATTTAAGCCGTTTGGCTTATTTTTCTGCTTACATATAAGCAAATTCTGATTTTAAGTTTTTAGATTACGTTTTAAGTTAACTAGGTTTCACGTTATTGTTAATATAGGTTGTTTAAATCGTTCTCATTCATTTTTCCTTAGCGTAATCATTCAAAACCCTTATAAACCCTTTCATGTCCAAATTCACCCGATAACAAACCCGTTTCGATAACCATCACACCTCGTCGGGACATAACGACCCGGGGATACACTATACTTCCGCGGAGCATTGACTCCAGGCTGTTTGACCCTGTTAACCATTCCTTGGTCAATATAAGTTGACGGTTTGGCATCAATCATTAGTCCACCACTTTATATATATATATATATATATATATATATATATATATATATATATATATATATATATATATATATATATATATATATATATATATATATATATATATATATATATATCTATATCTAATATGTTAGTCCACCACTTTATATCTAATATATCTAATATGAAGTTAATTATAGATATATATGCATATATATCTAATATGTTAGTCCATCACGAAATAGCTATCCTCTGGTCATCGGCTACTCACATATGATTTAAAAGGATCACGATTTATTTTCTTCCACATTATTGTTTTTCATATAATTACCCTTTTCTTTCTATCCAAATCCTAAACCCTAGCCCACAAACCCTCGTCATAAAATACCTCATATTATGTTGATTTAACCATCATTCAACTAATTTTGTCTCGTTAATTTGTTTTTATGAAAAGCCCGGAAGATGCGGGTTGGGGTGAGTGTATGTATGATAGGAAGATGGTTGGCTGAGGATGGAGGAAGTGAGGAAACTGGAAAACATTATACGAAACTTGCAATATATTACAAAAACCTCATTATCTAATTTCCTCCCTTGATTAGTTGTAAGACCCCCAAAAATCGGGCCCAGCGGAAGCATACATGTCACTGGGGTGCTACGAAATTGGTATCATAACATAAGGTACAAAAAATGATTTTTATTTACATCGTTCAGAATAAAATTCATTGTCAAAAACATGAAGTTTACATGATGTAAAAGTAGTGCGGAAATAGGCCCATAAAGAAATTAAAGTGGTCCCAAATATTTATCAGAGTCTGATGAGTGCGCAAACACTCATCATTTTTATCGTATTTAAACTGCCAAAATATACAAAAACAATCGAAAAGTCATCAAAACACTGAAATTATCCCAGGGATTGTGTTTTATGTGTTTTAAATGCAAAATGAGCAAAAACAAATGAAAAACGATCAAAACTTTGCAATATTGGCAGTTTTAGTCCCCCAAGTTTCAAAATTTGTCAAAAATAGTCCCTATGCATTTATTTTGAAAGAAAAGTCAACCCAAGTCCTTAAAAAATCAAAAGTTATCAAAAACGGACTTTGGGTGAAAAGTTTGGAAAATTTACATCTTTGGTCCCTGGAGTTTGGAATTTTGCAGAAATAGTCCCTGGAAATTTTGAAAATTAAAAAATTGCAAAATTGGCTTTTGGAATATTGAACTTGGCGACATTAATCCTTCTTGGTACTTTTGGGGAATTACAATTTCAGTCCCTTGGTTTTGTGGAATTTCAAAAATTGGTCCTTGTGTTTATCTACTCTACCAACTGGACCCTTAATTTAATTTTAACCAAAACCAAATTCAAACCCAAAACACAATCCAAGCCCACCCTTATAACTCCAAGCCCAAACACCAACACCCTCCAGCCCACTCCACCCCAACCTCAGGCCGTCCGTTTTTAATAATAATACCACTCCCTCCCTTTGACCTTTGACCACACACCTTCCAACTTCCCTCCCACTCAAACCTGCAATGGTACTATCCCCGTCATCACCCTTACCTTCACCACCTGCACACTCTAACCCCCTCCTACACTCAATCAAACACAAAACTCCAAAAATACACCCCTGGCTCCAATTATATCAAGAAACAGACAAAGGAAGTTTTGGCGCCAAGGATTTTAAACGGCCAAGATCATCCATGATAATCCAATGGTCACAATTGCTGCTGGGAAAGGACAAAAGGGTCTCCAAAACCCTAATTCAAGCTTATAAAAAGGAGGAGAAAAAAGCAAGAAGCGGTGTGTAGTTTATATAGCTTAATGTATGTCGAATTTCATTAGTTTTATCTTTCAAGTGTAATTTTCAATTTCCAGTCAATGTACTAAGTGTTTTTAATATATTTTGAACTCATTCCAATAATTAAATTCAGTGTTTCATTTTTAATTCAATTATGCTTGTTTTTACTTAAAATCTTAATATGATCAAAAATGTTTAAAACCTGTTGTTCAATAGTTGGTTAAGCTTTCTTATAAGTTTCTAATAGTTAGATATCACTTAGTGGACTTGTAATCAATTAAATAGAAAAAAAAATCAAGAAAAATAATACTCAAAAATAAAAAATTCAAGAAGGAAGGAGATCAAAGCTGGTGCAGGGTGTATATGGGATGGCCCTGGGTTAGTGAACCTGTGGGGGTTCTATAGGAAGTGACTTTGGTTCTTATTTTTGGTGATTCAGCTGGAATGCAAACAGTGAGCACTTATTTCCATTTTTTGCTATTTATTGTATAAATGCTTATCAGTAGTAATCTATGTGTTTCTAGATTTGTTTTGTTCATCTAAGTTATAGTTTAGCTTAAAAATCTAGGCTTGTTGACTTAAATCAATTATTGTTTAATATTCCATATTAACTGTCATATTAGTAATTTTTAGTATAACTGAGCATTTGTAATTTAGACCTAGGTTTCTGCAGTCAATTAAGTTGATTTAGTCATTATAAGTAATAAAAAGTTGTTTCAAAAAGCTTAAGGTTTCATTTGTTTAACAAATCACCAAATCAGTCACAATTAAGGGTGTTTGGATCATGTTGTTTGACTGAGCTCTAGTTGTTTGTTAGCATGTTTCTTGGTTTAAATTAACTACTTAGGGTCATATTAAGTCAAATTGTTCATCAATTCAGTCCCAATTCTACTCAAAGTCAAAATCATTAAGTTTAAATCACAACAGCTTCACTGTTGTGATTTGGTTTCTCAAAACTTGTGAATCAACTCAAAATTAGTGTAGCTAAGTAGATTTGGTTAGCATTAGGTTTAATAAACATCAATTAATCATCTGTGATCAATCAAAACTCACCAAGGTCAACTTTCCAAGTTTTTCACTAAAGTCAACTTTGCATGTCTCAGATTTTTCCATAAATTGCAAGAATTTTGTGGATTTTTGTGTTGTGATTTAGGATGTGAAAATTCTTGTGTGTATACTCTACCAGCTGATCCATTGATTCATGCACTTTTCATAATTTTGTGAATTTTTATTGTTGACCTTTTTGCCCTTGGAACTGACCTGCAGGGCAACCTATTACCCTGTGCATCAGTTCAGCCCCTCACCCCACCACTTTTGGTGGTAGTTTGTGGCCACCCCAGTGGGTCCCACACCCCATATTTGGGTCCTTACAACCCCCCTCCTACCAGTGTTTGAAAGTTGACCAATAGTTTGACCATTGGACCAGTGGACCGCACCTAATTTGGCCTCAAAAGGCTGTCCCAACTCTGTCTCAGAATCACAATAAGCAAGTGCTTATTTGTGTCTTGTAGCTTATTCAAGCTGCTTATTTGGTTGAAAGTTAATCAAACAAGTTGCAATAACTCAGAGAAACCAATTTTCATCATTGTGGACCCCACATTACTCCATTTGAGCTCAATTCCATTTCCAGTCAACAAAAGTCAACTGTTTGGGTAAATAAGCACTCAAGTGCTTATTTCTGGGTTATATAAAAAGTGTTTTCATAAAAGTCATTAGCTTTTAGGTGTAAATTAAGTTTCCGAAAGAAAAACCAAGAAAAACCAATTTATTTTCAAGTGATAGTTTCTATTTAATTTAATTTAAATTTTATTTTTCATTTTTAGATTTTTATTAAGTACTTAGCTTTTTTATATTTTTCTTAAATTCCTCTTATATTAAAGTATTTATAGTAATTTTCTCAGATTTTTATTTTATCATTTAGTATTTATTAGAATTAATCTTAGTTTTATTAATTATTAATTATTAATTAAGTTTTAAATAGCATAATTAGATTTTATAAAGTACAACCTAGTTTTTATAATTTTTCTAGCTTTTATATAAGTTAAAACATTTTTATAAATTTTTCTAGAATTTATACTGTTCATTTTCTATTTTTTTATAATATAAATAGTTTAATTGGTAATTAAATAGATAATTAGTAATTAATTAATAATTAATAATTTAATAGTGTAAAAATAGTTTTTCTTTTTCTTAAAATTTTCTTTATTTGTTAGGATTGTAAAAATAACAATTTTACACTTGTAACATTTTCTGTCCATCAGTTGTACTTTCTGTTTTGTTCATCTGCATACGTTTTTAATTAAAACGTACGTTTTCAGGTTTTAGCTCAAATCTTCTTAATCTCAATACCAGTAATCAATCACATAGCTTTCCTAAGCTATTTAATTTCATAATTCTCAAATAATTCTTATCACAACCCTTTTCTGTGAATAATCACCCGATCACAAGTACGCTAAAGCACAATCCACACCTCGTCGGGACATAACGACTCGGGGAAACCCTATACTTCCACGGAGCATTGGTTTTAGACGTTTGACTTGGTTGACCATCACCTGGTCAATTAGGTTGACCGTTTGGGACCAATCAAATTTTTGGCGCCGTTGCCGGGGACGTGTTTGTTAAAGTGGGAAAGTTCCATTTTCTGACAGATTTTGTGATTGTTGACTTTTACGCCGATTCTAGGGTCCCTCTCATTCTTGGTAGGGGATTTCTTAGAACTGGGCGAGCTCTTATCGATGTATTTGAGCATGAGATCACATTACGTGTTGGAACGGAAGCCATAACCTTCAACCTAAATCAAACTTCGAGATACTCCTCCAATTATGACTGTGAATCGGTGAATCAAATTGATGTCATCGATGTTGCTGCTGAGGAGTATGCTCAAGAGATTTTAGGTTTCGTTGATGATTCTTTGAGTGAAAACCTCACTCAATCTTCTCATCCCATCATAGCCAATTCTTCTCCTTCCCTCACTCTGTTTGAGGGAAGTGACTTCATCTTAGAAGAAATTGAGGCGTTTCTCAAAGGTGACTCGATTCCCGATGGAATCGATAACCAAGAGATTGACCTCGAGAGGGATATTCCCATGCTTGAAAAATTATTAAACGAAGACCCCTCTCCTCTTCCTGTTCTACCACAACAACTTCATAAAGAGGAAGTCAAAAATGTTGAGAAAACTGATGACTTTCCCAAGGTTGAACTTAAGGACTTACCGCCTCATCTTGAATATGCATTTCTGGAGGGTGATGATAAATTACCCGTCATAATTGCTAAAGGCTTAAGTGTTGAGGAAAAGGCTGCTCTCATAAAGGTTTTGAAGTCTCATAAACAAGCAATTGCTTGGCGACTCTCCGACATCAAGGGCATTGACCCTGAATTTTGTACTCACAATATTTTAATGGAGGACGACTTCAAACCTGCAGTCCAACAACAAAGAAGGGTGAATCCAAAAATTCACGAGGTTATCAAACAAGAGGTTTTAAAACTTCTTGATGCCGGATTGATTTACCCTATCTCGGACAGTCCTTGGGTTAGCCCAATACATTGTGTTCCAAAAAAGGGTGGCATTACTGTTGTCACAAACGAGGAAAATGAGTTGATTCCAACTCGATTGGTTACGGGTTGGCGTGTCTGCATTGACTATCGCAAGTTAAATGATGCCATCCGTAAAGATCATTTTCCTCTGCCCTTTATGGATCAGATGCTCGAGAGATTAGCGGGGAATGAGTATTATTGCTTCCTCGATGGTTTCTCGGGTTACTTTCAGATTCCCATTGATCCGCAAGATCAGGAAAAGACCACGTTCACGTGCCCCTATGGAACTTTTGCGTATAAACGTATGCCATTTGGCTTATGTAATGCTCCGGGCACGTTTCAAAGATGTATGATGTCCATATTTTCCGACATGATCGGGAAAACTATGGAGGTCTTTATGGATGATTTTTCGGTCATTGGGGATTCGTTCCAATCATGCCTCTCCCATTTAGACGACATGCTAAAACGTTGTGAAGACACAAAGTTATGTCTAAATTGGGAGAAGAGTCACTTTATGGTCAAAGAGGGCATTGTCCTTGGCCATAAAATTTCAAAGAACGGGATTGAGGTTGACAAAGCCAAAGTGGATGTCATTGCAAAATTACCTCATCCCACTACTGTCAAAGGTGTTAGGAGCTTTTTGGGTCATGCCGGTTTCTATCGTAGGTTTATTCAAGATTTTTCTAAAATCGCCCGGCTTATGACCCATCTCCTCGAAAAGGATGCTCCTTTTATCTTCTCCCCCGAATGCATCGAAGCTTTTGAAACATTAAAGAAAAAACTCACTGAGGCACCGATTCTTGCCCCCGATTGGGACTTGCCCTTCGAGCTCATGTGTGATGCTAGTGATTATGCGATAGGGGCAGTCTTGGGGCAACGCAAAACAAAACATTTTCAGCCTATACACTATGCCAGCAAAACTATGACCGAGGCTCAAAGTCATTACACCACCACCGAAAAAGAATTATTAGCTGTGGTGTATGCTTTTGAAAAATTCCGGCCATACTTGATACTGACCAAGAGCATAGTGTATACGGATCACTCGGCTTTGAAGTACCTTTTTGCAAAACAAGATGCAAAGCCGAGACTTCTCCGTTGGGTTCTCCTCCTACAGGAATTTGATATCATTATTCGTGATAAAAAAGGAGCTGAGAACCTAGCTGCTGATCATCTCTCCCGATTGGAAAACCCCCATCAAGATGTCTCCGAAAAAAAGGAAATTAATGAAACCTTCCCTCTCGAGACACTCAATGCGGTTGCCTTTCATGGAGATTCTGTTACCCCATGGTTTGCCGATTTTGCAAACTACCTTGCGGGTAACTTTGTTGTGAAAGGGATGTCGTCCCAACAGAAAAATAAATTCTTCAAAGATGTAAAACATTGCTTCTGGGACGACCCCTACCTCTTCAAAATCTGTACGGATCAAGTCATCCGGCGGTGTGTATATGGCCAAGAAGCCGCTGAAATTCTTAAGGCTTGCCATGCTGGTCCCACGGGGGGCCACCACAATCCAAATTACACCGCCAAAAAGGTGTTTGACTCCGGATTCTTTTGGCCCACGATTTACAAGGATGCCCAAGAATTGGTCAAATCCTGTGACGCTTGTCAACGTCACGGGAATATTTCACAAAAGAATGAAATGCCACAAAATGCAATCCAAGTTTGTGAAATATTTGACGTATGGGGCATTGACTTTATGGGGCCATTTCCATCATCTCATGGAAACAAGTATGTACTCGTGGCTGCTGACTATTTGTCAAAACGGGTTGAAGCGAAAGCTTTACCCACAAATGATGCCCGAGTAGTCGTGAAATTTTTGAAAGCTCTCTTTGCTCGATTTGGAACTCCACATGCTATAATTAGTGATCGTGGTACACATTTTTGCAATGACAAATTTGATAAAGTCATGCAAAAGTATGGTATAACTCACCGACTTTCTACTGCGTACCACCCTCAAACAAGTGGACAAGTAGAAGTTTCCAATCGAGGCATAAAGAGAATATTGGAAAGAACCGTTGGTGAAAATCGTGCATCTTGGTCGGATAAATTAGATGATGCACTTTGAGCTTTCCGTACGGCTTACAAAACACCCATTGGGTGTACGCCTTACAAACTTGTGTACGGGAAAGCGTGCCATCTTCCGATCGAGCTTGAGCATAAAGCCTATTGGGCTCTCAAGCATGCCAATTTTGACCTCAAAACTGCGGGTGATCATAGGAAAGTTCAACTGAATGAATTAAACGAACTTCGTGATCAAGCTTACGAGAACTCTTTGATCTATAAGGAAAAGTCAAAGAAGATTCACGACTCAAAAATCAAAAACCGCGTTTTCAACGCTGGTGATCGAGTCCTTCTTTTCAACTCTAGACTCAAGATTTTCTCGGGAAAGCTAAAAAGCCGATGGACTGGTCCATTCACTATCGCTAAGGTTTATCCTTATGGCACCGTCGAATTATCTCAAAATGACGGTCCTAATTTCAAAGTGAATGGACATCGTTTAAAGCACTACTTTGGAGAGGACATACCATCCATGGTTGTCCCGGATCTCCAAACTTTCCCCAAGGACAATTAAATTCGGGGATCGAGTCAAGCTAGCGACTCGATGAACAAAAACAATAGCACAATACGGGTTTTCACCCGTATCTCTGATTTTTTTCTACTTTCTACCACCCTAGTGTGGGGGAATGGCCAACCCCCCGCTATTTGAAAAATGTATATATGTATATAAACCAAAAAAAGTAAAAAGTAAAAAAAAAAAAAAAAAAAAAAAATGTGTGATTGTATGTACAGATAAATAAAGTGAAAAATGCAAAACGTTATTTCCGCAGTTAGTTTCGAATATTATCTTTTTACGTTTATAGATTCGGCATAATAGTCGGGACTTTCAATATTGAGGACAATATTCAATTCTAAGTGTGGGGGGGAAATTCTAGCGAATTTTATTGCAAAATACTTTCAAGTACCCCCATTTTGGCCCAAAATTTTCAAATTTTTTTTCACTTTATTTCAAAATTTTTGTGGTAATCAGTCCGCTGTCTCTAAACGACAAAAAGGATTGGCTAATCCAGGAGCAAACGGCTCTTGGTAAAGATATCTCAAATCCGTTTATGGCTTGCAATTTGCCCAAAATTGTATAGTAAATCAACTCGCCATATCCCATAAAGCGAATGAGTTGGCTAGCCCACAAGATTATGGCTTGTGGTAAAGGCAGTGGAAAAACCATAATTGGTAATCAGCTCACCAAGATGTTGACTATTCCATCAAGAGCTGGCTAGTCCAGAAGCAAACGGCTTTTGGTAAAGACTAATCAAATCCGTTGACAGCTGGTGGTTTGCTCAAAATCACACGGTTATCAGGTGTGCCACAGTTCTTACTTCTGGCTACTCCAGAAGTGATTGTGACAACTGGCAAAATAGGGAGCCATTTTTAAAACCCGCATTACATTAAAAATTAGGATTTTGGAAATTTTTGAAAAGTTTATTGGACGAGATATTTTATGAACGATGGAATGTGAATTTGATCGTACGTTATTTATGAGGATTTGATTATTTATTTATGGTTTGGTTTGATTCGTTCGTGATGATTTATTTTGAGATCGTTACTTTGGCACTACATTGACTCCGGCACTAGGTTTACCTAACAATTCTAATTATATTTTATTATTGGTTCGGATATTATTATTTTTGGAACGGGTTCGGCTTGAGAAAGTTGTTTGGTTATTTAAGGTTTCGGGTTTGGCCGTGTATTTACACCGGGCTACTTAACCCACTACACCTCTTACTATTCTTATTATTATTATTAGAAAACTTTTTTTTTAAAAAAGAGTATATTACATGAAATCGTCCTTGTGGAGCTGTGACCTAGCAACAAACACAACACCATCACCAACATTTCAATTTACTCTCTCTCTCTTCAAAACACAACCATCACCGCCGCCCCTAATCACCCAAATAGCACCACCACCGCCACCCTCACATCAAATCTAACACCACCATCTTAACCATCTCTTCACGATCTATCTTTTGGTACAAACCACGCGCGATTTGGACCACTCTAACATCTCGAAATCATCACCACCGCCCCTAAACACCATCCTTTTCATCTTTTTCTTGTTGTATTTTTGAAGAAACATAGTTTTGGAGTCTTTTTGAAGGTGAGTGACACGAGTTTCAACTCGTTTGTCTCGATTTGGTACCCAAAATCGTGGGTACACTAGTTTTCTTGAATGGGTTTTGTAAAATAATGATGGGAAATGAAGTTTTGATAATAAAAATTCGCTTGGTATCTGGGTGTTTGATTTTTGGCGTGGTCGAGACCCAACCGAGAGCACTTGCTCTCGGCTTGTGTCATTTTTTTGGATCTATTTTGGCTTCTTGATACTTTTGGTTCATGGTGTTTGATTTGAGGAATGTTTGGTATCATTTTGGTTGTTTGGATTTGAGGCCGACGACCCATAGGGTCGGTTTGGTTTTCGTTTGGCTCGTTTGGAGCAAGCCGAGACCCAAGAGGTCTCGGGTGTTATCACGATTCATGTGGTTTAATTTGGACTCGGGTTTGACTTGGTATATCAACCCGTATATGTGTTATATTATTTTGGTTGCCATTTATGATTGTCGGATTATTTTGTTGTTGTGATTATTATTAATTGATCATGGTTACTTTTTTTTTGAGCTTGAAGTGGTACATATGGACTTGTGTTTTGATATGGAGATGTGTTGTCAAATGTGGAACTTGGGGACCGATTGTGAGACGGTCATTAGATGACGGAGATAGGTTAGTTGGGTGCCGTAGTCGGACCCTCTTGTTGTAGCACGTGGATATGGGATTGATTTGGACGGAGATGATATATTTATTTTGACTTGATTCTTATATTGGACTTGGACTATGAGCCGAGAGTCATGACTCGGACATGTGACCAAATTCTATGACTCGATAAATATTTAAAAGTCAATTATTAAAAATAATACTCGTAATACTATTATTGATAATATAATCGTTTATATACGTATATAGACGTGATAAACGTATATATATATATATATATATATATATATATATATATATATATATATATATATATATATATATATATATATATATATATATATATATATATAAGTGCGTATATTAATAATAAAACGATCACGAGTAAACGTTATAATAATATAACGATAATTCTTATACTATGCAAATAGTGTAATAAATGTCGGAATATTGTTATAAATAATAACTATAAATAACGACGAAATAATAAGTCGGGCGAATAATAATTAAAAACGTGATTTTTATAAATTTAGAAACTTATCGAGTTATACGAGTTGTGGTTCTTTAAAGTCCAAGTGGGTTTTATATTGTGACTTTTGTGTTGTCACGGATATATGACGATTAATATAAACATTTTATATATCAAGTGACTTATTTAATCGACGGATTAGATCAAGTTATTTGACGATATAAAATGGGTATATTAATGGGCATCGTATCCCACGACGCCCTTAGGTTGTGGTATATGTTTTAGGGTAATAAATTACTAGGTATCTCGTGGAATTTGGCCGATTCGACGATATATGTAGGGAATTTATTGGACTACGATATATACCAAATAGAATTCTTTGTGCTATGTGCTTTAGGTTAGGTATAATTTTGGAACGATATATTACGTAAATAAATATGGGAGATTACCAAATCGACGGATTTGATAAGCTTCGATAATTATTTAAATAATATGTTGGGCTAATATTAGACCTATAGTTGGTTTATTATTTTGTTTGTTGTGGCCTATTGGTTTGAGTTGTGTCGACCCTTCACCCATATGGATACCAAACATCGAATTTCAAATTAATATGAAGTTAATTCGAGAAAGGGATATTTTTGGAAAGTAAAATGGAATACGTTCGGGAATGGGAATGTTTGATTTTGAGGAAATGATTTCTGAACGAGTTTGATATTGTTAGGAAGTGCCGAGTCTGTAGTCGCCGTTACGTGAGTTGCTTGAGTTTGCTTACGTCTTTCTTCTATCGATTTCTTTTGAGGATTTCTGGACTTGAGGTGAGTCATAGCCCCACTTTTTACTCTTGAACTTTGTTTTCAATACTTGGGGTGAGAAACGTGCAAATTACTTTATGTGGACTATTATCGCTTTTTGATTTCAAAACTTGCTATGCTTATAGAGCTAGGTAGAGCGAGGCCTAGACATGAGCTAGGTAAGCTATTGAATTGGTTATAGAGCGAGGCCTAGCCTAGAGCTAGGTAAGCTATACAACAAGGCCTAGACTAGATCTAGGTGAGTTGAACATGTCGTATCCTTACGAATGTTGGGTATGTCGTATCCTTACGCATAATGTTGCAAAAATCGTAACTCGGTCCCGAGGCGGTCGGGGGCCGAGTTGCGATTTTTGGCCGATTAATCGACCGATTTTCTTGAATCGGCCGATTACCTTGGAATTGTCTACAAGTTACAAGGCCGAGGCCGATTAATCGCCGATTAATCGGCCGCCTCAGCCGATTTTTGCAACACTGCTTACGCATACATATTGATTTGATTGATTTGGTTATAAAGCGAGGCCTAGTCCCGAACTAGGTAAGCTATTGGATTGATTATAGAGAGAGGCCTAGACTTGAGCTAGGTAAGCTATCGATTGGATTGGTTTGAGCTATAGCGTGCACCTATAGGGTTGATTTGATTTGGTTGGATTATATTGGATGGATTATTTTGGTTGGATGATTGAGGCCTAGTCTAGCTAGCAAGCGTTTTGCGTATATGTCCACTATATTGAATTATGAATTTAAACCTATGATCTCACCAGCAAAAGCTGACTTTTAGCACGTTTTCTCAGGTAATTAAGTGATGCTCTAAGGATGCTTGGGATTGGAGGCTTGGCAATGGCACCGGTTATGGATCTATCTTTCTAAAACTCTAATAACTATTGTGGACCTATGTTTATTTCTTTCGGGCCTTACTTTGGATAATTCTTGGGATAAATGTAAACTCTAAAAACCCGTTTTGGTTGTGTTTTTTCTTATGTTTACTTTATCTCGTTCTTTCATAACTTTGAATGGATACCAATCCCCGTAGCACCCCGAAAGCTTGTGAGTCTTCCGCTGTATCAAATTTTGGGGGTGTTACAGATTGGTATCAGAGCCAAGGTTATAGAGAACTAGGTAAATAGACACCTAAACTATAACCGATTTTTATAGAAAACGATCCTCGACCATTGCCTGCCAGCCCGCCAAGCCGAAGCATCATTGTTTATTATTGAGGTATTATGAGATTATTGAGATGATTATTAGGTTTGGGATTTCTTGAGATGATTTGAGGTTTTGAGGTTTATTGATTTAGTGATATGATGGCGTTTTGAGGAATTATATGCATTTTGAGGAATTATATGGCTTAATTGTTTTACGAATGGTTTTAGTAATGCAGTATTTTAAATCTTTCTTGATTATATATGATTTGGGATTATATGGCGATTTTTGATATGGTATTTTGAGTTCGCGGTTTAGTTGTTTTGAAACACTTACACCTACCCTACGCCGTTGTCACAGACTATGGCCTCCCGTACGCCCGATGTTGTTGAGGATATTCTTACTGCACCGGTATTTCCAGCACAGTTTACCATGGCTCCTGATGATCCTTACCAGGTTGCCATGCATGCAGCTACTGTGACACCGACAGGTTCTACTTCAGCACCACCTGCTGCATCTACACAGGGACCCTCATCTTCTCTAAGGCTCCCTGGTACATCGAGGCAGCTTACTCTTCATCAGGCTTTGGCTCGTGTGGCTCCACGTTTTGCCCACCGAGCTATGACACGTATGTCGGTACGCCCTACTTCACCACCTTTACAGATAGATGCTCACTCTCTTCTGTCAGAGGCGCCACCTGCATCATTGCGTCGTCGTCCTAGATCACCTACCCCTTCACCACATTGTTCACCTGTTAGGAGACGACGATTGATGATGTACTCTTCCGATGAAGAGGAGGAGGAGTACGAGGGTGAGGATGAGGCTGATGACCCTCAGGAGGCTGAGCAGGGTGATGATGATGACCCTGAGGAGGAGGATGACCCTCAGGAGGAGGAGATGCCTGATGATGATGATCTGTTAGTGCCGCCAGCTCAGGCTGAGGAGCCTGATTCACCTATACATCTGATTGAGCCTGTCTCACCTGATCATCCATTTTTGTTTGAGTTGCCACCTGGTAGTCCCGTTGAGTCAGATGCACCTTTTGAGGTTTCTACTGAGCATGCAGAGTTAGGTGAGATTGGTAGGATGTGGGCTCAGATTACTAATCTTGGTGAGAGAGTTACACGTATATCTGATCGACTTGAGAGGGTTATTGGAGAGTTTATAGCGGATCTGAGAGTTGATATGACTGTGGTTGTGGGCAGGACGACTGAGATGAGGAGAGGTTTGATGGAGATTCACGAGCATATTGAGAGTTTACAGCGAGGTTTTATTACAGCTCGAGAGGCCGACCGCAAGTTATGGCAAAGGAATGCCGAGCTGGAGAAGGAGGTGGCTGACCTCAAGAGAGACAGAGACACCCATAGCGTGGAGTTAGGATCATTATGGAGAGATCTTGATGGCTTGAGGCAGGAGTTGAGGAGCCTCCGCCAGCAGCGTGGCTAGATGTTTGAGCTATGTTATCTTGTTGCTTTCCTAACCGAGGGGTGTTCGGTTGGAAAAGCTAGTTATCCTATTATGATGTATTTTCAGTTGATTGCTCGTCTTGTTGGAACGATTGTTATCTTTTGTGTTATCGGTAGTTGGAACGATGTTGGATCTTTATTGTATGGTTGATGGTTATTATTATATGGTATTATGTGGTTTTTGGATATTATGGAAATTGAGTTCCTATTCGCCTTATTGATGTCTTGTGGTGTACTGTTGATATTCTTTCCACGACTTGGCTTCGTTGATTTAATTCTTGTTGAGCATATGATAAGTTCTATCGGAGACTCACGAACTTGTATGATGTTTCAGATCAATGGCCCCATGACAAAACCCTATTAGAGCTACCAGAACTGGTCCTGCAACGACTACCCTGGTCGTCGAGGACGCCGTCCTACTCGAAATGTTGAGACCCCTACTCCTGACAACCTGGACACTACCAACCGCAACAACAGGAATTAAAATGTTGATGTTCAGGGAGACAATGATCATGTTCCACTTAATGCACCTATTGTGGATCAAGCAATGATCAATTAACTTGTGGAGCAACGAGTTGCTGAGCTACTAGCTGAGTCAAATCATTCCAACAATTCTGCTGGAACATTTCCACCTGTTCGTGCTAATGGATGTAACTACAAGGAGTTTAAGATCTGTAGACCCATTGAGTTTGGTGGAACTGAAGCAGTGGTTTACTTGGTCAGGTGGATAGAGAAGACTGAGTCAGTGTTTAATGTCAGTGGTTGTGCGGAGAGTGCGAAGGTAAAGTTTGCTTCTTTTATTTTCAAGGATGAAGCTTTAACTTGGTGGAACAATTACCATAACTCGGTTGGGAGTGATGTGGCTTATGGTATGACTTGGGAGCAATTTAAGTCTTTGATGATTCAGACTCACTGCCCAAGGAATGAGATTAAGAAGTTGGAGATTGAGTTCTGGAACCATAAGGTGAAAGGTACCGATATGGCAACTTACAATCGTCGTTATCGAGAGTTAGCCTTACTTTGTCCCGATATGGTTAGGACTGAGACTCAAAGGATTGAGAGGTATACCGATGGGTTGCCGGTAGCTACAAGGAATGATGTGATTTTTGCTAAGCCTGCAAACATTCATGAGGCTATCACTATTGCTCAACAATTGATGGACTCATTGGCATTGGAAGAAGCTGAGAAAGACAAGAATGGAAAGAGGAAGAGGGATAATCACTCTAAGGGTAATGATCGTCGAAACAAGTGACAAACAACTACTAGAGCTTATGCTATGGGAGATGGAGACAAGAAGAACTACAATGGAGATGCACCCAAGTGTAACCGATGTTATAGGAATCATTCTTGACGATGTACTGTGATGTGCAAGAATTGCTCTAGGATGGGACACATAGCTAAGGATTGTAGAGCTCGACCACTTGCTATGGTTCAAGCTACTCCTGAAACTATGAGTAAGGAAAATGTTACTTGCTATGGATGTGGAAAGAATGGACATTATAGGAATGAGGGTAGGGAATCGTGGAACCGAGGAAATCAAGGATCGGGTGGTAATGGGTACAATAATGGAAACCGTGGAGCTGGAGGAAATCATGGACGACAAGATAATGGAGACCAACGTGTGGAAGCTGGAGCTGCTCATGGGAGAGTGTATGCACTTGGGAACGAGAGAGGAGAAGATCCGAACGTCGTTACTGGTACGTTCCTTCTCAATAATCGTTATGCTTCCATACTATTTGATATTGGTGCCGATAAGAGTTTTGTGTCTACTAAGTTTGCACCCTTACTAGAGAAACCCCCGATGGCCTTAGGAATTGGTTACGATGTAGAGTTAGCTAATGGGAATATAGAGAGGATTAGGACTATCATTCGCGGTTGCACGTTAAACTTTCTGAATCGTCCTTTCAACATAGATCTTCTACCCGTCACGTTAGGAAGTTTTGATGTCATTATTGGTATGGATTGGTTGTCGAAGTATCGTGCTCATATAAGTTGCGATGAGAAGATCGTGCGTGTGCCATACGGCAAGGAGATTCTGAACATACCAGGAGATAGAAAGGATTTGAGAGGCCCATCTAGATTAGCGGTCATATCTTGCACTAAGTTGCCGAAGCTAATGGAAAAGGAAGTTGCCTTTTCTTAGCTCAAATTTCCGAGAAAGGAGGGAAGGAGAAGAAGGAAAGGTGCATTGGAGATGTACCTATAGTTCGTGATTTTTCGGATGTGTTTCCCGATGATTTGCCGGGAATTCCGCCCACTAGACAAGTGGAATTTCTGATTGAGTTGATACCTGGTGCTGCACCTGTAGCACGTGCGCCTTATCGTCTTGCACCTACTGAATTGGAAGAGTTGTCGAAACAATTAGCGGAGTTAGCCGAAAAGGGATTCATAAGACCAAGTTCTTCGCCTTGGGGAGCCCCGGTCTTATTTGTGAAGAAGAAGGATGGATCGTTTCGCATGTGTATTGATTATCGAGAGTTGAACAAGTTAACGGTGAAGAATAGATACCCGTTACCGAGGATCGACGATTTGTTCGATCAGCTTCAAGGATCGAGTGTGTATTCGAAGATCGATTTGAGATCGGGATATCATCAGCTTCGAGTTCGCGAGGAGGATATTCCGAAAACAGCTTTCAGAACCCGTTACGGGCATTACGAGTTTCAGGTGATGCCGTTTGGGTTGACCAACGCACCGGCGGTATTCATGGATCTCATGAATCGGGTGTGTAAGCCTTACTTAGATAAGTTTGTGATTGTGTTCATCGATGACATTCTAATTTATTCGAAGAATGAGAAGGAGCATGAGGAGCATCTAAGACTTATCTTAGAATTGCTCAGGAAGGAGAAACTGTATGCCAAGTTTTCGAAATGTGAATTTTGGATTCCGACGGTACAATTTCTGGGTCATGTGATTGATAGACAAGGAGTTCATGTAGATCCTGCTAAGATTGAAGCGATTAAAGATTGGGCTGCACCTACGACCCCAACAGAAGTTCGTTAATTTTTGGGTTTAGCCGGTTATTACCAAAGATTCATTGAGGGATTTTCGAAGATAGCAAAACCGTTGACCAAATTGACTCAAAAGAGTGTTAAGTATGAATGGGGAGATAAGGAAGAGGAAGCATTTCAGTTACTTAAGAAAATGTTGTGTAGTGCTCCTATCTTGGCGTTACCCGAAGGTAACGAGGACTTTGTCGTCTATTGTGACGCTTCTCATAAAGGTTTGGGAGCTGTGTTAATGCAACGAGAGAAAGTGATAGCTTATGCTTCCCGACAGCTCAAGAAGCACGAGAAGAACTACACCACCCATGATTTGGAGATAGGTGCTGTGGTTTTTGCTTTAAGAATATGGAGACATTACTTGTATGGAACCAAGTGTGTAGTGTTCATTGACCACAAAAGTCTGCAACACATTTTGAACCAAAAAGAGCTTAACATGAGACAGCGACGTTGGATTGAGTTGCTAAGCGATTATGATTGTGAAATTCGCTACCATCCTGGTAAAGCAAACGTTGTTGCTGATGCTCTTAGTCGAAAGGAGAGAATTCCACTGTTACGAGTTAGGTCATTAGGAATGACTATCGTATCGCCATTACCGTCTCAAATATTAGAAGCTCAAACGGAAGCGTTGAAAGCAGAGAATCGAGCTGCTGAGAACATATTTGGGATGGCAGAAAATGAGAAGGGATTTGTTAAGCGTTCTGATGGAGTATTATGTTTTGGAGAGTGAAGTTGGGTACCATTGTATGGAGGAATTCGAGAGTTGATCATGCATGATTCGCATAAGTCAAGATACTCTATTCATCCTGGGTCTGATAAGATGTACCAGGATTTGAAAAAGTTATATTGGTGGCCAAATATGAAGGCAGATATAGCGTTGTATGTTAGTAAGTGCTTGACTTGTTCTAAGGTTAAAGCCGAACATCAAAGACCGTCAGGTTTGTTGACGCAGCCAGAACTCCCGGTTTGGAAATGGGAGCGGATCACGATGGACTTTATTACCAAATTACCAAAGACAGCTAGCGGTTGTGACACTATATGGGTAATTGTGGATCGTTTGACTAAGTCTGCTCATTTCCTGGCGATTAGTGAAGATGATAGTGTGGATAAACTTGCGAGGTTGTATGTGAAGGAGATTGTTTCTCGTCATGGAGTTCCGATATCGATTATTTCTAATCGCGACAGCCGCTTCACGTCAGCATTGTGGCGATCACTTCAAACCGCTTTGGGGACGAGACTTGATATGAGTACTGCATATCACCCCCAAACAGATGGTCAAAGTGAGAGAACTATTCAGACTTTGGAGGATATGCTTCGTGCATGCATAATAGACTTTGGTAAAGGCTGGGAGAAATATCTACCCCTTGCGGAGTTCTCCTACAACAATAGTTACCACACAAGTCTTAAGGCTGCACCATTTGAAGCTTTGTATGGTCGTAAATGTCGTTCACCTATTGGTTGGGCGGAAGTTGGAGATAGCCAACTCACAGGCCCTGAGCTTATTTTGGAAACTACGGAGAAGGTAACGCAAATTCGAGATCGACTGCAAGCAGCTAGAGATAGGCAGAAAAGCTACGCCGATCAGAGGCGTAAACCCCTAGAATTCCAGGTTGGAGACAAAGTGATGCTGAAAGTCTCGCCTTGGAAGGGTGTGATACGTTTTGGGAAACGTGGGAAACTTAATCCCCGCTACATTGGACCGTTTCTTATTTTGGAAAGAATTGGGCCCGTGGCTTATCGGTTGGAATTACCACCGGAATTGAGTAAAGTTCATGATGTGTTTCATGTTAGCAATCTGAAGAAATGTCTTTCGGAGGAAACGCTAGTTATACCAATCAAGGATATTCGTGTAGATGAGAGTTTGAATTTTGTGGAAGAGCCGATTGAGATATTGGATAGAGAGATTAAACGACTTAAGAGAAGTCGCATCCCGCTCATCAAAGTTCGTTGGAATTCGCGGCATGGACCAGAATTCGCGTGGGAACGTGAGGATGAGTTTCGAAAGAGATATCCGAAGCTTTTTACTTCGTAGATGGTTTGTTCCAAGAGAAACCCGGGACGGGTTTCTTCTGAGGCTGGGAGGATGTGACAACTGGCAAAATAGGGAGCCGTTTTTAAAACCCGCATTACATTAAAAATTAGGATTTTGGAAATTTTTGAAAAGTTTATTGGACGAGATATTTTATGAACGATGGAATGTGAATTTGATCGTACGTTATTTATGAGGATTTGATTATTTATTTATGGTTTGGTTTGATTCGTTCGTGATGATTTATTTTGAGATCGTTACTTTGGCACTACATTGACTCCGGCACTAGGTTAACCTAATAATTCTAATTATATTTTATTATTGGTTCGGATATTATTATTTTTGGAACGGGTTCGGTTTGAGAAAGTTGTTTGGTTATTTAAGGTTTCGGGTTTGGCCGTGTATTTACACCGGGCTACTTAACCCACTACACCTCTTACTATTCTTATTATTATTATTATTAGAAAACTTTTTTTTTAAAAAAAGAGTATATTACATGAAATCGTCCTTGTGGAGCTGTGACCTAGCAACAAACACAACACCATCACCAACATTTCAATTTACTCTCTCTCTCTCTCTCTCTCTCTCTCTCTCTCTCTCTTTCTCTCTCTCTTCAAAACACAACCATCACCGCCGCCCCTAATCACCCAAATAGCACCACCACCGCCACCCTCACATCAAATCTAACACCACCATCTTAACCATCTCTTCACGATCTATCTTTTGGTACAAACCACGCGCGATTTGGACCACTCTAACATCTCGAAATCATCACCACCGCCCCTAAACACCATCCTTTTCATCTTTTTCTTGTTGGGTTTTTGAAGAAACATAGTTTTGGAGTCTTTTTGAAGGTGAGTGACACGAGTTTCAACTCGTTTGTCTCGATTTGGTACCCAAAATCGTGGGTACACTAGTTTTCTTGAATGGGTTTTGTAAAATAATGATGGGAAATGAAGTTTTGATAATAAAAATTCGCTTGGTATCCGGGTGTTTGATTTTTGGCGTGGTCAAGACCCAACCGAGAGCACTTGCTCTCGGCTTGTGTCATTTTTTTGGATCTATTTTGGCTTCTTGATACTTTTGGTTCATGGTGTTTGATTTGAGGAATGTTTGGTATCATTTTGGTTGTTTGGATTTGAGGCCGACGACCCATAGGGTCGGTTTGGTTTTCGTTTGGCTCGTTTGGAGCAAGCCGAGACCCAAGAGGTCTCGGGTGTTATCACGATTCATGTGGTTTAATTTGGACTCGGGTTTGACTTGGTAAATCAACCCGTATATGTGTTATATTATTTTGGTTGCCATTTATGATTGTCGGATTATTTTGTTGTTGTGATTATTATTAATTGATCATGGTTACTTTTTTTTTTGAGCTTGAAGTGGTACATATGGACTTGTGTTTTGATATGGAGATGTGTTGTCGAATGTGGAACTTGAGGACCGATTGTGAGACGGTCATTAGATGACGGAGATAGGTTAGTTGGGTGCCGTAGTCGGACCCTCTTGTTGTAGCACGTGGATATGGGATTGATTTGGACGGAGATGATATATTTATTTTGACTTGATTCTTATATTGGACTTGGACTATGAGCCGAGAGTCATGACTCGGACATGTGACCAAATTCTATGACTCGATAAATATTTAAAAGTCAATTATTAAAAATAATACTCGTAATACTATTATTGATAATATAATCGTTTATATACGTATATAGACGTGATAAACGTATATATATATATATATATATATATATATATATATATATATATATATATATATATATATATATATATAACAGGAGGCATTTGAAGGATATGTCCAGTCATTGTCCAGTCAATGCCCAGTCATTGCCCAGTAATTCATATTTCGCCATGTCATCACATTGTAGTTTTTTTTGTATTTTTCTAATTAATTTCGTTTGTAAATTAAATTTCGGATTTAATTTTGAATCTATAAATTCGGAAATTTTATAAAAATTAATTTTTCCTCTGACAAGGATCGAACTCAGGGTGTTGGTAACATTAACAAGCATGATAACCACTAGGCCAACACATGTTTTGGATTATATCTTGCCAGTCAAAATCTATAAACCTATGCAACCAATTATTTACCTTTTTAATGAGATAATTATGAGAATCTGTAACCCTAATCAAACATATTAACCTACGTAAAAAATACAGCCCATAATTATCTTCTCTATTACGGTTTACCAACACAATCAAAGCCACGATACTACAGGGATATGAGTCGTATGGTTATGCCTCAATAGCACAAGACCCTGCTATGTTCTATGGAGGCTATCCTGTATATGGTGGTTATCCGCAAGTCCAACAGCCACCACAACCACAACTGCAACCTCATCAGCATCAGGTATGATCAAATAACAGTTAAATATATATATATATATATATATATATATATATATATATATATATATATATATATATATATATATATATATATATATATATATATATATATATATATATATATATATATATATATATATATATATATATATATATATATATATATATATTGTTTCACTATGATGTTCTGTAATGTTAGGATCGTTGTGAGGTTGTCTATTATTATGCCTCGCCTTGCTTAATGAAGCTTATAGCATGCCTTTTTATGATGTACTTTATTTATTCTATAATGACCTCTTATAAAATAAATTGCTACGCTTTTTACAGATTGTACTAACAAATGATGCCTCGATGACAAAAAAATGTCCAATACTGATGAAACTAAACATCTAAAACAGTGGACTGCATTATAAAGGGGTGTTTGGCAAGTTCTATAAAAATTGTTCTCTGCCCTTGATTCAAGTGCCAATGAAACACTTTCCTTGGATAAAAGATGCTTTGTCGAACTAAAATCATATTTAGAAGATAACTCTGACTGTGCTAGGTATGATACATTCCTCCGTTCAAATTTCATTACAGTAAATAAATCTTGTGCTTATGAGGTGGTTTTGTTTGATTTTTTTTGCAGGTTACGAGTATCAATGGAAGTTCATCTTGAATATATTATATATTTTTTAGAATAGAAGCATCCATATGACTCCCCGTCCAGTGAAGGAACTCCAAATAAAGGTAAGGTGGCAATTTTGACCCATTTAGTTTAAGTATTTGGATTAATCAGTATATAAAATTGCTTCTGTAATCTGAATGTACACTATATAGCCTACCATATCATGATGTCATCCTTTTGTTATTACAATATTATGTTATAATTTTAAACAGGAATTTGAACTTTGATACTGATTTCCTTGAAAATATAAAGCTTTTATGTACTGTATTTTTTAGTATTCCAGATATGCTTTTTATATCATATAGTATATGAATGAGACGCAGTTCACTGTTTCGTTAGTATATGTCTAACAGATATCATGATGTTATCCTTCTGTTGTTTCAGGGTGGCTACATTTATCAAAAAGAAATCAAAGCGGCACAAGTTATCAAAATTATTGCACAGATATATATTTAATCAACAATGTTGGTTTTCGACGAAAGGTATTGTATTTTGAGGAGTAACTTGAATCATTATTTTGCAGGAACAAAAGGTAATGGCAATGGAAAATTGAACTTATTGGCAATGCAGGTGAAGATTAATCTTTAGCATGTACTGCATCTTTTTGGTAACACAAATGATCAGCTTTTGTTCTTAGATATCGCAAATGATCACCTTTTTCCAAATGATTTGCTAAACATGTTTCGATTTGCACTTGCAATAATCAGACATTCTACCTCATAACACAATCCTAAATACCATACAAGTGAAGTAGGGTATTGGTTTGATTAACATTGATATGCACTTCTTCATATGGGGTGTTTGGGATTGTGCATTGAAATTAATTATCTGATCAATGTGTTTATGAATTAAAAATGATTAATTTTGAGTGTTTTTTTAATGGCCAATCTGATTCGGATTAATGACAGATGTATGTAATCTATTTTATTAAGGTTAAAACTGCTATTAGAGGCTGAGGTTAAAACATAGACTTTTATTTTCAGTTTATCATAAAGATAATCTATTTTATACCTCATTTCTTAACGGTTGTTTGAGCCATCTTATTAAACTACTTAAAGGGTTGTTTGGAATTGCTCCTTAGAGTTAAGCATGCTTATCTTGACACTAACATAAACCTGTTACACACTCTTTATTGTGCCTTGACTAATGAAGGTTAAGGTTAACTTTTGTCCAGGCACAATCAGTTGAAGTCAATGTTGTTAGCCATCCTATCCAGAGATATGTTGTATGGTTTGGAGGCTCGGTTCTTTCATCCACAAAGTTGATTGTGGGACCACTATCTATTGCTTCTATGTGGTTACCTTTGACTAACCATGAAGAAAATGAAACATATGGAAACTTGGAGTTCAGTAGTGTCAAGGTCTCAAGTAAGTAATATAAATAACAGGTGGGTACAATTTTTCGCAATTGGAGAACATTAATGTCCTTTTTTGAAAATTTCATATGGAAAAATGAAGAAACCATTAATAATCGTACCTCAATTTTTAACCTTTTCCGATATCTGAATCAGCAGGTGTGTCGACCGATGTTGTTTCAGCGAGGTCAGTAATGGCCAACATAATTCTCAAAACATCATTCTAAAAAGTAATGCTTATCGTAGAGTTCAAGAAGGGGATGTGATAGACCTTTTGTGCAAACCAGAGTTATTGCTTGGTGCTTATATGAATATTTGCTCATGGATGTACTAACACTTATTTGTGTATTTTTTTTATTTTGTAGGTTGTTGTGAAGTTATCGGCTAGCAATATAGGTATCGTTGTAGACACGTCGAGATTGAATCAAATCATAAGCTCAGCAAGTCACACGGATATTTCAATCAAGTTCACGTTTAGGTTTGTAATATTTACCTAAAAATAGGCAGATAGCCGCAACGAATATGGGTTCTGCAATACTTGCAATGGATCTGGTGATTTTAAATTTTGAGCTTGCTGCAACTTTTGAAATGAAATATTGCACTTAAGCTAATTGAAATATTCCACTGCCAATTTTCAAGTCTTTGATTGGGCCTTATTTGGTTTTCCTTTCTTAAACTATTAACGGATATGAAAATACGTATGTCAGTGGGTATGTAAACATGAATGAAGGGCAGAATGATATTTTAATATCTGAGTTGTTTGTTACATCATTCACAAATTTGCTTGCCCAATTTTAACTACCACTTTATGATAATTTTTGCATCTATGAAGGTACAGGGCGATCACTATCTTTAAAGCTTCTGACGCAATTAGAAGAAGAAATTCGAGCAAATGATGTTCCTGCTGGTATGAAACTGACACGATTCACATATTTCAGTATTCATCAAAATAATGGCAATGATGATTTTGAAGGTTCCACATGTTGCATAATGGCAATGATGATTTCAGTATTCATCAAAATAATGGCAATGATGATTTCAGTATTCTATCTAAATTAAGATTACCTAATTGAGTCTTTTATGTAGCATGTGGTATCTAATTTAAATTTAAGTAATATGAAGCTAATCAAACACCCCCTTAGTTTCTGTAATTTATATTGGAAGGTAAGTTGCCTATAGAATGAAAAGGAAAATGTTGCTATTAATCAATGGAAACTAAGGTAATTATTGCGAGCATTGTATAAACTATATTGTGGAGAAAACCGTTTAAAGCAAGTTAAAGGTTTTCTTGGAGTTATTAAAATTAGGAAAAAAATGCATGTTACAATATAGTCCAATATGAGTTGCTGCATGATTTGTACATTCTCTCTTTATTTGTACTTTTCTTTCAAAATAGTAATCGTGTTTCAGATTTTATTATACATTACTGCTAAGTTTTGTTTGAGTTTTATGAGTTTAAGCTTCTTTTAAAAGATAACACATACCCTCACAGTAGCTACCTTAATGTTGTAGTCAAACTATCTATTCAATCTTTAAGATAGTAACATCATTCGGCTTACTTATCACAGTCGACAAACCACCATCATTCGACAATAATATATTTGTCGGCCCACCACATTTAATATATAAGATAGGACATCCTATAGGTTATGGGGACTCTAATTAACCTTCACTATGATAAGTATAAGTAAATAAGATATATAAATTTCCATAGCTAATAAGCACACCAAATGAAGCTAATCCCAAACGCCCCTTAACACTAAATGAGCATCTTTAGTTAATCCTTGAATGTGGTGCCCAACGATTTAAACGGGTGATGTTGTAACTACTAATATGAATGTATACATAAATAAAGTTATGAAAGGTTTGATCAACGGTTCAATGAAACCATTTTAACCCCATACCTGTTATGATTTGTGTATCACAGGTTGAATCAAGGTACCACCAAAGGATCTCTTTACCATCTATTGCATTTTTTTCAGGTAATCGATATGTTCTTCTCTTTGACTTCAACCAATAGTTGTTTGGGTTTATTGTAGAATCACATAAATGAAATACGGAATGTATACATTTTTGTAACATTTCTATGTTTATGCATATATACAGGCTAAGACCTGAGTTTGAGAACTCTTAATACCAATTAAATTTTATCAACTCTTCTTCTATGTTGCCATAAGCAAATATAAAGTTGCAATCTTTGAATAATTTTAGAACAAACTTTAAGTTTTTTATTCACCAAAACACGTTGTAAAAACAATGCAAGCATGCACTTAATGTGTAAAAAGAAGACTGAATACTACTGGATACTGCATGTGACTGATGTAGGGCAACGAGACTATACTGAAATGTGTATCAATGTAAGTAAATTTTATAAAATATAACTGATAACATCTTTAAAGAACGATAAAAAAATCAAATTGAATACTTTTTTAGCGTGGGTATGTTGCATCAAACTCCAAGGACGACGACCTAACTAAGTGTGCTTCCAGTTTCACCTCGCTGGTAATGATGCCATATCTAATTACATTGCACATTGTGTAGACGGACTGAGATCACGTGTAACTGAAAATTATGGAAGCACATCCCATTCCTATATTTAAACCATGATGGAAAGTAATAATTAAAGAGTATACATACTCACCAACTCACTGAGGTTATTTGATCAGGCAAGTGAATTATTTCAAGCAGAATTATAATGTTATCACCATAAATGTTTTGATTTTTTAGTTGGATGTTGCTTCAAATTTTGGAGACGCCGTTTGTTATCCAAAGGAATCTCTTTAGAAAATCAATGCTCTTAAGCGTCAACTTAAAGTAACCCCGTCATGCTCATCATTGGCACTGCTTCCTTACCCCCACTCTTAGTAGCCATATCCATGTATCTTTATCATATGAAATTTTGAGATTCTGAAAGAAATCTGTAAAAAATGAGGGACCAGTGATCATCCTCTATTCCATAAAATTCAGAAATATGTTTGTCGGCAGCTCAATCTATTAGTACCAGTTTACCTTTAAGTAGTGACAATGGGCTATTGAAGGATGGTGTTTCCATAGAAACTGTTGTTGGCATTAATTGTTTGCCAAATAGCGTTCCCGATATTAATCATTTGAATGATCTCCCCAGTCATCCTATAGTTGCGAGTAAGTTGATAACTTTAAATTTGAATATACGTCATATCGCTGATAATCTTTGTTTGACCAGTCATTGCCATTCTATTATGTGGTAAGGTGCAAATGAATCAATGTGGAACCACTAAGGTGAATTGCAACAAAGCAAACTTGACGTTGAAGGGTACTTCATTAAGAGTGAACCTACATATCTCCCTGAAAAGTTAAGATGGATTCGATGGAGGGATTTACCCATTTGATATCACGAATCAATAACTAATAAAAACATGTATATGTAAAAAAAATTCAAAAATCTATATATAATATTTTAAAAACAAATATGATCGTTTCATAGGAAAAAAAAAAAACAAAAAACAAAAAACAAAAAACAAAAATACAAAAAAAACTAACCGTAACATATATCATAACAACTACATTATATCAATACTTAATATGTCATATTTAAATGATATCACGAATCAATAACTAATAAAAACATGTATATGTAAAAAAAAAAAAAAAAATCTATCAATACACGGCTTGCAGTTGCATACCATACATTACAATTAATTAACTATCATCAAATATTAATCATCAAAAAATTACAAGTCATGCCCGCCCATCGGGCGGGCTTAGAAGTCTAGTATATATATATATATATATATATATATATATATATATATATATATATATATATATATATATATATATATATATAAGTGCGTATATTAATAATAAAACGATCACGAGTAAACGTTATAATAATATAACGATAATTCTTATACTATGCAAATAGTGTAATAAATGTCGGAATATTGTTATAAATAATAACTATAAATAACGACGAAATAATAAGTCGGGCGAATAATAATTAAAAACGTGATTTTTATAAATTTAGAAACTTATCGAGTTATACGAGTTGTGGTTCTTTAAAGTCCAAGTGGGTTTTATATTGTGACTTTTGTGTTGTCACGGATATATGACGATTAATATAAACATTTTATATATCAAGTGACTTATTTAATCGACGGATTAGATCGAGTTATTTGACGATATAAAATGGGTATATTAATGGGCATCGTATCCCACGACGCCCTTAGGTTGTGGTATATGTTTTAGGGTAATAAATTACTAGGTATCTCGTGGAATTTGGCCGATTCGACGATATATGTAGGGAATTTATTGGACTACGATATATACCAAATAGAATTCTTTGTGCTATGTGCTTTAGGTTAGGTATAATTTTGGAACGATATATTACGTAAATAAATATGGGAGATTACCAAATCGACGGATTTGATAAGATTCAATAATTATTTAAATAATATGTTGGGCAAATATTAGACCTATAGTTGGTTTATTATTTTGTTTGTTGTGGCCTTTTGGTTTGAGTTGTGTCGACCCTTCACCCATATGGATACCAAACGTCGAATTTCAAATTAATATGAAGTTAATTCGAGAAATGAATATTTTTGGAAAGTAAAATGGAATACGTTCGGGAATGGGAATGTTTGATTTTGAGGAAATGATTTCTGAACGAGTTTGATATTGTTAGGAAGTGCCGAGTCTGTAGTCGCCGTTACGTGAGTTGCTTGAGTTTGCTTACGTCTTTCTTCTATCGATTTCTTTTGAGGATTTCTGGACTTGAGGTGAGTCATAGCCCCACTTTTTACTCTTGAACTTTGTTTTCAATACTTGGGGTGAGAAACGTGCAAATTACTTTATGTGGACTATTATCGCTTTTTGATTTCAAAACTTGCTATGCTTATAGAGCTAGGTAGAGCGAGGCCTAGACATGAGCTAGGTAAGCTATTGAATTGGTTATAGAGCGAGGCCTAGCCTAGAGCTAGGTAAGCTATACAACGAGGCCTAGACTAGATCTAGGTGAGTTGAACATGTCGTATCCTTACGAATGTTGGGTATGTCATATCCTTACGCATACATATTGATTTGATTGATTTGGTTATAAAGCGAGGCCTAGTCCCGAACTAGGTAAGCTATTGGATTGATTATAGAGCGAGGCCTAAACTTGAGCTAGGTAAGCTATCGATTGGATTGGTTTGAGCTATAGCGTGCACCTATAGGGTTGATTTGTTTTGGTTGGATTATATTGGATGGATTATTTTGGTTGGATGATTGAGGCCTAGTCTAGCTAGCAAGCGTTTTGCGTATATGTCCACTATATTGAATTATGAATTTAAACCTATGATCTCACCAGCGAAAGCTGACTTTTAGCACGTTTTCTCAGGTAATTAAGTGATGCTCTAAGGATGCTTGGGATTGGAGGCTTGGCAATGGCGCCGGTTATGGATCTATCTTTCTAAAACTCTGATAACTATTGTGGACCTATGTTTATTTCTTTCGGGCCTTACTTTGGATAATTCTTGAGATAAATGTAAACTCTAAAAACCCGTTTTGGTTGTGTTTTTTTATGTTTACTTTATCTCGTTCTTTCATGACTTTGAATGGATACCAATCCCCGTAGCACCCCGAAAGCTTGTGAGTCTTTCGCTGTATCAAATTTTGGGGGTGTTACAGTGATGGCTTTTGGTAAAGAGTTTTTCAAATCCATCAAGTTTTCCAAAAAGATTGTTAGGGACTAGCAATAGTTTAGTGTGGGGGATTGATGAGTGCGCAAACACTCATCATTTTTATCGTATTTAAACTGCCAAAACATACAAAACAATCGAAAAGTCATCAAAACACTGAAATTATCCCAGGGATTGTGTTTTATGTGTTTTAAATGCAAAATGAGCAAAAACAAATGAAAAACGATCAAAAATTTGCAATATTGGCAGTTTCAGTCCCTTAAGTTTCAAAATTTGTCAAAAATAGTCCCTATGCATTTATTTTGAAAGAAAAGTCAACCCAAGTCCTTAAAAAATCAAAAGTTATCAAAAACGGACTTTGGGTGAAAAGTTTGGAAAATTTACATCTTTGGTCCCTGGAGTTTGGAATTTTGCAGAAATAGTCCCTGGAAATTTTGAAAATTAAAAAATTGCAAAATTGGCTTTTGGAATATTGAACTTGGCAACATTAATCCTTCTTGATACTTTTGGAGAATTACAATTTCAGTCCCTTGGTTTTGTGGAATTTCAAAAATTGGTCCTTGTGTTTATCTACTCTACCAACCGGACCCTTAATTTAATTTTAACCAAAACCAAATTCAAACCCAAAACACAATCCATGCCCACCCTTATAACTTGTGACATTTCAAAATTTTCATGTCATTATTTTACTATTTACAATTACTAACTATCTTATTTTAAGTAAATTAGATTTACCAATAGAGTTTAACCGCGTACGTCGTGACACGCACCCGTAATTTTTTTTCTTCCGGACTTATTTTATAATAAATGATAATCATTATTACTCATATTTCATTTTTTTTTTAAAATGATTTTCTTTTAAACTCATTTGATTATTAATTAATGGTTTGGTTTGGTTCATTCGTGAGGATTTATTTTTGAGATGATTATTTTGGCACTTGCATACTATTCCACTCGTAGGGTAATTAAATTAATACTTTTGGTATAATTTACCTTTACGTATAATTATTTCTAAATAAACGTTAACAAGCGATCAATAATGTGACTAACATGTCCAACACTCCCGACTATGATCCCAATATATTTTTATATTCATTTTAATAATATAAAAATTATAATACTAATTTACCCGGCGTTTTGGAAATTTATTTAATTTATAACGTATGCCAAATTTAATTACGACGGTTTTCGTAGAAATTAAGCTATAATTATCTAAACACCCAATAATTATACCCAACCTATTTTTATAATTTTTACAACTTTATTTTATCCCGGTTAACTCCGTTAAAATTTATTTTTAGTTAACTCGGTACCCGGTATCATTTAAAACACTAAATATCTACATATTATCTAATCAAATCTTACTAAACCTCAAAATTCTTACACAATCACCAACCCCACCTTTTTTCCCCCCAATTTCAGCCGACCAAACAAACCCCCCTTTACTTGCTTTGACAAAAATTCTATTTAATGCATTTACTTACTTGTTTTTATATTATTAAACCTTAGATATTTTTATTATGTAAAGAAAATCACTAGAAACTTTCATTCTCTCTTTTCTCTTCTCTTTGTGTTCGGCCAAGACTCAACCACAAGCAAGACATATTAATTTTTCAAGTTCAATGTTATAATCTAGTGTATTTGGTACTCCTTTTTGAGTTTTGAAATAAAAACTCAAGGTGTTATTAGGTTTTCATCTACAAAAACTTCCTAATCTTTCAAGTAAGTATGTCAAACTAATTTTCATAATTTTTCCAAGTTTTTATAATATTCATATGATTTTTATACAAGATTTACATGCATATGTTAGTTTATACCACTCTATTTAAACTTTTATAACTTTTGAGCCATAGAAATAGATTATAGTTAGATCTTTGTTAGATCCACTTGGTTTATGATGTTTAGGAACCCATGACACCCTAAGAAGGTGTATGGTAGGATTAGACTAGTTTTGTGGTGATTGAAAGTGGTTTGGTTGAAGTTGGAACAAGTTTGAAACTAGGAAAATGATTTTGGAAAATATATATTTACCTACTGTCACCATTTTTAAAACGTGGGAAACTCAGTAGGTGATGGGTTAATTTTTGACCAAAGATTTAGAAAATACTTTCAAAAACGAAACTTTTGGCGAAAGAACGGATTAAAAAGAGCTTATAACGAAGGAGATATGATTTTTGTAAATTTAACGACGAAAACTAATTTTTCTGAAAACTGCATGCTGTTTGACAGTTTTCGAGGGGCAAAAAGAGGTGTTAAACATAACCTAGTGAGGCCGAGCTATCAAAAATATATTAATACATACTAAAACGAATCCGTGGATATAAAGAACGAGGAAAATGAACTTAAAACGACCAAGTTATACGCGTTTTAACATCGTCAAAACTATATATATATATATAGTCACTACTAGAAAATAATAACTTACGCACTAAATGGTATATTTTCTAGAAATGTTACTAAGGACTATATTCTTAACAAATGAAATACGTATGACCCAAAAGAATATTTATACGACTTAACGACGTTATTTTAAGGTTTTCGATACGAGGAATATAACGCTAACATTTTTATACGATATATATTACGACAAGTTTTTATAACTCCAATTGGACTTATTTTTCCTAAGTATGGAAAGTATTTTATTTGACAATAACTAGTATTTCCAAATTACGAGTGGTATAGGTATCATGTGCATGTGCATTCATTACATCATTTCATGATCTAAATTAGATCATTATCATTCATCTTAGGTTGCGGCTAGTGTTCGCGCCTTATTGTCCCTATCATTTCACATCCTTGTATCATCATTTCGAGGTGAGTTCATAGCCTCGCCTTTACTTACTTAAATGTTTTATAAACCTCGCGAGGGGGATACATGCTAGTTTTTACAAACTGAATACAAGTAGTTTTTGGTATGCTGGACCCGATCATATGATCATAGATATTGAATGCTTTTTGCCAATTAAGTCCCCTCATGAACCGTTAATTACTCGAGTAGTAAACGCTAGTATTATGGATATGCATATTAGGCTTGGCAGGCCTTGTTCGAGATACGGACACATAATAGTTAGAATTGTGGTAAATGGCAAAATTTACCTTTCCGGGGCATTATTAAAAATCGTCAAGGTTCGGTTGCATGAACTCAATACTATAATCAGATAACCCGACATGTAATTGCAATACTTGTCGCCCGATAAATAATGCTTGTATTCAACTTATTACTTATTAAACTCTATGAATTCACTCAACTTTATGTTGACTTTTTAGCATATATTTTCTCAGGTATTATTTGCTAGCTGAGCATTGGGAGCAATCGGAGTCGCGTGGATATCAAACATTGAAGGACTTGTTTTCTTCACATTCGATAATTATTTTCTTTAAATATGCAAATGAGTCATTTTTGAACTCTTGTAACTTAAGTTTTAAATATAAATTGTTGGGACCTTTGTACTCTGATTTATCAAATCGAATGTGACATTTTATTAAACGTCTCTTTTGAGATCGTTTTATGTAACTTGTTTTTATGAACTATGAAGTGACACCCAAATTGGTTTTCCGCTGCGTTGTAAATTTTGGGGGTGTCACATAACTCCAAGCCCAAACACCAACACCCTCCAGCCCACTCCACCCCAACCTCAGCCCATCCGTTTTTAATAATAATACCACTCCCTCCCTTTGACCTTTGACCACACACCTTCCAACTTCCCTCCCACTCAAACCTGCAATGGTATTATCCCCATCATCATCCCTACCTTCCACCACCTGCACACTCCAACCCCCCTCCTACACTCAATCAAACACAAAACTCCAAAAATACACCCTTGGCTCCAATTATATCAAGAAACAGACAAAGGAAGTTTTGGCGCCAAGGATTTTAAACGGCCAAGATCATCCATGATAATACAATGGTCACAATTGCTGCTGGGAAAGGACAAAAGGGTCTCCAAAACCCTAATTCAAGCTTATAAAAAGGAGGAGAAAAAAATCAAGAAGCGGTGTGTAGTTTATATAGCTTAATGTATGTCGAATTTCATTAGTTTTATCTTTCAAGTGTAATTTTCAATTTCCAGTCAATGTACTAAGTGTTTTTAATATATTTTGAACTCATTCCAACAATTAAATTCAGTGTTTCATTTTTAATTCAATTATGCTTGTTTTTACTTAAAATCTTAATGTGATCAAAAATATTTAAAACCTGTTGTTCAATAGTTGGTTAAGCTTCTTTAAGCTTTCTTATAAGTTTCTAATAGTTAGATATCACTTAGTGGACTTGTAATCAATTAAATAGAAAAAAAAAAAAATCAAGAAAAATAATACTCAAAAATAAAAAATTCAAGAAGGAAGGAGATCAAAGCTGGAGCAGGGTGTATATGGGATGGCCCTGGGTTAGTGAACTTGTGGGGGTTCTATAGGAAGTGACTTTGGTTCTTATTTTTGGTGATTCAGCTGGAATGCAAACAGTGAGCACATATTTCCATTTTTTGCTATTTATTGTATAAATGCTTATCAGTAGTAATCTATGTGTTTCTAGATTTGTTTTGTTCATCTAAGTTATAGTTTAGCTTAAAAATGCAGGCTTGTTGACTTAAATCAATTGTTGTTTAATATTCCATATTAACTGTCATATTAGTAATTTTTAGTATAACTGAGCATTTGTAATTTAGACCTAGGTTTCTGCAGTCAATTAAGTTGATTTAGTCATTATAAGTAATAAAACGTTGTTTCAAAAAGCTTAAGGTTTCATTTGTTTAACAAATCACCAAATTAGTCACAATTAAGGGTGTTTGGATCATGCTGTTTGACTGAGCTCTAGTTGTTTGTTAGCATGTTTCTTGGTTTAAATTAACTACTTAGGGTCATATTAAGTCAAATTGTTCATCAATTCAGTCCCAATTCTACTCAAAGTCAAAATCATTAAGTTTAAATCACAACAGCTTCACTGTTGTGATTTGGTTTCTCAAAACTTGTGAATCAACTCAAAATTAGTGTAGCTAAGTAGATTTGGTTAGCATTAGGTTTAATAAACATCAATTAATCATCTGTGATCAATCAAAACTCACCAAGGTCAACTTTCCAAGTTTTTCACTAAAGTCAACTTTGCATGTCTCAGATTTTTCCATAAATTGCAAGAATTTTGTGGATTTTTGTGTTGTGATTTAGGATGTGAAAATTCTTGTGTGTATACTCTACCAGCTGATCCATTGATTCATGCACTTTTCATAATTTTGTGAATTTTTATTGTTGACCTTTTTGCCCTTGGAACTGACCTGCAGGGCAACCTATTACCCTGTGCATCAGTTCAGCCCCTCACCCCACCACCTTTGGTGGTAGTTTGTGGCCACCCCAGTGGGTCCCACACCCCATATTTTGGTCCTTACAACCCCCCTCCTACCAGTGTTTGAAAGTTGACCAATAGTTTGACCATTGGACCAGTGGACCGCACCTAATTTGGCCTCAAAAGGCTGTCCCAACTCTGTCTCAGAATCACAATAAGCAAGTGCTTATTTGTGTCTTGTAGCTTATTCAAGCTGCTTATTTGGTTGAAAGTTAATCAAACAAGTTCCAATAACTCAGGGAAACCAATTTTCATCATTGTGGACCCCACATTACTTCATTTGAACTCAATTCCATTTCCAGTCAACAAAAGTCAACTGTTTGGGTAAATAAGCACTCAAGTGCTTATTTCTGGGTTATATAAAAAGTGTTTTCATAAAAGTCATTAGCTTTTAGGTGTAAATTAAGTTTCCAAAAGAAAAACCAAGAAAAACCAATTTATTTTCAAGTGATAGTTTCTATTTAATTTAATTTAAATTTTATTTTTCATTTTTAGATTTTTATTAAGTACTTAGCTTTTTTATATTTTTCTTAAATTCCTCTTATATTAAAGTATTTATAGTAATTTTCTCAGATTTTTATTTTATCATTTAGTATTTATTAGAATTAATCTTAGTTTTATTAATTATTAATTATTAATTAAGTTTTAAATAGCATAATTAGATTTTATAAAGTACAACCTAGTTTTTATAAGTTTTCTAGCTTTTATATTAGTTAAAACATTTTTATAAATTTTTCTAGAATGTATACTGTTCATTTTCTATTTTTTTATAATATAAATAGTTTAATTGGTAATTAAATAGATAATTAGTAATTAATTAATAATTAATAATTTAATAGTGTAAAAATAGTTTTTCTTTTTCTTAAAATTTTCTTTATTTGTTAGGATTGTAAAAATAACAATTTTACACTTGTAACCTTTTCCGTCCATCAGTTGTACTTTCTGTTTTGTTCGTCTGCGTACGTTTTTAATTAAAACGTACGTTTTCAGGTTTTAGCTCAAATCTTCTTAATCTCAATACCAGTAATCAATCACATAGCTTTCCTAAGCTATTTAATTTCATAATTCTCAAATAATTCTTATCACAACCCTTTTCTGTGAATAATCACCCGATTACAAGTACGCTAAAGCACAATCCACACCTCGTCGGGACATAACGACCCGGGGAAACCCTATACTTCCACGGAGCATTGGTTTTAGACGTTTGACTTGGTTGACCATCACCTGGTCAATTAGGTTGACCGTTTGGGACCAATCAGAGTCGCCTATGACCAATGCCCCTTGCCAAGCGCCTTCAAATAGTGAGCTATCGCCTTAAACCTGAAAATACATGCTAAAACGGTCAGCTTACGCTGGTGAGTCCATGGAGTTTTAAACAAATAAACACTTGTGGACCAATATACCAAAAACCCTTGCTATGCTAGACTAAGTCATGAATCAATACTTCACCGGATGCAAACACAAGCATCACGAATCAAATCCCTATAGGTACTCCCTATAGTCCAACGTATAATCTCATGCAATGGCGCCATGCTAAAATCCCTATAGGTACTCCCTATAGTCCAACATATAATCGGATGCATACACAAGCATCACAAATCAAATCCCTATAGGTACTCCCTATAGTTCAACATATAATCTCATAAGCATCACAACATAACGTAGTCCAACAACATAGCAAGTCATAAAATTATAACGTAACATATGGTCCACATAAAACGGTTTTGCATGTTTCTCACCCCAAGTTAAACAAAATAGTGTTCGAGAATAAAAGTGGGCTATGACTCACATGTATACCAGATAATCACATAATGCCTTCAAACAACCAATTCAAATATTTCAATCAATCAATCAAATCTTGAGTAAACAATTTGTGTATTCAAATGTGTAAGGTTCATGAAACCTTAGGGAGAGCGCTGAAAATTTATCCCAGGGGCCAGTAATTTTTGTAAACTTTGTCAATTTATGGATCGGGACATGTTTAGGCGAGTAAACGGTGGATTTAAGTCGCGAGAATTTCACCGTTGGGCTCAAAATATTAATTCTAATCGGAACGGCCATAAATACGCATAGTATCTTCATCTTGTAATTAATACCCAATCTCAAAATAACTCGTCGGTTCTTCGTCTAAAATCACATAGGGAAAATTACGGGTTGTCACATTAGTTTTTAGATGATGGAGATTTATTTTTAGGCTTTTTTTACCATGGAGTATTAACTTTGTTTTTGTTAGATCCTTTATTTTTTTGTATACTCTATATGATTCAAGTGTAACGGTTCTAATTTACTTTGGTTTCTTTTATTTTGTTTGGCATTTTTAACTCAAGTAAAATAAATAAATAAAATAAAAAAATCCTACCTTTTCAACCTCTCCATCACATTTTTGCATCTTAATTGGTATGAATTTGACAAAATGAAAACCTTTTATTTATTTATTTCATAGTGCTTGGGGAATTACATTTGTGTACATTATTACACTATTAGATGATCGATCAGTTATCTCCCAAATCCCAATACTTGAACTTTCAAAGCTACCAAACACCAAATACAAAAAGTTGAGATATTAATCAACTGATACACGGGTAATCGTTTGTTTTGACATAGCTGGATAAAAATGTAGTGAAATTCAAATGCTCATAGAATCAACGAAGAGGGACTTGATTTGATCTTTGAGTCCTTCCGGATATGTGAAATTATCCTTATCATTTTCGTACAAAACTTCCAACGTTCGCACCAAGTTAATTGCAATCATTATCATATGCATCGGGACATTTTTAGTTATGAGGGCCTCTCGGTTTATGTCTTTCCACACATCTTCTATTTGCTTGTGCAAGAATTCGTAGGCATGCTCTTCTGTGACACCATATTCCTTGATATGACTCTCAACACTTGAAGGGAAATGCTTTCGTTCTTGCTCTATCTGCATTTTCATTGAAAAACTTATTCGTCTTATAGTAGCTATTGTGAGGTCAGAAAACCATGCAAGTAAAAGAGAATGCCAATCTCATTGTACAACAAGGAAATTGATGTCTTTCGAGTGAATATAAGCAAATGAATGTACCTTGTGGCCCGCGATATCATTTAGGAGTCTACCAATTTTAGATGCATCTTTGAAGAGACGAGGATTAGTGAGAGCCCATTTGATCGCCTCATTCGTGACTACATCACCCATGCCAAGAAAACATGATGCTACAAGCACGTCACCACCACCACTCGAGAATGCAATCGAGGCATGCTCTTCTATTGTTAGTTTGTATCCTTCATTTACCCATTTTGCTTCCATCATGTAGCCTCCAATAATATTTTTAGCCTATACATGTAAATATGTAACTTGGTATAGATGGTCACATAATAATAAGTTGTCTTTATTATAAACAATTATACTAATGAAAAATTGTTTGAACTTACAAGTTGTTTGGCAAAGTTAAAAAGATCTTCTTTTCCCTCATTTGTTATGGAGTCTTCCATTTGGGTGTACATATCCATCAAACCTTGGTATAACAATTTCATGTATCCTGGAAGCATATCTATGCATGTAATCGACCACCTATGATAAAAGTAAGAATTGGCTGAATTAATTTGATTGATGCTTTTATATAAGGACCTAAGAAACCTCATGAATCAGGCCGGGTTACGTTGTGCACGTAAATTAAGTGTGTTCACACCTTTGTATTGCTTCGTTAAAAATCTTAAGTTCGTCGTAGGTACCATATGCATCGTAAGTGTCATCTATAACAGTCAACATTATGATAACTTTAGTTAAGAAAATTCTAGCACGGGAATATTGTGGTTCACAGCATACGCCTTGTGCCCAAAAGTAGCTTTCAACCAATCTATCTCTTGCATAAGGTAGATTGTTCGGGGCATCAAAATATTTCCACCACCTGCAACGTAACATGTTATCGCACGTACATGTACAAAGTTATCACCAGAAGAAAAATAGATCATCAATAATGAACAGGAAAAAAATAGTTGATGCTATTCAAGTTAACTTTAATGTAGTAAAAGGAGGGGCTTTATATGCATGTACATGGTAACTTCGCTAAGCTCCTTTTTGTGCAATGATTGGAGCATGTTGAACCCTAATTTGGCAAGTTTAAGCAAAGACTCGTTGTGAGAATCTTGTTGTTGGTAGAAAGGAATGTAGCGCAATGCCTCTATTCTTGGCAACCTTTTTCTTAGAGGTTGCTTTAGCGCCTCCTCTATCTGGGTAGAGAGAGTGGAGTTGCTCACACGAGTATCCTTTGCTATGTCCTGAAGACGAGATCTTGTAAAAACAAGAGCATCATCTAGTACACCTTCCCCTTCCACCCTCATATAGGTTGCCTCGTACAACTCAAGCATGCCTTGCACATCGTTGACTATCGATTCCTTAAAAGCTCCGTTTTCGTCTTTATAGTTATTAAAAACATCTGTATAAACACATGAAAAATGTTAGTTGGCTTATTTTGCAATATCAAAATATTGAAGTTATGGATACTCACCACTTGAAACATAGAACCCTTGTTGTCTCAAGAGTCGAAACCAAAGAGCAGAGCTACCACCATTCCATTTATTACCATATGTATCATAAATGTATTGTAAGGCATTCTCAATCTCAACCTCAAAATAATACGCTATGTCAAGGCGTTGGATTGAATCAATTAACTTCAGCAAATTCGTATGTTCTGTTGGAGTATCCAAAGATACCTTCAAATGTTTGCGCACGTCTTTTTTCAGATCTTCAATCGTTTGTTTTATCCCGCTTTCATCTTCTTGCTACATTTACCAAGGAATCATGATGAAAATTGGTAATGATTTAACTACAAAGTTATAGTTATTGTTGAGTTCACTAATATATTTTGTCGTACCTGATCATCATAGATAAGAAACTGATCATCCCAAATATTGGGTGAATAGTTAGCAAGGGGGCGAATAACTTCTTCTGGTTCAAGAGGCATATTTTTCATAATCGATTATTTTAGTTGAGATGGTCTTGTTGTAGAGTGTTAAGGCTATTTATAGATACTAGACGAGTAACCGTGCATAGCAACGGGATTTTATAGCGACAAATAGTTTATTGATAAAAAAAAGTTTATAAGTTTTAAATGAAAAATAATAAAAGTTTGAAGATTGGAGAATTAAACATAATGTTTTGAAACCCGGTTCGACCTGGGTGGTTCAACCGGTTGAACAGTTCCGGTCGAAAAATTGGTCGATTTAAACCGGGTCAACTTGCTAGGTTGGGTCGAAAACGGGTCAAATTAAACCGGTTCAACCCGTCGGGTTTGAAGCGTCCCGGGTCAACCCGGTTTGTGATTTGTATTAATTGTTTTAATTGGTTGTATTTAATTTGGTAGATATGTTTTTAATTGGTTGTACAATGTGAATAAATCATTGTACTTTTAAGTAATGATGTGTTTTAATAAGAGTATTAATTACATTTCATAATTTCATTTAATAAAATTTTTCAACATTTCAATTTTCACATTATTTGACTTTTCACTTTTTCACTTTAACCAATTTTCCTTTATATGTAGTATAGATTCAAATAGGGTACTTTATTCACACCAAATTCATAAATATATTTAATGGTTAAGTTCATTTTAGAGAACAATAATTTCAAAGAGGTTTTTGGATGATAGTTGTATTTTTAAAATCAATTTAAAAAAACGAGTGCTTTTAAAAATATTTAAGGAAACATGATAAGCTCGAAGAATTTGACTTGAATTCACACATCTTAACTACATTATAATGCATTTAGGCAGTTCCTAAAAAGGAAGTCTTAAAAAATTAAGACAAAAAATATTTCTTTAATTGGAAGGATTTCAAACTAACACATACTTATAAATAGGAGTTACATTACATTATGAATTTTAATCTCATTAATTGTAGGAGCCAATAATATTTATAAGCCTCATTAACTTGCAATAGTTCATTTAATCAATGTGATATAACAACCCAATTAAAAAAAAAAAAAAAAAAAAAAAAAAAAACTCTGCAATATGATTTAAAAAAAGAAACGTCTATACTATAATTACCTTTTAATGCATATTTCATATACATAAAGCCTAAAAACTAACCCACAAACTAACAAAGTTTAATCTCAGTCTCTAAACACACATTACACTATAGTAATAATTTAAATGTTCTACTTTTAAAAAACATATATCTACTACGTTTTAAAGTATTCAGGACAACGCTAAATAAGGAAAGGTTTAAAATGAAAAATATTTGCTCGCCACAAATATAGTCACCGAATACCCGCCGCCGCATAGCGCGGGTACCCTTCTAGTTTATAAAATGGCTAATTCTAAAAATACCCAACAAGTACACATTCACTTACTCTTAATGTCCTAAAAAAATTCATTTTCTCCAAATACCCTATGGGTAAAGGTCGCCCCCAAAATCTTAGGCGATTCTTCTAAAATCTTGCCAAGTGTCCCTAGGTAGGTGGGATTTTTTTTTTTAATTTTGTCCATAGTATATTACATATATATCTTCCCTCTTCCATCCTCTCTCTCTTTCACCACCCACTTCTCTCTCTCACCACCCACCTCTCCCCCTCTCTCTTAACTAGCCACCACCACTTCACTGGTCAACGTTGAAAAAAAAAAAAAAAAAGGAAAGACGAGAAGTAAAACAACCACAATATCATAACCTCACCACCACATACTCCAGCCATCACTCCAACCCACTGTCAAAACAACAATATCACAACCAACAACAAACAACCTCACATCACTCACCAACTCTCAAACAAAAAAAAAATCGAAAATTAAAGGAGAGATTTCAAGAAAAAAAAAATCAAAAATTAAAGGAGAAATTTCAAGATCTCAGATTTTCTCAAAGTGGTGTACGGATCTTTTAAAGACATTGTGTTTCTAGGATAAATCGTCATCGATCTGTGAGAAGTGAGTACTGAGAAGCATAACTGAGAACTGAGAAGCATGGCTTCTTTCATCTCTAAGAAGTGAGAACTGAAAGTGGTGTACGGATCTTTCACTCTCTCTTTGTTTCGTATAAAGAGAAATACAAACAGATTTGTTGTTAAGGGTTTTGTTTGGAATAAGATATTAAGTTAGATCCAAGGTGGGTTTTTGAAGAGGAGGTGAAAGATGGAGATGAAGATGAGATTGAAAAAGATGTTATGTTTGAAAAAGATGGAGATGAGATTGAAGAGGCTGTGAAAGTAAATGCATTATCTTTAAAGTTTGAAAAAGATGGAGATGAGTGGGTGGTGGAAGAGAGGATGGAGGAGGGAGGGTATATATGTAATATACTATGGACAAAATTAAAAAAATCCCACCTACCCTTGGAGAGTCGCCCAAGGTTTTGGGACGACTTTCGCCCATGGGGTATTTGGAGAAAATGAATTTTTTTGGGGGATAATTCCATGGTTACCCCATCCGTACAACCCTACAACCCTAAATGGCCATCTTTTTTTGTTTTCTCTAAATACCCCAAGGGGAGAGGGTTGCCTCAGAATCTTGGGCGGATGTGTTTAGATAGTGACATGTGTCCCTATACATGTCCCCACCATGTACCTTCATGGGACTACTTAAAACTTGTACTTTTTGGGCGACTGGGACCCACACTTCTTGAGCGACTTGACCATTTTGTCTTTTTGTAAAAAAGTTAATAATTATGTTAAGTACATTTTTTGTCCTTGTGGTTTGCTTCCTATTTCATTTTTGTCACACACATTTATAATTAATTAATACGCACATTTACAAATCTTATCTTCATCAAAAATCCTCATCAAAAACTCAGATCGAGACAAATCTCACACCAATCAAAAAAATCAAATCCAAAACCCAGATTTTTGAGTGTTAAAACCTCTTTTATGATATACGAACACCACCAACACAATCATGCTACTTTATCACAACTGAAACAAATCCAAACCCAAATCAGTTTCAACGAAATAAAAGGAAAAAAGAAGAGAAACAAGAAGCAGGAAACAATAACCCATCGTCACAAAATCAACTACATCACCATTACAAAATAACCTCATCAACGCGGCCTTAACCACTCACCACCAACCCCCACTTCTTCTCCAACCCACCTACCAACTGTTGCTGCGTTAACCACCCACCACCAGCCACATACATTCTTTATTTAGACAGATCTGGTTAAAGATCTTTGTGGGTTTTAGTTTTTGGTTAAAGATCGATGACGGGAGGTGATGTGATAACTATCTTTATTCTTCATGTTTGTGTTTTAGATCTGTGGGGGTTGTGATGGGTCGGCGTAGGCGGGGGTGGAAGTGGTGATGGTGATGTCGTGGTGTTTGGCGGGTCGCCGATGGTGGTTTGGTGGGTCGGTGGTGGTGGTGGTTGTTAGTTGAAGAAACGAAAGAAATGAAGAATGAAAATGATGTTTTTGAGTGTTAAACCCAGAATATCTGGGTTTTGAATTTGATGTTTTATAGGTTGATTTGACTGGATTTGGGTTTTTGATAAGTGATTTAGATTGAGATTTGAGATTTGAGATAAAGATAAGATTTGAGTGGTTATGAAATTTTAAAAAATTGAACTAAAAATGAAATACCTAGCAAACCACAAGGACCAAAAATGTGCTTAACATAATTATTAACTTTTTTACAAAAAGACAAAATGGTCAAGTCGCCCAAGAAGTGTGGGTCCCAGTCGCCCAAAAAGTACAAGTTTTAAGTAGTCCCATGAAGGTACATGGTGGGACATGTATAGGGACACATGTCACTATCTAAACATATCCGCCCAAGATTCTGAGGTGACCCTCTCCCCTTGGGGTATTTAGAGAAAACAAAAAAAAGAGGGGCATTTAGGGTTGTAGGGTTGTACGGATGGGGTAACCATGGAATTATCCCTTTTTTTGGGGCATTAGGAGTGAGTAGATGTGTACTTGTGGGGTATTTGTAGAATTAGCCCTTTATAAAACCTACTAAAATCGTTATCCGTTATCAAAATCCTGCAGGTTTTTTATGACCAATTTTATACATCATTAATATTAACATGTACAAAATCTATACTACATATAATGTACAAATGAATATCTCTCCAAAATTTTCAAACTTACAAGAAATAAAACATGGTTTACAACACTTTAATGCACCTAATTTTGATAATTACAATAAAACAAGCATATGGTATAACAAAAATAAGCATGGAGTCATTTTCAGACCACTTTTCTATCAAACAATATTAATGCTATTAAATAGTAATCAAGAAAATACCCCTTAAGTGAAAAATACTACGAGTACCTTATAAGCATTATTTACAATGATTCAAAGCACACATAAAACTAAAAAAAAGAATAATCACCTAATACAATTAATACACTATTAAAAACACCCCTTCATCAAAAAATACAATTTTTTAACCACAAAGTACAATAAAATTAACACATTATTTGAGATCCAACAGCAGCCTAAAACATGAATATGTTACTTTTGCTTTTGCTTCCACATATATCCGACCTCTATTTTTTTCACATCTTTCAGATTTGTCAAGATGTTTACCTTGAAAAAACAATTCATGAAAATCAATTAAACTTCTTTTTAGTATTCGAAAAAAAGATCAAACAAAAGTGTTTCCATCCTCCTTTCTTTCGGCTGAACAAGAAAACAAGAAACGAAATACAAAACCGCACCTACCCGAGACCTTTAACAGATCTTGAAGTCGAAAACATTTGTGTTCTTCGTGGGTTCGTGCGTTGGCTATGAAAGAAGCCAAGAAAGAAAACAATGAAGTTTAATCGTTGGTGATTCGAGTGGCTATAAGAATTAAAGGGACGAATAATTGTTTGTTAAGTGAAGTGTTTATTTGTGAAGTGGATCATAAGAGTTGGTGGCTGCAAGTAGAAAGAAAAAGTGACTGATTTTTGTGTCTACGGGTGTTGTGATAGAGTAAAATTAGGATAAACAATTTAGGGTTAGTTTTTTATATTGAAAGTTTAGGTTTTGGGCTTAGAATTATCTGAATTTGACGTGGGCCTAAAATATTTGGTTGGGCTGGTATAGTTAAATTGGTTTAAAATAAAACAAATGGTTGTGTAGTATATAATTCGATCCGAATTTGGCTAAAGAGTTAATTTATGTATTTATATTATTTTCTTTTTATATAAACACCTATGAATACATTAAAAGAATTATTTCCGACATTCTCATTTCTTTTTCGTTTAAACTTCTATACTAATTATAAGCTTCTATTATCTAATTGTTCAACCCCGACCAAAGAGATATGATGATTGATGTTTTACGAGTGGCTTATGGTTTAAATTTATACAAATATAATAAAAATTACGAAACTAAAAAGCTACAATAAAAAAAATGAAAAAATACGTCGGCTAAAAATCAACTCCACTGCAATATGCGGTATAAATGAAAAATATTTGCTCGTCACAAAATTAGTCACCGGATACCCACCGCCGCATTGCGCGAGTACCCTGCTTACTTTATAACCATCAAACAAAAGACGTAAACCAAATGAATATAATCATATATATAATAATTATACAAATCAAAAGTAAATGATGAAATAGTTAAACCTATAATCTGAATGTTTTAAACTAATCAGATGTGTCTCAAAATTCAAAACGAGGAGATTTGCATGATTTATTAAAAACATCAACTTCTTACTTTGAATAAACCTAACCAAAAGAAATTAAGAAATGATGATTAAAAAATACATCCATGAGTTATATTATTGTAACTTTCGTTAAAATTTTGATTCTATATTTTATAAAATACATCCATGAGTTATTAAAAAAAAGAGATTAGTAATTTAATAAGATAAAAATGGTTATTAAAATAATGAAACAAACAATGATTTTGTTAATGAATATTAAGATATTTGTAATCAAATGAGGACAAATAATAAGAAAAAATATATGTAATCAAATGAGCACCTGGTTTTTGACATATCTTAACATGTTAGCACCGGGTACGGTAACGCAACACTTGACGTTATGCCGAAATAGCTTTGGCGTTACCACACCGGGGTATGCAAGAAACCAACGTCGTTGGTTCGTGCGTTGGTATACTAACGTGCGTAGCCGTTGGCTTCGCCAATGGTTAAAAACTATTTTTTATTTTTAAACACCACTTTATATATATTATACTCCTTTTAACCAAATTTCACACAAATCTTTCTACCAAAACACATTCATATAAACTATGGATCCGAATTCGAACAATGTAAATATTAGTTGTTGACATAAATAATGTCTAAAAACATTGTTAACATTCATCGACATCTCTATATTTTGATAATCACAAAACGTAAATCCATTAAACTAAAAATTATGACGTAAACAAGTATTTAACGATAAATATATCACTTTACATCCAAATCACTTAAATCTTAAGGTATGAATAAACAAAGTGTTTATTGCATTCTATGATCAAAGGAAAATTTTCTCAATCACTAGACTTTTTATAAAATGTCACAAACATTTTATATCTTTTGCAAAATCAATTTTGGAATTAAAAGAATATGTTTAAATCATTATAAATACATGAATTCAAATTTTCAAAAAAAAAATGGCAAAAATAATCCAGAAAAACCTTCCCCACAAAAGGACAAAAATGTCTAATGTTCTGGAGGGTGCGCCCCCTTAATTCCCTAGGCGGCCCCCTTAATTTTAAGGGGACCGACCCCTCAATTAAGGGGACCGACACGCTCCAGAACAGTATTTTTCTGGCTATAAATACTGGTTCATTTCACAGATTTTTCTCACCTTTTGCACTTAAAAACTTTCTGATCTAAATCTTCATTTCTATTACCTAATATCCTTTGATCATATATACATTAATCTTTGTTTCAAAGTGATCCAAGTCTCAACTTTTCAAGTGCAAAAGAAGAATACTTCAATCTACCAAGACAAGAAGTATTACAACTTGTTGTGATCTCCACATCCAAGTTGTTAGAGCATCATTCAATATATCTATTTCTTTGTGTAACTAGTTGTGAATATTTGATAGAAGATAGATTAGTAAGGTGTGTAGATAGAGAAATTGTAAATCAAGTAGATAGGTGTGAAGAAGAAGTAGTGTAGATCAAGTAAATAGGTGTGAAGAAGTAGTGGTGTGATTAAGTAGTGACTTGGTGTAAAGAAGTTGTGTAGAAGGTGTGAATAAGGTGTGACTAAGTTGTGGAGTGAAAAATTGGTGTGTAAGGTTTTCTCCGCCATAAGGGAGCTTGTTGACATAGTGAAGAAAACTCTCGAGTTAGGTGCTCGTGGAGTGGAGTAGGACAAGGAAGGTGTCCTTGTAGCCGAACCACTATAAATCTCTTGTCTTGCGGTTCGATCTTTCCATCTCTCACTTATTTCATTACTTACATTATTATAGCTTTAGTATTTAATTATAGTTGTTTATAGTGTGCAAGACTTGAATTGACATAATATTGAATCTACATTGTTGAAAGTAAATAAAGTTTTCATAACAAATTAAAAAGACGTAAAACTATTCAACCCCCTTCTAGTTTTCCACAATTGGTACCAGAGCCACGTCAAACAAGATTTTTTTAAATATATTGTATTTTAAAACTTGCAACGATCTATGGAATCTAAAAAATATTTAGAAGGGCAATTGATGAGGCGAAAAGTGTACCGCTTTTAAGGGATCATTTAAGCCCGAATTCGAGATTATTTGATCAAATATTGCCCTAAATCGTTTCTTTTGTTATTTTAGGCACTTTTGGAGAGAAATCTGGAAAAGGAAGCATTTTGGACGTTTTTGGAGCATAAAAGTGAAGAAAACGGCAAAGTCACAAATTTCCTTACTGGGAACAGTACCTGACGGCGTCAAGCCTTTGTACATGACAGCGTCAAGAGTTACAAAAGAGGTGGAAGTGGAAAATACACGTGACGATCCAGAGAGTTTTTAAGCTGGTGACCTGACGGCGTCACCAAGGCCGTCAGGGTCCAATTACACATGACGGCCCAGAGTAAATTCCTACATGACGGCGTCACAAATAGATCTAGGCAATACGATTTTATCATGGCGGCGAGTTGACGGCGTCACGAGCTAACACATGACGCCGTCACGATGTAATATCTATATATAGTTTTCTGAATTTCATTCATTAGTGTGCAACTTTAAGAGAATAAACCCTAGTCCGAATTTTATCAATTTTTCAAGGGTTCCAACCCCTTGATTCTTCCATGTTCAATTGAAGATAAGTATTCTTTCAAATCATTCAATATGTCTATGTGTTGTGTGATTATATCTTACGCTTGTCTTCTCTTTAACATGCTAGGCTAGATCTTATTTATGTTTGCTTAGATATAGTGAAACCTAGATGTTGATTATGGGTTGATTGTTTGTTTATAATTGTTACGGATGATTGTATTCGATGTTAGGCTTAAGAAAACTGGCAGACTTCCATTAGTAACTTGCTTGAACGTCTTAAGAAACATGATCGGAGGTGTACTACGATTTTTGGTTGCATTTAATGCATAGGAGAATTCTAATGATCCCATGTTAGGAGCTTCTAACGGCTCGACATAGGAGTGAAGTAGGATCCTATAGAGTTAGGGAATATTGTACACGACCCTACGACTAGTATTAGGGAATATGACCCGTCATCCATGCAATTGTAACAAGCTAATCAACCTGTAAAAGATATCCAGGGAGTAATGAAGTCTAAGTAAACACAACTTTCCTCATTATTGTTTCCACCACATTAGTTTAATAGTTTCATTTTCATTTTTGTTATTTTATTTTGATTGCATTTGTAGTTAATTGGGTTAGTTGAATAGCAACTAATTCCGCCCACTCCTTCAAAACCCGAGATTTTACTTGCTTTCTAAAAAAAATATAAAAATACAAAAAGAATCATCCCTCACCTCTAGACCTAGTTTAGTAGGCATTCTAATCCTAGCGACACTGTTCCTGAGTTGAACGATCAATCCCCAGGTACTTGTCACTATACTATACTACAACGATCAGGTACACTGCCTGGTGGGGGTTGTAAGCTTCTCGAGATCCCTTGAGAGATAAAACCTGTTGCGAGGGTGCAATCCCCACGTATCAAGTTTTTGGCGCCGCAGCCCGGGGAATAGTTATTGTCTAGGTTAGGATTTCTTTTTATTAGGTCTACTTGCTAGATTCGTTTCTAGTAAGGTTTTATTTTTATTTTTAGGTTTTCTTTAGTCTATCTTTTTCTTCGTGCCTTTGTTAGTAAATTAAATTCATTGACTATTCCGTTGGCCATTATGGAAAACGCGAATTCACCCCTTTCCCCTAGTGAAGTGGCTTTGTTGCGTGAACAAATAGAGAGTGAGATTAGAGAACTTAGGGAGCTTAATAGGTTAATTAACGTTGAGCTCGATCATGCATTTAATGACCTAGCGACCGCCTTGTATTCAAATAAGGACCTAGGATCTTATGATTTTGAGAATGTTGTTGATGAACTTGAGGAAGGGGAGATAGATCCGAAACCGGATGACTATTTCAATCTATATCCCACTAAGGAGGAGACTGCGTACCATAATAATCTTATTGATAATCCTCGACCTCCTTTTACTAGAATTGACCCTAAGATAAAGAGGCGATCCTAAGAATGTTAAGATGCCATGTATGATTGGGTATAAGCACATTGACAACGCTTACATTGATTTTGAATCCCCAATCAACATTATGTCCTAAAGTGTTTATAATGATATAGTAAAAACAAAACTTGGACCTAGAAAAGATCCCAAATACCCCGGTGGAGTTTGTAACTTTGTTGGGAGAATTAAAGGTCTACATGTCTTTGTTGGGAACTTTACTTATATCATTGACTTTATGGTTGTTGAAGACCTAGCTAGTGTTATTGATTGTCGCTTATCCCATGTTATATTTGGTAAGCCATTTGTTGAAGAATCCAAGTTAGAATATGATGAGATAGAAGGGACGATCCGATTTGCTAGTAAAACAGATAGGATCACATATAGGATGCCTAATATAATTAAAGAATTTCGTTTTGTGCCTCGATTTGATATGAATAACATTGGTGCTTTTGAGGACATTAATGAAGAGGATAAAAAAAAGGGCATGGACTATGTATGGGAGAAGAAGAGCCTTTTCTATAAGGATTGCTTGACTCTAGGACCAAAATATAAAGTTGATAGTGAATTTGCCAATAGGATTATAGGAGCAATTGAGAAAAAGGTGGTTGGTCTCTATAAAGAACATTTACAATAGGGTCCGGAATACAAAACTAAGATTTGAGATGACCTGACCTTGAGTCTAGCTACAAGACTCGTAAATAAAGAAAAGCGCTTCTTGGGAGGCAACCCATGTTTTGTGTGTTTGTTTGATTTTTATTTGTTTGATTGTTATTTGTTTCTGTATGCATGCTTTATTTTTATTGTTGGTAGATCATGTTTCAAATTAAATTGTGAAAATGCTTTATTTTGTTGTTTAACTTCTTCTTAACTTTATATAAAGGTATTTTGCAAAAGCTAAGTGTAAGGGGAAACCCCAAATTTGTTTCTAAGAACGAAAATGATTATGATTCGCCACAATATTAAATGAACATGTGTATTAGTATTTGTTAGAGTCAAATGCTTGTATCGAGTCATAATGATGTTTTGCAAGATTTTCCAAGAAGTAGGACATAAGTTTTTCCAGAAATTTTTCGGAAATTTAAAATAAAGATTTCTGCAGGTCACGGCTTAACTCCTGACGGCGTCACGTGTAAAATTCTAGAAATTTTGCGAGTTTTGTTTTTCTAACGGAGTCTTAAAGTTTTTGTTAATTCCTTAGTTTTATAAACTCCAGGAAATCTGCAAACATTCATTCCACAAGCATTATATCTTAAATTGTTTTCTAGGACTTGTTAGTATATATAGATTGCCGCCGATTTTACGCGAGGTTGCCTTGTTTGTTTTCTCAGGTTATATATGACAAGAAGATGATTTATATTTCTGGAAGGGAAGCTTTGAACGTTCATTTTCTTGGAGGAAGATCTAACCTTGTTGATACACTATCCACACCGAACGAATCAAGGGAGTATTTGTTTTCATTCTTTTACCTATTCTACTTTTACATCCTTTAATTGAACATTGAGGACAGTGTTCATCCTAAGTGTAAGGGGAGGGTAAACGATGATACCTTATAAGATACAATTGCACTTGAGTTTGTAACAAATTCTTCCTTTAATTGAACATTGGGTGTATATTTAAGTGGGTTGTAACAAATTCTTCCTTTAACTAAGATGCTTAAAGTTAGAAACGAAAAGATAGGCTCGGATGGGTGTACTAGGGGTTTCGTGTACTAAAAATGAGTACAACGCTAAGGTGTGGGAAAAATTAGTTGACTTTACTAGCCAAGTAATATGACTGAAATGGTCAAATAATTATGATACGGGTTTAACACAAGAGTGATCCTAATGCCTCTTATCATGTAGTAAATCCTACTACATGAATGTAGTCTCACTAGCGGTCTGGAGATGCATCACTAACGCAAGTTCTAGAATCTAAATGCTACCGGTACACTCATAAGCACTAATAATGAATGCTTTTCCTATCAAATCTAAAGGTGAACCTCACATATTTGGGTGGAAAATTTTTCTGAATGGTACGGTTTTGTGCTAGTCATACAACTCCTATCCATGAGACGCTTGCTATGGCTAAAGTTTCACTCCTAAATGTTGTAAAAAAATTTAAATTTGGCGCTAAAATTACACTAACAAGTATTTCTCATAGTTTTATTACACACCTACCATCAAACAAACAAACTCAAGTGCAAGTGTATCCTATAAGGTATCATCATTTACCCTCCCCTTACACTTAGGATGAACATTGTTACCAATGTTCAATTAAAGAATGTAAAAGTGAAACAGGTAAAAAAAATGAAATCAAATACTCCCCTGATTCGTTCGGTGTGGATAGTGTGGTAATAACGTTAGATCTTCCTCCAAGAAAATGAACAATCAGAGCTTCCCTTCCAGAAAAATAAATCATCTTCTTGTCATACATAATCTGTTAAACCTGAGAAAACAAACAAAGCAACCTCGCGTAAAATCGGCTGCAATCTATATATACTAACAAATCCTAGAAAATAATGTAAGATATAATGCTTGTAGAATGAATGCGTGCAGATTTCCTGGAGTTTATAAAACTAAAGAGTTAATAAAAACTTCAAGACTCCGTTATAAAAACAAAACTAGCAAAATTTCCAGAATTTTACACATGATGCCGTCAGAAGTGACCTGCAGAAATCTTTATGTTAAGTTTCCGAAAAATTTCTGGAAAAACTTATGTTCTACTTCCTGGAAAATCCTGCAAAACATCATTATGACTCGATACAAGCATTTGACTCTAACAAATACTAATACACATGTCCATTTAATATTGTGGAGAATCATGATCAATTTCGTTTCTTAAAAACATATTTGGGGTTTCCCGTTACACTTAGCTTTTGCGAAATACCTTTGTATGAAGTTAGGACGAAGTTAAACGACAAAATAAAGTATTTTCACAATGTTTTTGAAACATGATCTACCAACAATAAAAATAAAGCAAGCATACGGAAACAAATAACATCAAACAAATAAAAAATCACACAAAACATGGGTTGCCTCCCAAGAAGCGCTTTTCTTTATTTACGAGTCTTGTAGCTAGACTCAAGGTCATGGGCAATTACGTGACCTCATCGTTGGTCTTATTTTCTAGGTCATCTCCAATATTAGTTTTGTATTCCGGACCTAGTTGCAAGCATTCTTTGTAGAAACCAAGTATTCTATTCATAACATATTCTACTCCTCTACGTCTATCCTCATCATTCCTATAGTAAACCACTTGTTTGTGTTCCTTTTCTATGTTTGATAAAAGGCGGTATTGTTCAATCTTATAGGGCATTTGGTAAGCAATCTCATCATTCTCTTCCTTGAATCTAACTATCCCTAGAGTCGGATCATAACTCATCTTAGAGGCCTCAACAAACGGTTTTTCGAACACTACTTGACTTAGGCAATCATCTATCACCGGACGAGTATCCTCCACTATCACAAAGTCGGTCACATAAGTGAAGTTTCCTATAAATACATGCAATCCTCTCACTCTTCCGACAAAATTACTTATCAAATTCTTGCGAGGCATCATCCTATAACCAAGTTGCTTCTTCATAACCCAATTATAATAAGTCCTAGTCATGATGTTTATAGGAGACCTAGGATCAATATAAGCTTTCCATACATGCATATGCCCAATGTTGCATGGTATGTTGATGTTAGAGGGATCACCTACTTTAATAAAGGGTGAACCAAGGATATATGGTGTCTCGGGATCATCGAATAAATCCTTGTGATATTCCCGTTTTTTCTTCGTGGGCAACTTATCAAAGTACTCTTCTATGTTTTCTACTTCCTCTAACTTTTCTACCTTATTAACCTCAACTTTCTTAATTTCATCCCTAGTCTCGGTTTCTATTCCAACTTCATCCTTGTCACTTTCTTCTATATCATTATCTTTTGGCTTAACGGTGACAACATTGACAAAGTGGACGTGTTTGGATGACGAGGGGTCCTTAACTTGGATTCCGCTATTAGCGTCCATAGTGTCCTTTCTAGGTGTAGTTAGCGCTTGGTTGTTGAGGGATCTCAACAAGTTGTCAATCTTATTGGTCATCTCCGTTTGTTGTTGATTGAATTCGGTTTCAAACTTAGATATGCGAGCTTCTTGAGATGCCATAAATTTGGACATCAATCCTTCAAAATTGTTGGTACTACCATAGTTATTAGAAGGATTGTTGTTGAAAGTACGGTTGGAGGGTGGACCGTTTGGTTGGTAACGATTAGGTGGATTGGAAGAATTGTTTTGGTTTTGTTTCCACCTAAGGTTCGGGTGATTTTTCCAAGAAGGGTTGTAGGAATCACCGTAAGGGTTTGGCTCGGGTTTGAAAGTGTACCACTTATCTCCCGCTTCGTCGGTACGCGAGGATGCGTAGTCCGCAAAATTTATTCCGGGGAGTTCCACGCAATCACGAGTGTCATGGGGACCACTACATAATTCGCATGAAGAAGTGATTTTGTTCACTTGGCTTGAAGGCTTAGGAGCTTCGTAAGATTTCATGAGAAACTTGACTTGGTCCTCAAGTTCCATGATCTTACGGTCGGGAGTGCTAGAATTGTTCGAAGGCAAAGATATTGCCTTGACCGTTTTGTTCAAATCACGGGGATCATTCCAACTTTCGTTGTCATAGAGAGCAAGATCTTCTATGAGTTCCCATGATTCTTCCGCACTTAGATCACGTAGCTTGCCACCGGTCGATTGGTCAATGGTTCACCTTGTGGAGAGATCGATATGGTCATAGAAGATTTGGACTTGGAGCCAAAGATCTATGCCATGATGAGGGACTTTTTGGAGTAAGTCCTTGAAACGAGTCCATGTTTCATATAGAGTTTCACCTTGACGTTGTTGGAACATCAAGATATCATTTCTAAGCTTGGTAGTTCTCCCCGGTGGGAAAAATTGAGCAAGGAAACGAGTGGTGAGATCATCCCATGAGGTGCTGGATCTCGCGGGTAAACGTTCAAGCCATTGACTAGCTTGATCACGTAGAGAGAATTGGAATAGGCGTAATCGAGTCGACTCTCTAGTTGTAACATCAAGGTCTATAGAATCTACGATTTTAAGGAAATCCTTGAGATGTTGGTTAGGATCTTCAGAACGAAGTCCATGGAATGCACATCCGCTTTGCACCAACCGGATGGTGTCGGATCGCAAGGGGGACACATTGGCTCCTTGGGTAAGCTCAATAGTGTTTCGATAGCCTTGGTGGCTAGGACGGGAATACTCTTCTAGGGTTCGGGGCCTAAGAGGTTGGTTTCCTAGTGGTGGGTTTTGTGGGTGGTTTTGTTGTGGTGGGTTCATAGGTTCAAAGATGTTACCACCTTCCATGATGTCGGATGGTAAAGATTACAAACAAAGACACGAAGAAAAAGATAGACTAAAGAGAACCTAAAAATAAAAATAAAATCTTACTAGAAAGGAATCTAGCAAGTAGACCTAATAAAAAGAAATCCTAACCTAGACAATAACTATTCCCCGGGCTGCGGCACCACCTGGCAGTGTACCTCTCGAGGGATCTCGAGATGCTTACAACCCCCACCTGGCAGTGTACCTGATCGTTGTAGTATAGTATAGTGACAAGTACCGGGGGATTGATCGTTCAACTCAGGAATAGTGTCGCTAGGATTAGAAAGCCTAAAAACTAGGTTTAGAGGTGAGGGATGATTCTTTTTGTATTTTTATATTTTTATAAAAGCAAGTAAAATCTCGGTTTTGGAAGAGTGGGCGGAATTAGTTGCTAGTCAACTAACCCAATTAACTACAAATGCAATCAAAATAAAATAACAAAAATGAAAATAAAGCTAATTAAACTAGTGGTGTGAACAATGATAGGGAGAGTTGTGTTTACTTAGGTTTCATTACTCCCTAGATATTTTTTACGGGTTGATAGTTTGTTACAATTGCATGGATGACGGGTTATACTCCTTAATACCAGTCGTAGGGCCGTGTACAATATTCCCTAACTCTATAGGATCCTATTTCACTCCTATGTCGAGCCGTTAGAAGCTCCTAACATGAGATCATTAGAATTCTCCTAAGAATCCATATGGTTTAACCATGAGCAATCCTTCCAGGAAGAGCTATATTTCATTTTATCAATGTTGAAGATATCTGTTTCCCCTTCTTTATAAGCTGAAAGGTCAAATTCATCATCTATGTGATGTTTGAAGTGTCTTTTAGACACAACATCAGTTAGTGGTTCAGCATGCATTTTTTCACCAAACGTAAAACCGACCTTAGAATTGAACAAATCACAATTTAAAGACCGACGACTTGATTTAGAATCTCTAATTGATGCAACTGGACTGGCCCAATAACCTTTATCCTCTGTTAAGCAGACTCCACCGGCCAAAATTGAATCAAATGACCCTTTCAATAAAAGAGGAGAGTACGTTCCCAAGTTGCTGGGAGTGGTGATCCTCAGAGGCGACCAAACGGTTGCAGCATTCAGCCATGGTTCAGAACCCTTAATTATGTGATCAGCTTTTTTTAAATCGAATCGGTCATCCATGTAAAGCCATTTCTTAAACCCATTAGCCGGAGATCTGAATAGATCATCACCCCTTGTGCTAGCAACAACAGCTGGCACATCCTTGTGAGAGGAACAACGTCTCAAAAAATGCTTCATGGAACCATCATGAATGTTTTGTTCATCACTATCAAAGTGAAAAGGAACAGCAGATAGTTCTTTCATTAATCATTACTAATCTGTTTTCTGAACTACCGACAGTATGCAGAGAACCTGGATTCCATTTGGCATCTAAAAGATGGTCCATGTACTCTTTAGAAGGCTCCCCACTACACTTGGTATTTAAGTAAATACCTCCTAGAGATGTGTAACTATTAGGTACTCCCAGGAGGTTGCTGCTCTCATGTGGTGTGGGGAATTCACATTCAGGAAAAGATCTTGTACTAATCTGTAGCAAATTGTCAGGCTGAAAGGCAAAGTCCAGTTCGTTTCCATAGTTTTCAGATTTTACATTTCTCTGAGTTCGCCTACATGAATAGCTACTGAATGGCATATGCTTTGGTTCTTCTCTTGTCATCTCTAATTGGGGTGAGGAAAGGACAAAAGAATCCTGGTGCCGTTGCTTTGATTCTTCTCTTGGCATCTTCATTTGAGGTGAGGAAAGGACAAAAGAATCCTGATGCCGTTGCTTTGGTTCTGCTCTTGGCATCTCCATTTGAGGTGAGGAAAGAACAGCAGAATCCTGATGGCGCCGTGCCATGCACCTCTTCTTTGGAAGTTCATTATTCAGGGGATCTGATTAACATGATTTTAGCAACAGATGAGTTCATGTATCTAAACTACTATACCACATTTTTTTGTTGGTTAATATGCAAGGCCAAGAAGTCACTGTCACTTATACCATATACAGATTCCACTATACACAAAGCGTCAATGTATGTTCATCATATGGTTTTAAAGGTCCATAAAACCACAACGTGAATAATAATGTTTTGTGCTTTTACCTTAGCCATGTAATGTGTTATTTATAAAAGATGATTGTATGTAAACCCATGAACATTGGGTAAGCAGGCTTGCTGTTCTCCTAATTAGCTTGCTAAAGAGGGGAGTATTTTTATTAGCACGTACAATTAGAACACAAGTATATTATAGATATGATGCCTGACTAGACTCTTCTTGTAGCTGACTAGCAGACTGGAAAAATTGATCAAGAACTCACTGTAAACAGGGTTTTTCCAGTGCCCACAAACTTACAAAAAGTATTACATAGAATGTGGAACAGAGGGAGAATCGTTTTCCCCAAACTCAACTTGCATCGTATAGCAGCTAAACCAAGAGTAGGATAGTAGGATACAAATTTACTTGAAAGAATGATATTAAATGAATGGAAAGGCACACGGAACTTCTTACAGGAATTAATGCTATTACCATTTCTGGTTGACGAAGTATCAGCTCCATTCCATATAGCATCTTCAGATATATGAGCACCTTGACAAAACAGCAGACATCAAAATTCAACTTCAACAGGTGGAACAGTACTGAACATCTCAGCTGATACTAATAATAATTACTTAATGCCTAGAGCTAACCACATATCATACCTTGACTCCAATCATACCTTGACTCCAAAAGCATGAAATACTTTCCTTAATAAAAGCAAATACTGATTCCCAATCCTACAAAACAGATACAGATAGATCAATGATCAACAGAGAAGTTTGAATTTCAAATGTCTTCTGAGTATAAATTTATGAGAATAAGCTCGAGCAATAAGGTAAAAGCACCATATCACCAACTACCACATGTCAATGGTGTAAAAAAAACTTGCAAACTCTCCGTACAAATGTAATTTCAGTTTTCAAACAACTGAAAATCAACTTCAGGGGGGTAATGAACTTCATGCTTCATTTGTGTAAAGAATTGGAGCATCAATGTCAACCTTTTCTCTTGATTAGCTATTTAAAATGTCTGTTAATTTCTCTCAGTGATTCTCTCTCAGAGCCCTAACACTTTGAACTAGATAGGTGTCACCATCTGCCACATTCAAGGTTTAAAACTTAGATACCTCAAACAAAAGCAACACATGAAACATGGCAGGTTGAGATGGTTGGTCCTGGGCTAATGTTACTAGGTGAAGATGTTTACAACTATTATATGAGTATGAGCAATTGTTTGAATAATGACAGAAACACTAATCCATTCAAAAAGTCGACCACAAAGATCAATAGTAAGCCAAGAATACACCAGCATTTATACATCATAAGTCCAAGGTCACAAGCAGATATTACCTTGAATTCAACACAAGTCTTGGTAGGTTCAAAGCTCAAATCATAATGAGCTCGCGGGCAAGTTAAGTTCAATATGTCAGTTGGAGATGCCTGACACCTGCTCCTCTTTCCACAATAAGACCTACTGTCAGCCTTCAACAAATCTGAACAGCTATGCGTGGCAGCCAACTGATTCAGCAACTTATGTATAGGACCTTTGGATATATATCTTGAATTGATATCTTTGTTAGAAGGTCAAGAAAACAAATGTAATAATCTATTGTTACCTATTTTATCTACCCATAAACCCGATACATTGAAGCATAGAAACAATGCAAGCATGTGGATACAGATATATTGGAAGGCCTGCAAAATAACGAACCTTGAATAAGAAACACATGATGAAAACAAAACAGAAGCAAAGCGAGCATACCTTCACAGAGAAAGTTTCATTAGGGCCACAAATGTATCCAGATAACTTTAACTGCCCAACAGACACATCCAGCTTATGCAGAGAACTAGAAGCCTCGACTCCAAAACCACTTTTCAATAAGGGCAAAGGAGAGGATGAAGGGTACAAGCTAAGAAGCTCATGGCCGCTGCATGAAGATTAAAAATTTATAATATAACTTCTTAGAAAGCAACAGAATCACATAAGCTGCAAGTAGGAAAAATGAGCACCTCTCTACATCAACCAACTTAAATCGAGATCTCAGGTGGACGATAGCAATTCTCAGTATGCATTCTTTAACAGAGTGCAGGACCTTTATCGGGCTTCGGATATATGTGATAGCATAACAGGTTGATATCAGCGTAAGAAATAAAATAAGATACTTAACTTATGTTTTAGAATTTAGAGTTGAAACAAAGTAAAAAGAACCTGGACTGTATTTGCCTTCTTCGAACTGGCTGGTTATAGAATAAATCACGAACAACAACTGCAACATCCAATACATGCCTTAGCGAAGGTACTCTAATCCATGCATAGCTGTAAGTAAACTATGGGTTTCAAGGAGAATGACAGAATCGATGTTTGACAGATTAATTTGCATCACCTATCATAGTCTATTAAGAATAACAATTACAGCTGGTCTTGTATAACACTTGAGTATACATTACCTGTTGTGCCAACTTCTTGTCTATCACCATCGATTCCTAGATACAGGCATTTGCAACCCTGAAAAACAAGAACAAGAATCAGAAAAAGCAAACTGTCATTAAATGTTAATATCAAGAGTCAGAACATATAGGTACTTGAAAAAGGCATTATAGAACCCATACCTTTATAACCTTGTGGTAACCGTTTGGCATTCCATGTGCCTTTGTAGAAACTTCCAACAGAGAAACGTCAGAAATTGAGCTTAGTGCTTCCCCTCGAAAGCCAAAGCTTTCTGGAACAGTGTTCATACCAGCCAGCTGTTCGAACTTAGAAGTTGCTTCATACAATGCAAAAATAAACACAATCATATGACTTGATAAGCCAACTATAAAAGATTTCTAGAATTCATTTTGGACTGAATATGACATGACCGATAAGACTTTCTTTACTAAGATAACAATTACATTTAGGCATTGTGAAACTATACAAAAGCAGACACATATGAGCTGTTAAACTCTATAGAAAACAGTAAAATTAGTAAACTATTCTAATATAAGATATGTTCAGATACATTTCTTGAATCAGTCTGTTTATTTAGGATTAACTTGGTTTCCTCCTTTTAGCATTGTATCCTTCCCAATAAATAGAGATGGTTACTTGTTATAGCATTGTATCCCTCATAAATATAATTTTATCATGTCCATCAGGAGTGTGTGTTTAACAATCCAAGGCCTGGATATCTATGCTCTTCTGAGCAAGTTGATCAAAAACAAGAACAGTTGGATCATATATGGCCTGTTTGGATATGCAATATGGAATTAATCATCTGATTCTTGCAGCTTCAAATAATGATAATCTGCACTTAGTCCCTTGAAGAAAGTTATGCAGATTATCTCACTGTTTAGGAGACAAAAATCAGTTCTAGATATTTTACTTTCTTAGCAACAAACTGCTAATTTAGGGGAGAAATATAACTGCTTCTTATTCCAGTTGTTTACCCAATTCTGAAGACTTCTACTATGACTAAGATAAGTATTGGAATTGTGAACGGCAATTTACCAAAATGGCTACTAAATAATTTATCGAGCCTCTAAATTCTAGACCATTAAATCTCCAATCATTTAGCCATTTGAATTAAAAAACAAAAAAACAAAAGAAAAAAAAAAACAAAAAACAAAACAAAACAAAAAAAAAAAAAAAAAACAAAAACAAAAACAAAAAAAAAAACAACAAAAAAAACAAACAAAACAAACAAACAAACAAACTTATAGCCTCACCCTTGAGGCTGTAAAACGGCAAGGAGGGTAAGATATGGGCTTAACACAAATGCAATTAAATTCCCAATTCAGCAGAAAATAACAGAACGAGACATCAATGTAATGAACATACACACATTACAGGGATGTATCTATTACCATATCTTTCTCCCAATAAAACCAATCCATCCCGTGAAATACGACAACCTGCAAAACTAAATTTTAGAATAAAACTAAGTCACATATCACTATTATCGAAAAGTAAGGTAGTTACCGTCATCTGTAACTTTAATATAGTTTGTCCCGACACCTACAGCTACAATAACCTGATAAAACCATAAGTCACATTTCACAATCTCAACCGATTCAATCGACTAAAAAAACACATTAACGATAGTTACGAACAATAACGTTATTAACCTTCATGGCACCAGCATCAAGGCTATTGAAAACCAGCTCTTCCACAACCCTAGTCAAATCAAACAAAACAACGCCGGAACGCATACAGCTCCTAACTGATTCCGGCAATAACTCGATTCGCCTCATCAATACCAAACCTTCATCACTTTATCACTCTACATAACACAATCAAAATTTACCTTACAGTTAATTAAATATCACAGTAATAAAAACCAAAAAAATTACTGCATATAGTAAGTAATTGTATTGGTATTATTTACTACGGTGAAACCCTAGAATTTATTATAAAGTGAAATTACGAAATGAAATTATAGAAATGGTTACCGAACGGTGGTGGTGATATACGGTGTCGAGTACCGGCGATTGTGGGCTCTGTTGTAAGAAGTGTGTGTGTTTTGCTAACCTGCGCTGCTAACTTGCGCTGTGTATCAGTGCCCGCGTAATGCCGCTTTGTTTAAAACAAGGTTTTGTTGTTGGTTATTAGCGGTAGACGTGGGTAGAAATGAATGCTAACATTTTAAGAACTAAATAAATGAACATTAACAAGATTTTATGCTCGTTTAGTTCTACAAAATGTGTGAATCGGTAGGAACATTTTAACCTACAAGCAAGGTTTTCAAGATCGGGATCTTACCAAGGATCGTTTTCGTCTTTGCAAGATCGGATCGGGATCGTAAGATCCTACTATAATGTTATTTTCTTAATAGTTTTTGTAATATTATACAAATTTACAAATTATTATATATTATAAAAACAAAATTATATGAATGTTGTATCAAAATGTTGTCATAAATTATGATTATGAAATGTTTAATAAGATTAACATGTTATTTTTTAAATTCTATAAGAAAATAATCTAAAAATGTGCAGTTTTTTAGTTTGTTATCCGAGAAAAGTAGGATCAAATCGGATTAGATCTTAAGATCCTATGGTCAAGATCGGGATCCTATAAGATCTTAAGCTTTCAAAGATCCTATGTAAGATCCGGATCGTTTTTGCTTTGCAGTATCGTAAAATCGTAAGATCCTAAGATCAGGATCGAGATCCTGACAACCATGCCTACAAGCTACAAGTAATAGCTTTGGCAACTCTTCTGACCAAGTGAGGAAACAACTGTAGTGAGCACGAGCCGAGATTTGAACCTTTGACCTTGTATCCACAAAAAATCTCTCCAGTGAGCCTATGGAATTTTTGAAGGTGGGTACCAGCTGAGCCAAAGCCCCTTTAGTTATGTTCGTTTAGTTAAATGAATGATTATGAACAAAAGTCTTGTTCGTTCATTTATGTTCGTGAACGTCCGATTATACATTCGTTAATATTTGTTTATGGTCGTATATCGTATATTTTTAATATATACCTTAAAAATCGGTATACTTAAACAAATAAACACATGTAAAACACCATATTTTGTATTTTTTTTTGGTCTTCACGCATTTTATGTTCGTCTGTTTACGTTTGTTTAATTTGCAACGAACATAAACGAACATGAAACACCTCATTTATTAATGAATGAACATGAACAAGAAAATTCGTCATTTACTCGCTCGTGTCCGTTCATTTGTCTAGAAAATTAAACAAGACTCCCTTTCGTGTTTGTTTGGTTCGTTTACGGCCTTAACGGTACCGGTGTTCATTCTTTACTTTAACACCCAATAAGTTAAAATAAACCAACTGGAAATCGAATAAAACCAAACTGAAATGGATTGATGATGCACATTTTGGGCATTTTTTGCTCAAATCAAACCTCAAACCGAGATTTCGCGCTTTTACGTTTTTCAAAACCAAACGCGAAGCGAAAGTCAATTTGGTTTTTCTTCAGTTTTTGATTTCTTTTTTTACATTTTTCGTTTTTTCGCTTTTTAGTTCGAGGTCAAGCTAGTGGTATAAATTCACTTTCGTAAATTGCCAGTCAAAACAAAAATATAATGGTACAATTCGTTGTTTCATGCGGGTATTCAACCATTATCAATAAACTCTTATAACGTACACATGCGAATTATAGCTAGCCAGATCTTTTAACCTCGCTCGTTACAGCGGGATCTAAGTAAACGTTTATCTACAAATTATATATCTAATATGCTAGTTGTAATGATTTATGGTTATGATGAAGTTAATTATAGAGTCTCCACATATGCATATATGTCTAATATGTTAGTCCACCACAAAATAGTTATCCTCTGGTCATCGGCTACTCACATATGATTTGAAGGGATCACGATTTATTTTCTTTCACTTTATTGTTTTTCATATAATTACCCTTTTATTTCTATCCAAATCCTAAACCCCAGACCACAAACCCTCGTCATAAAATAACTCATATTATGTTGATTTAACCATATTCAACTAATTTTGTCTTGTTAATTTGCTTTAATGAAAAGCCCGGAAGAGGGGGGGGGGGGGGGGGGGGGTTGGGGTGAGTGTGTATGATAGGAAGATGGTTGGTTGAGGATGGAGGAAGTGAGGAAAACATTATACGAAACTTGCAATATATTACAAAAATCTCATTATCTAATTTCCTCCCTTGATTAGTTTTTAGATGGTGTAGATTTATTTTTAGGCTTTTTACCATGGAGTATTAACTTTGTTTTTGTTAGATCCTTTATTTTTTTGTAAACTCATAACGGTTCTAATTTACTTTGGTTTCTTTTATTATTTTATTTTTATTTTTATTTTTTGTTTGGCATTTTTAACTCAAGTAAAATAAATAAATAAATAAGATACAAAATCCTACCTTTTCAACCTCTCCATCACATTTTTGCATCTTAATTGGTATATATGAATTTGACAAAATGAAAACCTTTTATTTCTTTATTTCAGAGTGCTTGGGGAATTACATTTGTGTACATTATTACACTATTAGATGATCGATCAGTAATCTCCCAAATCCCAATACTTGAACTTTCAAAGCTACCACACACCAAATACAAAAAGTTTAGATATTAATCAACTGACACACGGGTAATCGTTTGTTTTGACATAGCTGGATGACAATGCAGTGAAATTCAAATGTTCATAGCATCAACAAAGAGGGACTTGATTTGATCTTTGAGTCCTTCCGCATTTGTGAAATTATCCTTATCATTTTCGTATAATGCTTCCCAAATTCGCACCAAGTTAACCGCAATCATTATCATATGCATCGGAACATTTTTAGTCATGAGGGCCTCTCGGTTTATATCTTTCCACACATCTTCTATTTGCTTGTGCAAACATTCGTAGGCATGCTCCTCTGTGACATTATATTCCTTGATATGGCTCTCAACACTTGAAGGGAAATGCATTCGTTCTTGCTCCTTCTGCATTTTCATTGAAAAACATATTCTTCTTATAGTAACTATTGTGAGGTCAGGATACCATATGCAAGTAAAAGAGAATGCCAATCTCATGGTGCAACATGGAAATTGATGTCTATCGAGTGAATATTAGCAGCAAATGAATGTACCTTGTGGCCTGCGATATCATTTATGAGTCTACCAATAATAGATGCATCTTTGAAGAGAGGAGGATTAGTAAGAGCCCATTTGATTGCCTCATCTGTGACTACATCTCCCATGCCAAGAAAACATGATACTACAAGCACGTCACCACCACCACTCGAGAATGCAATCGATGCATGCTCTTCTATTGTTAGTTTGTATCCTTCATTTACCCATTTTGCTTCCATCATGTAGCCTCCAATAAAACTTTTAGCCTATACATGTAATTATGTAAATTGGTATATATGTTAACATATAAATAAGCTGTCTTTATTATAAACAACCAAACTAATGAAAAGTTGTTTGAACTTACAAGCTGTTTGGCAAAGTTAAAAAGATCTTCTTTTCCCTCATATGTTATGGAGTCTTCCATTTGGGTGTACATATCCATTAAACCTTGGTATAATAATTTCATGTATCCTGGAAGCATATCTATGCATGTAACTGACCACCTATGATGAAAGTAAGAGTTGGCTGAATTAATTTGATTGATGCTTTTATATAAGGACCTAAGAGACCTCATGAATAGGGGTTACGTATGTGCATGTAAATTACAAGTGTTCACACCTTTGTATTGCTTCGCTAAAAATCTTAAGTTCATCGTAGGTACCATATGCATCGTAAGTGTCATCTATAACAGTCAACATTATGATAACTTTAGTTAAGAAAATTCTAGCACGGGAATATTGTGGTTCGCAGCATACGCCTAGTGCCCAAAAGTAGCTTTCAACCAATCTATCTCTTACGTAAGGTAGATTGTTCGGGGCATCAAAATATTTCCACCACCTGCAACATAACATGTTATAGCACGTACATGTACAAGGTTATCACTAGAGGAAAAATAGATCATCAATATATAATGAACAGGAAAATAAGAGCTGATGCTATGCAAGTTAACTTTAATGTATTAAAAGGAGGGGTATATGCATGTACATGGTAACTTCGCTAAGCTCTTTTTTGTGCAATGATTGGAGCAAGTTGAACCCTAACTTGGCAAGTTTAAGCAAAGACTCATTGTGAGAATCTTGTTGCTGGTATAAAGGAATGTAGCGCAATGCCTCTATTCTTGGCAACCTTTTTCTTAGAGGTTGCTTTAGCGCCTCCTCTATTTGGGTAGAGAGAGTGGAGTTGCTCACAAGAGTATCCTTTGCTATGTCCTGAAGACGAGATCTTGTGAAAACAAGAGCATCATCTAGTACACCTTCACCTTCCACCCTCATATAGGTTGCCTCGTACAACTCAAGCATGCTTTGCACATCGTTGACTAAAGATTCCTTAAAAGCTCCGTTTTCATCTTTATAGTTATTAAAAATGTCTGTATAAACACATGAAAAAATGTTGGCTTGTTTTGCAATATCAAAATACAGTATTGAAGTTATGGATACTCACCACTTGAAACGTAGAACCCTTGTTGTCTCAAGAGTCGAAACCAAAGAGCAGAGCTACCACCATTCCATTTATTACCATATGTATCATAAATGTATTGTAAGGCATTCTCAATCTCAACCTCAAAATAATACGCTATGTCGAGGCGTTGGATTGAATCAATTAACTTCAGCAAATTCGTATGTTCTGTTAGAGTATCCAAAGATACCTTCAAATCTTTACGAACGTCTTTTTTCAGATCTTCAATCGTTTGTTCTATCCCGCTTTCATCTACTTGCTACATTTACCAAGGAATCATAATGAAAATTGTTGTAATGATTAGACTACAGACTACACAATACAAAGTTATAGTTATTGTTGAGATCACTAATATATTTTGTACCTCATCATAGATAAGAAACTGATCAGTATCCCAAATACTGGGTGGAAAGTTGGCAAGGGGGCGAATAACTTCCTCTTGTTCAAGAGACATATTTTTCATAATCGACTATTGTAGTTGAGTTGGTCTCGTGGTAGAGTGTTAAGGCTATTTATAGATATTCAAATAGGGTACTTTATTCGCACCAAATTCATAAATATATTTATTACTTAAGATCAAATGAGAAGAACTCTTAAAATGCGAATAATGAGAAATAACTATAATCACATATTAGAGATGTCAGCATCAATTGCATACTTACTACAAGTAGAAACCTTTGGAGTAACGTTATCACAAGTGATGATTGCCATTTTCCCTTTCACCTGAGTCTTTAGATTCTCAATCTCATTAAGCAAAGAAATTATTTTTTCATTGGTTTTAACACGTGTGATTTTAATCGAATCATATAACTCTTTGTAACGTTGTTTAACATTTGTATTTTTAGCTGGAAACCAATAATTTTCGTGTTGCAATCTATTGATGGTATCTTGATATTGAAAATTCTGAGAATCTAGAGACTGTGGGCTTTGGGTGCCAATCACATCGCTCTTATGTGACTTCAATTGAGCAATTTGTGATTTCAATTTTGGAATCGTGTTCATATGAGCTTGATTTTTTTCATCACGTTTGCTTATCTCAAAAAATGCATCAAATTCAGGAGCATCCAAAGATGTCTTGACATTTGACGTTTTGTGTCTTTCTTCCAGGTGTTGATATTTTAATTGCCAATTCAGATTATCAACCTCTAATTAAGACAAATGCCTGATCATGTTATCATGATCATCGTTTTGGATTTTCTCAAGCAACTTTAAATTCTCCCCCTCAAGCTCTATAACACGATTTTGGGTGACATTCAATGCATTCGATAAAGTGTGAAATTGACACGCAGTTAATTTAGAATCAATAGCAGTAAAATAAACATCCTGAGCAATACGTCTAGCAATCAAATTCTCATTGGTGATAAGAAGATTCTTTCTTTTAATCTCAAAACTTTTAAGTTCGATAGCATTTTGTTTTCCCACGTTTTCCATTTCTTTAAACACTTCTTTCATCTCTTTTAATTCAATTTCAAGGGTTTTTTGCATTCCCTCAAAATGTTCTTTGAGAATTTTAAAAAATGAAATAACCTCAGTTAAGTAACACCGTTTTGTTTGTTTAAATCCCCTTTCCCCTTCAGTAATTCCCGTTGGTGTAATTCTCTTCTTTCATGTTTTATCAAAATCAGCAAATAATTGATAAAATACATAAATGCTAATTAAAGTTTTACATTCAGTGGGAAGAGTTAAAGGAACTAAGTGCATGGGTGTATTGGGGGGGGGGGGACACCGTTGCAGCTGCTATCTTCCTAAAGATCTAAGAGCGAACTTCACATATTTGGGGTGGAAATTTTTGAGTGGTATGGTTTTTGTGCTAGTCATACAACTCCTATCCATGAGAGGCTTGCTATGGCTAAAGTTTCACTCCTAAATGTTGTAAAAAAATTTAAATTTGGCTCTAAAATTACACTAACAAGTATTTCTCATAGTTTTATTACACATCTACCATCAAACAAACAAACTCAAGCGAAAGTGTATACTATAAGGTATCATCATTTTACCCTCCCTTACACTTAGGATGAACATTGTCCCCAATGTTCAAGTAAAGAATGTAAAAGTAAAACAGGTAAAAAGAATGAAATCAAATACTCCCCTGATTCGCTTGATATGGATAATATGGTAACCAGGTTAGATCTTCCTCCAAGAAAATGAACAATCAAAGCTTCCCTTCCAGAATATAATCTTCTTGTCATACATAACCTGTTAATCCTGAGAAAACAAACAAGGCAACCTCGCGTAAAATAGGCGGCAATCTATATATGCTAACAAATCCTAGAAAACAAAATAAGATATAATGCTTGTGGAATGATATTTGCAGATTTCCTGGAGATTATAAAACTAAAGATTCAACAAAAACTTTAAGACTCCGTTAGAAAAACAAAACTGGTAAAATTTCCAGAATTTTACACGTGACGCCGTTAGGAATTTTTTCCTGACGCCGTCAGAAGTGACCTGCAGAAATTCTTATGTTAAGTTTCCGGAAAATTTCTGGAAAAACTTTGTCCTACTTCCTGGAAAATCCTGCAAAACATCATTATGACTCGATACAAGCATTTGACTCTAACAAATATGAATACACATGTTCATTTAATATTGTGGAGAACCATGATCAAGCTTGTTTCTTTAAAAACATATTTGGGGTTTCCCCTTACACTTATCTTTTGAGAAATACCTTTGGATGAAGTTAAGACTAAGCCAAACCACAAAGTAAAGTATTTTCACCATTTTAGTTTTGAAACATGATCTACCAACAATAAAAATAAAGCATGCATACGGAAACAAATAACAATCAAACAAAATAAAAATCACACAAAACATGGGTTGCCTCCCAAGAAGCGCTTTTCTTTATTTACGAGTCTTGTAGCTAAACTCAAGGTCATGGGTTACTACGTGACCTCATCGTTGGTTTCACTCTCTAGGTCATCTCCTGTAACACCCCAACCCGATAAGGGTAGAAGTATTACATTACAGTGACATATCAGAACAAACACAAGCATATGATTCATACATACAAAGAAATTCAGGGTTGCAAATGAAAAATCTGAAACTACAAGGTTACAAAACAATAAATACTATGTTTAATAAAGTGAAACTTCATCTAATCGTCTCTAGTCCAAAGCATAGTCTTCTAAGTCCAGTCACACTCTCTTCCCATAACCCAGCTTCCTACTAAAACCTGCCGCAGGAAAAAGGAAATGCGGCTGAGCTTAAAAAGCCCAGTGAACAGATACATATACAAAGCAATGATAATGAAACAGAACTGAAATATAGTGCATTGGGGAAATAGAATAAGGAATAGATAAAAGAGTAATAGAATAGAAAGAAGAAAGGATAGTCATCTACCACGAGCCCAGAACATATCATATCATATAAGCCGTCAATACCATAATTCTTCATAATCATATAGAGGGGAGTCCTCTCAGATAATCAGATAATATGAGGGGTGTCCTCATTCTTCAAATGGGTGGAGTAGCAAACTCCCAGAAATTGTGAAAGGCATGTATAGCACACAGTACCAGTCACCAGACATATATCATAATCATAATCATAGTTGAATCCACTAAACATAACAGATCTAGGATGCATCCATACGCCCCCGCAGAAATCATAGTGGCCATAACAAATCATATCATAAAGCGCGCATATCATATATCAGAAAGGGGACGGTGTAGCCAAATCACTAGGGCCACACACTAGTCATGCCAGTGGTGCATCACAGACACGCCTATGGTACCTCCATAGGTAGGGAAACAGAAATGGCTCGGGTATCAAACTAAGAGTCAGGTCTCATATCATACAAAAGGTCATATAGCAAAGGTGTATCTCAGAATCATATCAAAGGTTCATAATAGCAGTTCATAACAAAGGGTTCATATCAGAAATAGTATTCAAAGTCCAATCAGAGTTTATCAGGTCAAGGTTCATATTCAAAAATCAATTCATGGTTCAGTTCAAAAGTCCGTTTCAAAAGTTTCTATTAAAAGTCCAATTTAAATAATCTTTTAAAACAGTTTTCATAAAAATGGTCTTTCAAAATATAGTGTTCATGAAAGTTAAATAACCTTTCTTTTAAAAAGGAATTTAGCATCATTTATAAACATCTTTTCAAATCGGTTCTTCTCAAAACATTTCCATGGTATCATTAAGAAGGTTTTCATAGCATAGGTTCATAACGGAGGTCATATCAAGTGGGATCAACAGAGAAGGTTCAAGTAAAAGGGGATCATAGCAATGGCATCAATTCGGGAACTAACGGATCAGAATATGAAAGAGATCATGAGAAACCTTTTGAGAAAGGTCAGAATATCTGTACCTTAAACCGCAAGTGCACACATGACAGAAACATAAAGGTCGAAAGCAAAACTCCTTCTTCAGCGAATCTACACGAATTAATGATCGGCTTATTATTAATAACTTATTCAATTCAGATTTCTCATTTTAGTCGGCTTTCCAGTTTTAGTAACTTTCCATTTAAAGTGACTTTCCACTTTTAGCAGGTTTCCATAAATAGTAAGTTTCCACTTTTAGAAAGTTTCCATAATTAGAAAGTTGAATCATTATTAATGGAATCAAAGTATCTTTTAACATATTTACACATTTGGTCCTTAGGGTTTCATAACTTTACATTTTAACCCTTTACTTTCCAAAATTACACTTTAAACCTTTTAGTATTCAAAGTTACACATTAAACCCTTAGCTTATCCATTTTACATAATGATCCCTTATTTTATCATGTTATACGAATATACCTTCAAGTATTCACAATTTACACTTTAAGTCCTTCAAGTTATCAAGGTTACATATTTAACCCTTTAATTTACAATTACAACTTTTAATTCTTAATAATTACATATTAAGCCATTAATTTACCAAATTAGCACATAATCCCTTGAATACTTTTAAATACTCAAAACAGCTCCAAGTTTCTAGAAATTACATTTTTAGTCACTCTCTTTTAATTATTTTCAAAACAAACCCTAATTAATCATTAAATACATTTTAATCCATTTATATGCAAAATTACACTTAGCACCCTCATCTTATATTTTATTCGAATCTTATACAGCCCGAATTAAGTTCCAGAATTAACCTTTAAGTTTTAAAGTTTACAAAACTCACCCAAAACCTTTTAGCCAAATCGTATAAACCAAAAACATAGGTTTTAGAAATCCTAATCCTCCTAATCGATTTTCAATCATCATCTCATCATTAGATATCATTAATTGTCACCTTTTCCAGCCCTAAACCAAAACCCTAGGGCCCTCGACTTATTTTTCTTTCTCCTTTTTATTTATGATTTACACAAAACCAAATAATTCAAAATACCATGATCTAAGCCAAGATAATTCTTCCAACATTTTTACAGATGATATTACATTATAACATATGTAAATAAATTTTATTTAGAATTATTATGGATCGCATGGTGTCTTTTACATTTTAAACATGTTTTTAGGGTTTAATTCACGAATATGATATAGAGTGTGCATGGATCGAATGAAACATTTTATTTCGTGTTAATAAGGTGTAAGGGACCTGAGAAAAATACCAAACCAAGACTTGAACGTGTGAAGAGGGCTGTACGATTTATAGCATACGCGTATAGGCCAAATGATCCAAAAATCACCACGACTTCACCAATGATCTTCCAACCTTGAAACCAATTTTCGTGGGTCTTATATGATGTAAGGAACATCAGAAAAATAAAAAATCATTTTTATAGAGGTCGTATGAAGCATAACGAATTTACCTTTGTTTTAGGGCTCGACACAAAGAAAACAATGCTACGATCGTGTAAGGCTTCAACAATTCGAATGGGATTTTTCTTGGCTTCTTAGGATGTTGATGAATCACAGAAAAATGCTTGAGAGTGATGGGAGAGTCGAATGGAGGCTAAGAGATTTCTTTGGTGTGTTATTTTTCAATCGGTAATTAGGGTTTAGTGTAAAAAAGGTATGGATTGACTATAAAAGATGGAATGCCGTGTGATGGGGGCCTTGGGCCAGGAATTTCGAAATTTTTGGTTGACAAAATATCCTTGGTGATTATCTTCCTTATTTGCACAATTTGAATCAAATTAAATCTCCTTAAAATTTCTTTTATCTCATTCGGCCCTTGTAGGGGTAATTTGGTAATTTTACTACTTGTATAAATGTTAAATGTAATTGTTAAAATTATTTGGATACATAACTTGTGCATTGTTTGAAGTTTGGGATTTATTTGGTTACTTAATAAGCATTAAAAAAAATTTTAAACTTGTAGGGGTAATTTGGTCTTTTCACGTGCTTTCTGATTTTTAGGTGTTACAACTTCTTCCCCTCTAAAAAGAAAAATTTCGTCCTCGAAATTTGGAGTCGTAAAGTTAGACGAGGTCGTAGCAAACCGCAAAAGTCGTCACAACATTCTCACGCCCGGGGAGGTTCTTCCGAAAGATATTCAGACCAACTGGTTTCTCATGACTCGTAGTTTTTGTCAAAACAGTTTCAGATTTCTCAGAAGGGCATATCATATTGAATTTGAATCAAAGGATAATGTACCAAACATAACGGATGATAAACGAATTCTCCAGGAAGAGGTATAAAAATACATAGGATTTTCATCGAATTGATTAGGCGAATCAGATGAGAATACATTGAATTGTAGCAAACATGGGGTGATATACGGTTTAACCCTTCAGCTTCTCAGATAGTCTCGGCTTTTAGATAACCTTCCAAAGGTATTCTCATAAACAAACAGGTCTCGTTTCCTCAAAGTCCATAATCAGATATTTTACTCATAGCAGATCATAATGAACAACTTCAACGAATGCGAAACGTATACGGACAGAAAGCATATCGTTAGATATCGTCAACGGCAGAAATTTCATAATGGAACCTAAGATCAGCAAAACACGTGTCGAGAGTCCAAACGTATCGAGTCGTATAACAAGGACAGCAGATCAAACGTATAGGTAGAATGAACCTAAAGTCTTACTAAACTCAAATGATCTTGATCAGATGCCAGAATTCTAAAGCTTCTAAGGCACTCCTCGAAATATCACATGCCCACCATAAGTGCACGTTATATGATGTAAGTATTATCACGTTGGCCAGGCGTCATAATACTGGCATCATATACATATGCCCTTATGATAGTCATACTTTATCTCAAGTCGTGAACACACAAACTTATCTAAATCCACCTAGTCCACCTATGGTCTCAGAGGTCACCAAAATCAAACAACATAACTAAGAGAACGAGATTACTCGAAGAGTAACGGAGATCCGAGAATGTCATTCAAAATTAAGGTACGTCATCAGTAACGTCAATTCTTTACAGCATCATCTCGTCTAAACACAATGTCCGCTTCAAAATCCGTCCACTCATTTACAAATTTCAAAATTTCTTCCAAGTTGGAGTAGTCTGTTTATTCTTGTCCGTCTTACCTCATGATTAAGAGAATTTAAAATTCGAGTCCGGTTCCTCAAGCCTTCATCAACTCTTCTTGGTACTGTGGCGTCGTAGCGGCAGTCTCTGACACGATCACGGTGCATCCCTCCATCCGCAGGTCTGCTTCTGCTCTCAATTCATCTTAGTACAACTAAAATGAATAGAGAAACAAGACTGCGTTTCTTTGACAGGTCTTCTGTCATGGCTCCAGGTTTTAAGGTACATGATGTTGTTGTCGACTCCAGGTTGTGTGTTGAATGGTTCGTCTTCTTTGGTCTGGTTGTCTTGGTGCCCAAACTGAAATCTTCACGTGTTGCATGATGTATGATTGAGCACTATCCCAGTTCCTCTCTTCTTCTTATATGCTTTTTCCATGGTAATGCTTGTCGCAACCACCTTCTACTACTCTTCCACCAGTTTTCTAACTCCGATAACGGTCTTCGATCTTGGTCCCTCTTGTGAAAGCTTTGTCTTCACATTATACAGGGTAGTGTTGTCTATTATGGTTTCTGAACGTCAATCAAATTTCTCTTCCAGAACAAAGGGTCGTCTCACCAATAATCTCTATGTTCTTCTTTCGTTTTAGAACACAACACAATGTCATACTATGACAATTTGTCCAAAACACGCGAAAAACATGATTATTCTAGCCAACCCCATTGGCATCATTCAAACTCATAAATGTTATAACGAGTGCAAGGCAGCTTCAGAAATCATCTCAGGAAATTTTCCCATCGCCTTCTTTCCTTTCCAAGAACTGAAATACTTCACAAAGGTTACCCTTGGTTAGTTAACCCCCTTCTTAGAAGTTTTTGTGGTTGCTTCTTCAGCCTTCAAATCTAAAATGATGCAATCAGACGCGGAGTTTCAAAGGAAGACCAAATTAATTATTGATACGCAGAAACAGATAATGATTAGTGATAGTGGTACGTTTAAGTTCACGATAGTCGATACGTCATCGCATACTTCTCTCGTTCTTCTTCATAAACAAACAAGAGCATCTAAAGAGAATCACCAAGGTTAAAAATCATATTCCATCACCTCCTTCAATCTCTCAACTTCTATGGCACCATGGTTTCTTCAACTGAGATCAGTTCAATGCCCACTCTACTTCCTAAGCAGGAAGGAGTACCAAAAGGTTCATCAGAGAATACCGGAAAATCTTCGTATAACAAAATATTTCCCAATAGCAGAACTTTCTAAGGGTTGATAATAATGGTTTTCAGGAAAAACTTGATAATCACATGAGTTCGGGTTTGGGGTTTTCCATAGTGGTAGAAATTTTTAGCAGATGTAGAGAGTCATCATAATGAAATAGAGTGAAGCAGATTTTTAAGGTCACATTTCAGATATGGTAGTCTATGGTATCTTCACGAATAGTCATTCAGTCCAAAAGACCGTACAATCAAACATATCAAAGTCAAAGGATTTCATAGAGTGAATACAGTCGTCAAATCATACAGATAGTTCATATATCAGAGTCAAGTACATGGTTCAACAAAAATGTTGGGATGGATAAACGAACAGTTCAATGTGTGGGAATTTCGTTTAGCTTCTTAGCATAAGTAGCAGGTAGGATGTGTATCATTGGTAATACGAACATCGTATAATTGTCAATCATGAGAGTTACAGAATCTCAGTCATCAGCATCATTATGCTTAGTTAACAATTCCATACAGAGATAGTATTTACATCATGCCCTTCCAAAGGAAACGGTTGGCAGAACAAGGTTCATCATTCAAAGAGAGGAAACAAAACTTCTCATATTCGTGGTTCATAATTACCAAAATTCTCATAGGAGTAGTAATGGATCATACAGAGTTAAGTAGTATCGGATGATACATTCATACCCAGCATAAGTAATGAATTTACAGAATGTGTCGAACACATTGTGGTTGAATGACCTACAATGTGGTCGAAAAGGTGTCAAACAGCTTATCAAACAAATCGGAGGCAGAGATCAAAATCTGAAGGTGAAACTTAAATGTGTAAGGTATCCAGGTAGCTTTCCGAGGTATTCCAAACTTACTTGGTTACTAAGCTTAAGTTGCAAAACTTCTAACTTCTGAAACAAAGGTCCTTATAAGGCTTATCTAAGAGCAAAGGCACGATTAGAGTGATACGGAAGCAAATGATACTTACATGAATGTCTTAGTCTACCCATTCCTCACCGGTAATAACTTGGGTTCCTATGGGGAATCCTAATGTAAAGTTTCAAAGGTGGCCTTATGAGCGCCTACAGGGAGACTTAGGGGTCCAAACTTCACAGGTCAAGGGTAAATGTATTACGAATCGCATCCTGGGTCTCTGATACCATAATTGTAACACCCCAACCCGATAAGGGTAGAAGTATTACATTACAGTGACATATCAGAACAAACACAAGCATATGATTCATACATACAAAGAAATTCAGGGTTGCAAATGAAAAATCTGAAACTACAAGGTTACAAAACAATAAATACTATGTTTAATAAAGTGAAACTTCATCTAATCGTCTCTAGTCCAAAGCATAGTCTTCTAAGTCCAGTCACACTCTCTTCCCATAACCCAGCTTCCTACTAAAACCTGCCGCAGGAAAAAGGAAATGCGGCTGAGCTTAAAAAGCCCAGTGAACAGATACATATACAAAGCAATGATAATGAAACAGAACTGAAATATAGTGCATTGGGGAAATAGAATAAGGAATAGATAAAAGAGTAATAGAATAGAAAGAAGAAAGGATAGTCATCTACCACGAGCCCAGAACATATCATATCATATAAGCCGTCAATACCATAATTCTTCATAATCATATAGAGGGGAGTCCTCTCAGATAATCAGATAATATGAGGGGTGTCCTCATTCTTCAAATGGGTGGAGTAGCAAACTCCCAGAAATTGTGAAAGGCATGTATAGCACACAGTACCAGTCACCAGACATATATCATAATCATAATCATAGTTGAATCCACTAAACATAACAGATCTAGGATGCATCCATACGCCCCCGCAGAAATCATAGTGGCCATAACAAATCATATCATAAAGCGCGCATATCATATATCAGAAAGGGGACGGTGTAGCCAAATCACTAGGGCCACACACTAGTCATGCCAGTGGTGCATCACAGACACGCCTATGGTACCTCCATAGGTAGGGAAACAGAAATGGCTCGGGTATCAAACTAAGAGTCAGGTCTCATATCATACAAAAGGTCATATAGCAAAGGTGTATCTCAGAATCATATCAAAGGTTCATAATAGCAGTTCATAACAAAGGGTTCATATCAGAAATAGTATTCAAAGTCCAATCAGAGTTTATCAGGTCAAGGTTCATATTCAAAAATCAATTCATGGTTCAGTTCAAAAGTCCGTTTCAAAAGTTTCTATTAAAAGTCCAATTTAAATAATCTTTTAAAACAGTTTTCATAAAAATGGTCTTTCAAAATATAGTGTTCATGAAAGTTAAATAACCTTTCTTTTAAAAAGGAATTTAGCATCATTTATAAACATCTTTTCAAATCGGTTCTTCTCAAAACATTTCCATGGTATCATTAAGAAGGTTTTCATAGCATAGGTTCATAACGGAGGTCATATCAAGTGGGATCAACAGAGAAGGTTCAAGTAAAAGGGGATCATAGCAATGGCATCAATTCGGGAACTAACGGATCAGAATATGAAAGAGATCATGAGAAACCTTTTGAGAAAGGTCAGAATATCTGTACCTTAAACCGCAAGTGCACACATGACAGAAACATAAAGGTCGAAAGCAAAACTCCTTCTTCAGCGAATCTACACGAATTAATGATTGGCTTATTATTAATAACTTATTCAATTCAGATTTCTCATTTTAGTCGGCTTTCCAGTTTTAGTAACTTTCCATTTAAAGTGACTTTCCACTTTTAGCAGGTTTCCATAAATAGTAAGTTTCCACTTTTAGAAAGTTTCCATAATTAGAAAGTTGAATCATTATTAATGGAATCAAAGTATCTTTTAACATATTTACACATTTGGTCCTTAGGGTTTCATAACTTTACATTTTAACCCTTTACTTTCCAAAATTACACTTTAAACCTTTTAGTATTCAAAGTTACACATTAAACCCTTAGCTTATCCATTTTACATAATGATCCCTTATTTTATCATGTTATACGAATATACCTTCAAGTATTCACAATTTACACTTTAAGTCCTTCAAGTTATCAAGGTTACATATTTAACCCTTTAATTTACAATTACAACTTTTAATTCTTAATAATTACATATTAAGCCATTAATTTACCAAATTAGCACATAATCCCTTGAATACTTTTAAATACTCAAAACAGCTCCAAGTTTCTGGAAATTACATTTTTAGTCCCTCTCTTTTAATTATTTTCAAAACAAACCCTAATTAATCATTAAATACATTTTAATCCATTTATATGCAAAATTACACTTAGCACCCTCATCTTATATTTTATTCGAATCTTATACAGCCCGAATTAAGTTCCAGAATTAACCTTTAAGTTTTAAAGTTTACAAAACTCACCCAAAACCTTTTAGCCAAATCGTATAAACCAAAAACATAGGTTTTAGAAATCCTAATCCTCCTAATCGATTTTCAATCATCATCTCATCATTAGATATCATTAATTGTCACCTTTTCCAGCCCTAAACCAAAACCCTAGGGCCCTCGACTTATTTTTCTTTCTCCTTTTTATTTACGATTTACACAAAACCAAATAATTCGAAATACCATGATCTAAGCCAAGATAATTCTTACAACATTTTTACAGATCATATTACATTATAACATATGTAAATAAATTTTATTTAGAATTATTATGGATCGCATGGTGTCTTTTACATTTTAAACATGTTTTTAGGGTTTAATTCACGAATATGATATAGAGTGTGCATGGATCGAATGAAACATTTTATTTCGTGTTAATAAGGTGTAAGGGACCTGAGAAAAATACCAAACCAAGACTTGAACGTGTGAAGAGGGCTGTACGATTTATAGCATACGCGTATAGGCCAAATGATCCAAAAATCACCACGACTTCACCAATGATCTTCCAACCTTGAAACCAATTTTCGTGGGTCTTATATGATGTAAGGAACATCAGAAAAATAAAAAATCATTTTTATAGAGGTCGTATGAAGCATAACGAATTTACCTTTGTTTTAGGGCTCGACACAAAGAAAACAATGCTACGATCGTGTAAGGCTTCAACAATTCGAATAGGATTTTTCTTGGCTTCTTAGGATGTTGATGAATCACAGAAAAATGCTTGAGAGTGATGGGAGAGTCGAATGGAGGCTAAGAGATTTCTTTGGTGTGTTATTTTTCAATCGGTAATTAGGGTTTAGTGTAAAAAAGGTATGGATTGACTATAAAAGATGGAATGCCGTGTGATGGGGGCCTTGGGCCAGGAATTTCGAAATTTTTGGTTGACAAAATATCCTTGGTGATTATCTTCCTTATTTGCACAATTTGAATCAAATTAAATCTCCTTAAAATTTCTTTTATCTCATTCGGCCCTTGTAGGGGTAATTTGGTAATTTTACTACTTGTATAAATGTTAAATGTAATTGTTAAAATTATTTGGATACATAACTTGTGCATTGTTTGAAGTTTGGGATTTATTTGGTTACTTAATAAGCATTAAAAAAAAATTTTAAACTTGTAGGGGTAATTTGGTCTTTTCATGTGCTTTCTGATTTTTAGGTGTTACATCTCCTATACCAGTATCGCTTTCATAGTGTAAGTATTTTGGGTCTTCGAACTCAAAGACATTTGTTCGATACTTGGACCCAAGTTTACTAACATCCTTAAAGAATCCACATGATAAATCAGAAGTGTTCTTACATCCCCTCCGAACATCTTCATCACATAAGATAAGTTGGGAACTTAGCTTATCAAGCCCGTCACAATCGATTTCTTTTAGATCTCTTCTCTTGTATGGCGTTTGGTATGACACCTTCCTAATTCCGCCAGCGAAGGTCATGATCCCGTTCCGGTCATCAATTATTAAATTAGTGACTTCACAAAAGGGTGCTCCGAAAACAACTTGTGACAACCTTGGGTCGACATAATCTTCGATGTTGTCCACAATTGTAAATTCCGTAGTGAATGCCATATTTCCCATGAATACCTGGATTTCATGATCTCTACCAACCACATTCTCTCCCTTATAAATCATTCCCCATCTACAGATATTGTTATAGTGAAATAGGGACATAAAATTCTTAGGCAGGAATACGTTAATGTAGACACTATCGAAATACTTATGACCGATCATGCAGGGGATTTTGAGATTATTTGGATCACGTCGCCTTATTCTCCCCGATCCTCCATCCCTTGATCCATATAGATTCCCTTCCAGAGATGGACGGTACTCGTACACCTCCTCATTACCCTTCCGAAAAATCACCTTCTGGACGCCATTGGTGAATAATGCACTACCATCCTTCTCTTCAAGGGTTACTCCTGAATCATTGACAAATGGTTTCCCGAGAACAAGGTTGGTTGATGTTAGATTAGTGATAGGGTCTATGTTATCGACCACGGTGAGGTCGGTGTTATAGACGAATTCCCCAATCATAACTGATAAATCTTTTATTACCCCGTCGTTGTTGACTCTATCATACACCGTGCGTTCAGGGAAGGCTTCATGGTAAAGGGAAAGGGGGATTATATTGACAGGGAGGCTAGGGTCTATATGAGTATCGGTAAAGAGCCTTTTCCTAAGAGTGCAGGAAATCTTGAAAACTTTAGAGTTGCTTCCCTCAGCCCTATCACTGCTCTTATTAGCTACACCCACCAAATCTTTCTCGGGTTCCTCTATAATAGATTTATCCGAGATTGCTGGATTTCTCGTGTGCTCTTTCGACCTCTCTTTTACATCATCCAATTTGCTAGACTCTTGAGTGACGGAATCCTCGAATGAGTTGGTAGGGCTCTTAGTCAATTTAAGGTCTAAACTTGAGGTTTCATCCTTAGCTTTATGACCCATGTGTCCAGCTGGCTGTTGGCTCTGGTTAGGTGTGGGAGCGGATATTATGGTGATGGTATTTACAAAATGGGTTGGTCCTAGGGGGTTAACAGGATCTTTCACTTTTGGTGATAAATGTTTAAACAGCTTACTAGGACTTTTTATTTTCACAGGAGAAGTTGGCTGATTCATGACGGTAACAGATTTGACCTCTTCAGCTTGAATCGGTTTACTAACAGCGTGCTCTTTAATAGCAGTTAACAGATTACAAATCTTGTTATTCATATCGGCTTGTTGTTGTCTAAATTTAGTCTCGAGCATAGAGAGCTGTAATTCTTGAGATAGAATGAACTTTCACAAGGCATCTTCATAGCTTTGCCTAGGAGTGCTCTGTGACGGGAAATGCTCGGACCATTCGAGTGGGGGGGGAGTCATTGAAGGATACGCTCCGAGTTTGGTACCCTCTAAAATTAGGTTTATCCTTCCATGCCTCGTAGGCCTCGTCAAAGTTTCGAGGACCTCGACCAACGTGTGACGATGTGAATTCATTATAAGAACGTTTTGGAAGCTCCATGCAATTATGATTTTCGTGAGGGCCATTACACAATTTACATGAAGAAGCGATTTTGTTTACTTGGCTTAAAGGCTTAGGAGCTTCGTAAGATTTCATGAGAAACTTGACTCGACCTTCAAGTTCCATGATCCTACGGTCGGGAGTGCTAGAATTGTTCGAAGGCAAAGATATTGCCTTGATCGTTTTGTTCAAATCACGGGGATCATTCTAACTTTCGTTGTCATAGAGAGCAAGATCTTCTATGAGTTCCCATGATTCTTCCGTACTTAGATCACGTAGCTTGCCACCGGCCGATTGGTCAATGGTTCGCCTTGTGGAGAGATCGATGTGGTCATAGAAGATTTGGACTTGGAGCCAAAGGTCTATGCCATGATGAGGGACTTTTTGGAGTAAGTCCTTGAAACGAGTCCATGCTTCATATAGAGTTTCACCTTGACATTGTTGGAACATCAAGATATCATTTCTATGCTTGGTAGTTCTCCCCGGTGGGAAAAATTAAGCAAGGAAACGAGTAGTGAGATCATCCCATGAGGTGATGGATCCCGCGGGTAAATGCTCAAGCCATTGACTAGCTTGATCACGTATAGAGAATTAAAATAGGCGTAATCGGGTTGACTCTCTAGTTGTAACATCAAGGTCTATAGAATCTACGATTTTAAGGAAGTCCTTGAGATGTTGATTTGGATCTTCAGAACGAAATCCATGGAATGCACATCCGCTTTGCACCAACCGGATGGTGCCGGATCGCAAGGGAGACACATTGGCTCCTTGGGTGAGCTCAATGGTGTTTCGATAGCCTTGGTGGCTAGGTCGGGAATACTCTCCTAGGGTTCGGGGCTGATAACGCTCAAATTTGACATATTTTTAGTCGCGTTATTGTTTGATTTATGAGTGGAAATTGGTCATATTTGTATATATTTGTTACTTAATCGTGGAAAAGTGTTTATGCATGCAAATATAGCCAAAAGCAGGTAAAAATGATTAAAAGATGAAGAAATGAAGTGGACATGCATTTTTGGAGAGTTTCAAGAGGATTTTTGATAAAGAAAGGTTGTCTACACGAAATTATCAAGGAAATATCAAGTTCTAATAGACAAAGTCATGCCACGAAGAAAAATAATGCATGCAACGTAAAACGACGAAGAAAAGATATAGAAATACGGTTCAGACAAATTCCAACCGATCGGTTGCAACCCGCAACCGGATCGGCTAGAAACATGCCAAAGATTGACCATCCGATCGGATGGCAAGAAACCGATCGGATGGGGTTAACTGAAGTTACAAGTTTTGCATTTATTGGCGAATTTACTCCCCATAATCATGTGTGGCTGATCATTTCTGCTTATTAACTGAGGATGGACGTTTTTACTTGAAGGATAAGTGTCATTAAGCTATATAATGAGCACTTAGGGTCTAGAGTTACTTGTACCACCATTATCTAACTTAGTATTACACCAAATCTTGTTAGTTTATATTATATTGCCTGAAAGTTTACTAAGTGTTGTAAAAACGTCCAGAACATGTGGAGTTAGAGTCTCAAGCATTGGTTCGAGTGTGGAGTTGTTTACTTACGTTAGTGAACAATTGGAGGAGTGTGGTTGCTATAGTTCCACAAGTTTATTCATTGTAATTCTCAAGACTAGGTACACCTTGATACTTATAATGAACAATTGTTACTTTAAGTTTTATGAAAGTTTTCTTATTTACTTGTGTTTTAATATGATTGCTATGGAGTAATTTGTGATATACCTGTGTATATGATGTGATTGGTTAATGGAGTATTATTTTATGAAAAAGGTGATGTATGAAAACATATCTATTTTATGACTTTGTTGAAATAACATCTTTTCTTGCTTAATTTGTCGGTAAAAACAATTTCTTGAAAAATAGGTCCGAAAGGAATTTCAACTTGTTTTTATTCTAAAATATTAATGCACCAAATTAGTATGGAATAGGATGCTTGACAACCATCTTATTTACTTATTAAATTAGATTTGAGACGATTTCATCACGAAAAAGGACCGAAAGGATTCGTAGGAATTCATAAGAAAAGAATTGATTTTCTAAACAACCATGTGTTTATAGGATTGTCATACTAATTTGATATGTCCGAAAGGAGTCATTTTGGTGATAGAATTCTTAGTGGTAGTGAAAACATGACATACATCATAGATTGTATAACTACTCATTTTTAGTTGCGCATCATAACAAGTTTTACACCAAATTTTGTACTCAAATTGTTACGATACTCCTAATTACCAATCAAGGAATTATACACAAGTATATGTTTAGTTTTTATTGAGTTTCTTTTAAATTAAGATTTTACATAAATTTGGATTGACAACCCTTATTTAATAAACGTTTTTCTTATTACTAAAACCACCAAATCCCTTGGGACAATCTCGACTTACCCACCTTTATTACACCGGACGTGTATACTTGCTCATATGTGCTAGATAATAATCGGATAATTCGTATTTATAAATTTTAAAACTTGTACTAATAAAACGCACATCAAGTTTTTGGCGCCGTTGCCGGGGATTTGATTATTTTTTTTTAGTTTTTAGTAATAAAATTGTTTGTAATTTGTGAAATTTTAAAGTTTTTAGAGTAAAAAAAAAAAGTTGGTTTTTTGACCAACCGATTCGGATGGATACCCATCCGATCGGTTGGTGGTCTCGGTAAATTTTATAGGATTCTGTTTTTAGTAATTAATTTTTATTTTTCTGTTTTTAGTTAATTAGTTTTAATAATTATATAATTAATGTTAGTTTTTAATAGTTTTAAGTTGCAATTATAAGTCATTTTAATGTTTTAGTAGTTTTAATTTTAATTAATGATTTAGTAGTTTTAAAGACACCTTAGTTAATGCTTTCATTGGTTTTAATTTATAATTAATGTTTTATTAAATATTAGTTTTATAAAAAAAAATATATATTTTTAGTGCAGAAAACTCCAACCGATCCGGTTGCGGGTTCCAACCGATCGGTTGGAGGAGGTAATATTGTGTCAACCGATTCGGACGGGTTTCAAACCGATTGGTTGGGCGTCTCGGTAAAATTTTAGACATTTTTAATTTTTAGTTTATTTTCAATTTTTAGTGTTTTATTTAGTTAATTTACTTGTTCTTATTTCATATTAAGAGTTATTTGATTATAACTAACCCTCATGCTAATGATTTCGATTTTTTTTTTTATGGTTATGTTATAGTTAGTAAGTGCTTAAGTTGAAATGGAGAGTTTGAGTCAGATTTCTGCGTATTTGAAAGACTTGAAAGATATGTTCAAGGATTCCGGTGATTCCTTGAAAAAGTTAGAGAGCATGTTGGAAAAAGCTAAGTTGGATTTAGAAGGAGAAGAGGTTGTTGGTGACAATATTTCTTATTTGCCACATGAAATGTGTTACCCAAAGAAGGAGAAGGAGAGAAAAGTTGTTGTTTTCACTAGAGCACCACTTAAGAAATATGATGCTCCACACATGAGATATTCTACACCTTGTGCGGTGGAAGGAGTTAAAGCGTGGGATGCGGAATTGAATATGGAATATGGAGACAATTACATTTCGGAAGAAATGCTTGACAAACTTGGTTTTGTTAGGCTTGATTATGGAAGTTATGGTAAGAAGGAAGTGAAAGGAGTTAGAGTGAATATTCATGGTCACATCTTTAAAGTTGATTTTGTTGTTTTGGAGTATACTAATGAAGATGAACCGGAAGTGATTTTTGGTAGAGATTTTTTAGTGAATACCAAGTGTACTTTGGATTTTGCACTTGGGGAGTTAAGAATTAACATAAGTGATTTGGAAGAAGGGAAGAGTGTGAATGATATGCTTGTTGATGTTTGTGAAGGAATGGAAATGATGAAGGAAGGAAGGGATGAAGTTTGTAAGATGGGGAAAGCTAACCGAAATAAAACACCATTGAACAAATTAGTCCAACCCTCCACCCAAAAAGAAAACAAATCATCATCATCATCATCATCCAAAACACCACCAAATTCACCAAAAAGTACCAAACCTTTAACCAAAGAGCAAAAACAAGCTATCTTGGAAAATCTTGAAGCAAAAATTAGTGAATTGATGGAAAACAAACCGGTCATTGAGGTATTGAGGAATTATATGGAGTATAGGAAGAAATTAGATGGAGTTATGTTGGCAAAGTCTAAATTGGAGGATAATAGTTTTGATGAAGTAGAGGAGAGAAGGATAATTGAGAATGGGCTCCCAAAGAAAATGAATGATCCCGGAAATTTTGTTTTACCGGTTAAAATTAATGGGACAACTCCTTTATATGCATTAGCCGATACGGATTCTAGTGTGAGTATTATGCCTTATCCATTGTATTATAAGTTAGGATTAAGAGACCCTACACCTAACAATTCTAAACTCACTATGGCGGATAATTCTAAGGCAAAAGCGATGGGAGAAGTAAGAAATGTGAGAGTTCAAATTGGTTATCAAGCATTCTTGGCAGATTTTCTTGTGTTGGATGTTGCGGTTGATAAGGAACTACCTTTGTTGTTAGGTAGACCATTTTTAAGAACTTGTGGAGCTATAATAGATATGGGAAGAGGTGCCATGACAATTGATGATAGAGTTCTTAAGAATACTTACAATCCAAAGCCTAGAGGGGGTAGTAATGGAGATGATAATGATGAGGACCAAGAGGAGGATTACCTTGGTTGCTTTGAAGTAGGAAGGGATGAAAATGGTAGGCCTAAGTTTGGCCCATGCACACCTAGTTTCTTTAATATTGAAGATGAAATGGAAAGAGCTCTAGCAATGGAGGCTTTCTTTAATCCATTTAAAAATATTTTTGTGTTTAACAAGTTGACAGATTTTCTTGGATATTTACCGGTCCAATTGAAGAACTTGGAATGGGGTTCCGAAGGTCATAGCATTTACAAAAGAGAAGAAGGAGATGGTGATTGGCATTGCAAATTTGATGTCACATGTCCTAGCGGAAGGAACTTTGCACGAACTTTCAAAACTCAAAAGACTACTAGGAAGTTGGCAAACAAGTATCGTGGAGAAGACATTCTTAGGAATGAATATTTCTATGGATGAAGAAGAATGATCACAAGAATAAAGCACATCTTGTGCTAGTTTGTTTGTTTCGTTTTTTTATTTTTCAAGCATTTTATTTTATGTTTTTAGGTTTTATGCATTTCATGTTTGAATGAAACTATCTATTTATTTATCTATATTTATCTATTTATTTTTTTTATTTAGTTTAAGTTTTTAGGTTTTAGAGGTTAAGCTATGTTTTAGTTTTAAGTTTAGAAGTAGAAGTAGATGACCAAAATTTTTGGTAGATAAAGTGTGTTTGGAATACACACAAGATAATAAGTTTTAGAAAAGAAAGAGCTACTAGCACTTGTGTCAAGTTTAGTAGTGGAGAAAAAACTTTGAAAAATCAATTTCATACCAAACCGAACGGATGGATTCACAACTGATCGGATGGAGTTGAATATATAAACCAAAATTTTCAAAAACTTAAGAAAAATACATACACACAATCCACCAAAAATTGGGGTTAAAAATTCGACCATAAGAAGTTGTTAGAAGGTTGCAGGAGTGATAATTAATCATCAATGGCATCAAGTCAAGTAAGTTATATCATTAAATTTTGTTCAATTAAGTTTTAATTCGGATGATTGAAATTAGGTCACGAATTGGGTATTTTTGAATTAGTTCGAATTGAGATGTAATATTTTGGGGATAAGTGATTAGATGATAGGAGAAGGTATTGCAAAAAGAATTAGATCAATTGGTTAAGTTTTGAGTAAGAATTCATTGATTGAATTTTCGGATTGAATTGGGTATAATCTTTAGAGCTAGTTTATTTGCAATTGATGAATCCCAGAAGTTATATGATTGATAATTAGTGATGTTAGGTTATTGCATTGTTGATTAGAACACTAAATGGAAGATTTTAGTAGATGATGTTCTTGGTTTTTATAGAATCATTAGGTTGATGATTGGAAATGTTAAGAATCATTGATAGGAGAGTTTGAATGTTAGAAGTACTCAAGAATGGAAGATCACAAGTTAGAAAGAAGTTCGGATTGATTGGGAAACGTATAGGATGAATTGAGGATGAATGTAGTATGCAGAAACTCCAACCAAATCGGTTGCGAGTTGCAGCCGATCGGTTGGGAGTGTGCCAAAGTTGCATCCGATCGGTTGGACCTCAAACCGATCGGATGGACGCCTCAGAAAATTTTTTGACATTTTTGGAAATGTGTTTTCTAGTTTCTAAATTGATTGGTATTAGTTCTTATACTTATATACTAACATAATTTGAGATTTCTTTCAGGGAAATGTTGCAAGATTGGGACGAAATCCGATTGTTAACAAGTATTTGAAAAGGAACGAGAGGAAGAGGATTACTTTCAGTTTGAAACCGGAGTCTAATGATAATGTCAAGTTTTCTCATGTGCAAAACAAAGATGAGAAGAATGCGTATAGGGAACGTATTTCAAAACTTCAAGAGAGGAAGATTGCTAAACCTAGGTTGATTGATTGGGAATTGCTTGCAGAGTATGAATGTGAGGATCAATTGAGGAGCATGATGACTATGATTTATGTGTATCCTAGAGATGGAGATAGGTTTGAAGATTATTCTTGGGAAAGAGCTTTTAGTATTCGTGAGAATGTTTACAAGGAATGGTGTTTGGAATTCTTTTCTACGTTCTACTTTGATAGAAAGGTAAATGATGTTCTTGGGGATGTTTGTGTTTGGTTTAGATTGTGTGGTCGCGAACATGCTTTATCTTTGCCAAAATTTGCAGTTGCACTTGGTTTGTATGAGGAGAGTGAGGTTAGACATAGGTTGTTTGGACCACATTTTGTGAGTTTAGCTAGAGATAATAATCAATACACGGGTATTGATGAATATTGGAATAGAATTGGTGATCCAACTTGTCTTTGGAGAAATTCTTCTAGGATTAGGAATCCATTGTTGAAGGTTTTACAAATGTTGATTTCTTGGGGATTGATACATAGGAGCGGTGGACAAGACAAATGTAGTCAACCGGACCTATGGGTGATGAAGTTGTTGGAGGAAGACAAGAATGGGAATGTGGCATGGATTATTGCCGAGTATCTTTCTAAGAGAGCACCGGGGATTAAGAAACAAAGTGATGTTTGTGGAGGTCATTATGTGACCACGTTGGCTAAAAATATTGGGTATTTTAATGATGATGAGTTGAGGAAGTGTAGAGTGAGATTGGAGAGTGAGATATGGGATGCTTTTAGTTTTGGAAAAGCATTGGATAGGATTAACAAGACTTTGGGACCTTGGATCGAACCAAGTGTGGGGGCACAATCCGGAGCTTATTGATACGCTCAGATCAACCACTCGACTAATGGCGGTCAAAGTAGTCATACCTCATGTATTCTCCGAAGGTATAGTGTATCCCCGGGTCGTTAAGTCCCGACGAGGTGTGAAATGGTGAATCGGTTCTCGTTTGTGATCGAGTGATGTGAATGGTGAAGAAATATAGTGATATGTGAAACATGGAAAGATAAATTTATGCTATTAAGCATAAGACAAAGTACATGAAACAATAGCGTAAAGCAATCTATCTTAAAAGGCAAAAAAAAAAAATAAAAATGAGCGTTTCATAAACGTATATGCGCACAATAAAAAGTTAAATCTAATTAATGCTAGTCCTATGATTATGCAAATAATTTTCTTACGTACTAGATGTCAAAAGAAAATTTTAGGGAAAAGAAGATTAATTAATTGACAAAAATTCTAATTATTATGATTTAAATACTAATTAAGCTAAATAAAATGATTAAAAATAGTAAACTTTCTCAAATAAATCTAAACTTTTTTAGGTAAATATTACAGCTTATTACTAATTCGTGAGAAATATTAGAAAGAGGAGCACAATACACATTAAGCAGAAAAATTAATACTCTAAAACTGATTAATTAAAATAAGCACAACAAACAACAAAGGGTTAAGTACTAGCTATTGCAAAGTATAACTAAAAGTGTCCAAAGAGCAGAATGGAGTTTGCTTGTGTGTGGTGAGCTGGGTAACGAGAGTTCAAGTTTTAGCAATAGCACTTTTTGCCAATGTTTTTTTTTTTTTTTTTTTTTTTTTATTTATTTATTTATTTATTTATTTATTTATTTATTTATTTTACCTTTTGCAAAAGTCCTTAGCAACAGATGGTGAATAACTTTTGTGAAGAGAGTTTCGTTGAAAGGGTTTAAATAAGCTTATGCAAGCTGAAATGTTCAACAGATTCAAGGTGTATAACTAGAGTGATATTAACGAAACTAGAGGCTATCACAGTAAATTCTAACAACATGCCTAAATCACGAGCTCAAACTAAAATGTCACAAGCATAAACCAACCAGCCAACCATAAGTCCAAACATTCACAGGCTAACAACAAGCAAAATTAAGATCAAAACAAGCTCAGAAATTTCTGAACCATCAGCAGACATACGTTGCTATGGGAGCAACTTAGGTGCTCGAATAAGCACATCTAATTAACCAACAAGGGCAAACAAGGAACGCATCTAACAACTAAGTACTACAGGCTACTCAAAACAACAAGAATCACAACAAGAGTTCAAAAAATTGAATAGGTTATGGTCATAAGAAAATGGACCAGAATTAAAAACTTGGTACAGGGGAGACAAAAGACAAAACAGCCTACTTTAAGTCCTATTTTCAATAAGCAAATGGATTTGAAAATTAAGATCTTCTATTGATTCAGATACACGAGCCACTAATGAAAATAAAACAACAAAATTTAATCATTTTCCAAACAAGATTGATCCTACAAAAGATCTGGTGCTGCTCTATTTTTACTAGTTGTAAAAAAAATTGACTTTTAAAATTTTCTAACTGTTGGCTAATTCGAGCTTCTGTTACTTCTAAATGACCGATTCTGATGTACTGGGCTATATTTAAGACTAGATTTAGTGAACTAAACAACGTTTATATCTAATATGCAGATTATACTACTTGCTATTCTAGCAGATATGAAGGTTTTAATGATTGAAGGTAATCTAGGTTTTTAAACTGGTGAGTGATGGTTTCCTACTACCACTATACTACATGAACCTAGTGAATACTATCCCAGTAGAATCTAACCTCAGACATGCACTGGAGCACAGATTGCACCACGAATCCAAACAATACTCAACAAATTGAGAAATTAATCTATGAGACTAATAAACAAACTTATGCTAGTTAGAATAAAAATCAAATAACCAGATACAAATAGAATCAAGCAACAATTTATCACTACAACAATCAAAACATATTACGCTTAAATTTATACTAGAAAATTGAAATCTTGGAGATGAGTACAAATACCAAATTAATAGTAAAGAAGAGCCAAAAAGGAAAAATGGGCTTACAAGCTAAGGCAACTATTAAGAATCCCGAACTACTTTCTAAACCATCCTACTGCTTCCCAAGGGGGTCTACCATTACCATCCACATTTTTCAAGGCTCCATCTTCTTTGCTTGCTGTTTTTGAGAACCTGATAAAAGTTACTTTTAACCTGAATTCTAGACCCGAGCTTATTAAGCTATTGATTAACTCATAAACTCAGGAAGTGAGGAATTGAAGCACGTTTATGTTATAGAAATAAAAGACAGAAAGATTAAGAGCGACTTGAAATCTTTAAATTTTGCTGAGAAACGGAGTACAATACAAGAAGGCTGTAATTTAAGGAAGCTAAAACTCGAATTCAGATTACAACTAAGATTACATTAAAAGCATAAAGAAAAGTATAAAAATTACATGAAAAACTAACTGCCCTTCAAGGCTTACATAGATTCCTATTTATACTAAAAACTAATGGGGTCTTCTCTTGTGTTTGCTTAGAACAAATCCCACCCATTGAATTATCTTGGAATGATCTCAGCCCTTCATCATATTCTTGGTGCCAACAAAATGGGGTAAATCTCCAGCTGTAGAAAAAAAGATCTTAGAGGATCTTTGAGGGACAATTTGGAGGCTGGAGCAGGAGTATTGGGGATAGGGGAAGAGACAAGTTACTTGGAGGATGTGGGATATGCTGGATTTGTTTAGGAGGGTGTGGAGGATTTGTCTGGCTCGATATGTTCTGGGAAAAGGTGAAGGAAATGGAGGTGTTTGAGTTTTATTAAAAGTAGGGTGGTATGGAGTGGGCCAATAGATTGGGCCTGGGTGTATGGATTGAATTTTTTTAAGGCTTAATATCACAGAACACTTCCAATACATCCCAGGGTTGACTTGACTTTTCTTTAATATCACAGTTGCATAATTGAATCGATCAAAAATGCATATTTTCGCTCAGAATTGCATGTTTTCGCCCAGACTTCAATTCCTTCGTACCTGAGATGCATAAAAACACGAAACCAAAGATATTTATATTGTTTTTGGCCTTTTTTTTGCATTTTTACGTATCCAAAATGGTGGTGAAATGATGAGTATTTGCATACTCATCACTTATGCGGGAGCGCCATCACAACCTCAAATGGGGAGTTTTCCGGGTAACACCCAAAGTGGTTTTGATTCAGGATGGGGTGATTGGAACCGAGAATTAAATGCTATTGAGTGTAGGGAAGTTTGGAGAGATTCAATGCAAATGAGGAATAATTACAACTATGATTATTCCATGCCTATGATCCAACATTTGGCACAAGATGCCAATTATGAGGTACCTCCCTACAACCCACCAAATGTTCCACCATACCCTTTACCATATTCTCTATATCCTGGACCGTACCCCTACCCTTATCCTGGTTATTCACCATTTTCCGAGCCATATCCTCCATACGGTAGACTTCCCGAGTATGGTAGTTCAGGTGTTAATGTGGGTGGACCAAGTTTTAATCCTGGAGGATCGAGTTATGATGTTGGAGGTTCGTCGTGAAGAGCTGGAAAGAAGAAGAGACGAGTGGTGGACGAGGAAGATGAAGAAGATGTTGATGAGGATGAAGAGGAAAGCGAGGACGAGTTCATTCATTCCGATGTAAGTTATTGATGGTGACGTTTGATCACATGGATTATGGTTGGTTTTAAAAACAATTATGTGTCGAACAATTTCTATTTCTATTATCTTTAACTATTTCTCATAGGATTTATAACGTAATTTTATTTTCTATTTATTTGGTTTAGATATGTTTTTGTTTGTGTTTGTTTGGTTGTTTCGTATATTTTGCAGTTTTCTTGCAGGAGTTTTATTACGGAAGCATATAGTTGATCAACATTTGGAGTCGGTAAACTCATTTGCTTATTATGATTAAATATGCATGTTGCGTATTTAACTCCGGTATTTTCTAAATTTTTCCATTTCCTTTACTTTGAAGTTATTTTTATTACATTGAGGACAATGCAAAACTTAAGTGTGGGGGAAGGAAGAAAATAGAAAAATTGCATAATTTTTAATTTGTTTTAATTTTTAAAATTTTCGTTTTTAGAGTCGTGAACTTTAGTAACTAGTAGTAGTTCGCCCTTCATATTTTAGTTAAAATAAGGTTGATTTCATGGTAAATTATAATGATATTTTTGGAGAATAAATTCAAGTTTTAAAGAGCAATTCGTCTCGGAATTGATAACATTTGCTAGCACAATTTTATACCCTTATTTCTTTAAATTGTGAGGATTAGTTGTTTTTTTTTTTTTTTTTTTTTTTTTTTTTTTTTTTTTTTTAATGAGAATAGTATTTCTTATACTATTTACATATTTCATGATGAGTGTGCCGGTGGTTGTGTTAATTCTAGAACTTGTACTTGTTATGCATTACGATTAAAATCATTTTCGAATGATAAGGATATATTCATATGATAAGAGGCAGACTTAGGAATAAAACCAAATGGCCATCCGTTTACAAAATAATTTTTGCTAACCACATTGGTTAGTTACCCTCGTATTTGGAACCCATTTGTTAGCGTTTATCTTTAGCGCTAGATACCCTAGTTTAACCCTCCGAGCCATATTTTTCATTTTGATTAAATCCATAAAAATACAAAAATATTTTACACTTTAAACCTTAGTCTAACCCTTGTCAAAGTCTAAATGGTGGATTGCTAGTTGCTTGGTATGTTGGATTGTTTTTGATGATTATTAGTTAAGCCACACTTTGTGATTCGTGTGTGCCAATCCAACAAAGATGAAGGTGCGCAACTTCGTGTTTTGTATTTTTTTGTGGTGATGCTTATGCGAAGTGTGGGGGAGATCTTATTTAAAAAAAAAAAAAAAAAAAAAAAAAAAAAAAAAGTCGTCGCAACTATAAGGTGACAAATATAGCCAATGTGCTATATTATTATGAATAAAGAAAGTCATGAGATATGTTGTTAGCCGATGTGCTAAGCTTGAAGAATATTTTTATGGTGAATCGATGTATCAACATGTGAAAGTTCGAAGAGGAGAAAGATTGTAACTATTATCATTTTTTGGTTTGTGGATTATTTGAGATTAGCAACTATGGGGCTTAGACTTTGATTTTATTTTTCTTTTAAAACCAATTTCATAAATATTCCCATGCCTTATCCTTACCTTTTTGACTTAGTGTAATTATTTTGCACGAAGGTTTATAAAACCCTTAGCCTAAACATTACAACCCGAATAAAAGACCTCTTTGATGAATTATTCTATTGTTTTGATACTTATACAAGCCTATGGTAAGAAACATAAATCATGACTGTGCAATGAGTGATCTATTAATCGTTACACATATTGAGTGATGAGTGAATTTCAAATTATCTTCGTGAGGTGCTTAAAATTGTTATCAAGCTCTTTATTTACTTGATTGAGTTCAAATAAGATATTTGCACTATTGCCATTGCATTCAATTTTCTTTTGATTAAGACTTGCTCGAGGGCGAGCAAAGCTCAAGTGTGGGGGATTTGATAACGCTCAAATTTGACATATTTTTAGTCGCGTTATTGTTTGATTTATGAGTGGAAATTGGTCATATTTGTATATATTTGTTACTTAATCTTGGAAAAGTGTTTATGCATGCAAATATAGCCAAAAGCAGGTAAAAATGATTAAAAGATGAAGAAATGAAGTGGACATGCATTTTTGGAGAGTTTCAAGAGGATCAAGGAAGAAAGAAACGTTGCATGGACAAAAGGATTTGATAAAGAAAGGTTGTCTACACGAAATTATCAAGGAAATATCAAGTTCTAATAGACAAAGTCATGCCACGAAGAAAAATAATGCATGCAACGTAAAACGACGAAGAAAAGACATAGAAATACGGTTCAGACAAATTCCAACCGATCGGTTGCAACCCGCAACCGGATCGGCTGGAAACATGCCAAAGATTGACCATCCGATCGGATAGCGAGAAACCGATCGGATGGGGTTAACTGAAGTTACAAGTTTTGCATTTATTGGCGAATTTACTCCCCATAATCATGTGTGGCTGATCATTTCTGCTTATTAACTGAGGATGGACATTTTTACTTGAAGGATAAGTGTCATTAAGCTATATAATGAGCACTTAGGGTCTAGAGTTACTTGTACCACCATTATCTAACTTAGTATTACACCAAATCTTGTTAGTTTATCTTATATTGCCTGAAAGTTTACTAAGTGTTGTAAAAATGTCCAGAACATGTGGAGTTAGAGTCTCAAGCATTGGTTCGAGTGTGGAGTTGTTTACTTACGTTAGTGAACAATTGGAGGAGTGTGGTTGCTATAGTTCCACAAGTTTATTCATTGTAATTCTCAAGACTAGGTACACCTTGATACTTATAATGAACAATTGTTACTTTAAGTTTTATGAAAGTTTTCTTATTTACTTGGGTTCTAATATGATTGCTATGGAGTAATTTGTGATATACCTGTGTATATGATGTGATTGGTTAATGGAGTATTATTTTATGAAAAAGGTGATGCATGAAAACATATCTATTTTATGACTTTGTTGAAATAACATCTTTTCTTGCTTAATTTGTCGGTAAAAACAATTTCTTGAAAAATAGGTCCGAAAGGAATTTAAACTTGTTTTTATTCCAAAATATTAATGCACCAAATTAGTATGGAATAGGATGCTTGACAACCATCTTATTTACTTATTAAAATAGATTTGAGACGATTTCATCACGAAAAAGGACCGAAAGGATTCGTAGGAATTCATAAGAAAAGAATTGATTTTCTAAACAACCATGTGTTTATAGGATTGTCATACTAATTTGATATGTCTGAAAGGAGTCATTTAGGTGATAGAATTCTTAGTGGTAGTGAAAACATGACATACATCATAGATTGTATAACTACTCATTTTTAGTTGCGCATCATACAAGTTTTACACCAAACTTTGTACTCAAATTGTTATGATACTCCTAATTACCAATCAAGGAATTATACACAAGTATATGTTTAGTTTTTATTGAGTTTCTTTTAAATTAAGATTTTACATAAATTTGGATTGACAACCCTTATTTAACAAACGTTTTTCTTATTACTAAAACCACCAAATCCCTTGGGACGATCTCGACTTACCCACCTTTATTACACCGGACGAGTATACTTGCTCGTATGTGCTAGATAATAATCGGATAATTTGTGTTTATAAATTTTAAAACTTGTACTAATAAAACGCACATCAGGGGCCTAAGAGGTTGGTTAGCTAGTGGTGGGTATTGTGGGTGGTCTTGTTGTGGTGGGTTGATGGGTTCAAAGATGTTACCACCTTCCATGATGTCGGATGGTAAAGATTACGAACAAAGACACGAAGAAACAAGATAGACTAAAGAAAACCTAAAAATAAAAATAAAATCTTACTAGAAAGGAATCTAGCAAGTAGACCTAATAAAAAGAAATCCTAACCTAGACAATAACTATTCCCCGGGCTGCGGCTCCAAAAACTTGATTTGTGGGAATTGCACCAGGCTTTACCTCTCAAGGGATCTTGAGAAGCTTACAACCCCCACCAGGCAGTGTACCTGATCGTTGTAGTATAGTATAGTGACAAGTACTGGGGGATTGATCGTTCAACACAGGAGTAGTGTCGCTAGGATTAGAAAACCTAAAGACTAGGTTTAGAGGTGAGGGATGATTCTTTTTGTATTTCTTTATATTTTATAAAAGCAAATAAAATCTCGGGTTTTTGGAAGAGGGGCGGAATTAGTTGCTAGTCAACTAACCCAATTACTAAAGATGCAATCAAAATAAAATAATAAAAATGAAAATAAACTAATTTAACTAATGGTGTGAGCAATATATGGGAGAATTGTGTTTACTTAGATTTCACTACTCTCTAGATATCTTTTACAGGTTAATTACTTGTTACAGTTGCGTGGATGACGGATTGTATTCCTTAGTACCATTCATGGGGTGGCATACTTACTTCCCCAATCCTATAAGCTCCTACTTCACTCCTATGTCGAGCCGGCTAAGAAGCTCCTAACATGGGATCACTAGAATTCGCCCATGCATTAAATACAATCATAAAAACCTAGTACACATCGGTTCATGTTTCTTAAGACGTTCAAGTAAGTTACACAATGGAGATCTGCCAGTTTTCTTAAGCCTAACATTGAAATCATTCATCCATTACAACTATAAACAAGCAATCAACCTATAATTAACATCTAGGTTTCATTACATCTAAGCAAACACATGAAAGATCTAGCCTAGCATGTTATAATCAAGACAAGCATAAGATATATTCAAACAACACATAGACATATTGAATGAATTGAAAGAAAACTTATCTTAATTGAACATGAAAGGTTTCAAGGGGTGAAAACCCTTGAAAATACTGTTACAAACAACCTAGGGTTTATTAGGTTCGACCCTAGTATTCTCCACACAAGTTCCTCTCTTAATGAATGAAAAATAGAAAAGTATATATAGATTCTGTGAGGTGACGGCGTCAAGAGGAAACATCTGACGCCGTCATCTCGCCGCCAATAAAGTTCTCGGACTGCCTAAATCTGGGTCTGACGCCGTCATGTGTAATTCTGCTCCAGGCCGTCACCAAATTTACTCTTGACGCCCTACTTATGACGCCGTCACGTTTTCTCTAGGTCGTCATCCATTTTGCTCTTGACGCCGTCAAAAAATCCTTCTTGACGCCGTCAGGTACTGTTCCCAGCAAGAAAAATTAAGACTTTGCCGTTTTCTTCACTTTTATGCTCCAAAAACGTCCAAAATGCTTCCTTTTCCAGAATTCACTCCCAAAGTACCTAAAATCACAAAAGGAACGATTTAGGGCAATATTTGATCAAATAAATTTAATTCCGGGCTTAAATGGCCCCCTAAAAACGGTTCATTTTTCGCCTCATCAGACGCGGTCATAATCAGGAAATTAAAGCATATAAATAGAGATCCCAAATTTTCAACATAAACCCTAATTGAAAAAAATTAAAGAAAATGGAAAACAAGAGAATCACGAATCAATTACCTGCCATTTGATGAGTGGAAGAGATAGTAGAATTGACAAGAATTTTTTTTTTTTTGAAAAATTTTAGCAGTGGTGATGGAGGTTATAAGTTGTGGTAAAAACCTAATGACGAAAGTCGTCCGTGTTTATATATAAGAGAGGTTACGACATAGTCAGGAAAGTAGTTACGGCGGAAGCTAAATTCAAGATCCTAATAAATGTAAATTTGATAAGTAGCTACGGCGTAGTAATATAAGTAGCTACGCCGTAATTCGTGAATTTTTTTAGAAGTTTTGAACCAAACTTTGAAATTGTAATACGAGAGAACGAATTACGTACCTGAAATAAGGCATATCCGTCTCATAAATGGGTCAAATACAAACATACCTTGAATCTTTCAACTAAACTGCTCCCTGGCAGCGGCGCCAAAAACCAAATGCGTATTTTCATCCTGCTTTAAATTTATAAACTTAGAAATACAAGGATAAACACATGCTAACGGGCAGAGAACCCGATCGCATGTAGCAAAGCCTAGGTAAATCCGAGTGTCGTCCCTAAGAGCTATTGTGAAAGTAATCAAAGTATGTTATAACAATAGGTAAAGGTTGATTGAATAATGAATTGAAATACGAACGTTGGTTTGCAATTCACAGATTCGATTCAAGGGATAGGAAGTGTAAAGATAAAGCATTAATCCGAGCTATTCAAGTAAATGTTCAAGTTTATAAACAACGTACAGTGGCATAAATATCACTAGAAATTGTAGGGTAAAGTCATCCTAGCCTATCTTCCCTAATATCGTCCCCGAAACCACAGGCACTACCCCATGCTAGTAAGTGAAGATTGGATACTTGGTTGAGTCATTACGTGCCAAATCTAATAGATCACATTCGGTAGAGATCCGGCCTCTCGGATCTTAGATCTCTCTAACTTCTTAAGTACCTCCACTTGTAAGGTGGTCCTATGGTCAATTCTCACACAAGGAAATATGGTTAGTTTTCATCCCAACCATTTCCTTGCAATCTATCAGGCTAAGTGACTATGGTCAATTCTTCTAGCCTACTAGACAAGGTGAGGTCTGCTCAAATCATCTAGCGTAATAGATACAAATAAGCTTATAATACAACCAAAACTAGTATAAATGAATGGACAAAGAAGATATCTCTATGAAGTCCTAAAAGAGAACAAATAACTGAATTGTACTTGAATTAATAATAAGATTCATCAAACGATTATCAAAAAGCATAAGAGAATGCAAACTCGAATACAAATGATAAATGTAGATGAGAGCTTCCATCTTCTGACTCCCAACACTATCATCTTCTTATGTGGTTGCTCTCCCCAAACCCTAGAAAGGTTTGGGATAGGGGAGATGATCTTCAAAGTGCAAATTTGTCTGGTATTTATTGGCAAGGATCATGCTACGGCGTAACGCTATAGCTAGTTACGCCGTAGCTAGTGTTATCTTTAATTGATCTTATCCGTGGAGCATGTTACGGCGTAGTTAGATAGTGTTGTTACAGCGTAACCGTGCTACGTCATAATTGACCTAAGGTGCTACGCCGTAATCTTCATTAATTCCTTAAAGTTGCCACGGAGTCTTCATTACACCGTAACATTATTACTAGTTACAGTGTATTCTTCAAATCATGGATAATTCCATGTCATGATTTAGCTACGGTGTAACCTTATCACTTAGTTACGCCGTAGTATTCTTATAATAGTTGCTTTTGTCTATATTAAGTCCAACTTCATCCATTTGCAGCTTCACACCCTATTAACAGTCCTGAAATGAAATATGAAGTGATAAGACAATACTACAGACAATATTAAGCTAAAATGGTCAATAAAGAGGGAAATTGGTACTTAGAATATCAGATTATTTGATGTCATAAAATTCCTATAAGTAGTTTTGTTTTAATGTACTAGTAAACTATAATCCATCAGGATTGATGGGCTTGTGGCCACCACACTGCTTCCCTTAAAATTGCTTTCTCATCGATTATAAGTTTATATGATGTTTTTTTGGTTCTTTCTATATGTGCATTGATAACCTCTGTATCTAGCTGAGTTTTGATTGGGCTACCATACCCCCTCCTCGCTTATTTATCTAGCTTTGTTAGGTGAATGAGATAGTCATAAGTAATCATTAAGAGTTTACTCGCCTATAGTTAAGATCCAACGAGAGAGAATAGTTTACGATACTCATCATATAAAACTAGCAATAAAACAAGTGACAAGCTACTTATCCATTGTTCAGGACTTCTATCGGTATCTAATATCTATCTGTGTACATGTTGGCCTATCGTGTCTTCCTCCTAATTAGTTTTGTAATTTTAATTAAATTAAATCTGTGTTAGTCTCTCAGACTAAATCCCGCGTTTATTAGATTAGATTGTAAAACTAACTTAGAATATTAAAATACTAATTTAGATTAATAGACGTTACGTTCCACTCCTAGTGATCAACACTCTGCTTACCACTATATACATATTGATCAGGTACACTGCTCGTTAAGTGTGTGCGTTATTAATAAGTCGACAAAATATAAATTTAAAACTTGAAAAGCAAAAACCACTCTATACTACAAGTGACATACACATTCATCAAGTTTTTGGCACCGCTGCCGGGGAGTGAATAGTTAATATCTGTTTATCTGATTAGTATTTTAATTAGGTTTTCTAACTTTTTAATTTTTTAGGTTTTTTAGATTTTTACTACTAACTATGTTGTTTATTAGTTTAATTGCATTCATTGTACTATTTTTCATATTAGTTTAATTGCATTGCATTCTGCATATACTTTGATCGTTTCACGACTTTTGTGCAAAGTTAATGTATTTTCAGGATAATGGATGAATCTAGCATCACTATGGAAGATTACATTCTGTATCTAACCGGAGAAGCTTGTTGGAATGATCAAATCTTCGATAAATGGAAGCTTACAATAAAATGTAAGATGAGAAGGGAACTCGATGAAGGTAAGATTGAGCGTCTTCGATTCTTTGAAATTAAATTCCCGGCTATCATTTATAATGATTCACTTAGTTATAAGGAGAATCCTTCATAAGACTCCTTGCCTAAATCTGATTATAAAAGTGAATTATCTTTACCTACAACTGAAAACATAGGCATGTCTGCAAGAAAAATTTTTAAGAAACGGTTTGCTAAAAAAGAAAAATTTGATATATTAAACATTAATACAAACCTCTTTTCTTATGAGTTACCTAAACTTTAAAAACCAAGCTCAACAACGTAAGTTGTGATTTCAGTGAAAATTCTTCAAACATTGTTTTATGTAATTTGTCATCTGTAGATCATAATATCAATTTTCATAAGCTTAAAGTGTTATTTATTTCAAACCTTGGAGTAAAATATTATTTAATAAACCATAAGACTATGATTTACAATAAGACGGTTATACCTACTATTCTTATATTGAATTTATATACACCATATGGTATACCATTCGACCCTAAGTTAGTTTATAAGGAAATGTGTTGCTGAAGCAATGGATGCGGCACATTAGGTTTGTGATACGACGCATCATTTTCAGTTTAACCGAGGTAGATATTATTCTTAGATATGGCGCATTATGATTTCATGATGCGCCGCATCTTGAACTGTCTATATATTGCTGCTCATTCTCAGCCCTTAATAGATAATTTATTAACACCAACTCATAATCTTCTTTAAATATCGATGGGCTATACTATTTTCTTAATTCCTTGGTCGATTGAATGATGAAGGTATTACTCCCGATCTAATATTATTCGTGTTATTTTGCGATTTGTGGAATCTAAGTTATGGATTAATTATAATTAGTCCTGGGGTAATAATTATAGATCCAAAAAGTTGCTTGGCATTGAAATTAAACTTATGATTAAGTGGATCGGGTAAAACGATTTTGATTTAATTAAAAACTATGGTTTTATTACTATTCAAAACTATTTAGGTAACAATCGGGTTTACATGTTTTTGAATGCTTTAATCTATCTTGGTGATAAAACTCTTTTGATATGTTTTTGGAATTTGGAAAAATTTGATTATCGATTCGTGCAATATACTGAAAATTGTAAAATATGTGGCGCATCTTTTCATTATTGCTCTGTATCTCCTATGATGAGATGCGGCGCATAGAATCTTCATCACACGCCACATTATAATTAGATTATCGATTTGTCATACTAAATATTTCCTTGTAGATGATTTTTCAACGCAGGAACACTTGAATCGTGATCGCTCTTTCGGAACAACTTCTTTATGAAGTTCTATAGCAAATCGTATTAACAAACTCTTGATGTACCTATGATCGTATCACAGGGGATTATCAACTCCATTACTGGAAGAATTGTGTGCATTAGACGCAGTTCTGCCTGCGTACTATGCACCCTTGGGAAAGTTAACACTATTCTTCCAGGAACCGTTGACCTAATAATTCCTGTGTATATTAATTACGGGCGTATAATGCAATATCAAATCTTGATTATATGCAATAAAGGAACATCGGGCACTGACTGGAGACGAAGGCAATTAAATCTTGATGCTCATATTTGCTTTATCTTTGTCTTTGTATACATATATCGATGTTGTTAACCACTTAATTGTAATAATCTCGGATTTCTCATATTAATATATCTGGAAAATTTTATTGATTTCTGATTTAGCTTTGATTTACAAGTCTGGCATTAAGTTCAGCACGTTGTTCGAGAGGACTAGTGAGATAAGCCGTGGATCAAGATACAGTTTACAATAGACTGTTTTCAGTTTGTCTGGTAAATCAATTCGGCGCATCTGGTAAAACAGATGCGACGCATCCTATATTTTTATTATTTTATCCCGTATTAATTCTAGGCTTGATACGGCGCATCTTCATCCATAAGATGCGGCGCATCGATAGACCTGATGATTTACAGATTTTTTATTTTTTATTTTTAATTTTTACTTTCTAACTACTAATGAATTTTGCACAAGTTTGATTTTCTTAACTCAGGTGTGTGTGTTTAAAATTGGTGGTATTTATGTTTCTCTACACTTTCTGTGGAAACAATATTCATGGAGTGCCGAATGCTTCTCATCCACAGAAATTATTGCTCGCAAACACATAATGGAGGATCATACCGAGCAAACCTCAGGGGAGTTTCCCATTCTAATTCTTTTTATTTCCTTTTTTAATTTCAAAAATAAACAACGGGGACGTTGTTTAACTTAATTGGGGAGATGAAGAATTAGAACGTTCATTTTCCTTAAAATTTCAAAAATATGCTTTAATTTATGCTTAATATATCAATTTTTAAAAAAAAAAAAAAAAAAATAGCATGTTTTTGTTTAATCTAAGTTGCATAGCTACACACAAGGCTTTATTTTCTAAAATTGTGATTTGAACTTATCAAAATTCACAAATCTATGAGTGTGCCGGCGACTTGTAAACATTAGAACTTGGCTTGTATACTATTCGAGACCACCATAATGAGTATTATTGATATAATTGGAGTGACTTGTCTAAATTGGTAAAACTCTAGGATTACACCCAAAAAGCATTTAAATGTTATGCATTATTAACTAACTACACTGGTTAGTTAATCCCCGTATAAACCGTTTGTTTAATCTCATATTTAGAGTAAGATACCCCTAGAAAAACCCGTAGAGGCATTTCTTTAGTTTTATACACCTTTGTTAAATTGTTTTGTATTACACCTTAAACCTTAGCCTACCCTGTAGATTTAAGTCCATGGTTAGTTGCTTAGGCAAAGTGTGTTTCTTTGCGTTACCTGTGTTCGTGTGCGTAAATTCATTATCTTTGGTTAGGTCGGAAAATTGCACAATGCAAATGGAAGTGAAAGTACATATTGTATATTTTGAGTCAGTTTTTCGTGTGTTTACTACTTTCACTATTACGTTATGTCTGAAAGTCTGAAAAGTAAAGAAAAATTATCCGGAAGTATTGTGATGGTGATGTGGTGAAATTTTACACTATTAGTTATGTTTATGAGTTAAAAAAATCAAAAAAAAGGGAAAAGAAAAAGAAAAAGAAGAAGCTGGAAGTTTGTTTTAACCAATGTTGTAGAGTTGTGTATTAAGTTAGTGATATCAGCACTATTTGTTGTACTATAATTATGGATTGAATGGGAGTTGGACGTTATGGGAATGCCAACTAAGGTTTATTCTTTGTTTAAGATTTTATTGAGTAAAATTCGTGTCTACCTAAAGCGTGAGTTACAAAAGAGTCAAAGTGGGTTATTCAATGATATGAGTCTTATTCATGAGATGGTTGGGAAGTAATTAACCACATCTACATGTTTGTTTTGTTTTGGATTTTTTATTTTACACCAATTTATATACTAAATGTTATCCATACCCAACCGTATTATTATACCCGTCGTTAGCTTTCGACCATCCGGATATAGTAATGGCCGAGTAAGAATGTCAAATGTGTGAATAAAGTAGTGACCATCCGAGTTTTAGCTTAATCAAATGATGCGCCAGCGATCTAGAAGGAATCTTGGTGACCATCCATTATGAAAATAACGCGTCAGAGATCCAAGATAAACTCTAGTGACCATCCGTTATTTGAAGCTTCGAGGACTCGCGCCAGCAATCTACTAAGTTTGTGTAGGAGATGTTTAAGCAAAGCTAGGTTTAACCCATGAGACAAAAAACCCTTTTTACCGCTTTAGACTTGTTACTCCTTAGCTTTAGTAGGGGAGATGTGTATCCTTGCCAAGCATATGATAGAATATTCGTCACGACTGGACAGTTAAACGATCAGATTTGATTTTATTGAAAAATTTATTTTGTTTCTAATTGGTTAAGTGTTTAGTTGTTCAATTATGATAAAACGAATAAGTGCTTAATTGTAAAAATACATCCTATTTAGGATATATTTTCATTATGTTTAATCTAAGGTTTACTTGGAGACAAGTAAAGTTCAAGTGGGGGAATATTTGATGATATCAAATAAGTACATTTTATTGACATCATTTATCCTATTTATTTGACTTCTTTTATATTATTTTATATGAGAATCGATACTTAATTGTTTATTTTAGTAATTCTCAGGTAAAAACAAGCAATCGGTGAAAGTTAATGATTTTGGACGAATTATGGAGCTAAATGATCAAGATTGGAAAAGTCTACTGAAATCAAGGAAATGCGCCGTATCATTCTAGATAGATACGCAGTATCATCATACTTAGATGAATTCGAAGACCATTGCCTGACTTTGAAGAATGCGCCGCATCTAATTACAACATGCGCCACATATGAAACTCTGGTCAACGAAGAAGAACCAAATTGTTCTACTCCAGATACGCCACATCACATTTACAACATGCGGCATATCAGCTAAAGACTTCACCTGAAACAATCCAAGACACTGAAGGACATGCGCCGCATAAAGAAACAAGATACGCCACATCTGAAGACGGTGTACGAATATTTTACAATATATTATTCTTGGACCCCACGCGAAGTTACCTCAATGCGCCGCATCTACTATTGAGATGCGCCGCATCGAACCCTATGACAGAAACTATAAATACCCCAAGACTGCATACAAATTAGGAGAGCCACATTGTACAAGTGCAGTTACAGAAACCCTAAGGAGAAGGAGAAGAACGAAAAGGCAACACAAGACACACCACATGAAAGATATTAGATCCGTAAGAAGGTCCTGCTTGTGTTTCAATTCCTATAAGTAGTTTTGATTTATTATATTAGTAAACTATAATCCATCAGGATTGATGGGCTTGTGGCCACCATACTGCTCCCCTTAAAATTGCTTTCCCATCAATTATCAGTTTATATGCTGTTTTTTTGGTTCTTTCTATATGTGCATTGATAACCTCTATGTCTAGCTGAGTTTTGCTTGGGCTGTCATATCCCCTCCTCACTTATTTATCTAGCTTTGTTAGGTGAATGAGATAGTAATAAGTAATAATTCAGATTTACTCGCCTATAGTTAAGATCCAAAGAGAGAGAATAGTTTACGATACTCATATATAAAACTAGCAATAAAACAAGTGACAAGCTACTTATCCCTTGGTTAGGACTTCTATCGGTATTTAATATCCGTCTGTGTACATGTTTGCCTATCGTGTTTTCCTCCTTATTAGTTTTGTAATTTTCATTAAATTAAATATGTGTTAGTCTCTCGGACTAACACCCCCCCCCCCCCCCCCCCCCCCCCCCGTTTATTAGATTAGATTGTAAAACTAAGTTAGAATATTAAAATATTGGTTTAGATTAACTAGTAATCGACACTCTGCTTACCACCATATACATATTGATCGGGTACACTGCTCGTTAAGTGTGTGTGTTAGTAATAAGCCGGAAAAATATAAATTTAAAATTTGAAAGGCAAAAACCACTCTATACTACAAGTGACATACACACGCATCACGGCTGAGTGCAGTTTCTTGCTATATGTCCCAATCTACCATAGTTGCAGCATTTGGTTTGCCTTCCCTATCCCTGATATTCATTCACAACCCTATTCTGTGCATTACCCCTAGCAAAATTCCTTTGATTCACATTTCGTCTTCCCTGAACATTTTGAACCACAACCCTTCCATCTTCCACAATTGCATGATTGTGTGGGTTTAATGAGGTTTGAAGTTGGTTGTTGGTTTGAGGGAGTGTTTCTCTAAACTGTTGGACAAGTAATGAAATTTGGTTGGAGACGTTATCAATCATCTTGTCAGTTTGAGAATATCTAGAATTTAGTTGGGTGTTCACAGTAGCAGATGATAGGTACTGGGATGATTGGACAAAAGATGTCTGATTCTGAGATGAAGATGGTTGGTGATAAACTTGATCGAGTGATGTTTGAGTAAGTGGTTGAACTTTTGACACAAGTGCAAGCGGATCATTTGTTGTTGTTGGATTGAATCTTTCCCTCAACTGACGATCAAAGGTAGCATGTTTTCGTGTTGCTGAAGGTAAGCATAAAACTGTTCATAGTTTGTCTTTCTCAAACCTTTGTTGAGCTTCACTGCCGTAACAAATCTATCCCACTCGGGTGTCATGTTGTTCACAAACTTAGAATTGAGTTGGATGTTTGGCATTGTCATCCTGATCATTCTCATGTCATTCACAAGCTTGTGAAACCTCACATAGTAGTCAGTGGTGTTCTCTCCAGGATTAATCTTGAAGTCTTCAAATTCATCATACAACTGAGACTCATGATCTTCTTTAGTTAGTTCAGATCCAGCAAGAAGCATTTTAACATTGTCCTAAACGGCTTTGGCTTCATTGTTGAAGTTGATAAGCTTATAAACGTCTTTGGGAAGTCCTTGTATCACAATGTTGGAAGCTTTGATGTCAACATCATAACACTTGTTCTCATCCTCATTAAAATCGTTGTAATTGCGTGGTCTGTCGATTCCAAGAGTGATAGTTCCATCCTCAGCTGTAGAGATAACGTCTCTAGTAGTACCCATCTGGAAAGGTCCTTCATCAATTGATCAAAGAATGTTGACACCATTTTCTTTTCCCAAGCACTAGAGCCGAATTCTTTGTGCCCATGATTCATAGTCCGTTTTATCAAGCATAGGAAGACGGGTATTGGACCCGACAACTTGAATGTCATCAGAAGTACATGCCATGATGATCACTTCTCAAGGGATTTTACAACTCTTATGATTTAAACCGAGAAATAGATTCTTTCGTAGGATTTTACAAAATCACAAGGAAACCGTGAGGTAATGATTACTTGATTGTGTCTTAAAGTGATTGATTGTTCGTTGGATTAGGTGAATTGTTGTTAGGTCAAGTTGATTAGCTTTGGTTGTTTTGAGTTGACATATTGGATTAATCAAATCACATTGAGGAAACTTGATCAAATTACAGTGGAGAATCTGAGTCAAATTTCAACGAAGAATATAAGGCAAATCACAATGAAGAACAAGTCAAATCACAGCCAAGGAATCTGGTCAAATCGCAACAAGAAAATCTTAACTTAGCAAATCGCAATGACCAACCCGCAGCATACCCAAATCGCAGCTTCAACTTGCAAGTGTCAAATCGCAGCAAGTGTCAAAACACAGCAGTTTAGCATCAACTCGCAACAGCAACACTAGCTCAAATCGCAACAACAAGTCGCAGTGGAGTCAAATCGCAACACACTACAAGACAAAAATCTCACTATCTTGCAATTTGTCTTCTTTTCCTATTTTGGTTAACTGCCAACTCGCAACCCAAGAATGGCCAAATCGCAGTACCAACAATACTAAATTGCAACAAGGAAAATGATACCGAGACTCAAATCACAGTGAGGAACAAACTCTAAACTCCACTCGAATTTACTCAAACACTCAATAAACGAATGAACCAGGCTATCCAAATACTAAACTAAGCACATAAGACACCCTAATCATGAAAGTACAAACATGTTACAAGTCTAACCACAAACAAGATCAAACAAAGGTGTTTTTCCTAAAAACTATTCGAACCAAAAGAAAAACCACAAAACTAAACTAAAATCCGAGTACACACAATCCCAAAGATCAAACCAAAGCTCTTGATACCAATTGTAGGTTACTCATAAGTCTAACATGTATGGTTCTTGTGATTATGGTTCGAATTAGAGATAGAGAGTAGGGGAGAATGGAAGCTTGAGAGAGAAAGTGATATGTTAGATTGAGATGAACTGAAGGTCCAACCCTTCCCTTGTGTTGGAAGGGCCTTTTATAGTTACAAATAAAAACGCCTCACACGGGCTGTGAGTGAGCTGACAGTGGGTAAAAACCTGACCCAACTCCGCAAATATTTACGATAACTAACTACATACTAACTAAATATTAATACAACTACGAGCTACTTAATACTAATCCATACTCGGGGTGACCGAGTCTTTTTCGTGAATATTTACATTCCTAACAAGGATGACCAACTAGGCTAGTACCCTTTCTCCCTATTGCTCACAACTCTTATTTACCTTTAGTTTTATTTCATTTTTGTTTATTTAGTTAATTTATTCATCTCAACTTATAAACCATTTTCAAATGTGAAACTAGACTTAAATAGGATCCATCACACATAGCTCTTGGGACGACCTCAGTTTTACCAGTTACTAGTCTACACACGATCGGATAAACTGTCTGTTAGTGCATTTAGGTAGACCTTAGGTAATCGAGACATAATGTAAATTTAAGACCTGGTCAGTAAAACCTGCATCAAGTTTTTGTTGCCATTGTCGGGGAGCTATATTAGGATTTTATATTAGTCAGTAATTTTATATTTATTTTATTATGGCTCTAACCATGAATAAGTATTTGATCCTTTCTAGAGTGGAGCATGGAATCGTTCACCTAGTTCTTGAAGAAAACATCAAATTTGAATTTTGGGGTATGTGTTTGGAGGAATTAAAGCGTTGCAATTTTCTCAGGAATAAAGGCGAAGAAGGACACGAACACATTTATAACGTCAGTGAAATAATCAATCTATTTCATGCCTCAGGAGTATCCAGAGACCATGTGATGATGATGGCATTCCCTTCACTCTGAAAGGAAAAGCTAGGGACTTGATTAAAAAATTACCAGTAGGGTCTGTCGTAACATGGAGCGCACTTAAGAAGGCATTACTAAAAGAATATCATACTCCAACAATGATAATGCAGCAAGTAGAAACCATTAGAAGGTTTCAACAAAATGTTGGGGAGCTATTATTTGTAGCTTGGGAAAGATTTGAAGAAGCACTCATGAAATGCCCTTAGCGTAAACTGAATAAATACGAGTAGCTTTAGATTTTTTACAATGGGCTAAATGTCGAAACCAGAAAAATGTTGGACTTCAAGGAGCATATTCCAAAGATTGTTAGGATTAAGAAAAAGGTTCGCTCACCCCATGTATTTACATACTTAGCGTAGCTATTAGCTTTGTATATATTAGAATAGATATAGTCACACCGTGGAGGATGGACGAGTCTTTACCCACTGTACACCTGATCCACAGCCCGTAGGAGGGCGTATACTGTAAGTATATATAAATCCTCTCCCACTCAAGGGAAGGGTTGGTTGTTTTTCTAATAACACATACACTACTTGTGTTTTTCTCACTAGAAAGCTTCCCACTTTCTCTACTCTCTCTCTAAAACTCTTACCATGGCTACCTTGTTATTCCATAATCCAAGACCTCCTGAATCACAAGAATCAACATATTATGTTCGATCCTACAATTGGTACCAGAGCCTAGGTTTTTGTTATTGGTTGATTTTGTGGTGTATTCTTGTTATAAATCGTCATTTGAAGCTGTCATATTTTGTTTTACTATCTGTTGGGTTTTAACAGTTATCACAAGCTTTTTTAATAACAAATCTGGGTTTAACATCATATTTTGGGCAATTCGCTTGGTGGGTTTAATATTATCTTATGGTTTTTTTGAAGCTGTCTAGTACCAGTTTTTTGTAGCTGTTGGATTTTTTATTTATTGTGGTTAACTGTTCTGGGTTGGTTCAAGTACTCTTGGTAGCGAGTTGATAATAGAGAAGACACAGATCCAGATGTTATGCTACAAATGACAGTCCTTTTTTTGTCTTTTGCTAAATGACAAAATTGGTAAAAGTGACTAGCGATTTGGTATTGTGAGTTGGTCGATTTGGTGTAGCGGTTTGCTTTTGAAACTCAATTTTATTTGCAAAATCTAAATGGCATGCTGCCAAAATTTCTTCAAAAGTTATCAAGATGAAGATGAAGCAGACAAAAACCAAACAACATCAACAGCAAATATCACTACCCATCAAAACAAGATCAACTGTCCACAAATCCAAACTCTATCAACGTCAACTATATGAAATACCTATCTCCAAACAACATCATACGGTAATTAAATGGATCGTAGCACAAGATCTCAGTTTTGTTTCATGTTTCTCAAGATGATTTTAAGCCTTCAAAAAATCCAATCACACGAAACAAATAACATCACAGATCTACTTTGAGTTCAAGACACGACATGCATTATAATCTAAGATCTCAGATTTTATTCGTGTTGTACAATGATATATCGGACCATTGAAGGTCAATAACACGAAAACTATCATCACTGATTCTGTTTGAAGTTTAATACCTCATGCTTTAATATACGAAAACAAAAGGATAAGTAAGATAACAATCTTGTTATTTTCTTTCGGGTTTCGATTCAAAGAACTGTCAAACAAAACAAGGAAACAAATCACAACATCTCCTCATATTATGTCTCAAACATAAATAATTATCGACCAAAGATCTCAGTTGTTCTTTCGTTTTGTGTGCTACAACAAATTAATTGATCTTAAAGATAAATAAATCGAAAGATAACCCATCATAGATCTTATGACTCAAACTCAAACAATCAAAGATCTCAGTTGCATCTTTTATAAGATAACAAGATCTTTATAGATCTTTAACACTAGAAAACATTACATCAAACCTACCTGAGACCCGTTTAAGGATCTTGAAGATGTATGCTGCTTCAGGTAACGACAAAGAAAAAATCCAAAGGTTTTCTGATGTAAGATATTCGTGGTTTTCTAGTGGGTATAAAAGGTTTTGATCTATGTTGGTGTGGTGCCTGGCTAACAGCAGAAAATGAGATAATGAGGGCATATTTTTTATGAGATGTTACGTTGTTTTGAGGGAGGCGAATTATAGTGAGATTAGGGTTTGTGTAGTGAGACTAATTAGGATGTGTGCCTTTTAAATCCCTAAAGATTAGGGTAGGTGTGGAGTTTGGATCGGGTCATGGTATGAATATTGAACCGGATATGCATGGGCCGAGTATACACTAACTGTATCAGGTTATAATGTTATTGGGCCTGGTATGATGAATTAGAGTGGGATGTGTGTTATTGGATTGGATGGGTTATTGTTGTCATATGATTTTTTGGGCTGTCACTGACTACTACATAACTAGTATAAGTCGTTAATGGTTACATTTGTGCTTAAAATGTCAAAGTAGTTTTTTTTGGGTTACGTTTTCTTTACAAGGCCGGGTATAAATGTAGTATACTGACAAGCTGACTAGACAATGTTGACTCGTTAACGATACTCAAAATAACATTTGTCCTAGTTTAACGACATTCAGACAACAACATAACAAACACGATACATAAAACTAAGACGATCAAAATAAGATTCACTTGAACGTCAAAATGGCTGAGAATTTGGACTTGAAATGACAAGTGATTACCGAGTTGATCGGATATCACTTATTTGAGATTGAAGTTGACTTTCACAAAGGTGTGATCTTATTTTATCTTGAAGTCGGGGTTGGTTCGATGCGCGACTTTCAATGATAACTTGCTCGTGCTTAAGATTTACGTTGAAGACTTGGTTTATCTAGTTTCCAGAAGTCGGGGTGGATGGTTGAAAACCTGTTTAACTATCACTTAAAGGAGTTACATTATAATACTCAGTGTCACACGCAAAAGACGATGTGGATAATCGCAAGAGGTGATGAAAGTCTCATACTTTGTCGGGATAGTATTGAGTACTTAGATATTTGCATGGTGCACTAATTCTCTACACCGTTCTTCTAACAACAGTGTAAGCTTAATTAAAAAATTTAGGGAATTCTACTTCATTTTCAAGTTTGGTATATCGGGTTTACTCCACCAAGTGATCACAACAATAGCCGAAAAAATACGAGGTTGGTTTGTTAACCAATGGGGTTTAAAGGTTGAGATGCAGTCATCAATTCTCATGGGATATTCGATGCTACAGAATGTCATGATACTTCACATTCGAAGCAAAATCTTTCAAGATCCTTCAATGTCATTCATGATTTTCTTTAAGATGTTTGCTTATGACAAGAACTTCTCGTGTATTTGGTCGTACACGTCAATGATGCTTCCAAAAGTTCGAAACCATCATGGGGGAGAAACGTGTACTTTGATGATATAAGGTCAACCTCCAGGGGAAGTAGTTTATACTACTTTACTTAGTATGGTTCGTGAAGTATTCTACATATGTGAGAAGAATTGTTGCTGATCTCTTGCATGTTCCCACAAACAGATATTCACCAAAACCAGATTTGTCATAACACATTCTATTTATTATTGTCTCACAGTTTCTTCTTGGTTTTGTAAAATCCTGCGAAAGAATCTATTTCTCAGTTTAAATCATAGATTTGTAAAATCCCGTGATGATGAAAGTATCCTGGAGAAAGAAAAGTGCATTTAATTGATTCTGGTGCTTCGGGTTCAACTTCGAAGAAGGGATAAAGTGTGTGCTTCATGTATTGGATGTTTTTCTTGATATACTTCATGGCATTATGGTTATAACAAAGTTTTAATGGGATATGAACCTTTGACAAAGATCGGGATTAAACCATTATAAAAGTTCACTCTAAACATCAAATAGGGCAAGAATTGGGCATTTAAACCTCAACATGTGACTACAGCATTAATTCATTATTATTTATTCAAGGTTGAAGTGAAATTTCATGGGTGTGTGTACTTAGTATCTGAAGTTATCGTGGTAGGTTGGATGAAGATGCTTCGAGATCCTTGTTCGAGCTTTTAACCTTTACAATGACGAAGACTTGGATATCTAGTTATTTTTGGGATTCTTCCTTTCTATTACCACAAAATAACTATCATTTTAAGGAGTTACATTGTAGTGCTCAGTGTCACATGAAGTTGTGGATATTCAAGAAGTGATGTACGTATTATACTTGATGGTTGGTTGGTTGAAGAGTATAGAGTACTTAGGGATTCGATGTTGCACGGAATCTTTTCACCGCTCTTTGTCACACATTAGTGCAAGCTTAAGTCACAAGTTTAGGTTATTTTACTTCAGTCTCAAGTTCATCATATTGGGTTTTTCTCCATCTGTAGTCACAACATATAGCCGACAGAATGATAATGGGGTTGGTAACGAGTTAGCAGAGAGAAAAAGAAAAGAGAGAGATGACGTTTGGACACAACGGTTCAAGCCTCGTTCTTTAACATTATGGCGTCTGCAGAAAACACTTTAGGCCCCAATCCTCAAAGAAAAGAAAGGTGTATGTTTCAGTGCGCCTTATCTTATAAAGAAGAGAAATCTTCTTATTTATGACCATTCTCATCAACAAGCTTCATGCTTTTCCCATGTTCGTACAGTCATCAAGTGGATCGACATACATTGGATTATACTTTTGTGCTTCACTTATTCAATCAAAAATTGCAAAAAGGTATATGCAATTTTTTAGGGGGAGAAGGGAAAGGATGAAGATACTATATGTTGATGATGTTTGTAAAATGGTCATTCGGCTTTTGTACGCAGATATTTTCTCCCTCTAAGGTTTAACACATGTCAACAAGTGGTTTAGGCGTATTACAAGCTTCATGGAACTCTTCATTTGCTAAACCATTGATGAGGAAACAAAAGAGGGGATGCTTCAAGAGTGTTTTAATCATCATCTTCTTCGCAGTAGTTTTTGGTGCTACACACATATTTATGCTGCATCTGATAAATTTCAACCATCACGGAATCTCAACTATGGCAAAACTGTCATTGCATGCCATTTTTGAGGGGGAGAATAAGCGTATGTCCTTTTCCTTTCGACTATGGAAAAAATGTCATTAGCATGCCACTTTTGAGGGGGAGAATAGGCGTGTGTTCTTTCTATTCTTTCGTGGGAGGAGTAATGTGTATGCCGGGGTTATAAATCATGAAGGGATCAAGCTTAATTATTCATGTCGGGGAAATTAATGTCTACCTCTCCGATATATTCCGTGGTTTGTTACTCTGTTCGAGTTCTATAGTCATTGCGGGGATTCGAACTTGGTGTTATCATTTAGTACTCCAGTTGATTGATTGATTCAGAGTTGATTGATTGATTCAGATAAAGAAGAAGATGGTTAATATCAAGACCTTCAAACGTGATCATGACGTTAAAGTGTTGAATCTATAAAAGGGGATGGTCAGTTTGAGGGGGAGCCGATTCAATAAATTCACAAGTTTTTGAAGAGGCTCTTTACATACGATGGCCTAATTGAGGGGGAGCAAACTCAATTAGGCATCATCTCATGACTCCTGAATACTTCAGTTCAGGACTTGTGGGGTTTATCGACATCTTCTCACGGGCTGATATTATTATTGATAAAGGGCTTTCAGTTATTGATAAATGGCTTCCAGTTATTGATAAAGGGCTTCAAGTTAATGCTTCATGTACACATCATTATGATGATTACTATTAATCACAACCATCAGGGGAGAGGAATGTGTACACCAAGGACGCACAACAAGTTCACGTGATCGGGCTTAATCACTTATTCCGGGATTGATAACCGCAGAGATGATCAGTGGTTCAACTTGTTACTTTGGTATTATCATTTCATGTGCACGTCATGGGCTGATTAATCGCAACCATCAGGGGAGAGAGAAACGTGTACATCAGGGATGCACAACAGATTCACATGATCGAGCTTAATCAGTTATTCCAGAGTTGATATCCACAGAGATGATCAGTGCCTCAACCTGTTACTTTGGTGTTATCGTTTCTTCTTGTATTTGGTACATGTGGGCTGATTTGGTGTATGTAACATAACTGGAATGCATTTAGTGAGATAGAGATGTTGATATCCTATTCCCCAAATGGACAACATTGAAGAAGGTCGTGTCTACAGTCTGTTCTACATTCTCTGCTACGAGTTAGAAGACTAAAGACGATATGCAACTAATTATCAAAAGACTTCTTCATATTCAAGGCATTCATCAGAAAAGTTGTCAGTTTGGAGGAGAGCACTAATTAGGGGATAGTGAAATGTCTGAGTTAATCCCTAATTAGATGTGCTCACATTGCTCTTCAGCAAGTTGATTCTCACAGGATACATTTGAGCTTATTTTGTTCTTCTCACAAGATTTCAAGTATATGGGCGTAAAATGTGTTGCTGATTCTGAGGTATAAAAACCAGCAAGGGGGAAGGAGACATACATCGGAATGCACAACGAGTACACGTGATGAGCTTTACACTTCTACTTAATTGAAGTTATTCCGGGAAGACAAATGTCATAACCGCAGAGAAGATCAGTGTTTTAACTCGTTCTTTTGGTGTATTATTCCAACTACGTGGGGGAAGAGATGTAAGTAATAGTTTCTGATGACAAAAGACGTACGCAAACGATTGTGTGTGTACTTCGGGTTTCTGAGGTTCATATAATGAGACTAATTGCATCATTTCAACTACTTGGGGGGAAGTGGTCTCTGGATACTTTTTGGTACGCATTACTTCAGCCTTCAGCGGGAAAAAAGATGAGAAGTACTATTCAAGTGTAAGATGATGCATTGCTGAGCTATCAAAGATTCACATTGAGAAGGCTCAAGTTCTAACGACTATTCAGGAGCCTCGAAAGCTTTAGTGGTGAAAGTTTAAGAGATGTTGACTACTGACTTCTACTACGTGCAGACCGATATCCTCTTTTCGGTATTCATGTCTACATCCTCTTAAACTGCATAATATCCTTTGTACATATTTTAAAAACCAAAAAGAAAATAGAAAATTATAAAACCAACAAAATTCATAAAAATTGAAAAATCATAAAATCCAAAAATATTCTTCTTGCGACATGTCTCTCGTATAATCAATATTATGTACGTTTCTGGAAATGTCATTCAATAATGGCACGTATTCATACATATGCTTGAGCGAGAGTTTTTCTATCTTTTAAAATAATGTTTTCTAAAACATGTCGTTTCTCAAAAATTTCTTTCAAAATATGGCTTACAGTCACTTCAGGCTGTAACCCGGACTTCAAAAATATGGCTTGGTATTACTTCAGATAGCAACCCGTGCTTCAAAATGGGGAAAACACGTCGCCAAAAAGATGGTTGTTCCTCTTACTGGGTGATGTTCACTCGGGCACGGATTACTTTATGTTAGGAATACAAATATTCCTATGAAAGACTCGGTCACCTAAATATTGTAATATCATTAAGTTAGCTCGTAGTTAGTTTAGTTATTAGTTAGAATTAGTTTAAGTAACATCGTGGAAGAAGGACGGGTCTTTACCCACTGTATGCTTGATCCACAGCCCGGGTGTGGGCATTTTTATCTTTTTTGTAAGACACTATAAATACCCCTCTCCACATGTGGAGAGGGTTGGACCTTCTCATTCTTTCTAATCTAACATATCATTTTCTCTCTCAAGGTTCCAAGTTTTCTTTCTTCTTCTTCCTCTCTTATACCATCCGCCCAAATCTTTCAAACCCGAGATATTTACTTGCTTTCATAAAAAATATAAAAATACAAAAATAATCATTCTTCATCCTTAGAACTAGTAATTAGGTTTTCTAATCCTAGCGACACTATTCCTAGCTGAACGATCAATCCCCCGGTACTTGTCACTATACTATACTACAACGATCAGGTACACTGCCTGGTGGGGGTTGTAAGCTTCTCAATATCCCTTGAGAGGTAAAGCCTGGTGCTATCCCCACGCATCACTTGTCACAACTCAACACTTGGTGCAAACTGTGACTCATCCAGTATCTCTTTCTTAGTTTAAGTTTAACTTGTTGAGTATATTTTCCGGTTTCTTTTGTTGACTTTAGTAAATTAACTAGAAAGAATCATTTCTCAGTTTAAGTCACAAAAGTTGTAAAATCCCGCTTGAAGACTTTAAGATGTCAACAGTTTCGGATGACATTCAAGCTGCTGGGTCCGATACCCGACCTCCTATGCTAGACATGACAGATTATGAATCATGGGCACAAAGAATCAGATTGTACTGCTTGGGTAAAGAAAATGGTGAGAACATTCTGCGATCTATTGATGAAGGTCCTATGCAGATGGGTACAACCAGAGATGCTATCTCCACAGCTGAGGATGGATCTGTCACCCATGGAATTGACAGACCATGCACTCACAATGATCTCAATGATGTTGAAAAGAAGCGTTATGATGCTGACATTCGAGCCTCCAACATCGTGATACAAGGGTTACCCAAAGATGTGTACAAGCTAATTAACTTCAACACTGAAGCCAAAGCTGTTTGGGACAATGTCAAAATGCTTATGTCTGGATCGGAGCTGACCAAAGAAGACCGTGAATCCCAATTGTATGATGAGTTTGAGCATTTCAAAATGAATCCTGGTGAAAACATTACTGACTACTATGTTAGATTTCACAAGCTGGTTAATGACATGAGAATGATCAGAATGACAATGCCCAATATCCAACTCAACTGTAAGTTTGTGAGCAACATGTCACCTGAGTGGGATCGCTTTGTTACAGCAGTCAAGCTCAACGAAGGATTGAGAAATACGAATTATGAATAATTGTTTGCATACCTACAACAACATGAGAAGCATGCAGCATATGATCGTTAATTAAGAGAGAAGCTCAATCCAACTACCACCAATGACTCACTTGCTTTCATGATTAGTATGTTGCCAACCACTCAACCTGTGTCATCAGTGGATCACTCATCTCTATAGTCATCGGCAGCCATGAACACCCATCTCGACTCAGGGTACTCTCATACTGTCAAGATGATTGACAATCTTTCCAATCAAGTGTCTCTACTGGTTCAACATTTCAGGGCTGCACTCCCACCAACCAACAATCAACTCAGAACTTCCTCCAATCCACGTAATCAGGCTATTGTGGAAGATGGAAGAGTAATGGTGCATAACGTTCAGGGCAGACAAAATGTGAATCAAAGGAATGCTGTACGGGGTAACTTGCAGAACAGAGTTGGAAATGTGAATCAGGGACAAGGAAGGTAACCAAAATGTTACAATTGTAGGGGATTTGGTCACATCGCCAGAAACTGCACTCAGCCAAAACGTCCTCAAAATTCAGACTACTTCAAGGACAAAATGTTGCTCATGCAAGCACAAGAGAATGGAGTTGTGCTAAATGGGGAAGAATTGGCGTTTATTGCTGGGGATGATGGAAAGACATTTGATGATGATGTGGATGAACAACCAGTTCAGGACTTAGCTCTTAATGATCCAAACATCTTCCAAGCTAAGGATTGTGATGCTTTCGACTTAGATGTTGATGACGAACCCACTGCTCAGACAATCTTCATGGCTAATCTATCATCTGTTGTCTCACCTTTACGACAATCTGGTCCCTCCAAATCATCCATCATATCTGAGGTACTGAAATAATATGATAAATGTGCAGTTAATGATGAACAAAAGACCTTCAACGATATACGACAAAATAATGTGCGTGAATCAAATGAGGCTGAATTGGAAAACATTAACGTTTTCCCAACTGAGCAACATTCTGATCACAACAGTAATTTTGACGTATCTTGTGGGATGTCTCTGTTGTTGTGACAATAATGTGATGCATGAACAAAAGACATATAACGAAGTACAACAAACAAACGTTGCTGAATTAGATATTGATAACTTGGGAAATAGCAATATTGTCCCATATGAACAATATGTAAAGCACAACATCAAGTCTGTTGTACCAAGTAATATATCCTTTGTTGATGACTATATGTGTGAATTTGATGAGTATACTGCTGTTGCACCTGATGACACTCTGACCACTAGGATTAATATTCTTAAGGATCAAGTTAGGTGTTATGAACAACGTGCAAAATTTGAGCTAACCGAACGTGAACAAAAAATGGATTGGCAAATGCATGCTTACATTACTGAACAAAACTTAAAGGAAATGGCCTTTAAACAAGAGATTAAATCTTTTCAAAATCAACTTGATCGTGCTGTTAAGGAAAAATAGGAAATTCATGATAGGTTAAATCTTCTAAAAAATGAATTTCAGGAAAAGGAAACTAAACTGTTAAATGAATTTTCCAACCTTAAGCAGTTGAAAAACAAACTTGAAAACAAGTTGTACATTCAAGGCCAAACCTGTCAAACAGCTCAAATGATGGAAAAGCACATTAAACTGCGGGATAAGCATAGTGATAAGGATTTAGGGATGCCTAAAACAAACTTCCTTAAGAGCGTTAGAGCCTCTCAACCTGCCCTCTAGGATGCTAAGGTTATGCTTACACCCAATCATGATCCCCCAAATAGTTGGTCTAATAAAGAATTGGATGAACTTGATTCTGCCGATAGAGAGAGATTTGATAAAAAAAAAATGAAGGATCCAAAGTGCATTAACCACCAAGTCATTGTTAAGCCCCATGATTATTATGAACAAAACCGAGTGACTGTTTTTGCACCTCAAACTAAGTTAACACCAAAACAGGTATTTTGGCCTTTAGACGTTGAGAAAATGAAAGCTGAGGAAATTAAGGCTAAGACACCTCAAAAGTTAGTTGCCCCAACGGTGTAACCCCCCAATACACCAATGCACTTAGTTCAGTTGTCACTTCCCACGCACTGTAAAACTCTTATTAGCATATATGTCCTTTGTCAAATGTTCACTGATTTTGATAAAACATGCAAAAAGAGAATCACACAAACGGGAATCACTGAGGGTGAACGGGGATTTAAGCTAACCAAAGAGTGTTACTTAACTGAAGTCACCCCATTTTTTAAACTAATCAAAGAATACTTTGAGGGTTTACGACAAACCCTTGATGTTGAGCTAAAGGAAATGAAAGAAGTGTTTAAAAATGTGAAAAATGAGTGTAAAGAAAATGCGATAGATCTTCAGCATAGTGAAATTGCCAGGAAAAATATTCTCATCATGAATGACAATTTGATTACTAAATGTATTACACAAGATGTGTTCTATACTGCTACAAATTCTTCACTTAATGCTTGTCAGTTTCATGAAATGTCTATTGCTTTGAATAACCTTCACAATCGTGTTGTTGAGCTTGAGGGGGAGAATTTGAAATTGCATGAAAAAATTCAAAATGATGATCATGACAACTTGGTCAAGCATCTTTCTAAACTAGAAGTTAATAATCTTAACTTACAATTAAAATATCAACATTTAGAAGAAAAAATGAAAATATCAAAGGCCAAGACATCTTCTGATGCTCCGGAATTTGATGCATATTTTGAATTAGCAAAAAGGGATGAAAAAATTCAAGCTCACACGAACACGATCCGGTTATTGAGGGCTCAAATTGCCCAATTGAAGTCTCCCATGAATGATGTGATCCACACCCATAATCCAATGTCTGCAGATTCTCATAACTTTCAACTTCAAAACACAATCAGCTTACTTAGACAAGAAAATGATTGCTTTCAAGCTAAAAATTCTAAAGTTAAACAACAATACAATGAGTTATATGACTCTATTAAGATCACTCGTGATAAAACCAATGAAAAGATAACTTATTTGCTTAATGAAATTGAGTATCTAAAGACAAAGGTGAAAGGGAAAATGCCGGTTATTCGAAGTGACAATATCAATTCTGTGGTTTGTAAATGTAAAAAATATGCATGTGAGGCTGTTTTTATTCCTCTTCCTCTTAAGAACAATGAGCTAGTCCATAGTGATTACCTTAGACATCTTAAGAACTGCCTTGACATGACTCGTGAAACCATTGAAGAAGATAGAATGGTGAGACCATCTGATAACTCCCTATCGGATGTTTGCTTTCTCACCAAACGGTCACAAGAGTTGTTAGAATATGCCATAGGTACATGTCCCAAGATTCCCAACATGCGTGATAGAAATGGTACATTCACATCTAGGAATTTGAAGAAGCATGTTACGTTTGATATACCTTTGGCTAGTTCTGATCATAGCACATCACTAAAGCTAGTGGGTCAAAGCCTAAAGGCAATACAAGGAATGATAGGACTTCGTCTACTAAGAGTGATCAAGGGAAGAAAGTAGAAGACCACCTTAGGAACAATAAGACTGATTTGAGTGAAAAGAATCGTGTTGATTCTAGTATTTGCGTTAAGCGTACTATAATTAATTCGAATCCTAATGCTACTTGTAAGAGTTGTAATGGTTGTTTAATTTCTGGTAATCATGATGAATGTGTTATGTCATTTTTGAATTCCTCTTATAAATCCTCAGTCAAGTATGCTAAGACGCACAAACTGGAAAACCATACTTGGAAAGCAACAGGAAAAGTTTTTACCAATGTAGGATATCAGTGGAAACCTACTGGAAGAAAGTTCACTTTAAGTAGCCAGTGCCCATTGACAAATATGCCCGACCCTAAGTCTTTAGCGGTTAAGAAATGGAAGGCTACTGGTAGAAAATTCCCTTTAGTGACTCAATGCCTTGATATTAAGTCAGTAGCGTCCACTAATATCGGTTCATATGTGAGTGACAATGAAAATACTAATCCTGCATCTCTTAAGTATGCTTGTGCTAACCAATTGGATCCCAATTACACTTGGGGATCCATGTTTTTCAATTATCCATATCTGTCTGGTTTCAAATGCAGGTCGTACAAATCGTCCTATAGTATTTGGACTCAGGCTGCTCAAAACATATGACTGGGGATCGCTCTCGGCTCAGAAATTTCGTGAAAAAGTTTATCGGGACAGTTAGATTCGGAAACGACCACTTTGGTGCCATTATGGGGTATGGTGATTATGTGTTTGGTGATAGCGTGATATCCAGAGTTTATTATGTAGAAGGACTTGGGCATAATCTATTTTCAGTAGGACAATTCTGTGACTCTGATCTCGAAGTGGCCTTTAGAAAACACACATGTTTTGTTAGAGAATTGGATGGAGTTGATCTCCTTAAGGGAAGTCGTGGTACTAATTTGTATACTATCTCCATCGAAGACATGATGCGGTCCTCTCCTATTTGCTTACTCTCTAAGGCCTAAAAGAACAAATCATGGTTATGGCACCGTCGTTTGAACCATTTAAACTTCGGCACCATTAATGAACTTTCTCGCAAAGATCTTGTTCGAGGTATGCCCAGATTAAAGTATGAAAAAGATCATCTTTGCTCAGCATGTCAACTGGGTAAAAGCAAGAAACACACTCACAAACCAAAACCCACCAACTCCAACACTGAAGTGCTTCATACCCTACACATGGATCTGTGCGGACCCATGAGAGTGCAAAGCTTCAATGGGAAAAGATATATTCTTGTTATTGTGGATGACTACTCACGATTCACATGCTTGAAGTTTCTAAGATCCAAAGATGAAACTCCCGATAGCATTATCAAAATCATCAAGCAGTTGCAAGTAAGGCTCAATAAAACTGTTAGAATCATTCGCAATGACAATGGAACTGAGTTTGTTAACCAACAACTCACTCAATTCTATGAAAGTATTGACATCACTCATCAGAAGAGTATTCCTCGAACTCCTCAACAAAATGGAGTCGTTGAAAGACGGAATCGCACACTAGTTGAAGCTGCTCGCATGCTGATATTCTCAAAGACATCAATGTTTCTATGGGCTGAAGCTATAGCTACTGCATGTTACACTCAAAATCGGTCATTGATACATCCTCTCCACAACAAGACACCTTATGAGCTGGTGCATCTCAAAAAGCCTGATCTCTCTTTTCTTCGTCTGTTTGGTGCCCTGTGCTATCCAACTAACGATAGTGAAGACTTAGAGAAGCTTAAAGCTAAGGCTGATATTGGGGTATTCATCAGATATGCGCCAGATTGAAAAGGGTACCGAATCTACAACAAAAGAACCCGACAAATCATGGAAACAATCCATGTCACGTTTGATGAGCTGACAGAGCATACGGCTTCAGGACACACCAGTTCTGGACACTCGCATAATCTTTTATCTCATGGACCAATAAGTTCAGGACTTGTACAGAACTCCAACCATGTCACTCCTTTTGTTCCTCCTACGAGTGAAGAATTGAAAACATTATTTGATCCTATGTTTGATGAGTACTTCGAGTCACAGCCACCTCATGAACCGGTACAGCCAGCTGCTGAACCCAATATTATGGCTGTGAATGCACCACATGACACAAATGGTCCATCAACCTCTATCTCTCTTGATCTGGATGCACCAGAATGTAGCAACTCTCAAAATGAATCAAATATACAATCGTCTTCTGAACACCAAGGAGCGACATCTGATAACTCACGGGAAGTCAATCCTTTTGCACCACCTGAGGAAGAACCATTTGAAAATATTTTTGCACCTGAATCCTCCAACGAAACATCTTCCTCAGGAGAGTCAAACAATGCTATATTAGTTCACTATCCTCAACCTCATGAACATCTCAGAAAATGGACAAATGATCACCCCATTGACAACATCATAGGAAATCCCTCATGACTTGTGTCCACCAGAAAACAACTTGCCACTGATGCCTTGTGGTGCTTCTTCAACTCCGTCTTGTCCAAAGTCGAACCCAAAGACTTCAAGGATGCTCTAACAAAAGTATATTGGTTCACTGCAATGCAAGAAGAAATCCATGAGTTTGATCGTCTTAATGTATGGGAATTAGTACCACCACCTGAATGCGCAATGATCATTGCTCTCAAATGGATTTTCAAAGTTAAGCTTGATGAGCATGGTGATGTGTTGAAAAACAAGGCTCGATTAGTTGCTAAGGGATACAGTCAACAAGAGGGTATTGACTTTGAAGAATCGTTTTCACCTGTCGCTCGTATCGAGGCCATTAGAATCTTTCTTGCCAATGCTGCCAGCAGTAACATGATTGTTTATCAAATGTATGTTAAGACTGCCTTCTTGAATGGGGACATAAAAGAGGTGGTTTATGTTACACAGCCTGAAGGTTTCGTGGACCTAGAAAGACCAAATCATGTATATCGCTTAAAGAAGGCACTCTATGGTCTCAAACAGGCTCCGAGAGCTTGGTACGACACACTATCCACGTTTCTCCTTGCAAATCGATTAACCAAGGGTGTAGTTGATCCTACCTTGTTCACTAGGAAGACTGGAAACAACCTACTTCACGTTCAAATCTTTGTTGACGATATTATCTTTGCGTCGTCAGACTCCAATGAATGTGATCGCTTTGCTAAGGAAATGAGTTCCAAGTTTTAAATGTCTATGATGGGACAAATGTCTTTCTTCTTGGGGTTACAGATCTCACAAAACCCGAGCGGCATCTTTATTAATTAAGCCAAGTATGCTAGTGACATCCTTAAGAAGTTTGGTTTTGATTCAAGTGACACGGTTGATACACCCATGGTTGAAAGATCCAAACTTGATGATGACTCAGCAGGAGTATCTGTTGATCAAACCAAATACAGAAGCATGATTGGATCTCTCATGTACCTCACAGTAAGTAGGCCAGACCTTCTTTTCGCTGTATGCATGTGTGCTAGATATCAATCCAAGCCCACCAAAAATCACTTGGAAGCAGTCAAGAGAATATTCAGGTATCTCCAAGGGACAATTCACATGGGTCTTTGGTACCCTAAAGACAATGCAATGGCTCTTACGGCCTACTCTGATGCTGATCATGCGGGTTGTCAAGATACTCGCAGAAGTATTTTAGGAGGTGCTCAATTCTTGGGTGAGAAACTTGTCAGCTGGTCATCCAAAAAGCAGATGTGCACTTCGATATCATCCACCGAAGCTGAATACATTGCCATGTCCTCGTGCTGTGCTCAAATTTTGTGGATGAGATTGTAGCTATCAGATTATGGGTATAACTTCAACAAAATCCCAATGTATTGTGATAACAAAAGTGCCATTGCCCTTTGTTGCAACAACGTCCAACACTCCAGAGCCAAGCATATTGACATTCGCCATCACTTCATCAGAGAACAAGTGGAGAAAGGGATAGTGGAACTCTACTTTGTGAGGACAGAGTTTCAGCTGGCTGATATATTTACAAAGGCTCTTTCTCGAGAAAGATTTCAGTTCATTCTTCCATGAGTTGGAATGAAGAGCCTCACTCCAGAAACTCTTAAGTCACTCCAGGAAGAGAATGATGGTTGAAGGATTGGCTTCACATATGCTTGTACATAACTTAATTCAAAAAGAAAAATCGAAAATTATAAAACCTATAAAAACCATAAAAATCTTAAAAATCCTTAAAATCTAAAAATATTCTCCTCACGATATGTCTCTTGTGTAATCAATATTATGTACGTCTCTAGAAATGTCATTCAACAATGACACGGAATCATACATATGCTTGAGCAAGAGTTTTTCGGTTTTCAAATAAAGTTTCTCTCTAAAACATGTCGTATCTCAAAATATTCTTCAAAACTATGGCTTACAGTCATTTCAGGCTGTAACCCGGTCTTCAAAAACTATGGCTTGCTATTACTTCAGATAGCAACCCGTTTTTCAAAATGGGGAAAACACGTCGCCAAAAAGACGGTTGTTCCTTTTACCGGGTGAAGTTCACCTAGGCATAGATTACCTTATATCCATGTTTCCTCGATCTAATGTATGCTTCAGTTCATTTTTTCTTGATAAAGAAGAGAAATCTTCTTTTTATCGCCAAATACTTTCCCTTTTATGATTTTTCCGGAAAGTATTTGTGCAAAACTTGGTGGTACCATGAGATTTTGATTGAAAATCAAATTGAACTCAAAATTTTGATAAAAGTTTTCACTCAATCAATGACATCATTTATTTAAGCTTTAACATCCGTCATTGATTGAGGGGGAGAGTGATTTTTCAAAATTTTATGTATCATCAAAACTCTCCACACTTTGTACAAAAACCTTGCAATAATAAACTTTGTGAAGGTTATGTGTCAGAATGAGAAATTTTCAAAGAGTTTTCGTTAAAACTTCAAATCTTTTATAAACTCATCAAGTCTGACACATAACAACCTCCCTCACAGATTGAGGGGGAGCAAGAAAATGGTTCCTTTTATCATAAAATATTAAAACTAACCGCATTTCTCTCCTAAACGCTTTCTAATTTATTTAAATCAATTGAGATCCAAAATCTCAAAATATTTGAAATTTTTGATCGGGGGAGAGAATGTGATTTAAATATGAAATCTGATTATCAAACATGATCTTTTGGACTCAATAATAGGCTCCCACATATGTGCTAAACACTTTTGAATATCGATGCACATATTGAGGGGGAGCAAAAGGCGTTTGTGGAAGTAATACCAAAGACCGACCATTTATCTTTATGCATGGAGTTATAAGGATGGTTAAGGTTAGGTATGAGTTCCCAAGATCCACCAGAACCGGAAGGATCTTCCCAGGGACAATCCATAGATAGATTAGAAGTCCTTAGGAATGATTGAAAAAAGGAGAAAAGTGAGAAAGGGAAGAGTGCAGACTGAGATAGAGCTAGGACTGGATCAAACCCAACAAGGTTCTAGTGATGAAGTCTCGGTAAGCACTGAAGGGGTTGAAGAATGAAAAAGAAATGAAATGAGAAAGGGTGAAAAGAAATAGCCCTCCATATATTCAACCTTAGGGCAGAAACCGGGTTCAATTCATAATCTACTGGCGGTTACTAATGTAACATCGGTATTGAAGACAAGACGTCATGGATCCAGTGACGCACTACACCAAACTTCCCAACCACTCAAGTTCTTTTTAAAGAGCTTGTTTCATTCTCACGGGGAACCCTGTGCAATGTATCGACCGCTCATTACGAGCCATGTTGGTACCTAAACAGGAGACGCCTCCTCAGTCTCCAGGAGCGGATCAAAACGCACTATTGAGTCTAGAGCCATGAGATCATCCATAAATCTCGTTAGGACACACTTCCGAATATGCTTATTGTTTCACACAATGTGGAAAATAAGATAAAATATTTAGAGTCCTACGCATTATCCTTGTGGTATTGCCAGAACATCCGAGTGATATTAAAATATTCACAATGAAGATGGAAATCCTTCTAGAGCGAACATCACGCAAGCTCTTGGTAGGTGACATGTGAGATCCATTTGGATCAATGATCAAGTGATAACTAGAAAGCAACAATGGTGCGATTCAACGTTGAATCAAACTTGTTCTAGGATATGGATTGACGGATACTTTTGCAAAAACCTTTCAATGTGCTCATCAACTAATTTTTGAGCACGTTGATTGTGTATAATCTTTCAAACAAAAGTATTTTTGATGGAAATGTGAATCAAAGCTTAACACTCTCGCCGTGTCTCAAAATTGTTTATCATATGACACGCGAGTGATTTCTATAAATCAACTTCTAATCAATCCGTGAATATTTATTCACCGATTCACTCTATCGTGCTGTCTGCTTTGAGACGTTCTGGTATGAGAACATGCTTAGTATGAAGATTCCTAAGTAGATTCTTAGGAAGATTCATTACCACAAGCTGGAAATTCCTATCAAGGAGAGTCTTCTTTAACAGAGACTCTACCTGATCACAGGTCGGTTTTCACAAAACCGGAGGGTAGTCTGTCCTCGCAGAACGAATGACAAAGCCATATTCGTTCTCTATCTTTATTGCTAACTGTTGTATTTCAGGGACACATATAAAGATGGCATTGATGGCTCCTAACTCCAGCTGAATCGTGTCAATCCATACGTCATGCTCACACATCCTACTCACTATCAATGATGATGAGAGACTTACTACAACGAATGTTGAGAGACTACCAACAATGTTTCCGCAACTCTGATGAAAAGTCTCCTGATCCGCAACTCTGATGTAAAGTCTCCTGATCCAGAAGGGTGTGAGCATGACAGTCCTAAAAGTCACTACATCACATGAAGGCGATACTACTATGGATGAGCTTGGAGACTTACTGTGGCTGATGACCTCAAAGATCACACATCTCAAAGGAACTCAAATCACAAGTTCATTGCGTGAAGTACAAAGTGTGCTAAAAAGTGAAGAATCAGAACTGTTAGCATTAAAAATTATATTAGAAAGTGATGGTCATTCTCATTATTAGAATGTTGTGTCGTATGTAATAGTTTAAGTTAGTTGGGCTTTGGACTTGGCAAGCTAATATGTTAAGTGTTATGTTTTGTAAGACTATTATAATACATGTAATCCAAGTCCAAGCCCAAGCCCAAGCCCATAGAAAATCCTTTAGGGCTTCTTATCTCATGTACTATATAAGCCACCTTATGCCTCATTTGCAAGGTGTGCTTGTGTGTGTAAGTGTGTGTGTGTTTTGTTTATGAAATAAAGTTCTCTTCATCTTTATACTCTCTTTATTCATATTAACGCCACAAACATATTATCAAGTCACCATCTTTACTTCATCTAGTGCTTATATTTGTGTTAAAGTTGATAGTTTTAAGGTCCTACAAGTGGTATCAATCCCTAACAATGATTTAGGAGTGTCTTTATCAAGTTTTTTGTTAATAAGTTGCGTATTTTTCATTTATACGTGTACTTTTTCTTCAAAAAGCTTTGATCTTTACAAGTTTTGGTGTTAAAGTTGATTTTATTGAAGTTTTAGTGATTCTAAGTGTTTTGGGAAAGATTTGATCAAAAGAAACAAGTGGAAAAAGTGGTTTTGGTTGAAGAAATCGGATTTTTAGCTGTTTGGGTCATCTTACGCGTAAGTTTTACGTACTGCCCAAGTTTATAGCTGTCAATAGTACTTTTTGGTACTTTTACGCATAAGTTTTGGCATATAACCCTATTCCTACGCCTAAGTTACTTTCCTACGCGTAAGTTTAAGCTCAAAACCCTTTTTCTACGCAAAAGTCTGATTTCCTACGCATAAGTGAGGTTCCTACGCTTACGTTTTACGCAGAAGTGTTCTTACACAGAAGTTTTACGCAGAAGTTGTACTCAGTACCTCCCTGACTTGGATAAGTTTGTGGAATACTTCGACTTGGGATATCTTACTCACTTGGATAAGTGTGAAAGATTTGGTTACATACCTTTCGTGTAAAAATCTTACGCATAAGCTAAACCTTAAGCGTAACATAAATCTTACGCATAAACATATAGTTTACGCATAAACAACTAATTTTACGCTTAAGTGTTTTCTTACGCATAAGATTACTGTTTACGCATAACTTTATGTTTACGCCTAACATTTGCTTTACACCTAAGATTCACTGTTTACGCATAAGTTCAGGGTTTACGCATAAGAATTTGACTTTTTGACAACCAAACTTCAAACGGCCATAACTTTTGAACCGTAACTCCGTTTTTGACGAATCAGCTGTCAAAACGACCGTGAGACAGAGAAGAAGGACACGTTGAATGTTATTGAGGTTTTAATGTTTTAGATCAATTTTTCACCATAAAAACTTGCATCAACTTACACTAAACACAGCTCCTACTTCGTTGAATCGATCCAAGATCAACTTTATCATCTATCAATGGCAACTCAGCGAGATATTCATGCAACTGGTGCAGAAAACCGACCTCCCATGCGGTCAAAGGGTGGTTACTCACAATGGGCTAGTCGTATGATGCGCTATCTTAAGAGCAAACCAAATGGCTTCTAATCAAAACGGATTAGGACCCGCACCAAACCAGAAGACTTCTGGACACATCAGTTCAGGACTTGTGCCTCAAGGAGCTCAGTCAACAAACACTGAAAAACCTTCAGAACAAGAACTGGAAAATTTCTTCGAGTTAATGTTTGATGAATATTATGGTGGAACTTCGACCAATGCATCTCAACAATATTCCGCTGCACCTGCTCAAAACCATCAACCACCACCACCATTACAAGATGCATCTACTACAATTGAAGCTGAAGCACCAACTACCTCAACATCATCTACATCTACTCAAGCAACTCCAGTACTTGAAACTGTTCTACCAAGAGTTGATGAGCAAAATCAAACCACAAATTTTCAAGAAGAAACAACAAATAATTCAAACGATGTTGCATTAGAAGAAGAAGAAGAAGAAGTATTTGAAAACCCGTTTGCAATAGACTCTGCTGAATCTTCTTCAAGGTTAAAAGAACCATCTAACACACATACGTTAAACCCAAGGTACCCTTCTACGTTTCAATGGACAAAAGACCATCCAATAGAACATGTTATTGGTGAACCTTCAAAGCCAGTTCAGACAAGGAGACAACTTGCCACCGATCTCGAATTGTGCATTTACATTTGCTCAATCAGCCTCAAAGAACCAAAAAATAATCAGGAAGCAATGGCAGAAAACCCTTGGATAGAAACAATGCAGGAGGAAATTCTTCAATACAAGTTACATGATAGTTGGGAACTTGTTGAACGACCACTTGATATACGTGTTCTTGATCTCAAGTGGTTGTGGAAGAACAAACTGGATGAGGAAATGACTGTTATTCGCAACAAAGCTTGTCTTGTGGCTAAAGGTTATCCACAAGAAGAAGGGATAGATTTCGAAGAATCATTCGTGCCCCTGTAGCTAGACTTGAAGCAGTCCGGATTTTCTTAGCCTATGCAGCTCACAAAAACATCACAGTTTATCAGATGGACATTAAGACAGCTTTCTTGAATGGAACTCTGAAAGAAGAAGTGTATGTGAGTCAGCTAGAAGGATTCGTTGATGAAGATCATCCAGACTATGTCTACAATCTTAAGAAAGCCATTTATGGTTTAAAACAAGCTCCAAGAGCGCGGTATGACGAACTATCATCTTTCTTGCTTAAAAACAATTTCACCACAGGAACGGTTGATGACACCTTGTTTACCAAAAAATTCAATGATGACATTTTGATCGTTCAAATTTACGTGGACGACATTATTTTTGGATCAACCAATCCTAACCATTCAAAACATTTTGAAAATCTCATGAAAAGCAAATTTGAAATGTCCATGATGGGGGAACTAAAATTCTTTCTTGGTTTACAAATACATCAATCCCCTCGTGGTATTTTTATCAGTCAAGCTAAATATACAATAGAGATTTTGAAAAAACATGGAATGGAAAACTGTGATTCTGTTGCTACACCAATGGTCACTTCACCAAAAATAGGTGCTGATTTGTTTGGGAAACCCATCGATCCAAAGAAATATCGGAGCCTGATCGGTTCTCTCATGTACCTAACTGCTAGTGGACCCGATATTCAATTTGCTGTTTGTTTATTAGCACGGTTTAAGCAAAGCCTACCGAACTTCACCTCAAAGAGGTTAAACGGATCTTTTGGTACCTACAAAGCACCATTAACATGGGACTTTGGTATCTGAAGGATTCGGGGTTTAATCTAATAGCATTTTCAGATACCGACCATGCCGGTGATCAAGTTACAACAAAGAGTACATCAGGTGGAGCACAATTTTTGGGTGAAAAGCTAGTAAGCTGGTCTTCAAAGAAACAGGATTGTACTGCGTGTTGTGCCCAAGTTCTTTGGATGCAGACACAGCTCACAGATTATGGCTTTACTTTTGACAGAATACCTATGTATTGTGACTCAAAAAGTGCCATAGCCATCTCGTGCAATCCCGTACATCACTCTAAGATGAAGCATATCAAAGTCCGCTACCATTTCATCAAAGAACACGTGGAAGAGGGTACTGTTGAATTATTTTTTGTTAAGACTGATTACCAACTCGCCGATCTATTTACTAAAGCCCTTCCAAAAGAACGGTTTGACTATTTAGTTCGACGAATTGGCATGCGAAGCCTAACTCCTGAGGAGCTAGAACGTCTTCTCGAATCTTCTTGAAAAATACAAAATTTGAGAAAACAAAATACAAAATTTGAAAAGCCAACAAAAACAAAATACAAAAATAGAAAATTTTCAAAAAATACAAAAACAATATAAAATCAAAAAATCCAAAAATATTCTTCTCACGACATGTCTCTCGTATAAATCAATATTCTGTACGTTTCTAGAAATGCCATTCAACAATGATACGGACATGTACAGATGCTTGAACGGGAGTTCTTTAATATGTTTTTCCAAAAACATGTCGTTTCTCAAAAGTTTCCTCACTATGGCTTTCGTATACTTCAGTACGAAACCCGGACCCTAATGATGACTTCTGATTATTTCAAATTAAGGACTCGTACGTTCAAAGATGAAATCATTTTCAAAAGTTCGAGTATAAACAAACAAAAAAGATTTCAAGCATAAACTCGTTTTTCAAACAGAATTCTTGAGCACTTTTTCAAGATTGTTCAAAAGATTTCTCAAAATCTCTCAAAATTAGTGCTCAAGATAACTCCCTCCAAACCCTTAATTGACTTTAAAATGAGCTATCATTAAGGGGGAGTACAAAAACAAAATTGTTCCGAATTCATGCAAAATAAAATCTGTCTTTCTCTCCAAAAGCTTTTTCTTAATCAGTTGATATAAAAAATATCACGAAATGCTATTTTTGAGGGGGAGAAGACATGATTAAATGTGATCAATAATGTTTAAAGATTGTGGCTGAATCTCAAAAGAGCTCGACTCAGAAAGTACCAATGAATTGACGAAGCTTAAAATGTCAGTAATCGAAAAGACTTGTCATGGACGGGTAATAATTTCAAGCTAGCCTAACTAGTGATGTAAGCGTGTCTCGAATAGGATTTGTCTGAGTAGAATGTATCGTATCGAGAGACTTTCTTTGGACTTGACCAAGATGGGTAATAACTACAAGCTAGTCTAACTAGTGATGTAAGCGTGTCTCGAATCGGTCATGTTCACTGAAAGTGGATCAATTCAAAAGTGCAAACTTCTCCCGCATGTGCAAATTTCTTAAAAAATACATGAGCACATGTGAAGGGGGAGTCCTTCGTATGAAATGCAAAACTCTCAAAGTGGTAACAAAGTATGTTTTATAATCATAAACACTTTGAGAGATTTTCAAATGAATGGTTTTATGGCAACAATAGGATAGTCATGGTGTTATAAGGTGACTAAGGTTAGGAAAAACCGTCCTATGATCCGCCAGAGCCGGAGGGATCTACCCAAGGATAAATCCAATAGATTAGAATTAGGAGTCCTTAGGTATGATTGAAATAAGGAGAAAATGAGAAAGGAGAAATAAGGGGTTGAAGAATTAAAAAGAAAAGTTATGAAAAAGGGTGAAAAGAAATATCCCTCCAAATGTTCAACCTTAGGGCAGACACCGGGTTCAATTCATATGCTACTGGTTGTTGCTAAGGTGACACCGGTATTGAAGATAAAGACATCATGAACCCAGTGACGCACTGCACTAAACCTTCTTAACCACTCAAGTTCTCTTAAAAGAGTTTGTTTCATTCTCACGGGGAACCGGTGTAATCTATCGACCTGTCTCTTAGAGATGGTTGATATGGAAGCAGGAGACCTCTCCCTAATCTCTGCATAGGAAACCAAATGTGCACTTATCGAGTCTAGAGCCTCGAGATTCATCAAAAGATCTCATAGGAACACATGATAATTCTACACTGGTTGTTCATCATTAAGGACGCCAGATGTAAACTTTAGAGTCCTACGAAGATCTTAGCAATCTGCCAGAAAGTTTATGAGAGGATATACTTATGTATTTCTCGATGATTGAACGAAAATTCCTGCCAGGGTCAACATCTAACAGCCCTGACAGCAGGTCACTTCGGTAATTCTTTATGGGTTACGCTTAGTGTTCGCAGTGGTTTCAAACGGTCTACAGTCATGGAGTGATCCCCAGCGACTCACCCAGTCATTGAGCTACTAAGTAGGTCTTGTAAGCTCCTTCGGGGGTATCTGACATGGGAACGGCCTTGGTAAGGGTTAGAAGGAGTCTTCACACTATGCTGTTGACGATCTCTAATTCCTTATCTGTAAGTACCAGTTGATTTATTGCTAACTGTTTACCTGCAGCTATACATCATCTCCATGGCGACAGATTCCGCATGCTCATACATACATCTGGAAGTTAAAGAAAGCTCCCTCAAAGATCTATACAACACAACATTCAAAGAAAGATTCTACGCCAAAAAGAAGAATCTACAAAGTATAAAGACTAAAGATCAAAGTGAAAGAAAGGGAACTACGTGCATATGAATATCAAAGTCCAAAGATGTATGAGCATGTTGGAATGGCGAACAACCACCACTGATGCAGAAGTGACGAAAGGCAGATTGCTCCACATCACAAAGGAACAAAGAACAATGAAAAGTCAGTCATCAAAGATCACAAAACATGAAGGGACAAATACTTAAGACTATTCTACTACGACACACAATGGTCAACAACAAAGAACAAAGAAGACCTAATCACGTGGAGCATCATTCGAATGACCACCCCTTAGGGGGAGATTGATTAAAAATTATATTAGAAAGTGATGGTCATTCTCATTATTAGAATGTTGTGTCGTATGTAATAGTTTAAGTTAGTTGGGCTTTGGACTTGGCAAGCTAATATGTTAAGTGTTATGTTTTGTAAGACTATTATAATCCATGTAATCCAAGTCCAAGCCCAAGCCCATAGAAAAGCCTTTAGGGCTTCTTATCTCATGTACTATATAAGCCACCTTATGCCTCATTTGCAAGGTGTACTTGTGTGTGTAAGTGTGTGTGTTTTGTTTATGAAATAAAGTTCTGTTCATCTTTATACTCTCTTTATTCATATTAACTCCACAAACATATTATCAAGTCACCATCTTTACTTCATCTAGTGCTTATATTTGTGTTAAAGTTGATAGTTTTAAGGTCCTACAAGAACCTACGAGCTACAAAGACTAAAGAATGCTTGAAGATCAAGGAGCTTAATTTCCAAGGTGACCTCGCTTAGGGGGAGATTGTTAGGAATACAAATATTCCTATGAAAGACTCGGTCACCTAAATATTGTAATAGCATTAAGTTAGCTCGTAGTTAGTTTAGTTATTAGTTAGAATTAGTTTAAGTAACATCATGGAAGAAGGACGGGTCTTTACCCACTGTATGCCTGATCCACAGCCCGGGTGTGGGCGTTTTTATCTTTTTTTGTAAGACACTATAAATACCCCTCTCCACATGTGGAGAGGGTTGGACCTTCTCATTCTTTCTAATCTAACATATCATTTTCTCTCTAAAGGTTCCAAGTTTTCTTTCTTCTTCTTTTTCTCTTATACCATACGCCACACTAACCACTTGTATCATCATGTTTGTGACTTAGATACTATCCTACACTTTATATCCGTGTTTCTTCGATTTAATGTACGTTTCAGTGCATTATTTCTTGTTTAAGAAGAGAAGTCTTCTTTTACCAAAACAAATATTTTTTCATCTATGATTCTTCAAAAAAATATTTTGTATATAAAATGGTGATTTAAAACAATATTTGAAAATCAATTGGACTTAAGTTTCTCATAAAATTTGCCACTCAATCTATGACAAAAAGGTTTAATTTTTCACAAAATTTTAAATGTACAAATGGTCATAGATTGAGGGGGAGAGCGATTTCAAATTTTATTTTAGATCATCAAATGTTTTTCTTTGTACATCATAAGTAGTGAATAAACATTTGTTGTTATGTGTCAGTGTATGAATTTTTCATGAGTTTCGCGTTAAACTTCAATTCTTTTATAAACTCATGACAACTGACAATAACAGAGTCCCTCATAATTTGAGGGGGAGCATTAATATGTTCCAATATCGGCTTGTATAAATCAGACACATTTTCTCCCAAAATTTTCTAACGTATTTAAATCAATTGGGATAAAAAATCTCAAAAGGTTTGAAATTTTTGATCAGGGGAGAGAATGTGATTTAAATATGAAATCTGATAAACAAATGTGATCTTTTGGACTCAAGTGTAGGCTCCCTTATATGTGAAAAACTCTTTCGTATATCGATGCACATATTAAGTGTAACACCCCCAGTTTTGAAAACATGCAACGGAAATTAGATTGGGTGTTACTTCATAGTGCACAATTTATTAGTAGAAAATGATTGTCATTTTAATCATTTTAAAGATCTATCATTCGAATATAAATATCAGAGTTTTAAAAGAGGTCCTTGTTTGTCCTAAAGTTTATTAAATCAGTTTTCGAATGATAGGAAAATTTATAGCCTCTATAAGTACCCGTGCTCCTTCGTGCCATCCTTGCTCATTATGGACCTGAGATAAAAACATGCTAAAAGTGTCAACACAAAGGTTGGTGAGTTCATAGAGTTTGTAGTTTCGAATATCGATTTCCAAAATCAAAGAGTTTGTGAGTCCACAGTAGTTATAATAACAGTTGATTATCAATTAAAGTGTGAGTAAATCCATAGTGTTCATAGCTTAAATCGTTGATTATCAAAATCAGAAAATGAGTGATTTCCTTAATCAATTTAATACAAATTAATCCGTTGGTTTGCCCTTCACCGGGTCAACACCAAAATAGTAGTTTGTTTGACCTAACCTGGTCAACACCAAAATAGTAGTTTGTTTGACCTAACTGGGTCAACACCAAAATAGTAATTTGTTTGCCAACTTTTAGTAGTTTCCTTCTATATAGTGAGCACAATCTCGTAGTTTGATAAAATAGTGGGCTACAACATTGTACGCCCCTAACATCAGTCATTGTAGTACTGTATCATGACTACAGTACTACCGTTCTATTGCTCTAAGCTCATGACATGCAACGATTAACAGGCATCAAAATTTACCATAATAATGATGTAAAATAGTGGCCCTCAAGATAGGTATTTACCAGTAACCTATGAAATCAAATAGAGTGCATTTGGTGGCTTTCCTCTAGCGACCAAATGGGGATTGTCAATCCCTAATAGATCTATCCACAACTACTTATGTTTACCCTACGAGTGATTAAGGTGCATGAACGAGGGACTTTTGGTAATAGGTAACTTAGGCAATAGAGATCAAGTATAGCATATCGTCGAACAATCACTTGTAATCATGTCTATAGCAGGTATCTCCTTATGAGATATAAAATGTGTAAACCAGTAAAGTTTATATGAAATATAGTCATTTATTTAGTTAATGAATACTTGTAAAAGTAAAAACAGTAGTTAAGCCTGTATCTCTCCCAAAAACGTGTATAAACCATTATAAAACAAGTAAAAGTAGGGGCTATGACTCACCTGAGGATTATGATAGACAAGGATAACGTAACGTCAGAAGTAGGGTGGAAATGACTTCAAAGATAACCTGAATAATTATGGAAGCCCGAGATAAGTTCGACTTATCGAGAATTGTGATTTTGAATAGTGTCAGATAACAAAATGATTTGTGGCAGAGGTGACTTGCATGGCAAAACGCTTAAAGTTCAAGCAACAAAGTTATATACTATATAACTTGTTGTTTTGTATAAGTATTGTTATTTATTTTTATTCGTCATGAATTAATGATATGTATCAAAAGTTGGTGAATGATAAATCGTTGTAAATGTCAAACATATTTAATTAAATAAATCGACGAGTTTTGAGAAATAATCATTTCCTGACGTGTATTAAGTTATAATAATGTTAAGTCATTACGTTCAATATGTACATTTATTATAGTCTTAAAATGTATATTTCTATATCTGTTATGATGATGACCTCGTAAAATATTTGTCAAATTATATTTATTAGATTGTTAGGTCTCGAGGCGTGAGAATACATGAAGTATATACTTATTAGACTTGTGATAATATATTAGGACAAATATATAGCTTATTGTTTACGCCGATGTGGTTGCCAATTAAAATAAGTGTTAAACATATTTATTTACATGGAAGGTGATAAAATAACGTAGATTCGTTAGCTTATAAAAGTATTTAAAAAAATGTCATGTGAGTTAAAGTTGAAGGGTCGAAAAATGTAATAGTTTATATAAGTAATAAAACTTTATAAAGGTTTTTAAAGAAAGTAGCAAATTACTTGAATTTGGAGGGTCTGAAGCTGTCAAAATATGAAAGTTGCAAAAATAGTAAAAATGGCAAAACTGACTTAGCTCAGATTCAAACTCAATACCTCTAGCTAACAACACAACAACACAACCAACTGAGCTAGGATGGTATTTGATTATCCTTTACGTTAGACTCTATTTAACGTCTCGTTACAGGGTTTTATCTTGTACGAATTTTACTCAGTATGTATATATAGTCGTGGGTAGCATGTAGACATTCTTGAGTTGTGTTCCATCTTCCTCTAAACTGAGCTTTACCCTTAAATAAGCAGTTGGGTTAACCAACTTTGAGACCAACATGCGCCTTTTCTTATTTAGAGTTTCTTGACTTAATTTCCTAACAAAACCACCATTTTTAAAATGAGTTATAGTCAAGTCTTGTGATCTTGTTTTTAAGTCGGTAAAAGAATATGAGTCTTACATATACTGAGCTAAGGGCTACTTCTGTGGTATATTTAATCATTGCATAACTGTTTTAAATTTGTTATAAACGTATAATAGTTTGAATTTATGCATGGTGCTTATATATCTTGTATATATCTTGTGTAATTCACAAACAAGTTTTTGATTTACTTGTTGATGATTATTTGTTGTATTGCCACACAAGAGCCAATGTATGCCTTTAAGTGTGTTTTTACGCGTTTATATGACAAAACAAAATAAGTTATGCATGAACTGAAGTCGCGTAGTACATACGTACACGACTAGGATATGAAAGAACGTGTGGAAAAAAGTTTAGGAAGAACTTACGACACCAAAGATGGTGGTGAGGACCTCACGTTATGGACAGAGTGTTGGAAGGGGAGGGGTGTGGCTGTTTAAAGGGATCCATCACGAACTGAGTTCATCTCCAAGTTGACTTGAATAACGCTTGGAACTTAGGAAAACTTTAGCCAATCCTACTCGACTCATCAACTAGTAAGATACTTAGATTATTTTGAGATGTGAGAAGTTTGTATGTGTGAAGTGAACGAACTGCATGTGATGTTTATATATGAGAGTTAGTGTCACACCCCCAAAATCGGGTCCAGCGGAAGCATACGTGTAGCTGGGGTGTAACTCAATCGGTATTACAACACTAGTACAAAAATGGTTTTCACTTTAATCATTTAGAATAAAATCGTTTAATCAAAAATATTGAATTTACATCGTTAAAAGTAGTGCGGAAGTAGGCCCTTAAAATAGTTTAAAACGGTCCCCATATAAATAATCAGAGTCTTCTATGACCATGCCATGCCCTGCCAAAACCTCCAGTAGCGTGCCATTGGTTAAAACCTGAAAATACATGCTAAAGTGTCAACACGAGGTTGGTGAGTTCATAGAGTTTGTTTAACAAATAAAGTTTATAGAAAAATGGTCACACAGCAAAGGCATCGTAAATCCACTCAGTTGCAAGTCCCGCCATAAGAGACTTGCAACCTGTGTGTTCACAACCCACTGCTAAAATATAGTTGCATGTTTAGTAGTCAAGTACCCGCGGTCATAATAAGTCACAATATAAGCATCACATATATAATAATGTATGCCATGCAAAGCCCCTAATTAAATAATATGCGTCCCGTAACATGGTGGACGAGAGGTTGGCCGACCTCTAATAGCGCTATCCATACTACTAATAGGCGTCGAACAATGCGAATGTACGAACAGTACATCATACAACTATTATATACGATTAAGAACGCTCCGAACATGGGAGACTTAGCACGCTCCACCAATAAGGCGAGACTTTAGGGTTAAGAACGCTCCACCAATAAGGTGAGACTTTAGGTCATAGTACGTACGGTACATTAGGGTCAAAAGTTTAAGTCAAGTTCAAAAGTCAAGTCAAGTTCAAAAGGTCAAGTAGTAATTCATGTAAAAAAACGAGCATGTATTCTCCCCCAAAAAGTTAACAAAACAATTTAAAAGAGTAGGGGCTATGACTCACCTGGTGCGATAGCTACGATGACAAAAGTGGTTATGATGGAAATGAGGCTCGGTCTCTAACCGCGACCTATAATGAACGAATGATACGATCTACTTAAATTATGAGGGGATGCGATGAATGTACATGCACATGAAGCCAATACCACTCGTAGTTTGAAAATAAGTGTTGGCGTTGATTTATAGTGTTTCCATAACTTAAGAGAATATGTGCTATTAGAGGTTGTCAAATATATATATAGTTCGCCTAGTTTCAAAAGTGTATATCTTGGTCGTTTTAAGTTCATTTTCCTCGTTCTTTATATCCACGGATTCGTTTTAGTATATACTAATATATTTTTGATAGTTTGGCTCCTCTAGGTTACGTCTAACGCCTCTATTTGTCCAACAAAAATCGTCCAACAGCATGCAGTTTTTCAGAAAACTAGTGTTCGTCGTTAAATTTACAAAAATCATATCTCCTTCGTTATTAACTCGTTTTTATCCCCGTTTTCGGCTATAGTTTCGTATCGGAGAGTATTTTCTAAATCTTTGGTCAAAAGTTACACCCTTGTCCCTGATCTTTCCACGTTTGCCAAAAAGGGACAGCAACATTTTGAAAGTGTCAAAAATAGATTTTCCTAGTTTCTAACTTGTTTCAACTTCAACCAAATCACTTTCAATCACCACAAATCTAGTCTAATCTTACCATACACCTTCTTAGGGTGTCATGGGTTCCTAAACATCATAAATCAAGTGGATCTAACAAGGATCTAACTATAATCTATTTCTAGGGATCAAAAGTTACATATATATATAAATGAGTGGTATAACTAACATATGCATGTAGATCTTGAATGGAAATCATATGACCATAAAAATAACATGAAGAAATTATGGAAAAGAGCTTGACAACTTACCTAGAAGGATTATATAGCTTGGATGAGTAAAACCTAAGAAACCTTGAGTTTTTATTACAAAACTCAAACAAGGACAACTAAAAGAACTAGATTAACACTTGATCTTGGAAAAATAATGGATTCTTGTTGTTCTTCTCTTCTTGGCCGATCACCACACCAAAGGAAAGAAAAGAGAGAGTTTTTGCTAGTTTAATTTGATGTGTAAATGAATAATGGTGTTGAAATAAGGTATATATTTATTTTAGAGGGACAAGATCCACTTTTTAAGGAGGATTAGGGGGGGGGGGGGGCTGCAAAATGGAAGAAAAGGAAGAAAGTTGGGGACTAATTAATGATCTTGTCTTCAAAACACATGTATATGTTTAGTTTTAGTTGTGTATTGGGAGTTATCGGGTACCGAGTTAACTAAAAATAAATGTTAACGAGGTAAAATAAAATATAATGAAGTTGTAAAAATTGTAAAATAATATTCCTGATGAGAATCGGAAGTTAAAATAATGATCGGGTTAAAATATCGCAAACCGACGGAGTTATAAGCTTCGACCGGAAAACGTAACAGTTGATTTGAAAACACCGGGAAATTTAATAATATAATTTTTATATTATTATTATGAGTATAAAATTGTGTTAGGACCATAGTTGGGATTGTCGGATCAATTATTCAAAATAATAGTTTATAGGATAACGTTTATTAGGTAGATAATCGTACGTGTACAGAAATGACGCAACTCACGTATAAATGACAAATTTTCTCCGGAGGTGAATAGTGTTTTATGAATAGTAAAATTTTTAAACGCTTCTCAGAATATCAAACTGACCTAAAAAATGATGAATAGTAAAATGATGAATAGTGTTTTGTGAATAGTACCGATGAATAGTAAATGTGAAAGTTCGGGAAAAGACCAGAATTTACGAGTTGTGATAGTCTCTACCCCTTAAGGGAACTTCGTCCCGAATTTCAGTTAACGTTGGTCTCTGAAGTGTTATAATGGTGAAGATTCATGAGACGAAATGACCAGTTGACGTGCTTCCAGGCGGCGGCTTACGAGGTGATGAAAAGTATAAGCGTTCTGACAACGAGGGTATACACACCCATAAATGAAACATTTGGAAATTGAGTAGAGGATTCAATCCAGACAGAATTTTATTATAACCATTCTCAGTGTTACAAAATTCATTTCTGAGTCGGATATAGGTAGTCAGCCTATGTCCCACTATCCCGGGTTGAATATAGGTGACTAGTCTATATTCCACCGAGGTTCCATGAATTTTGAAATACTCAGCTCAGTTATACTAATACTATGTCCTTCACAAATACCAAGACGTTCAGAAAGACTAAGGCAGGTGACCAAACTCGAGGTCAAATGATGAAACTATGCAAAGAGAAGGCGTAACATGAGGCGCATAAGTTATGTAAGCATACTAATAGGGAAGACAATTATAGTAATCAACTAGAATAAGTGAATATAATATACCAGATAATGAGACACAATCTCATCACTTAAGTCAGCAACAAACCACAAGTGAGGTTTCAGCTTGGCAGGCAGGCACGTGACGGTCATAGGGTTAAGTTTTCGTAAAAGTAGCTATAGTCTAGGTTTTAAAAACACTCAGTTCGCTATAGCCAAAGCTCTGATACCAATCTGTCACACCCCCAAAATCGGGTCTAGCGGAAGCATACGTGTAGCTGGGGTGTAACTCAATCGGTATTACAACACTAGTACAAAAATGGTTTTCACTTTAATCATTTAGAATAAAATCGTTTAATCAAAAATATTGAATTTACATCGTTAAAAGTAGTGCGGAAGTAGGCCCTTAAAATAGTTTAAAACGGTCCCCATATAAATAATCAGAGTCTTCTATGACCATGCCATGCCCTGCCAAAACCTCCAGTAGCGTGCCATTGGTTAAAACCTGAAAATACATGCTAAAGTGTCAACACGAGGTTGGTGAGTTCATAGAGTTTGTTTAACAAATAAAGTTTATAGAAAAATGGTCACACAGCAAAGGCATCGTAAATCCACTCAGTTGCAAGTCCCGCCATAAGAGACTTGCAACCTGTGTGTTCACAACCCACTGCTAAAATATAGTTGCATGTTTAGTAGTCAAGTACCCGCGGTCATAATAAGTCACAATATAAGCACCACATATATAATAATGTATGCCATGCAAAGCCCCTAATTAAATAATATGCGTCCCGTAACATGGTGGACGAGAGGTTGGCCGACCTCTAATAGTGCTATCCATACTACTAATAGGCGTCGAACAATGCAAATGTACGAACAGTACATCATACAACTATTATATACGATTAAGAACGCTCCGAACATGGGAGACTTAGCACGCTCCACCAATAAGGCGAGACTTTAGGGTTAAGAACGCTCCACCAACAAGGTGAGACTTTAGGTCATAGTACGTACGGTACATTAGGGTCAAAAGTTTAAGTCAAGTTCAAAAGGTCAAGTAGTAATTCATGTAAAAAAACGAGCATGTATTCTCCCCCCAAAAGTTAACAAAACAATTTAAAAGAGTAGGGGCTATGACTCACCTGGTGCGATAGCTACGATGACAAAAGTGGTTATGATGGAAATGAGGCTCGGTCTCTAACCGCGACCTATAATGAACGAATGATACGATCTACTTAAATTATGAGGGGATGCGATGAATGTACATGCACATGAAGCCAATACCACTCGTAGTTTGAAAATAAGTGTTGGCGTTGATTTATAGTGTTTCCATAACTTAAGAGAATATGTGCTATTAGAGGTTGTCAAATATATATATAGTTCGCCTAGTTTCAAAAGTGTATATCTTGGTCGTTTTAAGTTCATTTTCCTCGTTCTTTATATCCACGGATTCGTTTTAGTATATACTAATATATTTTTGATAGTTTGGCTCCTCTAGGTTACGTCTAACGCCTCTATTTGTCCAACAAAAATCGTCCAACAGCATGCAGTTTTTCAGAAAACTAGTGTTCGTCGTTAAATTTACAAAAATCATATCTCCTTCGTTATTAACTCGTTTTTATCCCCGTTTTCGGCTATAGTTTCGTATCGGAGAGTATTTTCTAAATCTTTGGTCAAAAGTTACACCCTTGTCCCTGATCTTTCCACGTTTGCCAAAAAGGGACAGCAACATTTTGAAAGTGTCAAAAATAGATTTTCCTAGTTTCTAACTTGTTTCAACTTCAACCAAATCACTTTCAATCACCACAAATCTAGTCTAATCTTACCATACACCTTCTTAGGGTGTCATGGGTTCCTAAACATCATAAATCAAGTGGATCTAACAAGGATCTAACTATAATCTATTTCTAGGGATCAAAAGTTACATATATATATAAATGAGTGGTATAACTAACATATGCATGTAGATCTTGAATGGAAATCATATGACCATAAAAATAACATGAAGAAATTATGGAAAAGAGCTTGACAACTTACCTAGAAGGATTATATAGCTTGGATGAGTAAAACCTAAGAAACCTTGAGTTTTTATTACAAAACTCAAACAAGGACAACTAAAAGAACTAGATTAACACTTGATCTTGGAAAAATAATGGATTCTTGTTGTTCTTCTCTTCTTGGCCGATCACCACACCAAAGGAAAGAAAAGAGAGAGTTTTTGCTAGTTTAATTTGATGTGTAAATGAATAATGGTGTTGAAATAAGGTATATATTTATTTTAGAGGGACAAGATCCACTTTTTAAGGAGGATTAGGGGGGGGGGCTGCAAAATGGAAGAAAAGGAAGAAAGTTGGGGACTAATTAATGATCTTGTCTTCAAAACACATGTATATGTTTAGTTTTAGTTGTGTATTGGGAGTTATCGGGTACCGAGTTAACTAAAAATAAATGTTAACGAGGTAAAATAAAATATAATGAAGTTGTAAAAATTGTAAAATAATATTCCTGATGAGAATCGGAAGTTAAAATAATGATCGGGTTAAAATATCGCAAACCGACGGAGTTATAAGCTTCGACCGGAAAACGTAACAGTTGATTTGAAAACACCGGGAAATTTAATAATATAATTTTTATATTATTATTATGAGTATAAAATTGTGTTAGGACCATAGTTGGGATTGTCGGATCAATTATTCAAAATAATAGTTTATAGGATAACGTTTATTAGGTAGATAATCGTACGTGTACAGAAATGACGCAACTCACGTATAAATGACAAATTTTCTCCGGAGGTGAATAGTGTTTTATGAATAGTAAAATTTTTAAACGCTTCTCAGAATATCAAACTGACCTAAAAAATGATGAATAGTAAAATGATGAATAGTGTTTTGTGAATAGTACCGATGAATAGTAAATGTGAAAGTTCGGGAAAAGACCAGAATTTACGAGTTGTGATAGTCTCTACCCCTTAAGGGAACTTCGTCCCGAATTTCAGTTAACGTTGGTCTCTGAAGTGTTATAATGGTGAAGATTCATGAGACGAAATGACCAGTTGACGTGCTTCCAGGCGGCGGCTTACGAGGTGATGAAAAGTATAAGCGTTCTGACAACGAGGGTATACACACCCATAAATGAAACATTTGGAAATTGAGTAGAGGATTCAATCCAGACAGAATTTTATTATAACCATTCTCAGTGTTACAAAATTCATTTCTGAGTCGGATATAGGTAGTCAGCCTATGTCCCACTATCCCGGGTTGAATATAGGTGACTAGTCTATATTCCACCGAGGTTCCATGAATTTTGAAATACTCAGCTCAGTTATACTAATACTATGTCCTTCACAAATACCAAGACGTTCAGAAAGACTAAGGCAGGTGACCAAACTCGAGGTCAAATGATGAAACTATGCAAAGAGAAGGCGTAACATGAGGCGCATAAGTTATGTAAGCATACTAATAGGGAAGACAATTATAGTAATCAACTAGAATAAGTGAATATAATATACCAGATAATGAGACACAATCTCATCACTTAAGTCAGCAACAAACCACAAGTGAGGTTTCAGCTTGGCAGGCAGGCACGTGACGGTCATAGGGTTAAGTTTTCGTAAAAGTAGCTATAGTCTAGGTTTTAAAAACACTCAGTTCGCTATAGCCAAAGCTCTGATACCAATCTGTCACACCCCCAAAATCGGGTCTAGCGGAAGCATACGTGTAGCTGGGGTGTAACTCAATCGGTATTACAACACTAGTACAAAAATGGTTTTCACTTTAATCATTTAGAATAAAATCGTTTAATCAAAAATATTGAATTTACATCGTTAAAAGTAGTGCGGAAGTAGGCCCTTAAAATAGTTTAAAACGGTCCCCATATAAATAATCAGAGTCTTCTATGACCATGCCATGCCCTGCCAAAACCTCCAGTAGCGTGCCATTGGTTAAAACCTGAAAATACATGCTAAAGTGTCAACACGAGGTTGGTGAGTTCATAGAGTTTGTTTAACAAATAAAGTTTATAGAAAAATGGTCACACAGCAAAGGCATCGTAAATCCACTCAGTTGCAAGTCCCGCCATAAGAGACTTGCAACCTGTGTGTTCACAACCCACTGCTAAAATATAGTTGCATGTTTAGTAGTCAAGTACCCGCGGTCATAATAAGTCACAATATAAGCACCACATATATAATAATGTATGCCATGCAAAGCCCCTAATTAAATAATATGCGTCCCGTAACATGGTGGACGAGAGGTTGGCCGACCTCTAATAGTGCTATCCATACTACTAATAGGCGTCGAACAATGCAAATGTACGAACAGTACATCATACAACTATTATATACGATTAAGAACGCTCCGAACATGGGAGACTTAGCACGCTCCACCAATAAGGCGAGACTTTAGGGTTAAGAACGCTCCACCAACAAGGTGAGACTTTAGGTCATAGTACGTACGGTACATTAGGGTCAAAAGTTTAAGTCAAGTTCAAAAGGTCAAGTAGTAATTCATGTAAAAAAACGAGCATGTATTCTCCCCCCAAAAGTTAACAAAACAATTTAAAAGAGTAGGGGCTATGACTCACCTGGTGCGATAGCTACGATGACAAAAGTGGTTATGATGGAAATGAGGCTCGGTCTCTAACCGCGACCTATAATGAACGAATGATACGATCTACTTAAATTATGAGGGGATGCGATGAATGTACATGCACATGAAGCCAATACCACTCGTAGTTTGAAAATAAGTGTTGGCGTTGATTTATAGTGTTTCCATAACTTAAGAGAATATGTGCTATTAGAGGTTGTCAAATATATATATAGTTCGCCTAGTTTCAAAAGTGTATATCTTGGTCGTTTTAAGTTCATTTTCCTCGTTCTTTATATCCACGGATTCGTTTTAGTATATACTAATATATTTTTGATAGTTTGGCTCCTCTAGGTTACGTCTAACGCCTCTATTTGTCCAACGAAAATCGTCCAGCAGCATGCAGTTTTTCAGAAAACTAGTGTTCGTCGTTAACTTTACAAAAATCATATCTCCTTCGTTATTAACTCGTTTTTATCCCCGTTTTCGGCTATAGTTTCGTATCGGAGAGTATTTTCTAAATCTTTGGTCAAAAGTTACACCCTTGTCCCTGATCTTTCCACGTTTGCCAAAAAGGGACAGCAACATTTTGAAAGTGTCAAAAATAGATTTTCCTAGTTTCTAACTTGTTTCAACTTCAACCAAATCACTTTCAATCACCACAAATCTAGTCTAATCTTACCATACACCTTCTTAGGGTGTCATGGGTTCCTAAACATCATAAATCAAGTGGATCTAACAAGGATCTAACTATAATCTATTTCTAGGGATCAAAAGTTACATATATATATATAAATGAGTGGTATAACTAACATATGCATGTAGATCTTGAATGGAAATCATATGACCATAAAAATAACATGAAGAAATTATGGAAAAGAGCTTGACAACTTACCTAGAAGGATTATATAGCTTGGATGAGTAAAACCTAAGAAACCTTGAGTTTTTATTACAAAACTCAAACAAGGACAACTAAAAGAACTAGATTAACACTTGATCTTGGAAAAATAATGGATTCTTGTTGTTCTTCTCTTCTTGGCCGATCACCACACCAAAGGAAAGAAAAGAGAGAGTTTTTGCTAGTTTAATTTGATGTGTAAATGAATAATGGTGTTGAAATAAGGTATATATTTATTTTAGAGGGACAAGATCCACTTTTTAAGGAGGATTAGGGGGGGGGGTGCAAAATGGAAGAAAAGGAAGAAAGTTGGGGACTAATTAATGATCTTGTCTTCAAAAGACATGTATATGTTTAGTTTTAGTTGTGTATTGGGAGTTATCGGGTACCGAGTTAACTAAAAATAAATGTTAACGAGGTAAAATAAAATATAATGAAGTTGTAAAAATTGTAAAATAATATTCCTGATGAGAATCGGAAGTTAAAATAATGATCGGGTTAAAATATCGCAAACCGACGGAGTTATAAGCTTCGACCGGAAAACGTAACAGTTGATTTGAAAACACCGGGAAATTTAATAATATAATTTTTATATTATTATTATGAGTATAAAATTGTGTTAGGACCATAGTTGGGATTGTCGGATCAATTATTCAAAATAATAGTTTATAGGATAACGTTTATTAGGTAGATAATCGTACGTGTACAGAAATGACGCAACTCACGTATAAATGACAAATTTTCTCCGGAGGTGAATAGTGTTTTATGAATAGTAAAATTTTTAAACGCTTCTCAGAATATCAAACTGACCTCAAAAATGATGAATAGTAAAATGATAAATAGTGTTTTGTGAATAGTACCGATGAATAGTAAATGTGAAAGTTCGGGAAAAGACCAGAATTTACGAGTTGTGACAGTTAGGCTTGTGGAAACAAGCAAGGTTGAGTGTTAAGCTCAAAAGAATGCATGCCACCTCCTCCAATGTCCAATCGAGATCAAACAAGCGATATGGGCAAGAGAATGTGTAAGTCTCGTGTTTGAATATTCCTGACATTCCTAAACGTTTACATATGGGTTTCCAGCGATAGGAGAGCTGAGGAGGTGAGTTTGAATGATTATTTGGCCATCAAGAGGTCGAGTAAAGTGAAATGATTTAATAACCTTGGTTCTATGGTGAGAGGGAAAACGAGTCGTGTAAGAGTTTGGACATGGAGTGAATTGAATGTGTAAGAAGTAGTGTAAGAAAAATAGGTTTTTGGCTGGAACTAGTACCTGGTCGAGACCCAGTAACAAGAGGAAAAACATTAAGAGTTGGTTTAGATTTTTGTTTAAGAGATAACTTGTGTCATAACATGTGTAAGAGTGCTCATGTGTGTGTCATAGTTTGTAAGAAGCAACATGGTTTCTAGTCTTTCTTTTATGCTCGATCAAAGAAGGAAATAAAAGACAAAGAGGGGACCATGTGAGGTTTTATAGTTTACTAAAGGTTGGTTTGTTTGTTTATTGCATGTGTAATGTATATATACGTATAAAATGGGAATAGGGTGAGGACTTTATAAGCTAGTTGAGTACACAATGTGATAGTGATTGATGAGTGTGGTCCAAGGTGAAGAGTGGTCCTTGGTTTGCTAGTTTCGACTACAAGAAGAAAAACCAAAATAAATGGAACTTGTCCTTGATCCAAAAGAAAGAAATAAAACAACTAGTATTTGGTTTTGGGTATTTGCATGTGCTCGTATAAGAGTTTGAGTGTGGAAGTAAGTTTGGACAAAAAGTGACAAAGTAATATTATGTGTTGATTTGTTTGTTATTTGGAGTAACGGGATATATATATATATATATATATATATATATATATATATATATATATATATATATATATATATATATATATATATATAACTGAGATTGATTCAAGGACGGTGAAAATGCGTCACGACACTTTGATTTGTAACATAATCGGATAAAAGCAAAAATTTAGCCCGTAAAATGGATAGTTAAACGGTGACGATAGATTACTCTTTATTATAATTAAGAGGGGAAATTAATGGGATGTTATATTAAGGGGGAGCGATTGATTCATGATGGCTATTGTGGAAGAATACCGAAGACCGACCATTTGATTTAATGCAATGGAGTTATAAGGATGATAAGGTTAGGTATTAGTTCCCATGATCCAGCCAGAACCTAAGGGATCTTCCCAGGGACATGTAACACCCCCAAAATACCGCAGCGGAAGACTGTGTCATAGGGGTGCTACTTCATAATACAAAGTACAAGTTATAGAAAACGAACTCTAAATGAGACGTTTTGAAAAGTTACCATTCGATTAAAGAATTCAAAGTTACAAACATGAGATTTCAAAGTATGATACATAAATGTATACAAAATGTTGAATGGTAAATGATAAAAGCGTAAGTCTTCAGAATATGCAGCTTGACTCTAAGTTCCACGCACTAGCTACCGCCTTACTAACCTGAGATAAACATGCTAAAGTGTCAACACAATGGTTGGTGAGTTCATAGAGTTTGTCTTAAAACAGTTGAAAAAGCCTTAAAGAATGATCACACAGCAAAGGCATCGTGAATCCACTCAGTTACAAGTCCCGCCATAAGAGACTTGTAACCTGTGTGTTCACAACCCACTGCTAACATATATAGTATGAATAAGACATGTATAAGTTCATCAAGACAATTTAAGCAATTAGAAGTGAGTCTCTACTTCATCTTCGAAGACCTCACTTTTATGATGTATCCAACATTCGCAAATGTTAGGATGTATCAAAGACAACTGGGAGTCAATTCCCAAAGACAACTGGGAGCCACTTCCCAAAGACAACTGGGAGTCAATTCCCAAAGACAACTACTAGTCAATAAATAGAATAACGCAATTAAGTATAACGCAGTCATGTATGTAAGCAATCAAGTATAACACAGTCAAGTATAGACGTTTTGAGTATTTGTACAAGTAAACAAGTAGTTGAGCATGTGTCTCCCCCAAAGAGTTAAGACAAATATGAAAAGAGTAGGGGCTATGACTCACCTTAAGCTTATGTAATGAGAAATCAAAGTGATAGTCGAATCGCGAAAGTCTCTAAGAGCAGCCTATAATAGAACGTTGCGACTTAGGTTTGGAGTAACGTCTAAGAATACGACGAATTGCCAATATATGTCTTGCATAATGTTCATGATGTAGTACTTAGTATATAGTGTAAGTCGTTGAATATAAGTGGTCTATGAAACATGTATAAGTTGTATATCTCTTACCACCGTTCGGGCCGACATAATTCAAAAGTCATGGAGTAAACGTTCGAGAAGCCAGGACACTTTAACTCGTAAATCCACAACTCGTCTCGACGGCTTACTCAATGAACTCCTCACATGAGGCTCCCTACTATTGTAGTATTTGATAACATATGTATAAGTTTGTGATCTTTAATAGTTATATGGTCTTTAGCCGTGTCTTTGCCGTGACCTTGGTCATTGTTACCATGGTCTTAAGACTCAACCTTGGCTTTAGCCATGGTTGTGGTCTTGGCTTTAGGTCATTAGACTTCTTGGTCTTAGTAAAACATAACTATTATATAGTAACTTTGGTCTAAAATGGGCTGTTAAGAATTTGAAGAAATTTATCACTCAGAAAGCATTTTCAGGTCTCGAGCTTCTTTGTTCCTGAACGAAAACGTCGTTCCAGACAACTTTAGTGTTTTAACTTTTTGATGAATCGGACCAGAAGTGGGACTTTCAAAATCATAATTTGATCAGAATGCTATTTAGGCAGTTTTGCCGTTTTGGTTTCGCTAACTTCAAACGGTCATAACTTTTGACTCGTGTACTCATTTTGGGTGATTCAAATTGCTATGTTTTCCTTATTAAGTCCTATTTAACAGTAAGTAAGTGTCAAATATCAAAGTTATACTATTGTGGTCGTGGTTTTCCATAAAAATCACTAGTTTGCTTGTTTGCTTGTCATAAGTTAACATATGTATACCAATACTCGTTTTATCCATTTTTAAACATCATGAACACAATACAAAGACCATATATAGCATGAAAGAAACATAATAAGCATGAAATGATATTGAGCAAGAAAGTGTATAAGGGTTTGCTTACAACTTTTGGCTTTCTAAAGAAAGGAAGTCAAGTATAGAACTAGGACACTAAACCTAAGCTTGTAAACCCTTCACCATAACTCTTGTAACCATTGATAGACTTGATATAGACCTTGTGAAAACCCATTAACTTCAGCTCTAGTAACCTTGTGTAGCTCCTAATTCAACCATGGAATCACCAAACAAACTTAAGAACTAGGTAGAGAATACTAAGACATTGAACTTTGTAGTGTAACTTGTATATTGAAGATCAAAGGATCATGGTGCTAGGTATGGAGGTTGTGGCATTTTTATTGATGAAGAATGAAAGGAATGAGCTCTCTATTTATAGCAAGAATGAGGAGGTTAGGAAGGTTACTAGGAAAGTGCTAAAACTTGGAGACAAAGTTGTAATTAAATATGATCCAATGGCTAAAGTCATGAGATGATGCCACAAGTGTGAATGCCCCCCCCCTAGTGGCGGTTTGGAATGGATAAGGAGGGATGACTTGGTCTTGGATGATATTATCCTAGATATAGAGCTAGTTTTGACTCCGTAAGTTGCTAACCGTAAGTTTTTAGGCCACGAAACGTAAAATCGGGTATCCTAAAAATATGAAACTTGAAAGTATGGTCAAACATGTCAATATAGTCCATAATAAAATATAAAATGAGTGGTAGGTTCTATCGGGTGCTAAAACCCTGCTAAAAACTGGAAACACGGGTCTAAAACGCGTAATACGTAAAACGTACGAAAGTTGCGTAAAATTGAGAAAAGTAAAATGTAACTTTTCTAATAGGATAATAATGACTTAAAATGACTTATAATGTCTAGGCTGGGCTCAGTCTAGTGTCGGTTGGTATTAAATGTCTTTTAGACATCAAACCGTAATCCTAAAAATCACGAAATGACTTATAACATCAAGGGATGATTTTTGGTCAATGGAGGAGGGAAAATATGTTGACTTTTTTTAATAAGTTGAAAACTCAAATAGTCTTAGAAACGCGTTTTGTGGTCTAACGGTTAATCGCCCATACGGTTAAGCGTGCTCATGCGAGAGTAGTACAGGCTTGGGTGACCTGCCGGGAATAGTAATTAATCTGAAAATGCGAATTGTTACAGTCTCTACCCCTTCAGGAAACTTCGTCCCGAAGTTTAGTTGATGTTAACTACTTATGGTATGTCTAAGAGAATTCGGGATCTCTAATATAGTGGTGTTCACTCTGATTTGTCTAAGATTCTGGTTAAGGAGTTGTATCGGATGTGAATAAGCCCACTTATTTATAACACATTACTTACATAAAGAAGCGTCCAAATTTATGCAAGTAAGGTCTCATAAACTTATGGTTCGGTGATTTACAATTTCTTTATTTAACTGAAGAGGCGTCCCAATCCATTTAAATAAGGAGATTCTAAATCATCCTACTTAAGAATTTCCGACACAAAATCCGCCTTCTGAGGCCGATAGTAAGATAATCAAGTCATCAAATCCCTAAAGCTAAGCAATAATATTATTTAACTCAAATCTTGTGTCTCATCAAACAAGAACTGTCACAAGATCAAGTTAACTAATTAGTTATTACTGAGCTCCATGTTTCTAATGACTCGGCTAATCTCTGGGGCTCCTTATAATACTAAAGTCACATCATCTAACAGCGTGGAACTAAGCAAACGTCTAACCAAAAAGCACATGTGTATGTATTGTGTGTAAGGCAAATAAAGAGGAAGGTCCCAACGTATATAGCAGTTATAGTCTAAGCACTAAATGCAACCTAGTTCTCTATAACCAAGGCTCTGGTACCAATCTGTAACACCCCCAAAATACCGCAGCGGAAGACTGTGTCATAGGGGTGCTACTTCATAATACAAAGTACAAGTTATAGAAAACGAACTCTAAATGAGACGTTTTGAAAAGTTACCATTCGATTAAAGAATTCAAAGTTACAAACATGAGATTTCAAAGTATGATACATAAATGTATACAAAATGTTGAATGGTAAATGATAAAAGCGTAAGTCTTCAGAATATGCAGCTTGACTCTAAGTTCCACGCACTAGCTACCGCCTTACTAACCTGAGATAAACATGCTAAAGTGTCAACACAATGGTTGGTGAGTTCATAGAGTTTGTCTTAAAACAGTTGAAAAAGCCTTAAAGAATGATCACACAGCAAAGGCATCGTGAATCCACTCAGTTACAAGTCCCGCCATAAGAGACTTGTAACCTGTGTGTTCACAACCCACTGCTAACATATATAGTATGAATAAGACATGTATAAGTTCATCAAGACAATTTAAGCAATTAGAAGTGAGTCTCTACTTCATCTTCGAAGACCTCACTTTTATGATGTATCCAACATTCGCAAATGTTAGGATGTATCAAAGACAACTGGGAGTCAATTCCCAAAGACAACTGGGAGCCACTTCCCAAAGACAACTGGGAGTCAATTCCCAAAGACAACTACTAGTCAATAAATAGAATAACGCAATTAAGTATAACGCAGTCATGTATGTAAGCAATCAAGTATAACACAGTCAAGTATAGACGTTTTGAGTATTTGTACAAGTAAACAAGTAGTTGAGCATGTGTCTCCCCCAAAGAGTTAAGACAAATATGAAAAGAGTAGGGGCTATGACTCACCTTAAGCTTATGTAATGAGAAATCAAAGTGATAGTCGAATCGCGAAAGTCTCTAAGAGCAGCCTATAATAGAACGTTGCGACTTAGGTTTGGAGTAACGTCTAAGAATACGACGAATTGCCAATATATGTCTTGCATAATGTTCATGATGTAGTACTTAGTATATAGTGTAAGTCGTTGAATATAAGTGGTCTATGAAACATGTATAAGTTGTATATCTCTTACCACCGTTCGGGCCGACATAATTCAAAAGTCATGGAGTAAACGTTCGAGGAGCCAGGACACTTTAACTCGTAAATCCACAACTCGTCTCGACGGCTTACTCAATGAACTCCTCACATGAGGCTCCCTACTATTGTAGTATTTGATAACATATGTATAAGTTTGTGATCTTTAATAGTTATATGGTCTTTAGCCGTGTCTTTGCCGTGACCTTGGTCATTATTACCATGGTCTTAAGACTCAACCTTGGCTTTAGCCATGGTTGTGGTCTTGGCTTTAGGTCATTAGACTTCTTGGTCTTAGTAAAACATAACTATTATATAGTAACTTTGGTCTAAAATGGGCTGTTAAGAATTTGAAGAAATTTATCACTCAGAAAGCATTTTCAGGTCTCGAGCTTCTTTGTTCCTGAACGAAAACGTCGTTCCAGACAACTTTAGTGTTTTAACTTTTTGATGAATCGGACCAGAAGTGGGACTTTCAAAATCATAATTTGATCAGAATGCTATTTAGGCAGTTTTGCCGTTTTGGTTTCGCTAACTTCAAACGGTCATAACTTTTGACTCGTGTACTCATTTTGGGTGATTCAAATTGCTATGTTTTCCTTAGTAAGTCCTATTTAACAGTAAGTAAGTGTCAAATATCAAAGTTATACTATTGTGGTCGTGGTTTTCCATAAAAATCACTAGTTTGCTTGTTTGCTTGTCATAAGTTAACATATGTATACCAATACTCGTTTTATCCATTTTTAAACATCATGAACACAATACAAAGACCATATATAGCATGAAAGAAACATAATAAGCATGAAATGATATTGAGCAAGAAAGTGTATAAGGGTTTGCTTACAACTTTTGGCTTTCTAAAGAAAGGAAGTCAAGTATAGAACTAGGACACTAAACCTAAGCTTGTAAACCCTTCACCATAACTCTTGTAACCATTGATAGACTTGATATAGACCTTGTGAAAACCCATTAACTTCAGCCCTAGTAACCTTGTGTAGCTCCTAATTCAACCATGGAATCACCAAACAAACTTAAGAACTAGGTAGAGAATACTAAGACATTGAACTTTGTAGTGTAACTTGTATATTGAAGATCAAAGGATCATGGTGCTAGGTATGGAGGTTGTGGCATTTTTATTGATGAAGAATGAAAGGAATGAGCTCTCTATTTATAGCAAGAATGAGGAGGTTAGGAAGGTTACTAGGAAAGTGCTAAAACTTGGAGACAAAGTTGTAATTAAATATGATCCAATGGCTAAAGTCATGAGATGATGCCACAAGTGTGAATGCCCCCCCCCCTAGTGGCGGTTTGGAATGGATAAGGAGGGATGACTTGGTCTTGGATGATATTATCCTAGATATAGAGCTAGTTTTGACTCCGTAAGTTGCTAACCGTAAGTTTTTAGGCCACGAAACGTAAAATCGGGTATCCTAAAAATATGAAACTTGAAAGTATGGTCAAACATGTCAATATAGTCCATAATAAAATATAAAATGAGTGGTAGGTTCTATCGGGTGCTAAAACCCTGCTAAAAACTGGAAACACGGGTCTAAAACGCGTAATACGTAAAACGTACGAAAGTTGCGTAAAATTGAGAAAAGTAAAATGTAACTTTTCTAATAGGATAATAATGACTTAAAATGACTTATAATGTCTAGGCTGGGCTCAGTCTAGTGTCGGTTGGTATTAAATGTCTTTTAGACATCAAACCGTAATCCTAAAAATCACGAAATGACTTATAACATCAAGGGATGATTTTTGGTCAATGGAGGAGGGAAAATATGTTGACTTTTTCTAATAAGTTGAAAACTCAAATAGTCTTAGAAACGCGTTTTGTGGTCTAACGGTTAATCGCCCATACGGTTAAGCGTGCTCATGCGAGAGTAGTACAGGCTTGGGTGACCTGCCGGGAATAGTAATTAATCTGAAAATGCGAATTGTTACAGGACAATCCTCTAGTTAGAGTAGAAGTCCTTAGGAATGATTAAAAAATGAGAAAAGTGAGATAAGGGAAGAGTGCCGGCTTAGATGGAGCTAGTACTGGAACAAACCCAACAAGGTTCTAGTAATGAAGTCTTGGTAAGCACTGAAGGGGTTGAAGAATGAAAAAGAAACGTAAATGAGAAAGGGTGAAAAGAAATAGCCCTCCATATATTCAACCTTAGGGCAGAAACCTGGTTCAACTCATATGCTACTGGTGGTTACCAAGGTAACACTGGTATTGAAGACAAGACGTCATGGACCTAGTGACGCACTGCACTAACCTTCCTAGCCACTCAAGTTCTCTTAAAAGGACTTGTTTCATTCTCACGGGGAACCCTGCATAACGTATCGACCGCTCATTGCGAGCCATGTTGATACTAATACAGGAGATGCCTCTCCAGTCTCCAAGAGCGGATCAAAATGCACTATTGAGTCTAGAGCCAAGAGATCATCCATAAATCTCATTAGGACACATTTACAATATGCTTACTGTTTCACACAATGTGGAAAGTAAGATAATATATTTAGAGTCCTACACATTATCCTTGTTGTATTGCCAGAACATCTGAGTGATATGAAATTATTCGCGATGAAGATGGAAATCCTGCTAGAGTGAACATCAATCAAGCTCTTGGTAGGTGACATGTGAGATCCTTCATGGATCAAACTAGTGACAACTGGAAAGCAACGATGGGGCGATTCGTTTTTGAATCAAACTTGTTCCAGGAAATGAATGGACAAATACTTTTGGAAAACCCTTCGATGTGCTCAACTACTTTCTTTTGAGCACATTGACTGCGCATAATTTTCAAACAAAAGTATTTGACATAAAATTGATGTTTATCATAAAACTCTCGTTGTATTGCAAAAACTCTTTCTCTAGCAATATGCGATTGTTTTTCAAAATCTATTTCCTCATTAATCGGTGAATCATTAATTCACCGGTTCACTCACTCCATGTTGTCTACTTTGAGACGCTCCGGTTTGAGAACAGTTAGTACAGCTGCGAAACCCTGTCAAAGAAACTCTTCAGAATTCTACCTGATCACAGGCAGTATTTATACTGATTAACGGGGAACCGTGGTTCTTGCAACCCTATTCAACGAAGGTGAACAAAGACACTTTTGTGTGTTTATTGCTAACTGTTGTTTGCAGGAACACCCTACGGTTGCAGCTGATGGCAAATGAGATGTCAATTCATAACCTCATGCTCACACTCCACACTCAGAATTAAAGACATCGTGAAAAGTGAAAGATCAACAACAATGCTTCCGCAACTCTGATGCAAAGTTTCATGATCCAGAAAGGTGTGAGCATGACGGTCCGATGGTCACTACATCACATGGAGGCGAGTCCACAAAGGATGATTTAGAGATTTATGGTGGCTGATGATCTCAATGAAAGATCAAAGATCACAACAAGTCAAAGGAACTTATGCTCAAAGATCACTACTTGCCGTACAAAGACAACACTTGAAGAATCAACGGATACAAGCTAGAGCTAAAGATCAATGTATAGAATGCTAAGATTCAATTTATTTTTTCTGGGGTGACCTCCCTTAGGGGGAGATTGTTAGGATTAAGAAAAAGGTTCGGTCACCCCATGTATTTACATACTTAGTGTAGCTCTTAGCTTTGTATATATTAGAATAGATATAGTCACACCGTGGAGGTCGGACGGGTCTTTACCCACTGTACACCTGATCCACAGCCCGTAGGAGGGCGTATACTGTAAGTATATATAAACCCTCTCCCACTCAAGGGAAGGGTTGGTTGTTTTTCTAATAACACATACACTACTTGTGTTTCTCTCACTAGAAAGCTTCCCACTCTCTCTACTCTCTCTCTAAAACTCTTACCATGGCTACCTTGTTATTCCATAATCCAAGACCTCCTGAATAACAAGAATCAACATATTATGTTCGATCCTACAAAGATGACTGCCAATGAAGGATTGAAAAAAATAGTAGAAATAGCCCAACATACTACAACATGGCATGAAGAACATACTACCATAGGTAGCAACCGAATTGAAGTTCAATCTATGATAAAGAACTTAGAAGAATTTAAGTCCGATATGCATTCACTAACAGAAAAAGTTAAAATGGTTCAACATAGTTTCAACAGCCCTTTGGAAGGAAGGGTGACCAACCTCGAAAAGGCAATTAAGAAGCTTATGAAAGAATCAAACAAGAAACAATATTAAAGTGAGAAGATGGTTTAGGAACTCAAAAAAGAATATGATCTTGCATTAAAAGCCAAGCTGCAACTATACGAAGGTTGGAGAGTCATGTTGGGAAGTTAGCCAAATCAGTCAGAAATAGAGATGATAGAGAACTAACTAGCACCACCGAAACAAATCCCAAAGATCTTGCACATGGTATCACTACTAGGAGTTGGTTAAACTATAAAGAACCTGTATATCATTCAGATTCAGAGAACCATGAGAATAGAACTCCGAATGTTGAAAGCAAGAATGCAGCAGAAGAAAACGTTGAGCCAACCGCGCTTAAGGAGAAAATGCGGCCATACATACCACCCATTCCTTTTCCAGGAAGAATTAAGAAGGAGAAGGAGCATGAACAGTTTAAAAAATTAATGGAAAAACTGCAGCAGCTCAGCATCAATATACCTCTTGTAGAGGCGTTAGAACAAATGCCTAAATATGCTAAATTCATGAAAGACCTCCTTACTCGTAGGAGGCTAGTAGACCCAACGCAGGTCACTTTAAATGAAAGATGTTCTGCCGCACTCCTCCATGAAATGCATTTCAAGGTAAACAACCTTAGCAATTTCACTATTCCATGTACTATAGGAGGAATAACCTTTGAGAAAGCTTTGGCAGATCTGGGAGCAAGCATCAACCTTATGCCATATATACTATATTCCAGATTGGAGTTGATAAGGATTTATTTGATACCCTTTTATAGGGGTCATTTAAGCCAAAACTCGTGCTTATTTGTTCAAATATTGCCTCAAATCATTTCTTTTATCATTTTAGGTACTTGGGACATGATTTCTAGAAAATGGGGCATTTTGGACGTCTTTGAGCTTAAAAGTGAAGAAAATAGCAAAAGTCTTGGAAAACCGTCAGGAATTACACCTGACGGTGTCATGCTTTACAGCTGACGCCGTCACTTGAAGAGAAAAAGGCCATGAGATTTTACACATGTCGCCCTAGAGAAATTTTGGTGAAATTACACCTGACGGCTTCAGGTGTATTTGAGTGTAGGAAGTCTGGTTATGCATCAAAGAGAGACGGCCCAGAGAGTTTTAAAGGGTGACAGCGTCAGGATCTTAAATGACGCAGTCAGAAGCTATAACATGACAACGTCAGGGTGCTGGATCGCACAAGAAGAAACCCTAGCCACAACGGTCTGACAGTGTTAGAATCTAACGTGACACCGTCAGCTTTGTAAATCTATATATATATATATATATATATATATATATATATATATATATATATATATATATATATATATATATATATATATATATATATATCAATTTTTCATTTATTAAGGGTGGAACTTTTAGGCAATAATCCTAGCACGAATTTTACAGGATTTTTACGATTTTCATACCCTCTTTTCTTCCATGTTCAATTGAAGTTAAGTTCTCTTTTAATCATTCAATATGTCTATGTGTTGTTTGATTATTTGTTTACCTTTTCCTCTTTTTAACATGCTAGCTTAAGTTAATTAGTGTTTGCTTAGATAAATGAAACATAGTTATTGATTATTGATATGTTGTCTATTGTTTAGTTGATTGGTATGCGTTTAGGCTAAGAAAACTAGTTGACTTCCTTAGGGTAATTAGTTAGCACGTATTAGAAACCGCAATCATATGTGCATTATGGTTTCTCTGGTTGTATTTAATGCATGAATCGATATTGATGATTCTATGATTGCGTAATTAACTTACGGTTGTAGGAGAAATTGATATTCATAGAGTTAGGGAATTTCGCATGGCCCTACGACTGGTATTAAGGAATACAATGCTTCAAATAAAACAATTGCATTGTGACATTCAACAAATCAATAAAAGATAACGGAGTAATTAAGTATAAGTAAACACGTTTGTCTTATTATACAAAGTCCACCACTTTTGCTTTTCTTTTTATTTTCATTTCTGTTTTAGTTTAGGTATTAGTTTTGGGTTAGTTGGCTAGCAACTAATTCTGCCTATTTTCAAAAACCGAGATTTTTATTTCTTTCATAAAATATAAAAAATTAAAAAAAAAAAATCATCCCTTACCTTAGGCTTAGATTGACATACATCTCATCCTAACGACATTATTCCCCTAGAGAACGATCAACCCCCCGGACTTTCCTATACTACACCACAGCGATTAGGTACACTGCCTGGAGGGTTGCAAAACTTCTTAAGGTCCCTTGAGAAGTAAAACCTGTTGTGTTTTGCAAAACTCGTATCAGGAGTTGAAAGAATTAACACCAACAAGAATGTGCATTGAGTTGGCAAATAAATCAACTCAATTCCCCAAAGGAATTGCTAAAAATGTTATAGTGAAAATCGAAAAGTTTATAGTCCCAGTAGATTTCATAGTCCTTGAAATGGAAGAAGATGAGAAGATACCCATTTTGCTTGGGAGACCATTTCTGGCTACTTCACACACTATGATAAATGTGTTAAACAAGAAAATTTCTTTAGAAATTAGGAAAGAAAGAGTAACCTTCGATTTAGAGAGATCTATGAAGTATGCCGCATTCACTGATGATGATTTATAAGACCTAGAAGAAGTGGAGATGATAGTTCAAAATCATATGGAAGAATTCTTACCACAAGAACCCGCAGATTTAGTCTGTATTACTACCATGGATGAATCTACACCAGATGATGAAATGAGTCCTCAAGAGTGCGACAAAGAAGAGAAGGGTAGCAAAAAAACCTCAACCTTGTGTTCTGCCAACACAACTAAAAAAATCACTCAGGGTCCAAAACTCAAGGAGCTACCTTTCCATCTAGAATATGCATTTCTAGACGGAAACACCGAATTTCCTGTTATCATTTCATCTTTATTATCTGACAATGAAAAAATGCTTTTGTTGTAGGTCCTGAGCAAGCATAAGGGTGCAATAGCATGTAAAGTTTCAGACATTAAGGGGATTAGCCCTTCCTTCTGTTCCCACAGAATTTTAATGGAAGATAACTACAAACCAGTTGTGCAAGCAAAAAGAAGATTAATCCCGAAGGTTCAAAATGTAGTTAAATATGAGATCATTAACTTTTGGACACTGGCTTAATATTCTCCATTTCAGATAGTCCCTGGGTCAGCCCTATTCATGTTGTACCTAAGAAAGGAGGAACGATGATAGTCGTTAACGAAGACAACGAAATGGTCCCCACCAGAACTGTTACAGGATGGTGTCACAATTCGTAATTTCAGGTCCTTGTTCAGATGTCGAAATTTCATTATTCATCTCGGAAGTTACTATTCATCAGTTACTATTCACTGATCACTATTCATCATTTTACTATTCATCATTTTTGGTGTCAGTTTGAGATTCCGAGAAGCATTCATAAAATTTACTATTCACATGACACTATTCATTTCCGAAGAGAAACCACTATTCATGTACTTTATTCATTTCATCGTAAATTTAGTTTACGGGTAATTAAATTCGTGTAACCGGTCAGGTTTAGCTGCGAATTCATGAAATCATCAGTAGGGACACTTCATATGGACTAGAAATGGCTTACATATTATTACAATAGCATTTGCATACTATTCCACTCGTAGGATATTCCAATTACTATTTTTGGTATAATTGACTTTTACGTATGTTTATTTTTAAATAAACGTTGACACGCAACCAATAATGTGACTAACACGTCCGACACTCCCGACTATGATCCTAATATATTTTTATATTCATTTTAATGATAAAAAATTATAATATTAATTTACCCGGTGTTTTGAAAATTTATTTAATTTATATCGTACGCCTAATTTATTTACGACGGTTTTCGTAAAAACTAAACAATAATTTTCCAAACACTCAATATTTAGACCCAACATATTTTTACAATTTTTATGACTTTATTATGTCCCGGTTAACTCCGTTAAAATTTATTTTTAGTTAACTCGGTACCCGGTATACTCTAAAACTAATAATATCTATACAATCCTACACCAAAGTCAAGATTTCTTACAAGTTTCATCTTTTTTGTTTCCACCCTCCATGATTTGCAGCCCCCCTCCATACTAATATCTTACACAACTTGAAAATGTTATCATTTCAATTAATGTATCAATTATTACCTAATATATATAATAAAAACTTATCTTTTCACCTCATTTCAAGATCTACAAACAAGAAAACACTCTCTTTTTCTCTCTTCTTGGTGGTGCTCGGCCTCAACACAAAAACAAGCAAGAACCATAAAAATTTCAAGATCAAGTATATTTCAAGTTCCATTAGTTACCTATTTTAAGGTTTTAAAATACAAACCTTTAGGTTAATTAGGTTTTCATCTCCAAAACTCTCCAATATTTGAAGTAAGTATATCAAACTCATTTTTATAATTTTACCAAGTTTTTACAAGATTCATATGATATATATACTAGATCTACATGCATATGCTATTTATACCACTCCATTTTATACATATTTAACTTTTGAGCCATAGAAATAGATTATAGTTAGATCCTTGTTAGATCTACTTGATTTATGATGTTTAGGAACCCATGACACCCTAAGAAGGTGTATGGTACGATTAGACTAGTTTTGTGGTGATTGAAAGTGGTTTGGTTGAAGTTAGAACTAGATTGGAACCCTAGAAATGGTTTTTGAAACAATATAATTACCTACTGTCCATATTATTAAAACGTGGGAAACTCAATAGGTGATGGGTAATTTTTGACCAAAGATTTAGAAAATACTTTCAAAAACGAAGCCGTGGGCGAAAGAACGGATTAAAACGAGCTTATAACGAAGGAGTTATGATTTTTGCAAGTTAATTGACGAAAACTATTTTTCTGAAAAATTACATGCTGTTGGATGATTTTTGACGGACAAATAGAGGCGTTAGACGTAACCTAGAGGAGCCGAGCTATCGAAAATATATTAGTACATACTAAGACGAATCCGTGGATATAAAGAACGAGGAAAATGAACTTAAAACGACCAAGTTATACACGTTTTAAAATAGTCAAAACTATATATATATATTTAGTCACTACTAGAAATAATATAACTACGTACTAAATGCTATATTTTCTAGATTTCTTATTCAAGGATTTTATTCTTAACTAACGAAGTACGTACGACCCAAGGCTTATTTATACGACTACTAGACGTTATTTCAAGGTTTTCAAAACGAGGAATATAACACTAAAATTTTATATACGATATATTACGACAAGTTTCTATAATTCTAGTTGGACTTATTTTTCCTAAGTATGAAAATTTTCTACTTTGACAATAACAAGTATTTTCAAGTTACGAGTGGTATAGGTATCATGTGCATGAACGTTCACTACATCATTTCATGATCTAAAGTAGATCATATTCATTCATTTAGGTTGCGGCTAGTGTTCGCGCCGTGTTGTCCCGATCATTTCACCACATTGTACTATCACTTCAGGTGAGTTTTCATAGCCCCGTTTTCAATTACTTATTTGATTTCAAATCACACGGGGGAGAATACATTGCATCAATTACTTTTGTACATTGTAACAATTCACAATTTCAGGTTAATTACTATTCCTGGAAAATTTCACTATTCACTTTTACTATTCATTTTTCCCGAAATTTTCCCGAAAGTTGATTTTTATTTGATATTCTCGAGTGATAAATCATTTCCATGGCAAATTAAATGTTTGACATTCGTCAGATCATTTTCGTGAAAGTTATTAAGGAATTACACGTTTTAGGGTAAAACGTCATTCAGAAATTCTACGCACAACGAAACTCGACCGCGTCAGGTGACCCCACATCAGAAAAATGTTTGACACACTCATGATTTATTTGAGAATAAATCATGACTGAGAAAAATGTGACCAGAATAAGCCTCGGCCGTGAAAAACTGGAATTTTCAGTTTTTAAGCGTTTTTACTCAGCCGTAACCTTAGCCTATACCTGCACCGCGTTTCTAATACGATTTGAGTTTTCAACTTATTAGAAAAAGTCAACATATTTTTCCCTCCTCCTTTGACCAAAAATCATTCCTTGATTTTATAAGTCATTCCTTGATTTTTAGGCTTACGGTTTGATGTCTAAAAGACATTTAATACCAACCGACACTGGACTGAGCCCAGTCTAGACATTATAAGTCATTTTAAATCATTTATAACCTATTAGAAAAGTAATATTTTACTTTTCTCAATTTTACGCAATATTCGTACATTTTACGTATTACGCGTTTTAGACCCGTGTTTCCAGTTTTTAGCAGGGTTTTACCACCCAAATGGAACCTACCACTCATTTTATATTTTATTATGGAGTATTTTGACAAGTTTAATCATTCCTACAAGTTTCGTATTTTTACGATACCCGGTTTTACGTTTTGTGACGTAACAACTTACGGTTAGCATTTTACGGAGTCGAAACTAGCTCCATAACTTGGATAATATCATCAAAAAGCCAAACCTTCCTCCCCAAGCTTGTGAACCACCACTAGGGGGGGGATTCACACTTGTGGCATGATCTCATGCTAGGAGGCCTTAAGATCCATCCATGTGTCCAAGCTTGCTCACCAAGGGTTGACAAGTCAAACTTGTAACCTCCTCAAGACCTTATTTAATCTTTCTCTTCCCCTCCTTGGCCATACCAACGACCCAAAACAACCTTAACTTACCATTTTGATCATTGATCTTGCTCATTCAATCCATCACAAGTTCAAGTCATAATTCCTAGTTGATCCTTAACACCTTTCAACCATAAAACTCTATAAAATCACCACAAAAACTCATCAAATTTCCAAGTGTTCTTAGTGAAGATTTTAATAAGGCTTGTTTTTGTGATAGATTAGTGTTTATCAAGGGATTATAAGATAGGGTTTTTGGTATGGAAGCATGGCTATGGTTGGAAAGGTTTTTGGAAGATTAAGTAGTGGTTCTTGGTCTTGATCTTGGTTCTAGTTAGTTTCTTCACAAGTTGTTGCTCGTAGAAACCTTCGCGATTCAACCGTTACATTCATTACTTGCTATCTTACTTAAGGTGAGTTCACAGCCCCACTTTACATTACTTCAATGTTTTACAAACCTTTGGGGGGAATACATGCTATTTTAACCGAGCACAATGTTTTTAAATTGTATGCTTGTCTGATTGTTTTATTATCACTAAGTACCAGCCTTGCTAAACCGAGATCCCTTATTATGAACCATTTAATCACTAGCAATAGTGAGCGCAAATATTGTGAATAGGCCTATTGGGATTGACGAATCCCATTTGTATTGACTAAGTTCAAACAAATGCATTAATATTTGAGATTTAGGTATGTTAGCAAAGTACCTACCGGGATAAATCTGCCAATCGATATTGGTACACGTTAACGTTATGGTGTCATAAGCTTAGTGTATAATACATTTTATGGGCGTATAACAACATAGCCTACCTATTTTGCTTTCCAAACATTGGTGTGAGCCTATAACTCACACTACCAACATATTGTGTTCAAACATTAAACAAACTCTATGAATATCACTCAACCTTTGTGTTGACCTCTCAAGCATGTATTTCAGGTTCATGACGATCAAGGATGGCACGGAAGGGCACGGATACTCAAGAGGGCTATAAATTTTATTATCATTCAAAACTCATTTATTATACATTGTAAACATGGAACCAATTGGGACCTCATTTTGTAATCTCTGATATTTATATGATTTGAATGATAAACCTTTTCAAAACGACTCAATTGGAGTTCGTTTTCTATCATTGTGACTATTGTGCCGTCGAGTAACACCCAGTTTGAATTCCGCTGCATCCATGAATTGGGGGTGTTAAAGATTGGTACCAGAGCCATGGTTATAGAGAAACGGGTCTAATTGAGACCTAAACTATAACTACACTTACAAGCAAAAACATTTTTATAGCCTTCCGTTCTCCGTGTCTTCCATCCTCCAGACGATTTTGGACTTAGTAAGCATGTTATGATACACAAACATATTAGTATATTAATATATACCCATTTTGAGCATTTCCCCGTAGACATTTTTGTGCTACACAAACATAATTGCATATTGATATATGTACCCTTAACATAATTGAGCATTTCCCCGTAAGCATTTTATGCTACATGAACATATAAGTATATTGATATATACACACTAGGCATTCTATACTACATGAACATATTAGTATATTGATATATAAACTCGGTTTATTTTCAATCATTTATCTAAACAATGGACTAAACATATCTGTGTATGCCTATTCTAAGGCATTTCGGCACAGCCACACTCTCCCAATCATGTTCCTACTCCAACATTATATGTCCAAGACATTGTAACTAATTACAATGGTCTCATTCATTTCCAAGACATTGTGAGATACAATGGTCTCATTCATTTTCCAAGGCATTGTGAGATACAATGGTCTCATTCATTTTCCAAGACATTGTGAGATACAATGGTCTCATTCATTTCCAAGACATTGTGAGATACAATGGTCTCATTCATTTTCCAAGGCATTGTGAGATACAATGGCCTCATTCATTTTCCAAGACATTGTGAGATACAATGGTCTCATTCATTTCCAAGACATTGGGAGATACAATGGTCTCATTCATTTCCAAGACATTGTGAGATACAATGGTCTCATTCATTTTCCAAGACATTGTGAGATACAATGGTCTCATTCATTTCCAAGACATTGTGAGATACAATGGTCTCATTCATTTTCCAAGACATTGTGAGATACAATGGTCTCATTCATTTTCCAAGACATTGTATTATACAATGGTCTTAACCATTTCTCAAATGTTTTGAGTCACACAATGGTCTAACCTACTTCCCAGACATTGTGAATTGCACAATGGTCTAACCTACTTCCAAGACATTGTGTTTTGTGCAAATGGTCTCTAGAATTATTCCATCACATCATCAATATCATTTCTTATGATATCAAAAACCCGTCACAATCTATCGATTTCAAAACAAGAAATATGAGATTTCTAAAGGACAAACAAATCCATCACCTACAAAAGCTGAAGTTCAGCTCTACATTTATCAAAGTTTTCTTCTGAAACCTTCATTATTATAAGTTCGTGATCCTGGACAAGTATGTTCTATTTTAGAACTACTTAAAACTTCCTTTCCACACGTACCTACCTGTACTATCTTCTATGCAATGGAATATGAAAACATACGTTACAAGTCTTGTATGGGCGGGACTTGCAACTTAAAGGTTTGACATCGCCTTTGTTTAGTGGACAGTTTCCCGAAAGCATTGGACATATCAAAAGTATACCTAATTTAGGTATTTGAAAATTTTATCGAACCTTGGCTAAATATAGACTAGTCACCTATATTTAACCTAGGGACAGTGGAATATAGTCTGACTAACTATATTCGACTTAAAATTTTCAAATACTGAGAGTAGTTGTACTAGGGTTATGTTTAGATTGATTTCCTACATGAACACGATAAACCACCAGAATACATTAAAACAATCTAGAGACACGATAGTGCCTTACCACTCAGCAAGATCTTAACACCTTATTTGTATGATCTAAATTCATTCTTGAAATTTTTCATTTATGAGATAATCCGAACTACTATCTTGGGATAGTTATCAATTATTCTCTTCATCCTGTAGAAGTACTATCCTGTTTAGGTCCTAAGGATACCATTCCGTCATAAACCTTTAAAATTTCTTAAAATTTTAAAGCAAACTTGACATCTCTACCAATATTAATGGTAAGCATACACTACACACTTTTGTTCATCAACATATCACATCTTTATCTTCACAACCGTTGGAAACACAAGCTCATTAACAGATCTTGATGCACTTTTAAAGCTCAAATCATCCTTAGTTACACCACAAGCACCCTCACCAGCTTTACAAGATTGAAGATTCATCTTGTACATTTGGAACACCAGTATCATCTCGTAATACACTACCTTTTAACTCACCGGCTAAGTATGAATGTTGGGTTGGGAATTCTTAAGTAGGATGATTTATAATTATTTGAATGGATTGGGATGCCTCTTCATTTAAATAATGAAATTGTAAATCACCGAAGCATAAGTTTATATTTCTGTATTTACATTGTTTGGGATGCCTCTTTATGTAAATAAAGAATTATAAATAAGTGGGCTTATTTGTATCCGAAATAACATAAGTATGAAGTCAATAAACACTAGGTACAACAACCGATTAACTACTAGGCTATGATTGCAATTACTATCTCAATTCCTATTAATATTCAACTGCTATATCAATTTCCTTTGATATTCGACTATTACCATACCTTTCCTATATAAAAGTAAGCCTCATCCTACACCATACACTGAAATGACAAATCAAACTACATCACCGGTAATCCCAGACTTCAGTCCTCATAAGTAACCACATCTCTTCATCGACACCACTCCAACATATAACACACATAGAACTTCGGGACGAAGTTCCCCGTAAGGGGTAGAGACTGTAACAATTCATAATTTCAGGTTAATTACTATTCCCGGAAAATTTCACTATTCACTTTTACTATTCATTTTCCCGAAATTTTCCCGAAAGTTGATTTTTATTTGATATTCTCGAGTGATAAATCATTTCCATGGAAAATTAAATGTTTGACATTCGTCAGATCATTTTCGTGAAAGTTATTAAGGAATTACACGTTTTAGGGTAAAACGTCATTCAGAAATTCTACGCACAACGAAACTCGACCGCGTCAGGTGACCCCACATCAGAAAAATGTTTGACACACTCATGATTTATTTGAGAATAAATCATGACTGAGAAAAATGTGACCAGAATAAGCCTCGGCCGTGAAAAACTGGAATTTTCAGTTTTTAAGCATTTTTACTCAGCCGTAACCTTAGCCTATACCTGCACCGCGTTTCTAATACGATTTGATTTTTCAACTTATTAGAAAAAGTCAACATATTTTCCCTCCTCCTTTGACCAAAAATCATTCCTTGATTTTATAAGTCATTCCTTGATTTTTAGGCTTACGGTTTGATGTCTAAAAGACATTTAATACCAACCGACACTGGACTGAGCCCAGTCTAGACATTATAAGTCATTTTAAATCATTTATAACCTATTAGAAAAGTAATATTTTACTTTTCTCAATTTTACGCAATATTCGTACATTTTACGTATTACGCGTTTTAGACCCGTGTTTCCAGTTTTTAGCAGGGTTTTACCACCCAAATGGAACCTACCACTCATTTTATATTTTATTATGGAGTATTTTGACAAGTTTAATCATTCCTACAAGTTTCGTATTTTTACGATACCCGGTTTTACGTTTTGTGACGTAACAACTTACGGTTAGCATTTTACGGAGTCGAAACTAGCTCCATAACTTGGATAATATCATCAAAAAGCCAAACCTTCCTCCCCAAGCTTGTGAACCGCCACTAGGGGGGGGGATTCACACTTGTGGCATGATCTCATGCTAGGAGGCCTTAAGATCCATCCATGTGTCCAAGCTTGCTCACCAAGGGTTGACAAGTCAAACTTGTAACCTCCTCAAGACCTTATTTAATCTTTCTCTTCCCCTCCTTGGCCATACCAACGACCCAAAACAACCTTAACTTACCATTTTGATCATTGATCTTGCTCATTCAATCCATCACAAGTTCAAGTCATAATTCCTAGTTGATCCTTAACACCTTTCAACCATAAAACTCTATAAAATCACCACAAAAACTCATCAAATTTCCAAGTGTTCTTAGTGAAGATTTTTACTAAGGCTTGTTTTTGTGATAGATTAGTGTTTATCAAGGGATTATAAGATAGGGTTTTTGGTATGGAAGCATGGCTATGGTTGGAAAGGTTTTTGGAAGATTAAGTAGTGGTTCTTGGTCTTGATCTTGGTTCTAGTTAGTTTCTTCACAAGTTGTTGCTCGTAGAAACCTTCGCGATTCAACCGTTACATTCATTACTTGCTATCTTACTTAAGGTGAGTTCATAGCCCCACTTTACATTACTTCAATGTTTTACAAACCCTTGGGGGGAATACATGCTATTTTAACTGAGCACAATGTTTTTAAATTGTATGCTTGTCTGATTGTTTTATTATCACTAAGTACCAGCCTTGCTAAACCGAGATCCCTTATTATGAACCATTTAATCACTAGCAATAGTGAGCGCAAATATTGTGAATAGGCCTATTGGGATTGACGAATCCCATTTGTATTGACTAAGTTCAAACAAATGCATTAATATTTGAGATTTAGGTATGTTAGCAAAGTACCTACCGGGATAAATCTGCCAATCGATATTGGTACACGTTAACGTTATGGTGTCATAAGCTTAGTGTATAATACATTTTATGGGCGTATAACAACATAGCCTACCTATTTTGCTTCCAAACATTGGTGTGAGCCTATAACTCACACTACCAACATATTGTGTTCAAACATTAAACAAACTCTATGAATATCACTCAACCTTTGTGTTGACCTCTCAAGCATGTATTTCAGGTTCATGACGATCAAGGATGGCACGGAAGGGCACGGATACTCAAGAGGGCTATAAATTTTATTATCATTCAAAACTCATTTATTATACATTGTAAACATGGAACCAATTGGGACCTCATTTTGTAATCTCTGATATTTATATAATTTGAATGATAAACCTTTTCAAAACGACTCAATTGGAGTTCGTTTTCTATCATTGTGAATATTGTGCCGTCGAGTAACACCCAGTTTGAATTCCGCTGCATCCATGAATTGGGGGTGTTACATACATGCCCAAGTATTCAATTCCATACATTGCTTAAGTTGCCTTACTACCAAGTTAAGTACCCTATATTATCATGGACCGTTAATTATAATGCCAAGCGAGAGTGAGTGGATAGATCTATCGAGGGTGACGCCTCCATTCGTGTTTGGGTTGCTCCAACGGGTACAAATGCATTTCATGTCTAAACTATTTGAGTGTCTGGTAAACACTCCTTTGGGGCCAATACAATATTATGTCTAGCTTCGGGGTCATGAGCTTAAGAGACAATGTAGCATTTTTGACAATTTGTTGGTTTACTTTATACTTGTGGTTTATGTACATACGATTTAACTTACAAACCTATGGAATTCACCAACATTCGTGTTGACGTTTTAGCAATGTATTTTCAGGTTATTAAGGTAGCTCCTACTTGCATGCATTTGGACCTTCATGGAGTCGCGGAGTCGACGCGTCTCACATATATATATTTCCTGCACTTATGAAACGTTTGATCTGGATTGAACTTGTTTTTCATAAACTTGCAATACCTTTTTGGGACCTATATTTTGTAAACTTTGAATGTTTTAATGATCAAACGATGTATTTTTCCAAACGACACTTTAGGTCGTTCAATGTAACTGTAACTGTGGTGCTATGACAGTCACCCCCAGGTATTCCATTCCGCTGCCATTCAGGTATTTTGGGGGTGTGACAGATTGGCATCAGAGCTAAGGTTATAGCGAAGTAGGATGTATCTTGGACCCTAGACTATAACCACATCATCATAGCATCTCATCATTTCATCATAGGTGTATATTCATTATACATGTTGTTTCATGCACACATTATGCGAGTTATTTATACCCATACTCATATATAATTATATTGACCTGGTTCACAAGTGACATGTCTTCAGATACCCACCCTGTTATCCTTTCGTCGGATTCCGACATTGAAGATGCCTTGTCATCTTCCACTACCATTGTACTACCAGTTACACTTACGTCGCCATTAGCACCATTGAATTGTCATAGGAACAAGGTTTTCCTATCATCCAGCCCATACATAGAATACTGTTTGGTAGAGTATTCAGACTTAATCTTAATGGACCTATTAGGATGCTTATTGCAAGGAAGATAGTATGTTTCCTTTCCTACACTAGTAGGGCACTTACTACTCAGGTACTACCACCACTATCAGCTACTTATTACACTATTGGTCGTCCCATAGTGCGTACTTCAGTTTTACCTCTTAGATGTCACGAGATAGCGCGAAAGAGGGTAGCATTCCATTTACTATTATCACCATCACATCTTAGAGACTCTACACCCATATATGACAGGCCGCTTAAGAAGCAACCACTATTTGACATACCACACGTTACACCACCTTATGGGTTTGAGGTTGGTGACAGTTGAGAGCCCCTACTGCTTGACAATCTACTACTCTTCATCGTTAGACGATGATCTCTAATTATTTGAGATTACCCACGAGTATTTGGACGATACACTCTGAATAATACCACAAGCCTCACAAACACAATAAGAATTGCAACAAATTGCCCAAGGGTGGCATCTATCACAAGGACTCTATATTATCTTAGATGATCGACTTATACCTCCATAACACAATAAACCAACAAGATGCTTTGAACGGTATTATACCATCATAATGGAACTCATCAAAACCCTCCTTTTATTATCAAGTTTGATTACACCACATTCTAAGCCGATGATTTCATCATTAGTCGCTCTAGCAACACTCCACCGACCAATGTGGTCACGTTAGTAGTTTTGACATATAATTACAATGTTGGAAAGATGCAAGTAAAACAATAGGATTAATAAAGACGAAGATGTCTTTAGGATTAAATGGTCATGTTGACCAAGATAAGAGTGACTGCCCTAGTTTTCATGTTTCGGAGATAATAACAATTCAAGAAAGTCAAAGTCAAATTAAATTTTTGTACAAACAAAAAGATTTCTTGCAAACCTTACGAAGTACGACAAATTATTGATTTTCAATGGTTGGATTAAAACTCATTCTTGTTTGAGCAACAATCTTCTTGAACTCCCTTTTTCCAAAGACATATATATATAAGATATTGTTTTTATCAAAATACAAAATATTTCATAGTCACGTCTTTTACATAACTATATTCATTACAAACTTCAAATAAAGTTACTCCAAGATACATTTATGACCAAATTTCACAATGTTTCACTCAATTAAATATTGTTAATTTTAGAAACAATATCTTCAAGAAGGAACACGCATAACTCATGAACGAATCTCGAAAGCAACCACTAAACCTAATTGCTATTTGACCTTAGATGCGAAAGAAACCCCTCTACCAAAGATTGCCAATATTAATACACCATGCCTTAACACCACTACTTCAAATTACGACCTTTTTCGCTCATTCCATATTATAACACCCTCACGCTAGTATAAGTTCGTTGGATTAAAAGATCAAGGTACAATTACTCAACAAAATTTATATTCTTTTCGGAGATCGATATAGTTTAGTCACATTGGGACAAGACCTCATTTCATGAAAGGATATCGAAAATTTCCACCTGACCATAAGACATTTAGCTTGCATTCATGGCAAATCAAAACATCATTCGATGTGGTACCTACTTGACTCAGATCACCCGTACAACAATTTCCATTCTTTATACATTTTAGTTATGCCTAGAGGGATTACACATTTGAACCTGCGAATTTTACCAAGTATAAATTCTCGAATACTTCAAATCATTGGCACCAAATTTCTGCCCTATATATTTTCACACATAGACTATCCCCTTCAGTTGATTGTAGATGCCTTAAAGACATGTTCATCTTTCACGCTCTCAATATCACTACCATATTCTCGACCACTTCATAATCATAAACCACTGCCCTGTTATGAACTAAGATGCTTACATTCTTTAAATAAGTGGATTAGTAGACTATTACCATACCATAAGATTCACCCATGTATCCAATAAACCATTCAACGAATTTTACTTCAAGCTATTTTACTACCATACGGGGAAATTGTTTTATGGAATTATTAAAAGAAACTATTTTATTACCACCCTATAAATTGATTTTTCCGTTATTGCACCAAGTATTTACTATTATTACGCGAAACAATTTTCATGTTACTTGAAAGGAAATGACTAGAATACCATTTTTCAAAACAAAACGTTGAACACCATCTAAAACTTTTAAGAAAAGTAATACTATTTTGACTAAATCAAGGATCGCATCATTAGTCCTCAATTATACATAGTCTGATCACCTATGTATAATTCAGGAAGAATTATGCCATGAAGTAAATAATTATTTTTTTTAGTATTTCTAATAACAATCTTCATGTAAAAGCGTGTTAAACAAGTAAACTCTTTTATAAATGTCTCTTTCTGACAAACTTTCCCCTGGATACTTACCTCACCTGTCACTCACTTAGCCATTAAGTTGGACTTTCCATTGACTTCTTTAGGAGAGACCTTCCCTATCAAGTACTAGGAGGATTACTCGATACAAGAAAAACAATAAAAGGATTATGGAACTACTAAACCTAGACTAAGAAAATTCATAATCCAACAACAATCCTAAGATACCACGATACCATCCGAATCACCATTTCTGACCCAATTGCCAAATTTTATCATTCAAAGGTACTAGCAAGACTGAGCTACAGGATCGAACACATTGTGAAGGTACGCTAAACAACACTATAGAAATAATCCAAGTACCTAATTGAGACTGTAAAGCAATTCATTTAAACATGGCCTCATCTAAACGCAAACTTCCCTGCAGTGAGTTTACGCCAAGAATGATTGATTCGAATTATAGATATCGATATAGATTCCCCTAAAGCGTTGTGTCCTCAAGAAATTCTAGATAACCTCACCTATACATCAAGAGAGGCATCAGGCCCAAGCATATCTCCCCAGCTTCATATGGAAATAAAATAGACATTCATCGACATAGTATCAATGGACACCCTCATTTTGCCAACATGATGACAATTTCAACGATAAACCATTTCAGGACTTAAGTTGGTTGAATACCTAGGCTTGTAGTTTTGCCAGATAATCGCCAATAGACATTTTCTAATATCAGGAACTAAATGTTAGACATCTATGCATTTACGCGAACATTACCTATCCTACTATTTTATCCTTGTTAGTGTTTTCACTTTTAAATGGAGTTGATTTAAAAATTGCGTTTATACAAATCACATACCTCGTAGAAAATAATTTTTGAATTGCCTATTTTGAACAAATACGATCCTTTTTTGTCAATATTTTGCAAAACCATTGTACAATGAGAAATAAATAAACATCAAACTTTGGTAAACAGTCCTATTCACTATATTTTGAAGACGGTTTCACATTTTTTTATAACTACTGAATTTTGAATCATCAAGAAAGAGATTACTTAGTAACCCATTTGCTCCATTTTCTAAATTAGTTTATTCGGAAAAATATTTCTACCAAAACTCACAATCATGAGATAAATTTTGAAAACCAATCACCTTACAAGATCGCTTATGCATTTAGGGTTTTGCGATTTGACAATAAGGAATATTAGAATGTGTGATGAAGGAAATTAGGAGGAACACCATAGATCGATTACAAACGTCAGTAATGGAGACCAAGCACAATAGGCAAAGAAAGACACATGTCGTAACATCCATTAGACCAAAACACAGGGAATCAAAGTGTTAACCATATTCTATCTTCTTCGTATAACGCCCTTTTCGAAAAGTATAACGTTGTAGAATTAGTCACTAGATTCATTGTAACCGTTTCAATTATTCCTGATAAAGGTGATCAAATCACCTCAGACTTCTAGCAATCATTTTAAGATTTCCTTCGAAATCCCATCTAGATGTAAACACCGCCTATCATCCTCAGACCAAAGGTCAGATTGAGAGGACAATTCAAACATAGGAAAGATATGCTCAGAGAGTGAGCAATTGACTCTAGAAATGGTTGGACTAACCATTTATCATAAATCAGATCCGTTTGCAATGATAGTTATTGCACGAGCAAAAAGACTACACCATTTGAGGCACTTTATGGTCAAAGTACCAATTACCCATTTACAGACCGAAATCGGAAAGTTAAATTCACTGGTCTAGAACTAAACTATGGAACAACAAAGGAAATTTCACAAGTCAAGAACCAGTTACAAGCAACGAGAAAATGGTAGAAGTTAGGTTGGTACATGACGCACATCATGCGGATTGGGTATCCCTGAACAGCAAACCAACTAGATTCAAATGGGAGAACGAGCTAAGTTGAAAGCTTTGCCTTGGAGAGGCATGATACAATTTTGGTAACACGAGAGATTGAACCTCTAATATATTGGACCATTTAAGATTCATTTTAGAATCGACCAGCTGACATATAGGATTTGAGTTCTGGCAGAGTTCAGCAACATATATTACCCATATTACATTGTAAACTTGAAGAAGCGCTGATCATCAATTGACGGATCGAACGCGGAAAAAGCCAAGCTCACTATTCCTGTAAGCACTCATGAAATAACCAGGAATTTCCTGCAAACCAAGAATCAGTTACAAGTCGATAAGTTGTAAACCCTTAGAATTTCAAGTTGGTGGTAGGGTCACGATAAAAGTTCTGCCTAGGAAAGGTACGATACCATTCAGAACAATCCGGAAAGTTAAACTCGGTGTACACTGGACCATTTAATATTTCAGACAAAGTAGGCCAGTAACCCTCAGACTTGAGCCTTGTTGGAAAGTAGCAAGATTTCACAAACATGTTACAATTTCAAATCCCGAGAAACGACTTTCAGATTAGTGACTCATGATTCCATTGGACGGAATCGAACCCAATGACAAACCTAAATCTAGTAGGAGAACCAGTAGAAATCATGGACCGTGAGGTCGAACGGTTGAAGCAAAGTCGAATTCCTATTGTGAAAGTTCGCTGGAATTCTCGGAGAGGTCCCGAATTTACTTGGGAATGGGAAGACCAAATACAACTCAAGTATCCACGTCTTTTTACCGAATATACTTCAGAGCAATGTTTTAAAAATCGCGCCTAAGGCGCGCCTACTCCCTAAATCCCACGAGGCTCTAGCCTTTGGAATTTTTTTAGATCGCGCCTCACGACATGCATGAATCCCGTATAAATCACAGCGCCTTGGGGGATTTTTGCGCTTTAGCGCCTTGGGGATTTGTGCGCCTAGAAGATGTAACGTTGTTTTCGTCTTTTTCTTAATAGTAAGATACATTTTGGGCTTACATGTTATATACATTTGGCCCTTTAAGTTATAAAGTATCTAATAACCCTAATATTTTAGAAAATAACTAAAACACACAATCAACAAAGAACAATGTTTTTTTTGTAATCTAATGTCTAAAAATAGTAGCTTATTAACATATACAAATATTGTTTCTTTAGTGTTAAGTGTTACCAAACAACTATAGATTTTTTGTTGTTGATAGTTGATAGTTTGATACATGGTAATTTGTTAAATTTTATAAGTCATAAACTCATATATTGTAATGTATATTTAGGAATTTAGGGTAGTTCATGGATTCTGATATGTTGCTTGTTTAATATTTTGGGTTTAAATGCAACCTTTGTTAGATGTAATAACTATTAAGTGGCATTATGCATTGAATATTGATATTTTTGTGTTATTTAAGCTGCATAAGTTGTCATATATGTTATAAAATAAATAAATGTATAGTGCGCCTCATATTTATGAATCCCGCGCCTTGGTTTGCGCCTCGACTCGAGGCTCTTTGACCCCCTTTGCGCCTTAGTGCGCCTTGAGCCTTTCAGAACATTGCTTCAGAGACCAACCAAAACTGAACTTCGGGACGAAGTTCCTTTTAGAGGGGAAGACTGTCACAATTCGTAATTTCAGGTCCTTGTTCAGATGTCGAAATTTCATTATTCATCTCAGAAGTTACTATTCATCAGTTACTATTCACCGATCACTATTCATCATTTTACTATTCATCATTTTTTGTGTCAGTTTGAGATTCCAAGAAGCATTCAGAAAATTTACTATTCACATGACACTATTTATTTCCGAAGAGAAACCACTATTCATTTACTTTATTCATTTCATCGTAAATTTAGTTTACGGGTAATTAAATTCGCGTAACCGGTCAGGTTTAGCTGCGAATTCATGAAATCATCAGTAGGGACACTTCATATGGACTAGAAATAGCTTACATATCATTACAATAGCATTTACATACTATTCCACTCGTAGGATATTCCAATTACTATTTTTGGTATAATTGACTTTTACGTATGTTTATTTTTAAATAAACGTTGACACGCAACCAATAATGTGACTAACACGTCCGACACTCCCGACTATGATCCTAATATATATTTATATTCATTTTAATGATATAAAAATTATAATATTAATTTACCCGGTGTTTTGGAAATTTATTTAATTTATATCGTATGCCTAATTTATTTACGACGGTTTTCGTAAAAATTAAACAATAATTTTCCAAACACTCAATATTTATACCCAACATATTTTTACAATTTTTATGACTTTATTATGTCCCGGTTAACTCCGTTAAAATTTATTTTTAGTTAACTCGGTACCCGGTATCCTCTAAAACTAATAATATCTATACAATCCTACACCAAAGTCAAGATTTCTTACAAGTTTCATCTTTTTTTCTTCCACCCTCCATGATTTGCAGCCCCCCCTCCATACTAATATCTTACACAACTTGAAAATGTTACCATTTCAATTAATGTATCAATTATTACCTAATATATATAATATATATACTAAAAACTTATCTTTTCACCTCATTTCAAGATCTACAAACAAGAAAACACTCTTTTTCTCTCTTCTTGGTGGTGCTCGGCCTCAACACAAAAACAAGCAAGATCCATAAAAATTTCATGATCAAGTATATTTCAAGTTCCATTAGTTACCTATTTTAAGGTTTTGAAAAAAAAAAACCTTTAGGTTAATTAGGTTTTCATCTCCAAAACTCTCCAATCTTTGAAGTAAGTATATCAAACTCATTTTTATAATTTTACCAAGTTTTTACAAGATTCATATGATATATATACTAGATCTACATGCATATGCTATTTATACCACTCCATTTTATACATATTTAACTTTTGAGTCATAGAAATAGATTATAGTTAGATCCTTGTTAGATCTACTTGATTTATGATGTTTAGGAACCCATGATACCCTAAGAAGGTGTATGGTAGGATTAGACTAGTTTTGTGGTGATTGAAAGTGGTTTGGTTGAAGTTAGAACTAGATTGGAACCCTAGAAATCGTTTTTGAAACAATACAAATACCTACTGTCCATATTTTTAAAACATGGGAAACTCAGTAGGTGATGGGTAATTTCTGACCAAAGATTTAGAAAATACTTTCAAAAACGAAGCCATGTACGAAAGAACGGATTAAAACGAGCTTATAACGAAGGAGTTATGATTTTTGCAAGTTAATTGACGAAAACTATTTTTCTGAAAAATTACATGCTGTTGGACGATTTTCGACGAACAAATAGAGGCGTTAGACGTAACCTAGAGGAGCCGAGCTATCGAAAATATATTAGTACATACTAAGACGAATCCGTGGATATAAAGAACGAGGAAAATGAACTTAAAGCGACCAAGTTATACACGTTTTAAAATCGTCAAAACTATATATATATTTAGTCACTACTAGAAATAATATAACTACGTACTAAATGCTATATTTTCTAGATTTCTTATTCAAGGATTTTATTCTTAACTAACGAAGTACGTACGACCCAAGGCTTATTTATATGACTACTAGACATTATTTCAAGGTTTTCAAAACGAGGAATATAACACTAACATTTTATATACGATATATTACGACAAGTTTCTATAATTCTAGTTGGACTTATTTTTCCTAAGTATGAAAATTTCCTACTTTGACAATAACAAGTATTTTCAAGTTACGAGTGGTATAGGTATCATGTGCATGAACGTTCACTAAATCATTTCATGATCTAAAGTAGATCATATTCATTCATTTAGGTTGCGGCTAGTGTTCGCACCTTGTTGTCCCGGTCATTTCACCACATTGTACTATCACTTCAGGTGAGTTTTCATAGCCCCGTTTTCAATTACTTATTTGATTTCAAATCCCATGGGGGAGAATACATTGCATCAATTACTTTTGTACATGAACAAGTATTCAATTCCATACATTGCTTAAGTTGCCTTAGTACCAAGTTAAGTCCCCTTTATTATCATGGACCGTTAATTATAATGCCAAGCGAGAGTGAGTGGATAGATCTATCGAGGGTGACGCCTCCATTCGTGTTTGGGTTGCTCCAACGGGTACGAATGCATTTCATGTCTAAACTATTTGAGTGTCTAGTAAACACTCCTTTGGGGCCAATACAATATTATGTCTAGCTTCGGGGTCATGAGCTTAAGAGACAATGTAGCATTTTTGACAATTTGTCGGTTTACTTTATACTTGTGGTTTATGTACATACGATATAACTTACAAACCTATGGAATTCACCAACATTCGTGTTGACGTTTTAGCAATGTATTTTCAGGCTATTAAGGTAGCTCCTGCTTGCATGCATTTGGAGCTTCATGGAGTCGCGGAGTCGACGTGTCTCACATATATATATTTCCTGCACTTATGAAACGTTTGATCTGGATTGAACTTGTTTTTCATAAACTTGCAATACCTTTTTGGGACCTATGTTTTGTAAACTCTGAATGTTTTAATGATCAAACAATGTATTTTTCCAAACGACACTTTAGGTCGTTCAATGTAACTGTAACTGTGGTGCTATGACAGTCACCCCCAGGTATTCCATTCTGCTGCCATTCAGGTATTTTGGGGGTGTGACTGATGGAGAGTATGCATCGAGTATAGAAAGCTCAATAATGCAAATAGAAAGGACCATTTCCCACTTCCATTCATCGATCAAATGTTAGAGAGACTCTCAGAACATGAATTATACTATTTTCTTGATGGGTTTTCCGGATACATTCAAATACGAATAGCTCCTGAAGATCAAGAAAAGATGACCTTTACTTGTCCATATGGGACATTTGCTTTCCGTAGGATGCCATTTGGATTGCACAACACCCCAACCACCTTTCAAAGATGCATGAAAACAATCTTTTCTGATATGTGCCATGATTTCATGGAGGTCTTCATGGATGATTTCTCTGTTTTCGGTAACTCTTTTAATTCCTGTTTAAGCAATTTATCTAGAATGCTAGCTAGGTGTGAGGAAACTAATGTTGTCCTTAACTGGGAAAATTTCCATTTCATGTTAAGGAAGGGATTGTTTTAAGACACAAAATTTCCCAATTAGGTATTGAAGTAGATAGAGCTAAAATTGATGTTATCTCTAGACTCCCATACCCTAATAATCATAAAGGAGTAAGAAGTATTTTAGGACACGCGCGATTTCATCAAAGATTTATTAAAGATTTCTCTAAAATTGCTAAACCTATGAACCAATTACTCATGAAAGACGTTAAACTTTATTTTAACGATGAATGAAAAAAATGCTTTCGACATTTTAAATAGTAAACTTACCACAGCTCCTGTTATCATTGCACCCGATTGGAATAATGATTTTGAACTCATGTGCGACGCTAGTGATTATGCTGTTGGGGCTGTTTTGGGACAAAGGGTAGACAAAAAAATTTAAACCAATTTATAGAGCAAGTAAGACTTTAAATGAAGCGCAAGAATACTACACTACTACTGAAAAAGAGCTATTGGCAGTAGTTTATGCTTTTGATAAATTTAGGTCTTATTTAGTAGTGTCTAAAAGTATTGTTTATACTGATCATTCAGCTTTAAACTATTTGTTTAGTAAGCAAGATGGTAATCCTAGGTTGATAAGATGGGTGTTATTACTACAAGAATTCAAGATCGAAATCAAGGACAAAAAAGGAGCTGAGAATCTGGCGGCAGACCATTTATCTATGCTTGAAAATCCTGAACTGGATAAGCATAATGAGGAAGCTATTCGAGATTCTTTTCCTGACGAACACTTAATGTCTGTCCGCATTAAGAACCCTGATCTAGATGCATGGTATACAGACTATGCAAATTACTTAGCCGCAAGAGTCCTCCCGAGTAACAAGACATACGATCAGAAAAAGAAATTCTTTTCATATTTGAAATATTATTTTTAGGATGATCCATTCTTACTCAAGTCACGTGCAAATGGAATCATTAGAAGATGTGTGTTCGGGGAGGAACAACATAAAATTTTGGAAAATTGTCATACAGGGCCAACCGAGGGACATTATGAAGCTGACACGACTTCGAGAAAATTATTTGAAGTAGGTTTCTTTTGGCCGAGTATTTTTAAAGATGCTGCTAAATTTGTAAAAAAAATGCGATGCATGCCAACGTTCAGTAAACATCTCTTCACGGAATCAGATGCCTTTAAACAACATTATGGTTTGTAAAGTGTTCGAAGACTGGGCAATTGACTTCATGGGACCTTTTACTCCATCAGGAAAAAATGTTCTATTTTAGTTGCTGTTGATTATGAGTCAAAATGGGTGGAAGCTGAGTCGCTACCCACCTGCGATGCTAGAAGTGTCATCAGATTCCTGAAAAAGCTGTCTTCACGATTCAGAGTTCCTAAATCCATTATTAGCGACAAAGGAACACACTTTTGCAATGCAATAATGGAGAAGGAACTTATGAGATACGGGGTAGTTCATAAGTTATCAACAACATACCATCCTCAAACAAACAGGCAAACCAAAAACACTAACCGAGCAATAAAACGGATCCTTGAGAAATCCATAAGCAGTAATCAGAAAGATTGGGCCGATAAGTTAGATGATGCTTTGTGGGCATTCAGAACTGCCTATAAAACCCCTTTAGGAAGTACACCATTTCGAATCATATATGGTAAAGTTTGTCTTCTCCCAGTTGAGTTAGAACATAAAGTGTTATGGGCCATTAAGAATGCTAACTTTGACAATGATGAGATAAAAAATCACAGATACTCTCAAATCAATCGACTTGCAGAACTAAGAGATGAGGCCTATGATTATGCTAGAGCTTATAAGGACAGAGCCAAAATATGGCATGATGCTAGAATTAAAGAAAAGGAGTTTCAAGTAGGACAAGAGGTACTTGTTTTCAATTTAAAGCATAGGCTTTTTCCAGGTAAACTAAGATCCCGATGGGTTGGGCCTTATATGGTAAGTTATAACAACCCACAAAAACTCATCACTATCATTTCCACTACAAATACCTATGTCAGGTATTTCACAGGTAAATTTTTGTTTTTTATGTGCATTCATTACCTGCATGACTCTTTAGACTTGCTTACATATCCACACAAGCTAAATATCTCTACCCACACATCCTATAAACCCCTGGTATGTCAAGCATAAGATTACAACAACTCCACAATAAGTAATCTACCAACCTAACACACTAAACTCATCACAAAACCCTAATAAACCCTAATCTAACCTTAATTAAGCCCTAATCAGGCCTATATGTTTACAAAACCCTAATTGCTTATTTAAACCAATTTGAAAGTGTTCAAGGCTTATGTATGAGTTACCTTAAAAACAATAGGATATCTTAGCCCCTTTAGACCCTAGTACAACCCCCTAGAGCTTAGGTACATGCCTCTTAAGCATAAAACCATAACTCGGTCATAACTTCCCAGAATTAGGTCTAAACTATCCCAAGACTTCACCACATGCCACCACCACCTAGTATAAGCCTCTTAGGACCTAGGATTAGTCACTAAGCAACCATAGGACCCTAATCAAGGCACTAAACCTTAAGTTAAACCCTAATCTCCCACTAAACCAAATTTGGTTAAAACTAAGCCTAATCCTAAAACTAAGTACCCTAAGCACCTCAAGCACCTCTAGCAACCTACCTAGCAGCTTACCCACCACTTTAGCACCTCTAAACACCCAAGAATACACCTCCATCACCTACTTGTCACCACCTTTGACCAAAACCACACTGCGGCTACTTCTCCACTACAAACCACCCCTAGCAGCCCCCTAGCTACTACTAGTTCCTCCTAATCATCCCTTAGACCCTCCACGACCCCCTATCTCTACCCACACATCATTATTTTATGTGCATTCATTACCTTCATGACTCTCTAGACTTGCTCCTGTATCCACACAAGCCAAATATCTCTACCCACACATCCAATAAAACCCTGGTATATCAAGCATAAGAATACAACAAATCTACAATAATTAATCTACCAACCTAACACACTAAACTCATCACAAAACCCTAATAAACCCTAATCTAACCTTAATTAAGCCCTAATCAGGCCTATGTGTTTACAAAACCCTAATTGCTTATTTAAACCAGTTTGAAAGTGTTCAAGGCTTATATATGAGTTACCTTAGGAAAAATAGGATATCTTAGCACCCTTAGACCCTAGTAAAACCCCTTAGATCTTAAGTACAAGTCTCTTATGCACAAAACCATAACTAGGTCATAACTTCCCGGAATTAGGTCTAAACTATCCCAAAACTTCACCAAAAGCCACCACCACTTGGTATAAGCCGCTTTGGACCTAGGATTAGTCACTAAGAAACCATAGGACCCTAATCTAGGCACTAAGCCTTAAGTTAAATCCTAATCTCCCACTAAACCAAATTAGGTTAAAACTAAACCTAACTTAAACCTAATCCTAAAACTAAGTACCCTAAGCACCTCAAGCACCTCTAAAAACCTACCTAGTAGCTTACCCACCACATTAGCACCTATAAACACCCAAGCACACACCTCCATCACCTAGTTGTCACAACCTTTGACCAAAACCACCCCGCGGCTACTTCTCCACCACAAACCACCCCTAGTAGCCCCCTAGCTACTACTAGCTCATCCTAGTCATCGCTTAGACCCTTCACAACCTCCCCTAGCTCAGCTTACTCACCCCTCTCCCTCCTCAACACCACACCACCCTTTTCTTGGTCGCTACTCCAAACGACCCTATTTAAACCCTTGTACCACTCTCATTTCAAACCACACCTCTCCTTTTTTATTTACCCTAAAATATATAGTCCTAGAATTATTATACAAGTCCTAGTATGTCTAGGAGTCAAGCAAAGCAAGCCACAAACCCTTGTCGAACTAGTTTTGCCCTAGAAAACCCTAAACCCCTCGTTAACTTTTCCCTAGACCAAGTAAGTTTTATTTTTGCTTCTATTTGCTTTATTACAGCCCTAGGATAGATATTAGATGCCTTAGATCACCTAGGAACCCTTGCTTGAGCCTTGATCATTTGCATTTGCTAGTTTTCTTTTTAAAACCCTAATATGAGTCGAATTACATAATATATGCTATAATCCCCTATATTAAGATATAAGCTAGTTTAAGTAACTTAGTTAAGCTAAAATTAGTTAACCATAAGCTAGGAAACCTTTTTGTTTTATAAAAATATGATTTGCTTGGAATTAGGACTAGTTTTGCAAAGCTTTCCATGCATAGGGGTATATATGGTAATATCAGAAAATATTAAGTCTAGGGACTACTTTTGACATTTCTTAGAAGTTATATGTATCAGGACCCTTTTTGTAAAGTTATATAACCTTAGGATAAAAAGATAAATAGTTATAAACTAGTAAGGACTAGTTTTGCAATAGCTATAAAGTTAAGGGTATAAATAGTAAATTTTGAAAACCAATAATTTCAAGGGTAATTTCTGCCATTTTTTTAAATATAGAAGTATAGGGACTAATTTTGCTAAGTTTAGATAGTTAATAATATAAATATATAAGTTTAGGGTAGATTTTGTAAATATATAAACTATAAGGGTATAAAGTGAAAGTATTTTTATAAATATAAAAACCTAATTTAAGTTAGAAGCATAACACAATACTAGGGAGCTTCATGTGAGGAATATCGTGTAGATATTTCGTTTTGACGAGTTTGCTGGGTTTACGAATTAAAGTGCCATGGCTGCTCAAATGATTATTGCATGACTTCTGAATTATGATGGCCCAAATGGTGTTATGTTAAAACTAAACTTAATAACAACATAGCTCAATAGTAGGGAGCTTCACGTGAGGAGTATTAACTTCTGAATTAAGATGGCCCGAACGGTATTATGTTGATAACATAATACAATAGTAAGGAGCTTCATGTGAGGAGTCTTATACTTCTGGATTGTGATGGCCCGAATGGTGTTATGTTATATCTAAAACACTAACAAACCTAAGAATGGTTACTTAAGAAAGCTTAAACAAGATAACTAAAGCTTGACATACAACCACACCAACAATACCACCAGGATACGTGAGTAGGCAGTCTAGTCTCCGAGTCACTTTTCACATCAATTAGATATCCCTAAGCCCAGGTGAGTTCATAGCCTCACACTCTTTTAAATTCTGTGAGTTTTCATAGCCTCACTCTTAAATGCTTTACAACCCTGTGAGGGGGATACATGCTTTAAATTGAATACAAGTCTTTTTCTTTGGTTGTTGCACGAGTAAACTATTTGCCAGCCTAACACAACAAAATTCATGAATCTAATCGATTGTGATATTTTACACAAGTGAACGCGAATATAATTGATAGATCTATTGGAGTTTGACAACTCCTGTTGGTACTACCTCTCACTAGAGGGTACCAATAAGTATTATATATGAATCCTCTGAAAGATTAACTTTGGCAAGTTATCCTTCCCGTCCCATCATGGATTGGTCTGCAGACCCTATGATCTGGACTGTTAACGTGTGGTTCATGAGCTTAGTGCAACAAACCAACTCTTGATAATTGTACATGCATTACAATTATCACACACACTACATTTTCCTTGAAGAGTGTAACAACTGAACCCTGAAGAACTTGTATTCACTAATACTTAAACCTATGATTCTCACTCAACACCTAGGGTTGACTTTTTAAGCATGTATCCTAGGTAACAGAGCTCTGTGGAAATTATGGCATGGAGTGGCATGAGACTTGAAAGACTTTCTATTTGGTTATCATTCAAACATAACATCTCACCCTTAGATTCACGGGACCTCATCTTATAAAACTCTAATAATATTTATGAATGATAAATCATTTTTATAAAATGTCTCTTTTCGAGTCGTTTTCTATTACTATATCTGTGATCCAAGAGGTAATACCCCCAGATCCAAATTCTGCTACGATTTGTGAAAATGGGGGTGTTACATAAGTTGAGTATTTCCATATGGAATGATCGAAGTCGTTAGTAAAGGTGGTGAGTACTTCAAGATAAATGGACATAGAGCGAAAATTTATTATGGAAAAGAAAATAACAGACTTTCCGAGGATCTCTTCTTTGCACCAACATAATAACCCATGGATTTGAGTCTAACTTAAAGATTCATAAAATAAAATAAATTTCACTTTCGGGAGACAACCCGAATTATCCTTTTTCCTTCTTTGTTATTAGTTTAGTTTGGTTTTGTGTGTTTGTTTTAATATTTTGCAGGATTTGAAGTTATGAGAATGGTGAATAGCTCACACAAGATGAAGAATCAGTCTGGATCTCCCATTCTGTGTCAAGTTTACGATGTAACCCATCTCTATGGTTACACCGTAACCATTCTCCTGATACCTGATGACTCTTAGGTTTCATTAGTTACGACGTAACTCAGCTATGAGGTTACACCGTAACGTATCCTGCAACTTTTTCATTTTAATTTACACACAATAACTTTGTGTTAGTAACTAAATGAACTTTGTGGTGTGTTCACTGTAAACCCTCACGAGACTTCACTCGTCCAATTGGGACACCAAGTGGTTTAAAAGGCTTGTTACATATGCTAAATCCAACTGTGAATCCTACTAAAGTGAGTTAGGTTTTATTTTTAATTTACTTTTCCTTTTTATTTTTAGATATATGCTTGTTAGTTGTGTAATGATTTCAGGGAAAGGAAGTTTACGCATGGAGGCAAGACGAAGGCATGCATTCTTTACATGCATTCTTTTCATGCGTGTTCTTGCTCTAATTCTTCTTTCACCTCATCTATATTTCATTTTTAGTACAAAAGGAACTTTATTACTTGAACTTGTTTACCCTCATTTTTTTTCTAGTTTACTTTGAAACATTATTCCATTTTGAAAAAAATTGACATGTTTTTCCTAACCTAACTAGAATAGACCTTAGTCGAGCATACTATAACCCTTGATTTCCATGGTGAGATTAAAGCCTTTTTGTTTCCCAATATTTATCCCAAATCCACCAAATATTGAGTGTGCCAGTAGTGTGTAAACTTTAGAACTTGGCCTCTACATAATTCTGAGACCATAGACGAGTAGTGTGTCGAGTTAGCTTGATACATTTAGAAGGAACAATTCAAAAAAGCAATATTCTAGGATTATCACCCAAATAACCCATATGTGTTTATAAGTGTGCGTTTATCGATTAGTCACCTTGACTTTTCGACCCCCGTGTTAAACCCTTTTGTTGCACTCACCTTTAGTGCAAGATACCCCTAGATACACTCTTCATAGCCATTCTTTACGTTTCATACCCTTAAAATATTATTTCGATACATCTATTCACCTTAGTCTACCGTGTAGTCTTAGTTTATGATTGGGAAGTCGCCTTTTGCTCAAGTTTGAGGTTCGAGTAAAGAGATTCAGGAATCACGCCTACGTTAAAGACATGTCATTGAAGATCATTAAAGACCCCCAAGTATTCTCATATATGATTCATCTCAAGTGGGGGGATGATGTTATTATTCTTGTATTTAGTTATGCAAAAAAAAAAAAAAAAAAAAAAAAAAAAAAAAAAAAAAAAAAAAAAAAAAAGATAGAGAAATAATGAAATTCTGTATGTAAATAGTATCGTTGATGGTGCAACATTGTATAGCACCATGTTATGAGCTTATCAGAGTTAGTATCGAGGCAGCCACTTCGATCACAGTCAAAAAATGAGGTTGGTAACATCTATACACTAACACGAAGACCAAGTAGTGTGCCCATCATGACATTCGCTAATGGCACACTTACTTATATTATGATCCAGTTTTTGAATCTTGGAGCTTTGACTTTGGATGGACGGCGGGTGGTGACTACTTGGTTGTAGGCTAAGACTATTTGCTTCTTTTTTAGTTATCACCATTTATATGTATCTCATGTCTTATCCTACCCTTTCATTGTGAATCATGCTTAGGTGAGGGATTTGAGCAGTCATTGGTGTCTTGCCCAGCGTTCTGGTCATGTACCAATGGTCTTTGTCGCCTTCGCGGTAGTATGTTAGTAATGACTGTGACAATTGGTAAAATTGAGAACTGGATTTAAAACGCTGAAATATAATTAGAATGAACCGTTAATTTTATTGAAACGGTTTTCAGAAATTATGGGAACTGGTGACTGAATTGTGTTGAATTCGATTTGTATCGTTGATTATTTATGTGGAACAATTGTCGTTGGACCATTTCTGTTGCGTCAAGTTAGGCACTACTTCGACTCTGGCACTAGGAAACCTAATAATGCGAAATATATAAAGTTTTGTTACGCGAAATAATAAAGGCGTATTAATAGTCACGTTTTATGGAAAAACGTATTTTTTAAATAAAGGTGCACATATAAACGTGTGTTAAGAATTTTTGATACTAATATGAGCTCGGGAAATGAAAGTCGGGAATTAAAGAGAAACGGTTACGTTTTATTTTTTAAGTGTGTTTATTATCAAAATTAATGGAAAAACATATTTAAAGTGATCGGTGGTGATTAAAATTAATGTTGGTGACGTTTGGCATTTTTGTGATTAAAAGTATACGTTTTCGGGAGAGTTTGTTAATTATTGCACCGCGAGTCCTTGTTTTTTTTTTTTTTTTTTTTTTTTTTTTTTTTTTTTTTTTCTGAAAATACTAAAAACTAAGGGGCTTAATTGCAAAATTCGGGTACTTTACCCTAGCCCTAACCCTCTCCCTCACATATTCATCTTCATCATCCCACACTCCTCTCTCCCTTTTGTTGCCGCCGTCCTGCAACCCGCCACCGCCATCACACCACCGAGCACCACACTACACTGCCACCACCACTAGACTCCTTGTAGTCTCTTCTTTCCGATCTCCTACAACACGTGCTCAGATGAGACCCCACACCCATTTCTACAACCCTACGCGCAACTTCTTTTATACCTAAACACCACCACCCTCGTTGCTCACTGCTGCAGCCAAAACACCATCACCACCATTTCTGATCACTCCAATCGTGTAGATCGAAGAAGACAAGGTAGGAAATACGTGACTCACGCGCGTGTTGACTCAGTAACGAGTCAATTCGTGACTCAACGCGTGCTGTAACACCCCCAATTTTTTTTAAATATTTGCAGCGGAATAAAGATTGGGTGTTACTTCATAGCTCACAGTTTTTCAGTAGAAAATGATTATCAATTTAGTTATTTTAAAACATTTATCATTCGAATATCAGAGTTTACAAAATGAGGTCCCAGTGGTTTCAAAGTTGTTAAATAAGTTTTCGAATGATAGTAAAATCTATAGCCTTTGTAAGCATTCCGTGCTCCTCCGTACCATCCTTGCTTGTTATTGACCTGAGATAAACATGCTGAAAATCAACAAAAGTTGAGTGATATTCATAGGTTTAAATTTAGTAGTTGAACACAAGCTATAAGTGATAATTGCACCGGCTTACAATTATAAGTTAAAAACAGTTGATATTGCATTAAGCTCATGACACTCATCCGATTAATAGATCTCATCAAATATGATGGATAATAGTAACAATGGCCCTCTGGATAGGTTCTTGCCAGTTACCTATTAGATTTCAAATAAAGTGCGTTTGGTGGCTTTCCTCTAGCAACCAAACGGGGATTGTCAATCCCTAATAGATCTATCCACAATTATTTACGTTCACCATACAAGTGACTAAGGTTCATGATATGAGGGACTTTTGGCAATAAGGTACTTAAGCAATAACAATATCAGGTATAGCATACCAAGAAAAATACTTGTGTTCAGTTTTCATAGCATGTATCTCCCCACGAAAAAAGTTATATAAAAGTGGGCTATGAACTCACCTTAGTGGTACAGTGGTAAAAGTATCGATACTCAGTTTGCAATAAGGGAACGGCTCCACACACGACCTAGATAATATATGGCAAGTTTTAGTGTTTGATAGTCTTAATGGTTTAATCACGAGTAGTTTTAGAATATAACGATGGTTGGGTTAACGATTGTAAAACTTGTGGTTTTATAAAATATCGTAAGTTTTAAATAAGTTATATATATATATATATATATATATATATATATATATATATATATATATATATATATATATATATATATATATATATATATATATATATATAACGTAAAGTTAATAATAATAATAGTTTGAAATAATAAAATGTAAACTTCGTAATGTGAATTTGTAGTATGGAAGGTAAAATGAAAATGTTATTTATAGTATATGGTCCGTGTCCTTTCCAGACTTTTACACTTCTTACCCTAACGGTGTTAGTGTTACGTCGTTATTCCAAAGTGAAATATTTTTACGTTTTAAGTCCAAAAGTTTATAATTATTACACTTTTCATCCAAAAGTTTATAAAATCAGTTTTTCACCCTTTAGTTTGAAAAATGATAGTTTTTACTTTAACTTTATAAACTTGACACTTTTAACCCGAAAGTTATAAATTTTGCAAACTTAGTCCAAAATTCACCAAATTCGAAACTTAGCATTTTTATTTCTTAATTAAGTTAAAAACAACTTATTCAACATTTCAAACTGCTTATTTTAGAAAATAGCTTATTTATAGCTTAATGGGCATTTAAACGAGTAGAAACAAGGCCCGTTAAGCATTTTAAATCCATTGGGCTTACGAAAGTTTTGGGCTTGATTTCGGGCTTATCTTAGGATGCTAAAAACATTACAAAACAGCTTATTAAGACTGCTTATTTCGTTAGCTTATTTTCAATGGATTGGGCCCTAAGGCCCAATCAGTGATCTTTATTGTTTTTCAAATTGGTTCAAGGTCGATTTGCTTGGTATCATTTAGGGGTTCGAGACGCGACTATTATTACAAATGTTATATACGAAAACGATAGTTTGTCAGGTGGTTTAATAGTTTGTGAAATAAAATAGTATACTCGTTAAGTTAAATTCAAAAATATTCGTTCGTTCTTGGGTTGCATGGGACGAGTTTTTGGGTAAAAGACTTAGAATTTATTCCAAGTGTTTTGAGACTAGGTCTCGTTGTACGTTAGAAACATATATAAAAATATGGTTATACATGAGTTTTATATTTAAAACTTTATGTACCATGATAAATAGCTTAGTAAATATATAGATGGGTGAAAAATACGTATGCGTTGTTTATATAGATTGCGAGTAATAAGGTCCAAGTGATTGTGATATTACACAATAAAATAAATTTATACGAGTTAAGTGAAATGAAAATGGGGTACGAGACTTACTACACCAAGAATGGTGGGGTAAAACGGATTGTAGATTCGAGGTAAGGGTAGTACGAGAGTAGAGCTTGATTGTCGACTCAACCAAGGTTCACAAACAAGGATTTGTTTCTCCTAAACACCACACGAAGGACTTGTGCTTTAGCCAAAGCTATTTGAAAAAGCAACTAGAACTAGGGACTTAGTTTTTGTAAGTTTTGATTTGCATGTATGTAGTGAACGAGTGCATGCATGCAAAGGGTTATATATATGAGTTTTGAAGTGCTTTAGTGATTATAAATTGATGAGATGTGATGGTAACGTGTATTCAAAAGTCTTGATAGGGTGTAAGGGTATGGGTAAAAGGTTTTCTTGGTTTCTAGCTTGTCGACATACCCAAGTAGTCAAAAGAAAACGTGTGATTGAATATTTTAGGCTAGGATTGTATGCATAGGTCTCTTTTTAAAATGCAACTAGTACTTTGCTTTGGTATATGATATTGAGTTGTGAGAGCATGATTTGGGGAGGTATGTCTTTGGGTATTAAAAATACATGTCGACATCTATTTTTATTGTATACTCGATTTGGAAATCACGTAGGACTTGGTGATGGTGATAGTTGATTAGGTTTAGCATTTAAACATGAATTCATGCTAGGATTATTATTAGGAGTTCAAAGAAACAAGCGGGGTTAAAATGGTTTAGTTTTGGAGTATGTATAAACCGGATGGTTTGTTTTTGGACCAACACTTGGCCTCGTAAAAATATAGTAAGACTTGACATGGAAAGCTGTAAATTGACGTACTTGAAGTTGGCTAGGTGGGGAAAGAGGGAGTGTAAAAATATATAGGTATCGCGTGTAAGAATTTATAGTACGAGAGGCGTTTCTTGGCTTAGTCTAGTCGAACATCACAAAATTAATTATAAGGATTTTGGGCTTGAATCATGTGGGCTGATGAATAGTAACAGGCCACAATTTGCTGTTGGGCTTGGAAATGAATAATGGTTCGTTTGGTTTTAAATTAGGATTAGGAAAATTAATTCTGATTATTGAAATGTTTAATTCGGATAAAGTGAAATGTTTACGTGAGTACGGGAGTTGTTGAACGCGTTTTGCTAATATACGTTACGTAGGTTCGTAAATAGTAAAAGTTAAAATTTTTCTCGCGATTTTAGACTATAGTGGTACATGTGTGAGCATCGTTCCGAGGCAATAGGGGATCACAAACATCGTAGTGATTTTGAGTAACATAGCATGTGTGATAAACAAAAATTTTGTTATTGGTAAAAACGTCATTAATTAACGTAATAATCTATTAGTCATTGATTAACTTTTACTATTCATAAGAAAAATTACGGGAGTTTACAGTACCTACCCCTTATTCCGAATTCCGTCCCGGAATTCAAGTTTAACGGAATTCCTGGAGTATGGAATTTTGATCAGAGGGTTGTCGAGAGATTTTCATTATTAAAATTTTGGAAACGTGATTCAGTTAGACTTATTTGTACTAGAGAAGACTAAGTAACTGGTGTATTTAAGGGCTGTGAATATTGAAGGTAATGGTTATGAATAGTAAAATAACGGCTAGGTGCATAGTGTCCAACGGTTGGGAATAGTAAATTCCAACGGTCGGAAATAGTAACTAACGGCTAGATTTTTACATACAAATACCCCTTTCAAATTTTCATTTCTTCCACCCACCATTTGCTTCTCATTTCCCATCTTCAAAATGCCGCACCTCATCACTATACTAGCGATTGTGTATGTCGTCCTTGCCGCTATCTACTTAGCGTATGTTCCAGATGAAGACTTTGGATTCTTGGTTGCGATCTTGTTGTTCGTCATACCCCTCACGGTCCTAGCCATTACCGTAGACAAGATATGGGGGTAATAATCTTGAGCTAGGGTTGTTTTAAATTAAGTCATCGTCGTGTTTCTATGTATTTTTAACGAATAAGGAATAAAACTCGTTTTGTTTTTAGGAATTTGTCTTGTTATTGTTTTTAATGATTTGTTTATATTTATCTTTCAGCATAATTAGGGTGATTCATCCTGTGGTGGCTCTTGCTATTGTTATGTTGGTGGGGGTCTTTGTTGCCATAGCGGATCAACCTATTGAAGATTCTATGGTTTATATTGTAATTATTGTAACGTTAGCACTTCCGATGCTAATTATTTGTTTATTTATTAATTTCCATGGATTCGGATAAACTTTTCGCTATTGGAGTTTTCTGTCAGTCTTTGCGAGTTATTAGGGTTTTTCTATTTGTACTTTTGTTGGTTTCTCATCATAATGATGAGGGAATAATATAGGTATTTATTGTAGTTCGTCTAATGTAATATTTATGAACAGTTCAGTTTATCTCTATCTTTTGCTTTTAAATGGAGATTGTTATTTAGAAAAATCTGACATTGTGATTGTTCCTTTCATAACATGATTCTTCCTAAATTAGACTTAGTTGATCAGGCCATGTATAATTGAGGACTAAATGATGTGATGCTTGGCTCAGTCACAGTGGTATTTATGCTTTTCTTTAAATTGTTTTAGATGGTGTTCAACGTGTTGTTTTTATAATATAACACGTAATTTCTTTTAAGAATAAAGTAGGAAATTTTTGTTCATACTATGATGATGAGTCAGAAATTTCTAGTCAGAAATTTCTAGGGTAATAACAGTATAATGTTATTTGGTAAACGGAATAGAAATTCAAATTGACGTAGATTATGATTATCACGGAAATATTACAAGGTAGATTTTTCGATATGGTTGAAGGATAGTTGTTATACTTAGGTTACATCCATCGTAACTTAATGTAAAATACAAGGAAGAGGTAAAATCAGGAAATTTTTGAACTAGAGTTTATTTATTCACAACAGGAATTTATTCATTTGCATAAATCTAGTAATCATTCCCTTGATACTATCGAAGTCTTTGAAGAGTTTTCATTTCCTTGCAAAAGTCTTAGCTTTCAAATTTATATTGTAGTTTGGACATTGGTTCTTGTAGTGTCCTTTTGCACCACATCCGTGGCATATTATAGTTGTTGTTTGTCCCTTGTTGTCCGAAGTCCTACAGTTAGTTGCCTTGTGACCTGTTTTCTGACACTCCATGCACTTAACCTTGCAGATTCCTATGTGATGCTTCTCGTATTTTCGACACAGAGGTTTACTTCCATGATATCCCCTTCTGGTAACAGGTGTGGCGAGGCAGTCTCTATTAGCTTTTTGTTTGTATTCCAGTTGGCGATGATAGTTGATACGATCTTCCAGATGTTTATGGTAGCAGTCTTGAGCATTGGTGAAGTTGTAGTAGGTTGAGTTGCTGGTTCCTATTTCAGTGAGTTTTCGCTTTTGTTTATTTCCATTAGGTCTAACTTCTTGCCTGATCTCTTGGTTATGGGTGATGATAGGGTTAGTCATTCTTTCTGGAGTTTTAAAGGGGTTGGCCTATATTCCATGCAGCTTTCATGGTTATGCTTATCAGACGTATCCGACTCTCCTCTTGGATAAACTATGGTGGCCCCTTTAAGTACTACTGACATGATGTTGCTTACCAATTTCTTGACATCTTCAGTAGTCATGGTGATTTTTGATGATGATGGAGTATAGGTATTGTTCATGTTGTCCATCTTCTGAAATCATTAATGAAACTTAACTTAGAATCCATCTGATGTCAGAATATTTTAAATAAGGAATCTAATTATTTCATTGATGATAGACTGAATTGAATCCTTACTGTAATTTAATTTCAAGATATGTCTGTGTTGTATCATAGATAGATAATCAACTCTTGATATGAGATTACTAAGGAACAAACCGATTTGTCTACTAAAATAAATTTCTCTTCATTTTTCAAGTTCTCTCTTGAAAATTTATTTTTAGACAATCCTTTGGTTTCTGGTTAATTATGGTATGTTTAAGAAATCTTAACAATTGTAAGAAATCTTACGGTAGATTTGAATAGCATTGTAGAAGTTATCATAATATTAATAACTTGACTGATGATCGTTTTTTTTTTTTTTTTTTTTTTTTTTTTTTTTTTTTTTTTTTGTGAAACAATTAGTACAAGGTCTCTTATTAATATGTCATGGATCTACGTGGAGTTATTTGTTTATCAAATAACAATTGATGAGGTTTGGTTTTTTTTTTTTTTTTTTTTTTCATGAAGGTATGAGGATTCATTAACTGCATGTTTGATATGACAGGAAGGATTGATTCATAACGAAGAGGTGTAATAGAAGAGAAGGTTATTATACATTATGATTTGATTACAAATTCTGTAAGGTTCAGATTTATTGAACATTACATGAAATACTAACCAAATCTGTCTGGTTTAGTAGGTGCAACAGGGATACTTGTAAACTTAAGATTAGTTACGCCTCTGACGCAAATATCTAATCTCTTTCTCCAGTTCAAGTTGTGCTGCTTCCATGTTTGAGAAACGTTCCTGACACATGTTCATTTGATTAGCCAACATAGTCTCTAATTCGGCAATCTTTTGACTCTAGTTTCTTGCTGTGTCTCTGGCCATCCATAGGGTTCTTTCAATGTCTTCAATTCTACCATGTGTATGACCGTGTTCTTTTCTTGCATAACAGATCCTGGAGTCCAAGCTTCCAAGCTCCTGGTTGGTGTTGTCCTTTATCTCGTTAACCTTTATTCCTAATTCACACATTGCTCGTCTTTCAGCATCCGCTCTTTTGAACAATGCTTCAAGGTTACGGTCGTACCATTCAAATTGTGTTGGTTGTAAATCTTTTAGTTGTTCAGTGTGAGCATCTAATATGCTGGCTTGTCGATAAACAAGAGTCCATATTGAATCAAGAGTGCTTATATTGTAGTTGGGGGTATTAGGTGAGGATAAATTATTTGGGATATCTGGTATTGGGGAATCTGAAGTATTTGTTAATGGAGAATTTGGCTCAACATTCTTCCACGACATCTCTTGGCGTGAACTTTGTCAAACTTCGAATGTTGCCTGACCACCAATCACATCTTCATATGATTCAGTAGCTCTCCTAAGTTTTTGACGTAAAAGTGAACAAATAGGTGACGATGGGAGTGATCTCTGAGTGATTTCTATATCAAATTGGGGTTGTGATATTTGTACGTAGGGGTCTTCAGTATTCGGAGAATTTTGATTGATAGGTGATGTACTAGTATTACGGAGAGTAGTTTCGACATTCACGAAAGTTTCAGGAGACATGTTATTGTAGTAACCGAGAATAGTATTTTATGAGTGACTTTTACGTTAAAGATATAATAGTACGGATGAAATAATAATTGTGTAAGAGCAATTTCTAAACATGTAGAATAATCTTAACAGGTAATATACTGAGCTAAGGTAGTCTGCAGACATGGAAGGCACGGAGAGTGTAAGGCTATAAAATGTTTTGTTTGTAAAAATGGTTATAGTTCGGATCTATATTAGGCCCGTTTCGCAATAACCAAGGCTCTGATACCAATCTGTAACACCCCCAATTTTTTTAAATATTTGCAGCGGAATAAAGATTGGGTGTTACTTCATAGCTCACAGTTTTTCAGTAGAAAATGATTATCAATTTAGTCATTTTAAAACATTTATCATTCGAATATCAGAGTTTACAAAATGAGGTCCCAGTGGTTTCAAAGTTGTTAAATAAGTTTTCGAATGATAGTAAAATCTATAGCCTTTGTAAGCATTCTGTGCTCCTCCGTACCATCCTTGCTTGTTATGGACCTGAGATAACAATGCTAAAAATCAACAAAAGTTGAGTGATATTCATAGGTTTAAATTTAGTAGTTGAACACAGGCTATAAGTGATAATTGCACCGGCTTACAATTATAAGTTAAAAACAGTTGATATTGCATTAAGCTCATGACACTCATCCGATTAACAGATCTCATCAAATATGATGGATAATAGTAACAATGGCCCTCTGGATAGGTTCTTGCCAGTTACCTATTAGATTTCAAATAAAGTGCGTTTGGTGGCTTTCCTCTAGCAACCAAACGGGGATTGTCAATCCCTAATAGATCTATCCACAATTATTTACGTTCACCCTACAAGTGACTAAGGTTCATGATATGAGGGACTTTTGGCAATAAGGTACTTAAGCAATAACAATATCAGGTATAGCATACCAAGAAAAATACTTGTGTTCAGTTTTCATAGCATGTATCTCCCCACGAAAACAGTTATATAAAAGTGGGCTATGAACTCACCTTAGTGGTACAGTGGTTAAAGTATCGATACTCAGTTTGCAATAAGGGAACGGCTCCACACACGACCTAAATAATATATGGCAAGTTTTAGTGTTTGATAGTCTTAATGGTTTAATCGCGAGTAATTTTAGAACATAACGATGGTTGGGTTAACGATTGTAAAACTTGTGGATTTATAAATTAGGATTAGGAAAATTAATTATGATTATTGAAATGTTTAATTAGGATAAAGTGAAATGTTTACGTGAGTACGGGAGTTGTTGAACGCGTTTTGCTAATATACGTTACGTAGTTTCGTAAATAGTAAAAGTTTAAATTTTTCTCGCGATTTTAGACTATAGTGATACATGTGTGAGCATCGTTCCGAGGCAATAGGGGATCACAAACATCGTAGTGATTTTGAATAACATAGCATGTGTGATAAACAAAAATTTTGTTATTGGTGAAAACGTCATTAATTAACATAATGATCTATTAGTCATTGATTAACTTTTACTATTCATGGGAAAAATTACGGGAGTTTACACATGCTAATCTTATTGTTTTCGGGTTAAAATAAAGTGGGTTTAATGTTTTGACTAATAAAAATGATAAAGTCATGAAATGGTATCCGATGTCGTGTCCTGTTGGTGTGTGTCGATGTGAAATCGTGAGCATAAGCTCACAGCTCGAGCTTATTTGATGATTGTTTTGACTAATTGTTTGTTTATTGAGATGGTGTTTGTTCTTGCATTTGGTTTCGGAGTTATGTGGTGTTGAAGTTTTGATGCAGCCTTAGGTTAGGATTTTAGGATATTGGAATTATTTTTGGTTTTTGGTGAAAGTGAAAAGGTATCGTTGTTGTCGTTTTTGAGTTTTGGCTGAATAGGAGGTAAGCCGAGACCAAAGGTCTCGGCGAAGGGTTATGTGGTGGATGGAATTTTTGGTGGTATTGTTATTAATTGGTTATTGGTTGAAGAAGGGTATGTGGACGGTTGTAACAATTATTAGTTGACGGAGATAGGACTAGACGCGAGCCGTAGATGGCCACGATGGGTTGAAGTTTGAGTGGCGGATATTGAAAGATTGTGGTATTGGTTACTTGATATGGGATTTAGTTATGATAACTTGTGAGCTTCGCGCGACGTCGAAGTTACCTTGACTTTCTAGTCAATGGTTGACAATGACAAACGCCGTGACATGAATTAGTAGATTATAGTTGGACATTGTATATGTTATAAAGTTCGGGAGTGTTGACCCGAACTCGTGAACTCGAAACAAATAATAACTAGTGAAACAAAATAAAACGATATCAAACTTTAATATATATATATATATATATATATATATATATATATATATATATATATATATATATATATATATATATATATAAGTGTATATATATGCTAATAAGTTGAAATAATAAATGATAACGTTAACGTAAATTGATATTTTTACAGAAATCTTATTATAATAATAAAGGGGTAATGGTTTTCGACGAAAAGGAAATGTTTCGTAAAGTAAAACCTAAATTTTTTTACGAATGAGAGTTATTAGACACAACTTATTAAATGTTTCGAGAGCACGCAAAGCTAGGAATTTCCCTAATGCTAAATATTGTGAAAACAAATTGCAAGTCACAGATATGTGACATTATTACATCTAGCTTACGTAATTAACAAACCTAATGAGAGCTCGTTAAGTATGTCCGAAAGATCTAATAATGGACAACATATCCTACGACCCTTAAGTGGTGATGCAGTCTTGGAGGAATAAGTAAGATGAGTACATTATAAGGTTGGTTTGGGGACTAGTTCACTAAGCTTTGACACTTTATTTGATGATTTATTAGACTATAAGTGTTTGTCATGTAGATTGTTGTGGTTTTACTTGGTTGAGTTCTTTGGAAGCGTGAGTTCACTTGAGTCTTGTTGAGTCGACACCACACATACACGGATACCAAACACTAAAACGGATATGAGAAAGAGTTTTTGAAAATAAAAATGAAATACGTTCAGGATTTGGAAAATAATTATTTGAGATTTATTCTGAAGCATATTGATATTATTAGGTAGTGCCGAGTCAGTAGTTGCCGTTGCCAGATAATTGATACTTTCTTTGTTGCTGTTGAATTGCTGTGCCGAGATAACTTAGTGCCGAGGCTATCTAGCTGCTTATAGCTTATTTCTTATTGGACTATTGCCTGTTTCTGATATATTTGTGATTGTGCTTTGCTGAGATCGAGGTGAGTTTCATAGCCCCACTTTTATTCGTATGTTACTGCTTTCTAAACTTGGGGGAGAAAACATGCAAAGCCATTTCTTGGATATGCTACTGTTTTTGTTTTGCTATATTGTGAGGACTAGTTAGGGTAGATTTGAAGTAGGGTCTGCCTTAGGCTAGGGCTGCCGAACCTAGCTATGTGTAGATTAGTGCGAACGGCCTAGACGAGGGCAGTATGTGGCGGTTCCTTACTGTTTGTTGGACCTGTCTAGTGACCGTAAAAGGGCCCCGCTCATTTTGACCACTTATCTTTCCTAAGATAAGAAAGTTATCGTGTTGTGAATTGTGTTGATGATTGGATTGCTTATCTAAGCCTTCTAGACTCACATAGCGCATACTCTTCAGGTCCACTACTATTTATGACTTAAACTTATGAACTCACCAGCGAAAGCTGACTTTTAAGCATGTTTTTCTTAGGCGAATAGGATGATGCTTGTGGATGATCACTATTGAAGGCTTGGCGAATTGACATAGGCGATGGATCGACAAATACTCTGATAATATTTTGGGGACCAATCTTTTAAACCCTTTGGGCCTTATCTTTTACATTTTTAACTATTTGTAAACTTTTAAACTAAATTGTGGAATGTTTATTTAATAAAAATTTCCCTTCGAGTTAGCTATACTTGTGTTGTGTATACCAATCCAGGTAGCACCCTGAGAGCTTGTAAGTCTTTCGTTGTACCAAATTTTGAGGGTGTTACTGATTAGTATCAGAGCTCAAGGTTATAGAGAACTACGTATCTTTTCTTTGCAAAAAGCCTAAACTATAACCATTTTGATAAAAGCCGATCCTCGACCAATGTATACCATCTGCCAAGCTGAAGCCTTTGTTTAAGTGGAAAATGAGATAAGTATATGATGTGATTGTGATTTTGGAGTTAGATGCGAGAACTTAGTGATGCGATAGGACCTCACTATTCTCCTTGCGAGTTTAATTGATGATCTTTGGCATTATGATTGATATGTGATTAAGATGATTTGGAAATCATGGGAAGCCTCAATTTTATGATCAAATGGCGTATCGAGAATTATTCGAGCTTGATTAAGCATGTTTAGAGTAATGCGGTATGCATTGATTTCTTGATTTGGTTATAGTTGAGAATTATGTGATAATTGATTTGGATATAGGTGTGGACCTATGCGCCTTTGAGCGTATCTTGATTTATGTGATTATTGTTTTGATGATATATTTGGAATTATGTGTTATTTGAATCGAGATTATGTTTGATTGTTGATATATGTGGTATATTGATTTGGAAGATTTTGTTATGATTTGAGTTACGGGTTGGTTAACGTTAATAAACCAGACCGCAACAGTTATCGGACTTGTTGGGTTGACGAACTCAATAGGGCCGATAAGTGCGCCAGAGGAAACTTATTAGCGGGTGACCCACCCTTATGACTCGTAAATTGCGTGATACCTTGAAACATGATCATTATATACCATCGTTGTCATTGACTGTGTCTCCTCCCTATCCAGTCCTCACTATTCGATTCTAGAGCGGTAACATATCCATATGTTCCGTCATATTCATTCCCTGTTAATGCTGAGATCGGATATTCGTCCTAGTGTTCTGAAATTCCATCTAGCGTCATCTAAGAAATCACCTTAAAACTATTGCGTTAAGAGTACAAATAGTTGTGAATTTGATTGTTTGAACTCCGAATCGAATAATTTTCGGTTAGATACCCTAGATGTTCATAGCTACTGTCGTCATCTAAATCTGCTTCTATTCGTCGTTGAAGAAATTGGGAAGATCTCGTATCGACACAATAATGATGGATGCTCATACGGGTGCCGCGCGGGCACAACTGGTTGTTGTTATTCACAAAGGACGTTGTGCTCAGCCTTAGCCATTCCGAGCTAAATACGAACAACCCGGTCCCACCAAGACATGTTGCGGTGAGTCGAGTACTATGGATCAGTTAGTGACCCAACGAGTGGTAGAGATACTAACTGAGACAACTCACTCAAACCCATCTGCCAGAGCTTCAGGACCCGCAAACTACGCCTGTAAGGGAGCGTATGATGAGTTATGGAGTCGCATGGCAATTGAGTTGGAGGGATCGAGGAGGTTGTTTATCTGATGCACTGAAAAGGAAGGAAACCCAAGGTGAAGGATGCTTCGTTCACTTGATGAGATAAAACTTCGATATAGTAACTTCCGATCTGCTAGTATCGACGTGACTTATTTTATGTCTTGAGGAGAATGTAAGATAATAGTGTGATTCCTCCCAAACCAACCAACTTTATTTCTCAACCACTTGTGAATGGTTGATACTAAAAGCCAGACAGCCCGGGAGGAAAAGCAATTATGAATGAGGAGTATAGCATATTCCTAGGTCGTTATGTCCCAACGAGGTATGAAATCTGTAATACAACGAATGTGTGTCTAGGTGAAGTTAAATATAAAATCAGAAATCTGACTGACTAACACTAGGAAAGTGAATAGTAAATAGCTCTTGTCACAGCTATTTTAGTAAAAACGTACAATCAGAAACCCTAAAATGTAAAAGGATTTACAAACGTATGTTTAGTTTAAAATAAACGTAAACGTACAAAAACAAAGTGGGAATTATAACAAAAGATGGATTTGCATGCCTTAGCGGCTTAAATGCAAATTAAATAAACTTAAAATATTTATTTATTAATTACAAATTTATTTAACAAAACCTAAAAATATGAAAAGTAATAAAATTATACGTTTAAATTAAATTAAACGTCTGCGTACTAAAATAAAACTGAAAACTGATCAATACAAATCCCACAAATGTGAAATTTATATTTTTGTGATCCTAATAATATAAGAAAATTATTTATGAATTAAAATGATTTTTATAAGTACTTATGTAATTACTATTAATTAAAAACTATTTATTTAATATTTAATAATTACCTAAAAATAAGAAAAATCTAAAAAATGTTTAGAAAAATAAAATTAAAACTTAGAAAAGTTTAAAATACTATAAAATGAATTTTTAAAACTGAAAATATATTTATTACACAATTTATATACTTATTATTAATTATTTCCTATTATCTAATTACTAAATAATATTATTGATTTATTATAAATAGTAAATTAGAAAACTAAAATTTGAAACTTTTTACATAATTCTAAACTAATTATAAGAAGCTAAGAAAAATATAAAAACTATATATTCTTAACAAAAATAAGAAAACTTAATTTAAAACTATTATTACTTAATTAAACTAATTAAACTAATTAATACTAATTTAATTATTATACATACTAAACTAATTTATAAAATTATAAAACTTTTTATAAATATACTTAACCATCACAGGAATCCATAAAAAAATATAAAAAGTTTATAATAATTATAAATAAGCCGTTTTAAAAATTACTTACTAATTATTTACTAAAACCTAATTAAACAATTTTAATTATTATAAATACTATATTAACAGAAAAAAATATGAAAAAATTATAAAAAGTATATTATCTTATGAAGAAACTAGGAAAAATAAAATGGGGCCATCAGCTTATTCCAATAAGCTAGAATAAGCTAAATAGCTTCAATAAGCCAAATGCACAAAAACTACCTTATGTATATTGTTTATGCAAAGACCAACGGAACTGGTGCCCCAGAGCAAGTGGAATGGGTGTGGGCAATATGCATGTTATACTAGCGAGAGGTCCAAAGTTCGAATCCCACACCCAACATTTTTGGTTTTATTTTATTTTTGATTTTTTCTTTTTGCAAAACTATATAATAAGCTATAATATTAAACTTTAACAAAGACAACTTTTACAAAACTTGGAAATAAGCTCTGTGGGAGCTTATTTCCAACACAGATGGCTTTTTAAGCTTCAAGCTTCTTAAATAGAAGCTATCACTAGTGTTAAAGCTTTGTTTTGGCTTTTTCTTTTTATGAAACTATCTAAATACTAATATTATACAAGTATGATGAAAAGAAAAAGTTTAGAACTTAAAAATAAGCTATTCGTGGGCTTATTACTCACTGAGTTGAGCTTTTGGGCTCTCAGAGGAGTAATAAGCTTGGAATAAGCTTGGAAAAAGCTATATAATGAAAATAAAAGATAAAAGTGTGTATGTACAAGTATAATGGGTATATATAAACAAGAATAAGCACTGGATAGTGCTTATAAGCACAAGCTTATGGTTTAGACAGTTAAGCCTTTTGGGCTTAACTTGGATTTAGTGAAAGCTCAAATGAGCTTGGTATAAGCTCCATACTTTTAAACTAAAAGTGAAAATGTATATATGCAAATATTATAAACAATTATGAACAAGCTTGTGTACTGAGGTTCACTTATAAGCTCAAAATAAGCTAATAAGCAATACTCAATACACTTAGATCCAAACACCCCTGCAACTAATTAGAGTGGCAATTTCAGCTTAGTAAATAAGCTTCAAAGGCCAAAATAAGCTTTTGAGTAGCTAGCTGAGGTGGATGGCATTCCAAAAAGCCCAAGTTCACTCTGTGAGGTTCACAGATGAGCTTGTGAGAAGCTTATGAGAATGGCTTGATTCCACTGAATTGCTCAGTGGAATCAAGAATGGGACAAACAAAAAACCACTTGCAGCCCTAGTAAATGAGCTGCAAGCTAAGAATTAATCACTGGATCACTTAGATGGGTAGATAAGCTCCACAAGGAACCAATTTTCACCAGCTAAGTCCAAGGAATAAGCTTTTTGTGAGCTTATGAAGTTAAGTGATTTTGGTTAAGTATACTGAGGACTTAGTATACCTTCCATATTGGGACAAGTTAAAAGCTTGTTGCGGCCCTATGAGGAGAGCTGCAACATGAAAATTAGGCACAGGATCAATGAGCTGAGTTGCTAAGCTTCACAAAAAGCTAAACTACACAAGCTAATGATCACTAATGAGCTTATTAGAGCTTGTGGAAATGGTGTAATACCACTGAATGCACAGGGATATGTTGTGAATGGGCAAACAACAAGTTCTAATTAGACTTATCAAATAAGCTAATAATAGCTCAACTAGCACTGACTTATTGAGATGGGTAGTTGAGCTTTGTAAAAAGCCAAATACCACAAGCTTAAGCTCAGTGAGGAGCTTTTTATGAGCTTAGGAAATAGTACTCACCTTCACTGTTTGCTTCAGTGAAGGGAGTAAGGTGAACAAAAAGCTGGGGTTGATAAGCTATCTAGATAAGCTACAAACAGGAAAATAAGCTTACACATAACAAACATGCCACAAAGGCTACACAAATAAGCCAAGTGCACCAAGTTTGGTCAAGTCATGAGGCTTATGCAAGCTCATGAACTTGACAGACAAACTTGTGCACAGGGCAAAAATAAGCAACTTTAAGCACTACTTTAAGCTGTTAAACATGAAAACTAAAAATTGACAAAAATCATACAGAAAGATAAGCAACAAAACTAAAACATATAATAAGCACAAGTTCTAAAATCTAATATTAAGTCCTACACAAAATGATCTATTTAATTCAAAAACATGAAAACTAAAATTTGACTTTTTAAGTTTTATGATCAAAGTTGACTTTGATCAACTTTGATCAGAATTTAATTACTAAATAAGACATAATAAGTTACAAGAACATGAAACTAACAAATATTATCAACTTTTAAATACATATGCAAGGTTTTAGGTTATGACAATCTCAAAATGCTCATAATGAGACAGTAAAGTGTCAATTTGACTATCTACCATGCTACACCCTTTAATTGAAGTCTTACTGAGTCATTTAGGTCACATAGGGATTACATCAAACAAGAACAATACCTTACACAGTCTTTAACACAGATGAACCATCATATCCAAACAACCCTTTAATGGAAATTAATTAAGCTTATCAATCCATAAGACTATGTAACCTTAATCTATCAAATCCAGAGGATCCAAGATGTCAAATTGGACCTTTTTCAGCATACACAAGTAGTCATCAAAGTCTATACCTATGATTCTCAAAAATAAAGTTATTGACAGTCAAAATGGATTTTTTAAGCATAAACAAATTCCAAAACATGAACACTTAACATTAAGCTATATAATCATTTACTAACAACAAATAGACATAAAAACAGGAAGATCAAAGCAAATAAGAAAGGAAATAGTAAAATGCAAAAATTAAGTAAAAGTGGGCTTACATGGTGATATAGCTGAGACTGTGGAACCAAGGACTAAAACCAATACCTATAGCCTCCCATGAGGCATCTAAACCATGGCAATCCATAATTAACCATGCTCCAAGCAGAATCACCCAAGAACAACTATTTTTCATTTTTCATTGAATTTTCTATATTTTTAGTGATTTTTGAATTTTAAAATACTATAACTGATTAAGGTTTCTAAAAGCTTTCAAAGCTTTGTCAGGAGCTTATGTGTGCTATAAGAGTCCAATAAACAACAATAATCAACATGAAATTAAATGACTTGGAATTTAAATGACAATAAAATAAAAACTTTGAAATGTAAAGATAACTTGAAATTTAAACTGAGAATGAGTTCCATTACACTAATTTGAGGATCATTACACTAATTAAAACTGTAAATGACAATAATTTAAAGAAAGCAATAAACTACATTACACTACGTGACTATGGCTATCCCAAAAGTAGTTATTTCTCTGCTTCTTCTTCTCTTTTTATACTCTTTGAATTCCTTGTTGCCCACTCATAAAATCCCATCACATTTCTTGTCCATTGGATGTGCAGAGATGATCTCAGCCTTTGAATGCACTTTTGGCGCCAAAAAGTCTTAGGTAGCTGTGGTTGCGTGTGAGGGTTTTACGGAGCATTAAATGCTCCTTGGAACTTGTTTGAGGTGGTGGAGGGTTATCAAACAGCTGGGGGATGAGGTGGAAGCAAGTGGTGAAGAAACCATGGTGGTTTGGTGACTCAGTGGTGGTGGTATGGTTTTGGGAGGGAAAGGGTAAAAGGGGTGGTTTGGTTGAGTTGACCATTTGACCCCGTTTTATTTAAAAACAGGGGTGGGCTTATAAGGTTGGGCCTGGGGTTTTAAATTAAAGGGTGGGCTTTGTTTGTTGTTTGGATTGGGTTTGATTTTGGGTATTTAATAAAACTAAGGGTCCGGTTTGGTATTTTAATCACAAGGACTAAAAGTGTAACATTCTGAAAATTGAAGGGACCTGATTTGGCAAGTTTAAATAGATATCAAAAGGGAATAAACTTGCCATGTTTAAATAACCAAAGGACCAAAAATGTAATTTTCCCATTTTACATCACCAGGGACCTTTTCTGTCAATTCACCAAACTTCAGGGACCAATTATGCAATTTCACCAAACTTTACACCAAGGATCATTCCTGCAAAAGATTAGTAGCAAAAGGACTAAAATTGATTTTCTCAAAGTTTTTACATCCCAGGGATCATTTATGTAATTTTCCAAAGTATAGGGACTAAACTTGTAATTTTGTGAAACTTTGCACCAAAGGACTAAATATGTAACTTTATGATTAAAAAGGACCTTTGGTGACTTTTTCATGTTTTTAGAATAACCAGGGACTAGTTTTGATAACTTTTGAAACTTGAGAGACTGAAACTGCCAATTATGCAAACTTTGTACGTTTTTCATCTGTTTTTGCTTATTTTGCATTTGAAACGTATAAAACATACTTCTAAAATATTTTCAGTATTTTGATGCATATTTGAGTGTTTTTGTATGTTTTGGTAGTTCAGATTGGTATAAAATGATGAGTATTTAGACACTCATCATAGTGCTTAGAAGCTACTGCCTTCGTGGTAAAGTGAGAACGATGGGGAAAGTGAAGTATGGAAATATGAGGGGAAAGGCATCGACATGCCAAACCGGGCCTGTCATTTCCAGGAGCTATCATTACAGTGACTCGAGATAGCTCATACCGACACGCTCAAAATAGAGCACTATATGGATGGATTGCCCTCATCTAGCAAGGATGACGTGACTACTTTGTGACTAGATACACTTCGTGATACTATCGAGTATCTAGTGGTATGTGTAACAATTCATATTTTTGGATTACTATTCATTTTTACTATTCACTTTCACTATTCACTCCCAGAATTTTTATTTCATATTCTCGTAAGTTAAACTATTTTAATGATAATCCGAGAGTTTAACACTTGTCGGATCATTTCTGCAAAAATCACGAAACCGTGTCCGAGATTTACGTTTAGGTTCAAACGTCATTCCAGCATCCCGATATGTCCATAAAACACTATAAACAATAGAAATATGAATTTCTCTCATTTTACTACAATTCCAAAAGTTTTGGAATTTTATGTTTTCCAGTTTAGCGTTTTATGCGAATTACGCGTTTTAGACCCGCGTTTCCAGTTTTAACAGCGTTTAAGCAACGATGGAACTTACCACTCATTTAATAGGCTAATATAGAGTATATTGATAAGTTTTAACATATTTATAAGTTTCATATTTTTAGGATACCCAATTTTAAGTTTCATGACTTAACAACTTATAGTTAGCGATTAACGGGACCAAAACTCACTCTGTAACATAAGATAATACCAAGACTAAGTATCTAGTCACCCTTATCTCATCTTGGCCAACTTAGAGGGGGGGAGGAGTCACCTAGTATGTGTCTTGATCTCATACTTGAAGACTTGGATGGATTACATATTTTTTAGGTAGCAAAATTGGTAACTACTAGCCTACAATTTGCACCTCCTCAAAGGAAACTTCCTAACACCTTCCTAGCACCTCCTCAAGGCCCTATATAACCCTCCTCACCCTCTCTTGGTCGTTCATAACCTCACACACACAAACACACTCCTAATTTTCTCTATACTTCACGTTTTATTCAAGAAATCAAGTGCAATATCAACACATAAACCCAAGTTAGGTTTTGATTAATCAAACTACTTCAAAACCTTAGAAAATTTTGGTGATTCTCTTGAGTTTAGATCCACTCAAGTCACCTAAACCCTCATCACAAATCCTTCAAGAATACAAAGGTGTAGAAGGATTGTCATAGTGAAGAGAAGCTTGTCAATCAAAGTCCTATCCTTACTAGTTACTTTCCTTTCTTAGAAAACCTAAAGTTGTAAGAAACCCTAATATACTTTCTTGCTCAATATCATTTTCATACTATTTATATTTCATTCATACTATATATGGTCTTGTTATTATGTTCATGATGTATAAAAATTAGTAAAACAAGTTATGGAAACTATATGTTAACTTATATTAAGTAAACAAGAAAACTAGTGACTTATATTGAGAAATTAGACCAAAATAGTATAAACATGATATTGAACAATTACATACTGTGGTAGAGGACTTAACAAAGAAAACATAGCAATTGGAATCACCTAAAACGAGTACACGAGTCAAAAGATACGGCCAAAAGAAGTTAGCAAAACCAAAACGCCGAAACTGCCAAAACAACCTGTTAAGCAGCTGACCTTTTTGAAAGAGACCCTTCTGGTCCGTTTCATCAAAAAGTTAAAACACGAAAATTGTCCGGAACGACATTTTCATTTAGGATCACAAAAGCTCGAACCCTGAAAACGCATAACGAGTGATATTTTTCTTCAAATTCTTAACAGCCCCTTTTAATACCCAAAGTACCATGTATTGGTTATGACTAAGTAAAACCAAGAGGTCTAATGACCTTAAAGCCGAGACCACAGCCATGGCTAAGGCCAAGGATGAGTCTCAAGACCATGGTAGCCATGACCAAAGTCACAGCAAAGCCATGGCTAAAGACCTTATGTCCTTCTAAGTCGAAAACATGAAATAAAGTGTTAGTCGTAACATAATCAACCAATTTGGATCTATTCCATCTAATGACCATGAGACTTTGCAAGTGTTATCATATCCATTCTAGGCTTAATCAACTCATTAAAAATAGCAATCGTCATTTAAAATAAACTTTCCTAAGTTTATTCAACTATTCGAACATGTAACTTTTAAAGATCAAAAACATATATTTTCTATCAAATACTACAACACTAGGGAGTTTCATGTGAGGGGTTTCATTTGGGTAAACGGATCGACGAGTTGCCGGATTTACGAATTAAAGTGTCCTAGCTCCTCGAACGTTTACTGCGTGACCTCTGAATTATGTCGGCCCAAACGGTAGTAAGAGATATACAAACTATACATGTTTCATAAACCACTTTTATTCAAAGACTTACATTATATACTAAGTACTATATCATGAACAATATGCAAGACATATATAGGCTCGTTTATGTTTTCTTAGACATTATTCTGAACCTAACTTGCAACAATTATTCTAGGTTGCTCGTAGAAGTTCTCACGGCATATCCATCATTCTCATTAAACATCATCCAACTCACGGTGAGTTCATAGCCCACTTTCCATTACTTAATTGTTTTACAAACCCTTGGGGGGAAAATACATGCTATTTTAAACCGAACACAATGCTTTGATATTGTATGCTACCTGATTGTTTTGTTATTACTAAGTACCATCCTTGCTAAATCCAATATCCCTTATTATGAACCATTTAATCACTAGTAATAGTGAGTGCGAGTATTGTGAATAGGCCTATTGGGATTGACGAATCACATTTGTATTGACTAAGTTCAAACAAATGCACTATATTTGAGATTTAGGTATGACAGCAAAGTACCTATCGGGATAACTCCGCCGATTGATATTGGTACCCGTTAACGTTTTGGTGTCATGAGCTTAGTATAATAATAACTGTTTTGTTTTCCAACCATGAGTATGAGTCTAATTAACTCATACTACCAACATATTGTGTTCCACTACTTAACAAACTCTATCAATATCACTCAACCTTTGTGTTGACCTCTTAAGCATGTATTTCAGGTCCATGATGATCAAGGATGGCACGGAGGGGCACGGATATTCAAGAGGGCTATAAATTTTATTATCATTCGAAAACTCATTTAATGTAAATTGTAAACATGGAACCATCTGGGACCTCATTTTGTAATCTCTGATATTTATATAATTTGAATGATAAATCTTTTAAAACGACTCAATTAGAGTTCGTTTTCTATTATTGTGACTATTGTGCCGTCAAGTAACACCTAGTTTGAATTCCGCTGCATCATTGAATTGGGGGTGTTACAGTATGAGATGCAACTGATGGAGTGGTTGATAACAAGAGGTAGTGAGAATAGCACACAAGGAACGAGAAGTCGAGTTCTGGAAGCACGAGATGAGAGGTACTGACCTAAAGACCTTTACCCATCGCTTCTTTGAGATATTCTAGCTGTGCCCCGAAATGGTAAGAAGTGAGGCTTGTAAGATCGAGCGTTACATTGAAAGATTGTCTTAACAAATCCGAGGCAATGTAATCTCGGTTGAGACAGCTAGCCTACATAACACCATAAAATAGGCACGGGATCGCATGAACTCAGAAGTTGGTGATGTTGTCGCTGAGATAGCGAAAAACAAGAGGACATGGGAAGATATCGCAAAACGTGAGAGAAAACAGACAGACGACAATAGGTCGTTGAGGCTTACGCCGTCAAGTAGGAGGAAAGTAGAAATACACTGAGAATCAACCTAGGTGCGACCGTTATAAGTTTCACCACTATGGATGGTGTACTGTGATGTGTCGTGAGTGTTGTAGGTTGGGCACTTAGCCAGAGATAGTAGATCTGAGACCCATGTATTGGTTCGGACAACCACCGGGTTGGATCGGAAGGCTAGTGTCGCAAGTGTTAAATGGAGAAAGAAGGAACATTGCGGAATGAGTGTTGGAAACTGTAGAAACGAGGGAGTTGTAAAGCTAAAGGAAAAATCGAGGAGTAAGAGGATACCCAGAGTAAAATGTAACGTCAAGGAAAGACTGTCCTAGGAACGACGGCAAGTAGAAATTCTTAAGTTTCGATATTGAGAGACCTTCGTCATACGTCTGTAAGAATCGCTAAGAGATACGGAGACCTTAGTTCATAATCGTATGGGATATAAGCTTAGTTGAACCCCGCAAGTTCGAGATCTCTTATTTATCCATTTGTCTTTTCTATGTTTGCTTCTTGTTTATCGTCGCTTACGTCTACTACCTTACTTCGCACATCGATGACTATTCGCATCATTAACTTCTAACGGTTGTTATTATCAACTTGAATAGGGTTCTCAAACCTAAAGAGTTGATCACTTGTCCTTGTAACTAAAACTTAGCATGACATAATTAGACCTCAATTATACAAAGACTGGCCACCTATGTATAAATCAGGTAGGAATCATGTTATGCTAGGACTGGTTGCTTAAACCTTCGTTGAGAAATGAGTTTCTCATTCTATGTTTGTAAAGCTTGCGATTAGGATCAATTCTATTCCTCTACCATTCTATGAAGTCCAGCCTTAAGTGACACCGTACTTTGAGCCTGAAGATTCTGCTATGTCAATTATCATTCAGAGAGAGAGACTCTTTTGCATGGCGTCCTATGCCACCCTATCTTTCTGATAACTTTAGGACCCCAGGGCAATGAATAGATAACAATTTCGAGTTGGACGAATTTTGATGACTCGTAATCTCATAAGTGGCAGAGATACATGTTGCTTGTAGCAATCATGTCATGCACTATGATGATTAAATTCCAGAAGCAGATGTCTGATTTTAGGAATAAGCGAGCATTTGCTTTATTGCTGAAAGAGAAGGAGAAGAATGGAAAATGTATAGAATATGCTTTTAGGGGGTCATTTAAGCCTAAAGTCAAGATTATTTGATCAAATATTGCCCTAAATCGTTCCTTTTGTCAATTTAGGTACTTTTGAGGAGAAATCTGGAAAAGGAAGCATTTTAGACGTTTTTGGAGCGAAAAAGTGAAGAAAACGACAAAGTCTCAAATTCATGCTGAAAACAGTACCTGACGGCGTCAGGATTTGCTTATGACGCCATCACCCTTTGACAAAGAGGTGGAAAATCAAGTTACAAGTGACGGGCCAGAATGTTTTTAGAGGAATTACACGTGATGGCGTCACCAAGGCTGTCATGTACAAAATGCAAGAGACGGCCAAGATCAAGTTTACATATGACGGTGTCAGAATTGGATCTAGGCAATACGATGATATTTATGGCGGCGAGTTGACGGCGTCAGAAATTACTCTTGACACCGTCAGACTCAATTCTTTATATATAGTTTTTGATTTTTCATTCGTTAGTGTGCAACTTTGAGAGGAGAAACCCTAAACGAATTTTACCTTATATTTAAGGGTCTCAAACCCTTGTTTCATCCATACTTAATTGAAGATAAGTTTTCCAATAATCATTCAATATGTCTATGTGTTGTTTGATTCTATCTTATGCTTGTCTTCACTTTAACATTCTAGGCTAAGTTTTCTTTGTGTTTGCTTAGATGTAATGAAACTTAGATATTGATTATTGGTTGGTTTTTTGTTTACAATTGTTGTGGATAAATGATTTCAATGTTAGGCTTAAGAAAACTGGCAGACTTCCAATTGGTAACTTGCTTGAACGTCTTAAGAAACATGATCGGATGTGTACTACGATAAATGGTTATATTTAATGCATAGGTAACTACTAATGAGGCCATGTTAGGAGCTAGTAGTCAGCTCGACCTAGGAAGAGCTAGAAGCTTATAGAGTTAGGGAAGATCGTACACGGCCGTACGAATGGTATTAGGGAATATAACCCGTCATCCATGCAATTGTAACAAACTAATAAACCGGTAAAAGATAGCTAGGGAGTAGTAAATCTAAGTAAACACGTTTTCTCTTATTATTGTTTTCTCCGCATTTTTACTTTAGTGTCATTTTATTTTATTTTGTTTGCATTAGTAGTCATTTGGGTTAGTTGACTAGCAACTAATTCTGCCCATTCTTCCAAAACCCGAGATTTTTACTTGCTTTCCATAAAATACAAAAATACAAAAAGAATCATCCCTCATCTCTAGACCTAGTTTAGTTGAGTTTTAACCCTAGCGAACATTATTTTTTAAGTTGAACGATCAATCCCCCGGTACTTGCCACTATACTATACTACAACGGCCAGGTACACTGCCTGGTGGGGATTGCAAGCTTCTCAAGATCCCTTGAAAGGTAAAAATGATGAGTGTGCAAATACTCATTATTTTTATCGTATCTGAACTGCCAAAACATCCAAAAATACTCAGAAATGCATCAAAATACAGAAATTATCCCAGGAATTGTGTTTTATATGTTTCAGATGCAAAATGTTTAAAAACTGATGAATAACGAATAAAGTTTGCATAATTGGCTGTTTCAGTCCCCCAACTTTCAAAATTGGCAAAAATAGTCCCTGAGCACTTATTTTAAAAGAAAAGTCACCAAAGATCCTTTTGAAACCATAAATTGTCATATTTAGTCCTTTGGTGAAAAAATTTAAAAGTTTTAAGAATTTACAAGTTTGGTCCCTGAACTTCATAATTTGGCAGAATTGGTCCTTGGTGGAATATTTTGGATGAAAAGTCAACATTGGTCTTTGGGAATTTACAAATTGTCAACATTGGTCCTTAAAATGAAAGTTTGAAGAATAAATACTTTTGGTCCTTCAAGTTTCAACATTTGACAGTTTCAGTCCCTGGGAAGTTTAAATTGGAAAATTAACTTTTATGGTCCTTTGGTAAATGGAACTTGGCAATTATGGCCCCTTAGATAACTTTAAACAGTTGGCAAAATTCACCCTTCAATTTTCAGCAAGTTACACTTTTGGTCATTGGGTTTATTTTACCACTACATACCAAATGGACCATATTTACTTAACATTAAACCCAATCCACCCAAAACAATAATCCACCCAAGCCCATGAATACCCCTTAGCCCAACTCACCACAGCCCATTCTACACTAAAAATAAAACACAACTGTTTTTTATTATCTCACCCTAGGTCAAACCAAAGTCAAACAAACCACACACCTTATCCCTCCCCCTTTACGTACCTGCTACACAACCTGCCATATCCCAACACCATCACCACCTCTACCCCTGCCATCCACACCCTATACTACCTTTCCTCCACAAAAATCCAAACCTACACCCCCGCCACACGTTATATCTCCAAAGTTGCTTATTTATCATTTCCCGCCAAAATGGAGCAAACGGCTCAGATTATCTCCAAGCAATCCAAAGGTCCCAAATTAAAGTGGGAAGTCACAGGAAGAACAAGACATGATGGAAACCCTAGAACTTTATTATAAATAGATAATGTGTATGCCATATTTTGGCAGTTAGATTTTTAGTAGGCATTCTTAGTGTAGAATTACGATTTAGTTTAATTTTCAAGTAATATTAGTTTTCAACCTCAGTTTGTAATCCTGTTGTTCAATCAATGAAAGTTTTCTTTTTCACTCTTAAAAAATTAATCAGCTTGTTACCCTGCTCAATGCTTACTCTAGCTTATTTAGTGCTTATTTACTGATTCTTTTTAGCTTATTTTAGTTTCTATTTGCTTATTAGACATGTTCTAGTTCAACTCTTTTAGCTTGCTTATGTTTTCATTAAATTAGTAGTTAACTGTGAGATTAGCTCACTTTAGCTTATTTAATTTGCTTATTGGAAATTGCTAGTTGTTGTTTGTAAACTGCTCATTCACTCTTGTTTTATGCCTACTTAGTTTTAGTACAGCTTATGTTTAGCTTCTTTGATCAAAGGTTTGGCCTAAAACAGCTTTCGAAGGGTTAAAATTGCATAAACAGTCATTAAACTAGTGTTTGGCACAAGAATAGTCCTGGGTCATAAACTGGTTTTGGTAACTTTTCAGGTTTTGAATCAGTTTTAAATAGTTGTTAGAAGTGGTTTACAAGCAATTCTCTTCATTATTAGCTAATTTCATATATTTAGATAAATTGTGTATTACTCTAAGCATGTGACTGTTTTTGCATGTAGGTAGTGCGTAATCTGATTTAGGTTCAACATCATGGTTATTCTTGCTTTAGAATGGTTCACATCACATGTTGCAAGTATTGGTTTGAGTCTTTAGGTAGCATCATTTTTTTTACCCACTTTGCATATCAAATGCTTTAGCAGCAGCCTGTCTCAACATAGCTCCTTCAATCTCAAATTTGAACTACTTAGACTTAGACTTAGGGTTAAGGTTTGATTTTTGCTTTATCAGTAGTTTGTAATATAAGGGGTAAATTTATGAGCTTATCTTTGAATTTGGTGGTGATTTGTTAAGTTTAGTTAGGGCTGCAATTCACCCCCTCAAACCTGCACATCAAAATGGCTTGTCTCAACAGCCATGAAGAGGGGATTTTTAATTTGCTCATTATCAGGACTTAAGCTTTGAAAATTGATACATTGCTTATTTGTCAGCTCATCTACATGCTTGTTTTTTCATTTGATTTTTATGAATTTTTTATGATGACTGTGTGACCACTAAAGTTGACCCTCTGCCTGACTTTGCAGCCTTAGTATAGAACAGCTTATATAGTGCTTTTTAGATTAGAATAAGTGCTCAAATTCTTTTTGTAGCTTATTTAGGATCCCCTAGTTGCCATAAGCTTAGACTCCCCCTGGTGTAGTTTGTAGCAGCTCATTGGTTAGCTTTCTGGATTTGAAATCCCCTTCTTAGCTTATTGCTTACTCTACTGCTACTAAGCTTGTTTGATTCCTGTTTCTAGCTTGTTTTAGCCTAAGTTTGCTTATGGTTGACTGCCTAAGCTTGTTTGTGAGCCGTGTTCCTTTAATTAGAGCTTGTGGATTAATCTGTAGCTTATGGCATAATCAAAATTTCTCATTTTAGCATTTTTGCTGCTGTATATAAGCCCATTCTCTTTGGCTTATTGTGATCTACCCAGTGGACCCCACCCTTAGTATTTTGGATTTTTAGATAGCTTGTCAGTAGAGCTTTTGATATCTAGGCGTATTTTAAACTTTAGCTTATTTGCCCCTTGCTTATTTGGCCCTTATACCTGACCTGTCCATAGGGTGCATGTTAAGTAATCAGTATTGTGCACCAAGTTCCAAGCCCTCCCAATTGTCCAATAATATGCCATAAGCCCAGCTTATTGGCTTATTTTAAAGTTGACCAACCCATCTTTGAAAGTCAACTGTTTATTTGGACTTCCATTGACCTCTGTGGACCCCACAGAGGTCCAAAAACCCCTCTCAGGCCTGTTTGGATTTGTAAGTATGTTGGAATTGCTTATTGGTGTATCTGGCTTATTCAGTGGTTACTTATTGTTGTTTTGTCTTCATTCTAGTTCCTTAAAGTTGTTTCCAGCTTATTTTCCAACTGTATAGCTTATGGTAAGCTTATGTGAGCTTAAAACCTCCTTTTAAGCCATTAAGCTTACTGTTGAGCTTATTAGTGAGCACTGAGCTTATTATTGTGTTTTAGAAAGTATGTTTTAATAAAAGTTTCTTGTAATCAGTAGTTGAATAGTTGTGTAAAAGAAAAAACAAAAAAAAAAAAAAACCAAATTTAATTTTAGTGATAGTTTCTATTTAATAGAAATTATCTTTTTAATTTTCCTTTTTAGCTTATTATTAAGCAATTTCACATTTTCATATTTTTCTTAGATTTCTTTTATATTAAAGTGTTTTTAGGAATTTTTCCAGATTTTTCTCTTTTTATTTAGTATTTATTATAATTAATATTAGTTTATTAATAATTAAGTAATATTAGTTAATTAAATAGTTTTATTAATTTTTATTTAACAACAGTAATTTTTTATATTTTTCTTAGGTTTTATATATCATAAATTAATTTTAGGAAATTTTTCATAATTTTCACTATTCATTTTCTATTTTTCTTAATTTTAATTAGTTTAAAGTAATTAATAAATAGTAATTAATTAATAATAAGTAGAGAAAAAGTAGGAAAAATATATTTTTAGTTTTAAAATTACTTTTATATTATTTTAGAATTTTTAGAATTAAAATTTCATTTTTCTAGCTTAAATTCATAATTAGTGTATTTTAAATATTATTAATTAATTAATAAATAGTTATTAATTAATAATAAATAATTAAATAGTTTAAAAATTAATTTTAATTTTCTAAAAATTTTCTTTTATCATTAGGATTGTAAAAATGTTATTTTCATACCCGTAGGTATTTTATTTCACAAAACTCGCGTTTTATTTCGTACGTCTACGTAGAATTAAATCAAACGAACGCGTTTTTAGACTTAGCTCATGTTTTTAGTGTATCTGATCGTCAGTAATTGTTTATATAGTGTTTCTAAGTTATTTTCATTACTCATATCTTAGTGTAATCATTCAAACCCTTATATACCCTTTCCCGTCCAAATTCACTCGATCACAAACCCGTTTCGATTACCATCACACCTCGTCGGGACATAACGACCCGAGGAAACACTATATTCCACGGAGATTGACTCTAGGCAGTTTGACTTGGTTGACCATTCACCTGGTCAATTTAGGTTGACCGTTTGGAGCCAATCAAATTTTGGCGCCGCTGCCGGGGAGGTTGTGTGCGTATCCAAACGTATTTGAAGATTGGTGAATCGGGATATACACCCATTGTATATTTAACCACCATTGTTTATATTATCTTCTTATTTACACAAAACAGTTCCCGAAAACATTTTAAAATCAGTTTTTAACGAACACAAAAACACAAAAACATTTTCTTTCTTATTTGTACAAAATGTGTATCTAAAAACCCAAAAATATTCACCTTTACCCTCTCACATCTTTGATTCTTCATTCCTTACCCTCTATGAACCTTCGATTCTTTCTATGTCGTATCCACACCATTGTGGTTATCAATGGTGTGGTGGTCCTCATAATGGTGGGAATTGTCCCGGCTGTAGCTTGGTAGAGTCAGGAGATGGGTCTGTGTATAACCAAGCTCCCTATCCTTACCATGACACATCTGATTCATTCTACCAGTCACCACATCATGAGATATTGACATATCTGTGTGTGCTTTGTGGAGGTCCTCATCAAGGATTTGAGTGCCAAACCGGAAACACGTTTGTCTATGAACAGTTTTCCGGTGATGCTCAGAACTTTGGTTATGACCAATACCCATATGATTCACCAGTTCAGACTCAACAGTTTGACATATCTGTGTGTGCTTTGTGGAGGTCCTCATCAAGGATTTGAGTGCCAAACCGGAAACACGTTTATCTATGAACAGTTTTCCGGTGATGCTCAGAACTTTGGTTATGACCAATACCCATATGATTCACCAGTTCAGACTCAACAGTTTTACTGTTGTGATTACTGTGGAGGTTCGCACTTCAGCTCAGATTGTCAAACGGGGAATCCGTATCCTTGTGAAAATTTCCACACACCTTATTATAACCAACCTCCACAGTACCAAATGAATCAAGCAATTCTTCCAGAAATTCAAAATGTACTGGAAATACTTGATGAGCTTAAGGGTTTAGTTAAAGACTTTGCCCAAAAAGACACTCATCAAAAATCCATGGAAGAATTGCTAGCTGAAGAGCAGGGTGCTAGAATAAATTCCCAAGATGCCTATGAAAAATCTGTTAGGGAATCAATTGCAAAAGAAAAAGCAGCTAGATCTAGCTCTCAGTTCCGTTTTATTCCTGATGACAGTGATGATGAAGATACACTTGATATCCTTCAATTTTACAAAGATTCATCAAGTTCATCAGTTGATATCCCAGCAGTTGAGATTCCATCTCAAGCAACTGCTATCACACCCGAAGTTCACACTCACTCTCTGAACATGGGGGATGAGCATCTTAGCACTGTTCCTGCAAAGGAATCGGACAAATTCATAAAGTCTAGTGTTGAGAACCTTGTCCCAATCCCAGGAGAGTTACAGGGAACTTTTGATCATGTGTGCGATTTACCTTCCCCTCTTGAGTGTTCAAACGATCATTTTGAGACTTTCTCAGATTTTAATGATGATTGTACATCTCACGGAGACATTGAGTATATTGAGGCTTCACTTCCACAGTCTGATGTTGATCCTCTTCTTGAGGAGTTCGCCGATGAACTTACTCACATCAATCCACTTTCAACGGGAAGTGATGATGGTCTCTTTGACTTTGAAGCCGATCTTGGAGAAATTGAAAGTCTCCTATATCATGATCCACCACTCACTTCTGATCCCAACAGTCCAATAGAGAATAATAATCACTTTGTTCCTGAAGCATTCAATACTACTATCACCAATCCTCTATTTGAATTCGAATCTGAATTCACTTCGATTTCTGATAATCCAATCTTTGGTATTCGGAATGAGGATTGTGATGAGTCTATTCCGGAACATGAGTTCACAGATTCACATCATGTGAATGATTCTCTTCATGAGGAGTTCTCCGGTGAACTCGCTCATCATATCATGACTCCTCCGGAGTATGATGACCCGGGGGGAGATGTGCTCAATCATGAGGATTTGCAAATTCCCAACCACCCTCCCGGGATGTTTTTTAGCTTAACGCTTGAAATCCAAATTCAGGCTAATGAGCCTGCTCTCGAGGAAGAAGATCTTATCATGATTTTCATCATGGTTTTCTTCCTTTTCTTCACCTATAAGGTGACTTCTCCTGTTCTTCACTCCTTCGGGAATGAAAACATTATCTTTGACCCCGGCATCACCGCTTATAATTTATACTATCTTAAGCCAGGGTCTGTATATCTCATCGGCGTGGAACTTTCACGTGCTTCAAATGTTTGTCCAAACATCTTGAATGAAAGTCCGATGGAGATTGTTTCTTCCACATCATGCTTCCCCAAGAACCAATGAATTCGGGGTCGAGTCAAGCTAGCGACTCGGTAAACAAAAACAGTAGCATGTACTTAGGGGTTTTCACCCTAAGTGTGGGGGAGTTACCCCTACTGTGGTTACTAATAAAGTGCAAAACAAAAATGATGTTTCCACATTTAGCTTGTAATGTTGCCCTTTTACGTTCAAAGAGTCGGCATAATAGCCGGGACTTTGAATATTGAGGACAATATTCAATTCTAAGTGTGTGGGGGGGGGGGGGGGTATTCTAGCGAATTTTATCACATTTTACCATCTAGTACCCCCGTTTTTGGCCAAAATTTTAAAAAAAATTTCACTTGAGTTTCAAAATTTTTGTGGTTATCAATCCGCCATGTCTAAACGACAAAAGGATTGGCTAATCCAAGAGCAAACGGCTCTTGGTAAAGATATATCAAATCCGTTGATGGCTTACAATTTGCCCAAAATTGTATGGTATCTCAACTCGCCATATCCTAAAAAGTGAAAGAGTTGGCTAGCCCGCAAGATTATGGCTTGTGGTAAAGGCAGTGGAAAAACCATAATTGGTAATCAGCTCACCAAGATGTTGACTATGTCCATCAAGAGTTGGCTAGTCCAGAAGCAAACGGCTTTTGGTAAAAACAAATCAAATCCGTTGACAGCTGGTGGTTTGCTTAAAATCACATGGTTATCAGGTAGACCATATTCTTACTTGAATAGAAACATTTGGCTACTCCAGAAATGATGGCTTTTGGTAAAGAGATTCAAATCCATTAAGTTTTTGTCAAAAGATTGCTAGGGACTAGCAATAGTTTAGTGTGGGGGATTGATGAGTGTGCAAATACTCATCATTTTTATCGTATCTGAACTGCCAAAACATCCAAAAACACTCTGAAATGCATCAAAAAATAGAAATTATCCCAGGAATTGTGTTTTATATGTTTCAGATGCAAAATATTTAAAAACCGATGAAAAACGAATAAAGTTTGCATAATTGGTAGTTTCAGTCCCCCAACTTTCAAAAATTGGCAAAAATAGTCCCTGAGCACTTATTTCAAAAGAAAAGTCACCAAAGGTCCTTTTGAAATCATAAATTGTCATATTTAGTCCTTTGGTGAAAAAAGTTAAAAGTTTTGAGAATTTACAAGTTTGGTCCCTGAACTTCATAATTTGGCAGAATTGGTCCCTGGTGGAATATTTTGGATGAAAAGTCAACATTGGTCTTTGGGAATTTACAAATTGTCAACATTGGTCCTTGAAATGAAAGTTTGAAGAATATACACTTTTGGTCCTTCAAATTTCAACATTTGACAGTTTCAGTCCCTGGGAAGTTTAAATTGGAAAATTAACTTTTATGGTCCTTTGGTAAATGGAACTTGGCAATTATGGCCCCTTAGATAACTTTGAACAGTTGGCAAAATTCACCCTTCAATTTTCAGCAAGTTACACTTTTGGTCCTTGGGTTTATTTTACCACTACATACCAAATGGACCATATTTACTTAACATTAAACCCAATCCACCCAAAACAATAATCCACCCAAGCCCATGAATACCCCTTAGCCCAACTCACCACAGCCCATCCTACACTAAAAATAAAACACAACTGTTTTTTATTATCTCACCCTAGGTCAAACCAAAGTCAAACAAACCACACACCTTATCCCTCCCCCTTCACGTGCCTGCTACACAACCTGCCATATCCCAACACCATCACCACCCCTACCCCTGCCATCCACACCCTACACTACCTTTCCTCCACAAAAATCCAAACCTACACCCCTGCCACACGTTATATCTCCAAAGTTGCTTATTTATCATTTCCCGCCAAAATGGAGCAAACGGCTCAGATTATCTCCAAGCAATCCAAAGGTCCCAAATTAAAGTGGGAAGTCACAGGAAGAACAAGACATGATGGAAACCCTAGAACTTTATTATAAATAGATAATGTGTATGCCATATTTTGGCAGTTAGATTTTTAGTAGGCATTCTTAGTGTAGAATTAGGATTTAGTTCAATTTTCAAGTAATATTAGTTTTCAACCTCAGTTTGTAATCCTGTTGTTCAATCAATGAAAGTTTTCTTTTTCACTCTTAAAAAATTAATCAGCTTGTTACCCTGCTCAATGCTTACTCTAGCTTATTTAGTGCTTATTTACTGATTCTTTTTAGCTTATTTTTTCTATTTGCTTATTAGACGTGTTCTAGTTCAACTCTTTTAGCTTGCTTATGTTTTCATTAAATTAGTAGTTAACTGTGAGATTAGCTCACTTTAGCTTATTTTAGTTTGCTTATTGGAAATTGCTAGTTGTTGTTTGTAAACTGCTCATTCACTCTTGTTTTATGCCTACTTAGTTTTAGTACAGCTTATGTTTAGCTTCTTTGATCAAAGGTTTGGCCTAAAACAGCTTTCGAAGGGTTAAAATTGCATAAACAGTCATTAAACTAGTGTTTGGCACAAGAATAGTCCTGGGTCATAAACTGGTTTTGGTAACTTTTCAGGTTTTGAATCAGTTTTAAATAGTTGTTAAAAGTGGTTTACAAGCAATTCTCTTCATTATTAGCTAATTTCATATATTTAGATAAATTGTGTACTACTCTAAGCATGTGACAGTTTTTGCATGTAGGTAGTGCGTAATCTGATTTAGGTTCAACATCATGGTTATTCTTGCTTTAGAATGGTTCACATCACATGTTGCAAGTACTGGTTTGAGTCTTTAGGTAGCATCATTTTTTTTACCCACTTTGCATATCAAATGCTTTAGCAGCAGCCTGTTTCAACATACCTCCTTCAATCTCAAATTTGAACTACTTAGACTTAGACTTAGGGTTAAGGTTTGATTTTTGCTTTATCAGTAGTTTGTAATATAAGGGGTAAATTTATGAGCTTATCTTTGAATTTGGTGGTGATTTGTTAAGTTTAGTTAGGGCTGCAATTCACCCCCTCAAACCTGCACATCAAAATGGTTTGTCTCAACAGCCATGAAGAGGGGATTTTTAATTTGCTCATTATCAGGACTTAAGCTTTAAAAATTGATACATTGCTTATTTGTCAGCTCATCTACATGCTTGTATTTTCATTTGATTTTTATGAATTTTTTATGATGACTGTGTAGACCACTAAAGTTGACCCTCTGCCTGACTTTGCAGCCTTAGTATAGAACAGCTTATATAGTGCTTTTTAGATAAGAATAAGTGCTCAAATCTTTTTCCTGTAGCTTATTTAGGATCCCCTAGTTTCCATAAGCTTAGACTCCCCCTGGTGTAGTTTGTAGCAGCTTATTGGTTAGCTTTCTGGCTTTGAAATCCCCTTCTTAGCATATTGCTTACTCTGCTGCTACTAAGCTTGTTTGATTCCTGTTTCTAGCTTGTTTTAGCCTAAGTTTGCTTATGGTTGACTGCCTAAGCTTGTTTGTGAGCCATGTTCCTTTAATTAGAGCTTGTGGATTAATCTGTAGCTTATGGCATAATCAAAATTTCTCATTTTAGCATTTTTGCTGCTGTATATAAGCCCATTCTCTTTGGCTTATTGTGATCTACCCAGTGGACCCCACCCTCAGTATTTTGGATTTTTAGATAGCTTGTCAGTAGAGATTTTGACATCTAGGCTTATTTTAAACTTTAGCTTATTTGTCCCTTGCTTATTTGGCCCTTATACCTGACCTGTCCATAGGGTGCATGCTGAGTAATCAGTATTGTGCACCAAGTTCCAAGCCCTCCCAATTGTCCAATAATAAGCCATAAGCCCAGCTTATTGGCTTATTTTAAAGTTGACCAACCCATCTTTGAAAGTCAACTGTCTATTTGGACTTCCATTGACCTCTGTGGACCCCACAGAGGTCCAAAAACCCCTCTCAGGCCTGTTTGGATTTGTGGGTATGTTGGAATTGCTTATTGGTGTATCTGGCTTATTCAGTGGTTACTTATTGTTGTTTTGTCTTCATTCTAGTTCCTTAAAGTTGTTTCCAGCTTATTTTCCAACTGTATAGCTTATGGTAAGCTTATGTGAGCTTAAAACCTCCTTTTAAACCATTAAGCTTATTAGTGAGCACTGAGCTTATTATTGTGTTTTAGAAAGTTTGTTTTTATAAAAGTTTCTTGTAATCAGTAGTTGAATAGTTGTGTAAAAAAAAAAAAAAAAAAAAAAAAAAAAAAAAAAAAAAAAACCAAATTTAATTTTAGTGATAGCTTCAATTTAATAGAAATTATCTTTTTAAGTTTCCTTTTTAGCTTATTATTATGCAATTTCGCATTTTTATATTTTTTTTAGATTTCTTTTATATTAAAGTATTTTTAGGAATTTTTCCAGATTTTTCTCTTTTTATTTAGTATTTATTATAATTAATATTAGTTTATTAATAATTAAGTAATATTAGTTAATTAAATAGTTTTATTAATTTTTGTTTAACAACAGTACTTTTTTATATTTTTCCTAGGTTTTATATATCATAAATTAATTTTAGGAAATTTTTCATAATTTTCACTATTCATTTTCTATTGTTCTTAATTTTAATTAGTTTAAAGTAATTAATAAATAGTAATTAATTAATAATAAGTAGAGAAAAAGTAGGAAAAATATATTTTTAGTTTTAAAATTACTTTTATATTATTTTATAATTTTTAGAATTAAAATTTCATTTTTCTAGCTTAAATTCGTAATTAGTGTATTTTAAATATTATTAATTAGTTAATAAATAGTTATTAATTAATAATAAATAATTAAATAGTGTAAAAGTTAATTTTAATTTTCTAAAAATTTTCTTTTATCATTAGGATTGTAAAAATGTAATTTTCATATCCGTAGGTATTTTATTTCACAAAACTCGCGTTTTATTTCGTACGTCTACGTAGAATTAAATCAAACGAACGCGTTTTTAGACTTAGCTCATGTTTTTAGTGTATCTGATCGTCAGTAATTGTTTATATAGTGTTTCTAGGTTATTTTCATTACTCATATCTTAGTGTAATCAACCCTTATATACACTTTCCCGTCCAAATTCACCCGATGACGAACCCGTTTCGATTACCATCACACCTCGTCGGGACATAGCGACCCGGGGAAACACTATATTCCACGGAAATTGACTCTAGGCAGTTTGACTTGGTTGACCATTCACCTGGTCAATTTAGGTTGACCGTTTGGAGCCAATCACCACCACAACAAAACCATCCACAAAACCCACCACAACCAAACCAACCTCCTAGACCCTGAACTTTAGAAGAGTACTCCCGTCCTAGCCACCAAGGCTCTCGAAACACCATTGAGCTCACTCAAGGAGCCAATGTGTCTCCCTTACGATCCGACACCATCTAGTTGGTGCAAAGCGGATGTGCATTCCATGGACTTTGTTCCGAAGATCCTTATCAACATCTAAAGGATTTCCTGAAAATCGTAGATTCCATAGACCTTGATGTTGAAACTCGAGAGACGACCCGATTGTGCCTCTTCCAATTCTCTCTACGTGACCAAGCTAGTCAAAGGCTTGAGCGTTTACCCACGGGATCCATCACCTCTTGGGATGATCTCACAACTCGTTTCCTTGCTCAATTTTTCTCACCGGGGAGAACTACCAAGCTTTGAAATGACATCTTGATGTTCCAACAATGTCAAGGTGAAACTCTTTATGAAGCATGGACTCGTTTCAAGGACTTACTCCAAAAAGTCCCTCATCATGGCATAGATCTTTGGCTCCAATTCCAAATCTTCTATGACCATATTGATCTCTCCACAAAGCGAACCATTGACCAAGCGGCCGGTGGCAAGCTACGTGATCTAAGTGCGGAAGAATCATGGGAACTCATAGAAGATCTTGCTCTCTATGACAATGAAAGTTGGAATGATCCCCGTGATTTGAACAAAACGGTCAAGGCAATATCTTTGCCTTCGAACAATTCAAGCACTCCCGACCGTAGAATCATGGAACTTGAAGACCAAGTCAAGTTTCTTATGAAATCTTACGAAGCTCCTAAACCTTCAAGCCAAGTGAAAAAAATCACTTATTCATGCGAATTATGCAGTGGTCCCCACAATACTCGTGATTGTATGGAACTCCCCGAACAAGCTTTTGCGGATTACGCATCCTCGCGTACCGACGCAGCGGGAGACAAGTGGTACACTTTCAAACCCAAGCCAAACCCTTACGATGATTCATACAACCCCTCTTGGAAAAATCACCTGAACCTTAGGTGAAAACAAAACCAAATCATGCCCCAAAACAATTCTCCCACTCTACCTAATCGTTATCAACCAAACGGTCCACCCTCTAACCGTACTTTCAACAACAATCCTTCCAACAACTATGGTAGTACCAATAATCTTTAAGGATTGATGTCAAAATTTATGGCATCTCAAGAAGCTCGTATAGCTAAGTTTGAATCCGAATTCAATCAACAACAAGCGGAGATGACCAATAAAATCGACAACTTGTTGAAAGCCCTCAACAACTAAGTGCTAACTACACCAAAGAAGGACACTAGGGACACTAGTAGCGGAAACTAAATTAAGGACCCCTCATCAACTAAACACGTCCACTTTGTCAACGTAATCACTATTAAGCCTGTCGATAATAATAGGGAAGAAAGTGATATGGATGAGATTAAGGAAGTTAAGGATAAAAAGGAAGAAAAAGTTGAGGAAGTAGAAAATGTAGAGGAATACTTTGATAGGTTACCTACTAAGGAAGAACGGGAATACCGTAAGGATCTATTCGATGACTCTGAGACGTCATATGTCCTTAGTTCACCAATCATCAAAGCGGGTGATCCCTCTAACATCAACGTACCATGAAATATTCGGCATGTGCATGTGTGGAAAGCCTACATTGATCTTAGATCACCCATAAACATTATGACTAGGACCCATTACAATTGGGTAATGAAGAAGCATCTAGGACCTAGGATCATTCCCAACACGGGTTGGATGAGTAACTTTGTGGTAAGAGTGAAAGGATTGCACGTCTTTGTAGGAAACTTCACTTACGTTACCGAATTTGTGATTGTAGAAGATATTCGTCTGGTAATAGATGGTTGCCTAAGTCAAGTAGTGTTCGGAAAGTCGTTTGTTGAGACCTCTAAGATGAATTATGACCCGTCTCAAGGGATAGTTAGGTTCAAGGATGAAAACGATGAGATAGCTTGCCAAATGCCCTATAAGATTGAACAATTTCATCTTTTATCAAACATCGAAAAGGAACGCAAGCAAGCGGTATACTATAGGAATGATGAGGATAGACGTAGAGGAGTAGACTATGTTATGAATAGAATATTTGGTTTCTACAAGGAATGCTTGCAACTAGGTCCGGAATATAAAACCAAGATTGAAGATGACCTAGAAACTGTGACTAATGACGAGGTCACTTAGTAGCCCGTGACCTTGAGTCTAGCTACAAGACTTGTAAATAAAGAAAAGCGCTTCTTGGGAGGCAACCCAAGTTTTATTCGTTTTGTTTGTTTTATTTGTTTGATTGTTTGATTTTATTTTTTTCCGTATGCGTGTTTTATTTTTATTGTTTGTGGCTCATGTTTCAAAATAAATTGTGAAAATGCTTTAACTTATTGTTTAACTTCGTCTTAACTTCATATAAAGGAATTTCGCAAAAGCTAAGTGTAAGGGAAATCTAAATTTGTTTCTAAGAACGGAATTGAACGTGCACCACAACAATATTAACTGAACATGTATATTAGTATTTGTTTGAGTCAAATGCTTGTATCGAGTCATAATGATGTTTTGCAGGAATTCCAGGAATTAAGGCATGAGTTTTCCAGATATTTTCTAGAAACTTAACATAAGATTTCTGTCATAACACTCTGAAGGTGTCAGGATTATAACCTGACGGCGTCAACTGTAAAAATCTGAAAAATTTTGTGAGTTTTGTTTTTCTACCGGAGTCTTAATGTTTTTGTTAATTCTTTAGTTTTATAAACTCCAGGAAATCTGCAAACATTCATTCCACAAGCATTATATCCTCGTATATATAGATTGCCGCCGATTTTACGCGAGATTTGCCATGATTGTTTTCTTAGGTTTAACAGGTTATATTGGACAAGAAGATGATTTATAATTCTAGAGGGAAGCTTTCAACGTTCATTTTCTTGGAGGAGGATCTAACCATGTTATCACATTATCCACACCGAACGAATCAGGGGAGTATTTGTTTCATTCTTTTACATTCATTACTTTTACATCCTTTTTATTGAACATATTGGGGACAATGTTCAGCCTAAGTGTAAGGGGAAGGTAAATGATGATACCTTAGAGAATACAATTGCACTTGAGTTTGTTTGTTCAATAGTAAGTGTGTAATAAAACTAATAGAAATACTTGTTAGGGCAATTTTAGAGCCAAATTTAAAAATTTTTACAACATTTAGGAGTGAAGCTTTAGCCTTAATGAGTGTCTCATTGATAGGAGTTGTATGACTAGCACAAAAACCGTACCACTCAAAATTTTCCTCCCCAAATATGTGAGGTTCACCCCTAGATTTGTTAGGAAAAGATGCTTATGAGTGTACCGGTAGTACTTAAATTCTAGAACTTGCGTTAGTGATGCTTCCCGAGATCGCTAGTGAGACTACATTCGTGTAGTTAGGATTTACTACATGATAAGAGGCATTAGGATCACCCTCGTGTTTAAACATGTATCATAATTACTTGACCAATGAAGTCATAATTACTTGACTAGTAAAGTCAATTAATTTCTCCCACACCTTTGCGTTGTACTCATTTTTAGTACACGATATCCCTAGTACACCCCTCCAAGCCAATCTTTTTCGTTTCTAACTTTAAGCATTTTACTTAAAGGAAGAATTTGTTTACAATCCATCTCAAACGTGCAACCAAATCGCCTTACCCTTCCTTGTATGCACTCATCTTTAGTGCATTATTGTTATATGTTTAATCCCTTAGTTAATTATCTAATTGATTACATGGTTGCTAAGTCGAGTCATATCTTGTACATATTGTTTTGGGACGATTGGGACTCATGGGTAAAGTACTAGTGTTATGAAGTAATGGGGAAGAACATCATACATTACCCCTATATGTGCGTTAATATATAAAAAGTACTCCAAGTGTTTTGATTATCTTAATTCAAGTCATTAGAATAGTAAATTGTAAAGTATGTAAAAGTTCAAGTGTAAGGGGAATGTAAATTCCCTAAGATATATTATTTTGGATGGTAGGGTAAGAGTGTATGCAAAAAAAAAAAAAAAAAAAAAAAAAAAAAAAAAAAAAAAAAAACATACGGACTACCATCCCGTTTCCTTTTATGTTTGTTTTATTTTTTGTTAGTTTATGATTAGCTTAAGTCAATTCGAGTCGTGGCTTAGCAACGCCACACTGTACATGTAATTAACCAAGATGATTATCTCGCCACCAGTAAAGATTGCCTTTATCAAACAAAACCATGTTTATCATATCCCTACACCTCACGATATAACCTTTTAAAAGACCTCTTTGATAGTTTATCCTAGGTCGTTACGCCAGTGGTGGAGGTTTGATCCTTTCCCAAACCTATAGTAATCTATGTGCTATGACAGGTAGTGAGAGATATTTTCCATTTTCATATTGTGATATATACTTTTATTACACCCGAGAGATGTGAGTATCTAAACACTATTTATGAGGTGCTAGTGTATAATTTCCGTACTTATTTTGGTTGAAATGGAACGATTATTTGTCGCAATTACTTTTATATTAATGTTAAATGACCCATAACTTGTATTTTGATTAGAATAAAAGCGCATTTGCTAGAGGACAAGCAAATCTCAAGTGTAAGGGTATTTGATGGGACAAAATGTGTCCCGCTTTTAGGGGGTCATTTAAGCCCAAAGTCGAGATTATTTGATCAAATATTGCCCTAAATCGTTCCTTTTGTCATTTTAGGAGGAGAAATCTGGAAATGGAAGCATTTTGGACATTTTTGGAGCGAAAAACTGAAGAAAATGACAAAGTCTCAAATTCATGCTGAAAACAGTACCTAACGGCGTTAGGATTTGCTTATGACGCCGTAACCCTTTGACAAAGAGGTGGAAAATCAAGTTACACGTGATGGGCAAGAATGTTTTTGGAGGAATTACACGTGACGGCGTCACCAATGCCATCACGTACAAAATGCAAAAGACGGCCAAGATCAAGTTTACATATGACGGCGTCAGAATTGGATCTAGGTAATACGACGATGTTTATGGCGGCGAGTTGATGGCGTCAAAAATTACTCTTGACGCCGTCAGACTCAATTCTCTATATATAGTTTTTGATTTTTCATTCATTAGTGTGCAACTATGAGAGGAGAAACCCTAGACGAATTTTACCTTATTTTTAAGGGTTTCAAACTCTTGTTTCATCCATGCTTAATTGAAGATAAGTTTTACAATAATCATTCAATATGTCTTCTTGTTGTTTGATTTTATCTTATGTTTGTCTTCACTTTAACATGCTAGGCTAGGTTTTCTTTGTGTTTGCTTAGATGTAATGAAACTTAGATATTGATTATTGGTTTATTGTTTATTTATAATTGTTGCGGATAAATGATTTCGATGTTAGGCTTAAGAAAACTGGCCGACTTCTAATTGGTAAATTGCTTGAACGTCTTAAGAAATATGATCGGATGTGTACTATGATAAATTGGTTATATTTAATGCATAGGTAACTACTAATGAGGCCATGTGAGGAGCTAGTAGTCGACTCGACATAGGAAGAGGTAGAAGCTTATGACTAGGAGCCATTACAATTGGGTAATGAAGAAGCATCTAGGACCTAGGATCATTCCCAACATGGGTTGGATGAGTAACTTTGTGGTAAGAGTGAAAGGATTTGCTTATGACGCCGTAAGAGTACCTGAATGGTTATTAAAATCTATGAATGGTATTAAGGAATATAACCCGTCATCCATGCAATTTTAACAAACTAATCAACCGGTAAAAGATAGCTAGGGAGTAGTAAAATCTAAGTAAACACATTTTCTCTTATTATTGTTTTCTCCACATTTACTTTAGTGTCATTTTATTTTGTTTTGTTTGCATTAGTAGTCATTTGGGTTAGTTTACTAGCAACTAATTCCGCCCATTCTTCCAAAACCCGAGATTTTTACTTGCTTTCCATTAAATACAAAAATACAAAAAGAAACATCCCTCATCTCTAGACCTAGTTTAGTTGAGTTTTAACCCTAGTGAACACTATTCTTTGAGTTGAACGATCAATCCCCCGGTACTTGCCACTATACTATACTACAACGGTCAGGTACACTTCCTGGTGGGGATTGCAAGCTTCTCAAGATCCCTTGAGAGGTAAAACCTTTTCCAAGGTTGCAAAATCACGCATCAGAATAAGTGTGAATTGTTCGAGAGTCCCTAGATATAGCCCCAAACGGCTTGCCGGAATCCCGCCTTTTACACAAGTGAAATTCCAATCGAGTGGAGATCTAGCGCTGCATTTGTAGCCCGAATACCTCGTCAACCCGCCCTATTGAACTAGAAGAATCTTCGAAACGATTGATAGAGTCGTCAGAGAAGGGATTCATACGGTTAAGTCTGTCATCATAGGGAGCTCTGTTGAGACCTAAAAGAAAGGAGAATAAATGTTTCCGCATATGCGTAATATATCGAAAGTCGAATAAGCTACCGATGAATAATTCGATGTCCATTATCGAAGATCGATGATCGGTTCGATCAAATCCAAGGTTCGAGCAAAATGACAAAGGAACGACCTGCGATTCGTGTACCACCAGCAGCGATGGACCGGGAAGAGAGAAATCCCGAAGACTACGTTCATACTTGTTACGGCTATTGTAGCCCTAAAGTGTGTCTGTTGGTCAGCCATCGTCCAGCCATCTTCGAGCTACGCAAATGTGAAACCTGATTGGATAGGTTGTGATAGTATCCAACCCAAGATATCCTAACACCACTGAGAAAAGCGTATAGGGAAAACACAGAGGACACCAGAGTATGGCACCGTCACAGCTGGAGAAGGAAATAGTTGTTATACGGAACTCTATGAGAATAAATTCGACTGCGACTGTGAGATCTCTTGATCATGTGAATTGTAATCCCATGGATCTCATCAAGAGTTAGTCGACCAAGGGTGGAGAATTCCCCTGCCAAGTTTGAATGAGAGACGTCTATAATTGGGAATTGCTCGGAGATTTCTGAGAGCTAATAGAAGTCTTCCGAGATAGCAAAACCTTAGTAAAATGGACCTAGAAGAAGTGAAGGGTAAATAAGTGGAAAACAGAGAAGAAGCATGATAACTTCCAAAGAGAGAGAACGGTGTAGTACACATGTTCATACTATTCAAAAGAAAATGTTGATGTGGTTGAAAAGTCTTGATGTTTCGAATAAGAATTAAGGAACGTTTTGATGTGAATGGAAAGGAAGCAGGATAACTTCTAAGGAGGGAACGGTGAAGTACACCTACCCTAACTTTTTATAGGAAAACGTAGACACTGTTACAGATTTTGATGTTTTATATAAGGATTTCCAAAATGTTTGATGAGAATGGAGGAGGAGTAGATTACGCCCCTCGCCAAATTGAGATGTGCGAGAAAAGCCATGTCATTCCGAAGTGAACTTTGGGTGTGGTTGTACTTGTACCCAGAATCTGGAAGATAATACTGGTAGCTTACAAGATGTATAGTATACTCCCAACATAAGGGTACGATATGCCCTAGGCTAGAAAGAATGGACTGTTGAGGCATAGTAGTTAGATAGAACTATGTGGTGGTAACTACTGCAAAATTTGCTATTATAGGTGTAAGGAGAAGGTTGTTACTGACGCTCATAGTCAGAAAAAAGGAGCGCAACCATTATCAGTCAAAGCTTTAGGGATGACTGTCGGTTTGCCCTTACCTGCCCGGATGATTGAGGTAAAACTGAGATGGTCAAAGAGAAGAATCGACAACTATGGGAACAAATACGTGGAATGTTCAGATGGAATCTTATCCTTTAGGGGTAAAAGCTAGATGCCACCCCATGGAGTATTCAAGATTGGATTGTGCATAAGAGAACGAATTGAGATACTCTAGTCATTTTGAATTGGATAAGATATACTAAGATCAGAAGTAGTAATGATGATGACCAAGCATAGGGGCTGACATTGCAATGCATGTCAACAAATGGTAAGCGTGTCAAGAGGTAGACGTAAGACGATAGAGACTGTTATGTCTTGGATCAATTCATATTTCGGTTCATAAGTGGAAGAGGACCACTATGGAATTGTCATCAAATTTCCAAGAACAGATGGTGG